>JAWDJE010000001.1:461780718-462380718 GCA_035047345.1 Bradypodion ventrale
TCCAGAATAAAAGCTTGCTGTAGGCTTAAATCCAAAATCCATCTGAGTATTATGAACCAGATTAGCTAGTATGGTGGATGTTCTGATGCACAGGATGGTGTTTTTGTAAAAAGATTTCTCCTGACATTTTGTCAATAGAAAAGCCAGATTATACAGACATTTATAGATAGATTCGAAAAAAATATCAAACTTTTAAAAGAACTAAACCTAAAGTGTAAACCTAATAAAAGATTTGCAAGCAATACTTGCCTCTTTTGAGAGCTAAGTAAACCACCACAGTCCAAACAAAGGACTCAAACTATATCATTGCGCATAGCTGCTGATGAATTCCCAGTTGCCTTAATAGTGTATTATTTGTAATAAAGAATATATTTGTAAATATATTCTTTATCTCATATTGCTTTCTAGAATGAATTTTACAAAATTAGGTGATTGAAGAGACAGAGGTCTGATGTGACATATTTCAGCTATGCATGTCTCCCCTCTACATTTTTCTTTCTTTTTGCCTATTGTTTTCTACTTGATCATTCAAGCAGAGATACCCCACACGAGACTTTTTTCATTGGGAGCTGATCTCCCTAGAGAGACGCTATTGTCTTCTTAGACAACACACACTTTTAGTATCAGTGCTGTGTTATAAATATAGCCGTGCAATATGTTGTGTGCCTTGTCTCCTGCTCTTGAAGTAGAAGAGACAATTACTCAAGAGAAAAACACAATGGCCTTCATGTATTTTCTGGAACTGGGTCATCTTTCTGAGAGAGTTGTAGCTAGTATATTAGAACAAGACAAATGCCATGCTTACACATCTAAGGAAAGGCTTAAAAACGAAAAGGAGAATTCTTTTTATTGTACTCTTAATGATTGTTACTCCAAACAGACTTGCACTCTGGAGGGCTTCCTATCATCAAAGATGGCAGGAAGACAGAACTATTCATGAAAAGCTGCAGCCCAGATTTATGTGATTTTCGCTATGTGCAAAACAGCTACACAATTCTGGGCAGCAACCAATAGCAATAATAATACCATATTTGCCGACATATAAGATGCATCGGAGTATAAGATGCACCCCGTTATTACCAAAATAGCCCACTATATGTCACTATATACAGTACAAGATGCACTCCATTTTCCCAGTGTATTTTAAAGGAGAAAAAGTGGGTCTTATACACCAGCAAATAGGGTAATAGACATTATTGTGTTCATCCTTGTTTTCAAGTCAAGCTTAAGTGCCAAAATACTAAAGAATTGTAATTAAAATATCCAATATTACTTCAACATTGGGCCCCTTCAGCATTGTGGGTGTTGACATTGTAAGCAGCCTTTGACAGCTGCAAGGCTCCCACATATTCCATTCCTAGCATCCACAGGCTCTGGGAATGGCATATATGGGGGAAAACCCCTCCCCAATAAATCCCCTTAATGGGGTGAAAAAAAGATAATTTAGCAGTCTGTGACATGTAGACACTGGAAACAGGAGCACACACCCCCAGTGCTCTAAGTGCCCTAGCTAGACATGTTTTTTGAGGGGAGAGTTATTTTTCTCAGAAATTCACAAGTTAAAAGGTGCTGCTTTATATGAAATTAACTTTACTACATGTCCAAGGAAATAAAAATGTTCTTGATATAATAAGATCTTAGAGCCTGATAACAATCTGTCAGTTTCAGATGCCAACCTCTCAGTTTACACCACTTCATGAAAGTGATGAGAGACAGACATAAAAATTTACTTTTGAGGATAGAAATGAAATATAGCACCCGCAAAAGAAAGTGTCTGTAAGAGGAATGGTATGGCCAGTTTTAATGAGAGCCCACAATAGTTTTCCAAGAGATAACTACTGCTATCATCCTATTACTTGAAAGAAATTGCTGTGAGCAGAGCCATGTTATTGCAATCATCTGTACTATCTAATAATGGCTGATGAGAGAGATTACCACTATAGCAATTATTTTTATATAAAATAATTGAGCCCTGCAAAAATCGCTATCCTCTCTTACATCGATAATGGCAATGTGCCATCACTAGGACTACATATTAAAAATTCCACATCATAAGGCAAGTGGTAAGCATGGAAGGAGACAGACAATAATGAAAGAGATTTCAAAAATGCAGATTTCATTGCTTTCCTGAGGCGAAATACCTTGAACCTTTCATTTTTTTAAGTTGGCATTTTCACATCTGTACACTAAACCATCTTGCTCAAGTCTAGATATTTTTATTTACTGTTAATGACAGTGGGGCATATTGAGGGATGTGCATTGCACTGTCTCATATTCCAGGCATTTCACATGCACATCTTTGCTTGGTTAGCAAGGGTCCTCCTTGGGGGAATAGGAACTCCTTTCAGATACATTTCTTCTCTTGTCCCCATTCTCTTCCCCATGATCCATCCTGTCACCATTAGATGATGCAACACCGCATCACCACTTGGCTTCAAGACCTGCCACGGCGACAAAATTTGGTGAGCTCCCCCTCCTATTCTGATCTGCTATAACCACTGGCAATGTGGGACTGGACGGGCATGTCTGTGTGTGTTAGGCTTTGGCTTTGTACATGGTGGCTTTTGGCATTTGCCAGTGTGGACAAAAGAAACTGGTGAGTGTGTAGGGAGTAGACTGAATGGGCATATGTATGGAAGAAATGGGCCAAAGGGGTGGGGAGAAGAAAACTGAATGGTTGAATGAACCAAAATTGATGAACTCTGCTCTGCTTCATAAAATATAGCCGTGTGATTTTTGTTCAGCATTCAACTGCATTCAGTATGCTCTAACTACTTTTACTGGCAAAAGATACAGAGGAGAAAAAAAACTAAAGTGAGTTCACATATTGGGTTTATCACAAAATTTTTACTATCACTTGCTTAATTAAATGTGCAGAAATACTATTTCCATGGATTGTATTTCTTCATCATCACTAATAATTTCCTGCAGTTTCCTGACAATGATGCAATTGGGATAAGAGTGTAAGTACAAATGTCTATCCAGTGTGTATGTTGCCCTTTATATTAATGATGTGAACTCACTCTTGAATTGTATATATGGAAAGAAGAACTGACTGTCATTTGTGGGCTCTGTTCAGGCCACAAACATATTCTCCTTGCTTTTTGTTAAAATATTCTGGAAGCATAATTCTGATCTCAAGGAATTTAGTTACATTTGCCATTTTGTTATCTGTACCATATAGCTAGGTGTTAACAACTGGTAATCAGGGACCAAATTTCCTCTCTTCCAATGTATATTTTCTCCACACTCCAGGATGAGACAGATGTGTAAAAAAAATGTAAGTGTATAACTGTGAGTCTTGCTGGCAGTTTATTCTGGGACTTCATTAAACCTCTGACTTCGTATCCTCTGTTCCTATCTCAAAGTGGCCTTCCAGAACTAAAACCAAACCAAACATTGACTGAGGTCTAGGCCACATTGCCAGGGTAAATCTGTACTTCAGAACTAACACTTCAAACCACAGATGGGGCATGGTCACATATCTGTAAGATTTATTCCTCCAAATTTTCCTTTGCTCTGTGGAAGGAATTGTCTTGAATGGCAGAATGTCTGATCATGTGATTCTCCACCTTTGAAATAAAACTGTACATCACAGATATAATTGTCCTTTGAGAACAAGACTCAGTGTCACAGTCTTATTTGAATGCATTTATTAAGTACTGAAATATACTTTCTCTTTCACAGCAAGGATAATCCAAAGACTGTATTTAATTAAAACTTTATTCAAAACTAGATTCTGTCTTCTGCATCCTTAGGTGTAGTCATTATATGTTACAAGGAACCATACATATTTTCATCTCTTAGCACATATCTGTGTTTTTCATCTTTTGCCAGCTCATAGGACAGATCTGAAATTATGCTCTGTCCATTTAAGGATCCAGGTTTTTCTTCTTTTTTTTTTACATTCAGAAATGAGCAAAAGCAACAGAGATGTTAATGACTGAAACAAGACCAAAATTATCCCAAGTTGTATATCACTTGTACTGAGTTAGATTTCATATCTGGAATAAAATCAAAGGTTGGATAAAATTTATCCTAAATGTTCTTAAGTTTATCATGAAGATCTGGATCCATGCTTTATTGTTCAAGTGTGTCATAATTTGTAACACATTAGGGCAGTTATTGATAATATTGCATTTCTGCCATTAAACCCACCACGGTTGCCATCACCACCAACACCACCAGGAAACTTGTTCTTCAGTTCATTTCAGCAGAAGCATGGGATAAAAGGTGCTTGGAAAAGGAGAACTATTCCTGGTAATAATATTGTTCACCCCTTCACTTAGGACGACAGTTAACGATCTTCAACACCCAGGCGCAAATAGCCATTGGAGGAAAAGACAGAGGGCGTCTCTTCCAAGGTCAGCTTTCCGGTCTCTACTACAATGGCTTGAAAGTACTGAACATGGCTGCAGAGAACAACCCCAACATCAAAATTAATGGAAGTGTCCGGCTGGTTGGAGAAGTGCCCTCCATCTTGGGAACAGCACCTACAACCTCCATGCCACCAGAGATGTCCACCACTGTTATGGAGACCACCACTACTATGGCCACTACTACAACCCGAAAAAACCGTTCCACACCCACCATTCAGGTCAGTAATTTTATTTGTATACAGATTTGGTTTTCTCAGATATATTTTCACACCAAATTCTTTGGCAAAGTTGTGTTTGCCTAATGATAAAATTTTGCATTGAACTTGAACTGTCTTAGAGATAGTAGAAGTATATATCTGTAATACTGTGGAGACTGTACCTTATGTTAGTTATACTTGTCCCTGTGCACAGAACTGGTTTTGAATTGTATAATTTGATATGGGAATCACTAATGAATGTAAGAAACGCCAAGTGATTGCACCTGGCAATGTAGATTGTTGCTTTCTACATCCGTTTCTTCATTTGTTTTCAATAGAGCAAATTTTGGTGTTCAAGGTAAGTTATTTTTTTCATCCAAGTTTTGAACAAACTAACGTTAAGCTAGGAATTTGTCAGCTAGCTACTTTCATCATTTAAGTGTTATTCAATCAAATGCTTTGTCATTTCTGATGGTACTTATTGTTAAGGACACATGCTTTCTCTTGACTAATAATAATAATAATAATAATAATAATAATAATAATAATAATAATAATAATAATAATAATAATAATAATAATAATAATA
Source organism: Bradypodion ventrale (assembly GCA_035047345.1). NCBI lineage: Eukaryota > Metazoa > Chordata > Lepidosauria > Squamata > Chamaeleonidae > Bradypodion > Bradypodion ventrale. The sequence continues at coordinate 461,785,884 of JAWDJE010000001.1, forward strand.
ATAATAATAATAATAATAATAATAATAATAATAATAATAATAATTTCATGTCAGAAATTATTCTGGGTTGAAAGGATTTTTGCTGGAGAAACTCCACTCAGCAGATGCCTGAATGAGACTCCTTTCTTGACTTACATTTGTTTAAGAACTTGTGAGCAAGCCAAACCCTCAGTAAATCTTTAAATAATTGCAGTTGGAAAATGTATTTATTTTAAACCAGCTATGCCCATCTTTTCATTCTTAAGAAGATAAAGGGAACATGTTTTTAATGATGTGAGGTAACTGTTATGTCCGGCCCTTATAAGCACCAGTCCGAGACAACGATGAACAAACAACAGTCTTTATTTAACAGTCTATTAGAGATGAGCTTACAAGGTGTTCTGGATTCCGAGATTGCTATACAATCCTAGTGGAGTCAGTCCTTCCGGACTCTTACCTGGCAGTGGGCAATAACTAGTGATCATAGAAGCATAGCATAATGGAAGGACCCAGACTTAGCACTACCCGGCTACCTGTAAAGAGTAGGAAGTATAGATCCGGTCCAGCCCCACCCTTGTTTACCCATTTATATAGTGTCTCCTCTGTGGTGGCTCTTGGATACAAAGTAGCGACCTGCCCGGACGAACGTAACTAACCAATCATAACAGGGAATATATGTACTTAACCAATGGCGAACAGGATCCAAAACTGTAACCAATCCTAGGGCTTGGATTAGCATAACAAACACGCCCTTTTGCAGGGGTTTCGCACCACTTTTAGGCTTCTAATTAGAATGGCGGGAAACCACAATTTTCCTCTTGCAAGAGCGCTCTTTGCGCTACTTGCAAATGTGCCTCAATACACAACAGTAACTCAAGTATCTTGGACAGGAATTGCCAACCTTTTAAAGTCAGGGGTTGGGTCTTGCTCCCTCAAACATTTGAGGAGGCCACTGTAAATGCTGCCGTAAAGCACATCCGCAACTGTCGTAAATGCATTTACGACATGGTGATGGGCCAGTTGGAATGGTGTCACCAGCCGAGTCTGGCCCATGGATCATAGGTTGGGAACCCCTGATTTACAGGGTTGAGTTGCAATTTTTAAAAATAGGAATGATGATATAAACAAATTTAATTCCAAGACTTCCTTTCATTTTCTGAGCTTAGCTTCACTCTTCGCCATAGCTTTGGAGTAACAGGGAGAAATTTGTACAAAAAATTGTAACCTTACGTATAATAGTTCCAGAGAGGGAAAGATTCAATCAGATAGTTAAGGGGTCAGTCTATCGTAGTTCCGACATTCTACAGCAGGAGTGCCCAAACTACGGCTCATGGGAATAAAGAACAAAAACCACTCAAAAATATCTATATATAATTGTATTCTTCAGAAAGCAAATATGATGCTTCAAAAGTAATAATATAATGTAATGACACAATTCTTTTGCGCAAAAAAATGTATATAAAGTCAATGTAAATTCACAATAAACCAATTCTTCTGCACAAAAACTATAAATGAAGTCAAGCACTAATAGAACACACATTTAGAGGCTCTTTAACGCTCACTACAGAACCCATATCCTGAGGAAGCTTGATGTGAAAGGCTGGTTTTTACCGGAACAGTCTCGATACATTGACCTCTTATATTTTTTACACAGAAGAGTTGACTTATTGTGGGTTTATACTGAGCTTCTCTATACTGATATTTTGACTTCATTTATACTGTTTGCACAGAAGAATTGGTTTATTGTGAATTTACATTGACTTTATATACATTTTTGTGCAGAAGAATTATGTCATTACATTATATTATTACTTCTGAAGCATCATATTTACTTTCTGAAGAATACAATTATATATAGATATTTTTGAGTGGTTTTTGTTCTTTATTCCCTTGGTCTACACCACTCTCACCATACGTGGACTTTTCAAACTATGGCCCACGGCACAGATTAAATTGGCCTGCACTACTCTTGCCATTCCCAGAAGCAGAAGTAAAATGTGCATGCACATGTGCAGAATGCACCCACACATGTAGAGAACACTGCCTTAAATGACCTGTGGCCATCATAAATGCATTTACAGCCATGGATCATTTATGGCAGTGTTCTGTGCATGCAAGGGCGTGTTCTGCGCACACACATGTGCGTTTTACCTCTGCTTTCGGGTGTGAGGAACCACGTGATCAGCACGTTTGACAACGTGACCGGCCCACAGACTGAAAAGTTTGGGCACCTCTGTTCTACAGCATGCAACACTCTTCCCCTTCATTTTTACTTACCCTTCCCTCATGTTAAAACATTGACATTAAACAACAAAATAAGAAGTAGCTGCTGTGTATGAGTGATTCCAAATAATTCAGCTACTTTTATCAAAATCCTATATCATAAATTAGAATTTTCTCAGCAAAAACATATAGCCTCCAGGTCCTGCTATGTATTATGTGTGCCTCTGTGTGTATGCACACAGTAATACATATGTGCAATACTTATGGATAAATAAAGTTTCCTGTGTATTTGGAGTCTCCTTGGAGACATGGATTATAGGTTTTGTCAAAATGTATGTCTGCACTTCAGAATTTAAACTACTGGGGTCATAGCTCTTGCCAATTTGCATATTGAAAACCCAGATGCCTGTACATCAGTACAAATTATAATTAGCCTCAAATGATGGTACATTACGTAAAGGCCTCAAGCAAAGTCTCCCACATTTAATTTAGATTATAAGTCATTGTGAAGATTTTGGAATTCCTCCTTTATTGTTTTATTTGGATTGCTGTTCCTATTTAGCCTGCAGACATAAAGGGTCATGGGCTGAGTTGTGCTCTGAGTTCATTACTTCAACAGAGATTATAAACCTGTTATTAATCTCCTTCTCATTATGGCAGTGCCAACCAAATGATCAACTGATATTCCTGTTTAGTGGTGGTCCAGCCCTGAGTTTACTCAGAAAGTTTTGACGTAACTTACATGGGAGCTAGCTAACCTTTGGGAAGCCACTCTTTTCTCGAAAAAACATCAGGGTGATCTAATAAAGTGTAAACTGGTTTCTGAAAGCATCATTAAAGAATTCCTTGGTGCACCCACACTATTGTAAATGGTCTTATCTTGGTTGATATTACAGCAATAATTCTTAAATTTTCCTTCTTCCCCCTCTGAAAGGAAGATAAAAGTCAATATGCACCTCTATTAGAACTTACTGTTTCTCTAGAGCGGGCAGTTTATTGCTGTCACAGCAAAAGACAATTCTTCCATCCTCTCTCTCACCCAACCAGCTTGTTTAAACCAGCTGCATAAGCTATACTATATGCTGATTTAGGACTAGAGTACTGCCAAGGCTAATTTCTGGCATACGGAGATTTGAACATATCTCCCCAAAAGTAGCTGATCTGAATTGCTTTCTTTTTCGCTACCATTCACAGTTTAAGGTTTTGGTTCTTACCTATATGGCCCTTAATGGTCTGGCACCTTGGTACTTGTTGTAGCATCTCCCCCAGAGAATATCTACCCACGTCACCTGCTTCTTACAGGCCTCACTGTTGAGGGTAGTGACACCAAGTGAAGTAAGAAAGGTTATTATAAGAAAATGAGCCTTATTTCCAGTGGAACACTCTCTCTGGAATAAATTACCTACAACAGTGATGGCAAACCTTTTAGCGACTGAGTGCCCTAACTGCAACCCAAAACCCAATTATTTATCGAAAAGTGCCAACACAGCAACGGGAGGGAGGAAACCCTCCCTTTGGGCTGCTGAGCAGAGGGGGTAAACTCTGTGATGTGGGAGGGAGGAAGCACTTCCATTGAGCTGCTGGGCAGAGGGGCAGGGCAAACCCTGTGCTGGGGCAACCGCATGGGTGCCCAAAGAGATGGCTCCAAGTGCCACCTCTGGCCTACAAGAGTGTATGATGCTCCAACCCTTGGTGTATTTAAAAAACACCTGAAGACAGAGTTGTTTAACCTGGAATTTATTTATTTCATACATTTATATACAATACTGTCACACTGGAGAATAAAAGTTCATCACTCTGAGCATTCCAAAATATGTATCCTGCAATGGTATCCTAATGATTTGTAATATTTTTCCTTTTTGGATTGTCACAGAAAAGAAAAGCAATTACGGTACACTTATATAGTGCACCCTCCGGACGGTTTACAGAGTAATTAGCATTTTGCCCCCAACATGCTGGGTTCTCATTTTATCAACCTTGGAAGGAAGGAAGGATGAGTCAGCCTGAATCTCTGTCAGGACCAAACTTACAATGTTTTGGCTGCAGTACAGCAGTTTAACAGCACCACCAGGGCTCTTATAGACATATAAGAGTACAGTATAGTACAGTATAGACATACAGTGGACCCACAGTTAAGGTAATTAATGCGTTCTCTGGCACGTTTCTTACAGTGAAAATTAATTTAATCAAATTTCCCATGGGAATGCATTGAATGCAATTTCCCATAGGGATGCATTGAAAACCAAAATACTTTAACCAAAATGTGGTTTCCCATAGGAATGCATTGAAGATCAATTAATCCATTCTGAAAAAAATTCCATTAACCAAGCCTCTATTTTCTATGGATTTCCTTTTGTTATGTGATTTTCACGTATAGGCGCATTTTACTTCCACTTCTGGGAGCAAGGAGGGCTTCATGGGCTGAATGAATTGGTGCCGGGGGCTGGATCTGGCCTGTGGGCCATAGTGACTGGCCCCCTGAACCACATGGCCAGCCCGCGACCCAAAATGTTTGGGCACCCCTCGTTTAGATTAAGTGGATGAGAACATACTTAATGCCAATAAGCCACTGTATTTTTACGTGCAGCCACAATCTGAATGAGCTGAGTTATGTAGAGTATTTTTCTGCATGAAAGTCTGCAGTGCTCATACCAAGAGAAATTTGCATCATTTAAAAGGCTTGTTTTACCTACATGGGATTTTGTGCTTGCTCCAGACAATATAATGAAGCACGCCTGACTAAGAACTCTCTGCTGACCCAGTGTGGAAGTACTGATTTGACCTCCTCACACATGAGTTTGCTCTGTATTCAAGCTTTCGTCTGCTCATAAATGGCATGTGTTGTATTAAATTACTCTCATAGACCTCAGGGCCCTGACTTACCAGATTCTCTTATATTAACAATATCCTCTTTGGGAATTCTACTCTGCATTACTGCTGTGCTTTTTTTACACAGAGGCATATGGCTATCATGCACATAAATGCTTCTGCTTTTAATTATGGAATGTGCTGAGGTGCAAACTGCAGCTTGACTATGACTGGCCCATATGTGATAGAGGCATTGTTTCTGTCACTGATGGTCTTCAACTTCTCTACCCAGAATTCTTTTCTAATTAGTCAGAGCTGGAAATAATAACACAGCAGCTTCTCAAGCAGACTTCCTCAGCACTTCAAAGCACATTTCTGGGGAGAAAGATACCGTATATACTCGAGTATAAGCTGATCCAAATATCAGCCGAGGCACCTAATTTTACCTGAGAAATCAGGAAAACTGATTGATTCAAGCCTAGGGTGGGTTTTTGGGTGACTTAACACCCATTGGAAGGAGGATGGGGAGACCCTGCCTATGTGTGTACATGTGTGTATATGCACATGCAGGGGATGGGTCTAACTATGGCTCAGAGAGGAGTGTGCTAAGTGAAAGCGGTGCCATCCACCTCATGCTTGCACTGCCTGGGAAGTGGGGTGGGTGGGCAGGGTTTAAAACACCAAGGCAGAATGCAGGAGCCATGACTCAAAGCCTCGCTCCAGCCCCTCTCTCTTGCTCGCAGCCAAGAAGGACCCTGTGGTGGATAGGCAAGCCAGGCGAGCCCAGCTAGAAGCAGTCAGTCAGAGAGGTGTGCCAAGCTGGCTGGGGGAAGCCCTGGCAGCGAGAGGGACCCACCAAGACCCCACATGCACTGTGTGGGGAGAAGAAAAGCCTTTGCTGCCTGCTTTTCCCACTGTGTCATCAGCGCAGGTGCTGGGAGCCCACCGGAACCTTCCTTTGCTGCCGAGCTTGGAGGGCTTTATTTTCTTTTTTAATAATGATGTATGTATTTGATACTTGAGTTACCCCATTAGCTGATATATATTATTTATTGCATTTTATCTGAACTAAAAGTTAAAATAAGTTTGTTAAAAACCGTACTCTGCTTGCCAAATTATGTTTAGCTGAACATGCCCCCAAACCAAACACAAGTTTTGTATTGATTCTAAAATATTGCCAAGCAAACATAACAAACGAGCTAGACAATTGAAACAAGGTGGGCTAACACTGCACAAGAACTGACAGGCTGAAATGCCCTATATTCAGATTATACACTGAAGGATCAAAACAAAACTAGATTCCTCCCCCCAGCTTTTGTTTAAATTATCAGGATCCTTTGTAATAACCACTCTACCACACTGCCCCCCTTTGCCTTTCCTGGGGTTGGAACACCCAGGTAAGAATCAGATATGATGAAGGGTGTGGGCTCTGATGAGAGCTATACCACTTTCAACAAACCAGACCCCCAGAGTTGGCAGTGTTTCAGACCTTAAAAAAAGTCCGGAAGGCTAGGCTCCTAGAGCTACCATGCCTGTCCCATGAGGTAGCTGCTTTCACCTCTACAAAAATGCTCAATTTTCCAGTAGGTAGATGTAGGTACCACTTTGCTGGGAAGGTAAACAGTGTTCCATGCACTCCGGTGTTTAGTCATACCTGCCATATGTCCATGGAAACGTCTGCAGATGTTGGCTATAACAGGAGATGAGCACCAAACCCTAGAGTCAGATACGACTGATTTTCGAGCAAGGACTGGCTTTATGTACCAGCAACTCTCCAGTACAATAATCCAAACATCTACCTGGAGAATTTTCGTACTTTATTAAAGAGAAAGAAAAAAGAATTAACAGGGACACAAAGCCAAGAACATAAGAACAGCCTTGCTGGAACAGGCCACAGCCCATCCAGTCCAGCATTCTGTCTCACACAGTGGCTCACCATTTCCTTCAGGGTATTCCCAAGCAGATGCCTTTACCTGCTTAGGATTCCCTGGAAATGGCATTGAGAGATATCCTGCCTATCTCTCCAACCCGGAGGTTGTCCTTAGCTATCCATAATTATAGCCATTGATCCCCTTGTCCTCCATGAACTTGTCTAATCCTTTCTTGAAGCTGTCAAGACTGACAGCTGTCACCACTTCTTCTGGCAGGGAGTTCCATAGACCAGTGATCCTCTGGGTGAAAAAGTACTTTCTCTTATTTGTTTGAGAACTAGCACCCAAAAGTTTCATCGAGTGTCCCCTAGTTCTAGTGTTGTGCGATAGGGAAAACAGTTTTTCCGTATCTACTTTGTCCACACTGTGCATGATTTTATAAACTTCAATCAGGTCCATACCTGTCAAGTTTTGGATTTGGAAATAAGGGAAATTTCTCGGCAAATATGGGATACTTGGCAGCTATGCTTATTAGATTAGATTTAGATTAGATTTTTAATTTGTACCCCGCCCATCTCAACCTATAGGCCGACTTATCCTGTGCTGCCCTCCAATGGCAGCAATAGGGCATTGCAGTCTAATTAATAAGGGATGACGGCGGGAAAGAGGGTAAAATAAGGGGTTTTCCCGGCCAATAAGGGATGCTTGACAGCTATGATCAGGTCACCTCTTAGACGCTGTCGTTCAAGAGTGAAGAGGCCCAACCATTGCAGCCTCAGATGGTAAGGAAGGTGTTCCAGTCCCCTAATCATTCTGGTTGCCCTCCTCTGCACTTTTTCCAGCTCCATAATATCCTTCTGTAGGTATGGTAACCAGAACTGTACACAATATTCCAGATGGGGCCTCACCATAGATTTATAAAGAGGCAAAATGACACTTGGTGACTTATTTTCTATACCCTTCCTAATGATCCCTAGCAGTGAGTTTGCTTTTTTCACTGCTGAGGCACACTAGGTTGACACCTTCATTGTGCTGTCCACCAAGACACCAAGGTCCCTTTCCTGGTTTGTCGCAGAGATCAGACCCCATCAGTGTATAAATGTAATTGGTTTCTTTTGCCCCAACATGCATCACTCTGCACTTACTAATGTTGAAGCTCTTTTGCCACTGTTTTGCCCACTCCCCCAGTGTCAAGAGATCCCTCTGGAGCTCCTCACAATTGGACAAGAAGTCCAATTCGTTCCACAATAAAGGTTTTCCAAAGTAAATGTAAGGTAAAGGTTTCCCTTGCTCGAAAGCCAGTCGTATCCAAACCTAGGGTTCAGTGTTCATCTCTGTTTCAAAGCTGAAGAGCCAGCGCTGTCTGCTTCTGCAGTGCACGGAACGCTGTTACCTTCCCACTGAAGTGGTCCCTATTTATCTACTAGCAATTTCTTGCTTTCGAACTACTAGGTTTGCAGGAGCTAGGACAAAGACGGGAGCTCATTCCGTCCTGCAGTACTCAGGAATTGAACTGCTGACTTTCCGCCTCCCAGTCAGCGTCTTAGCCACTTGTGCCACTGCAGTCCCACAGAGGCCAATAAGAGGAACACACCAGAAAATAACTTATCTATCCAAATCACATATAATAATGCAGACCATCATACATCTCTTGGTTTACATAACATTCATCTCTCTAATTATCACTGAAGCAGGTTTGCTGAGTCCCAGGATCTAGTGAATTAAGCTGCATTAAGCTAATGGACCATTTCCCCTGAATTTTACTTTTATTAGATGGGTGGTATTGAAATGTACTAAATAAATGAATAAATATGTTAGCGGCCCTAAACAGCAGCATGGTTGCATTTTGCTTAGTTTAGGAGTCACAAAATTTTTTGTCTATATTTTCCCATTAAGCTTTGCTCTGAGAGGACTTCCTTCCCAAATAAGCTGGCAAGGAAGATTTTTCACTTTAATTAGCCCTTAACTGCCAGCGGAGAAAGATCTGCATGTCCTGTCTTGCAATTGCAAGATACTTCCCCCCCCATCATAGAAAATAATTTTTGGAGAAAGAAATTAGCTTCTTATTTACTCATTGCGTATTATGGGTCTCCAGTGGCATTTACATCTGCTGACTGTAAAGCATCGAATAATAATAAAAAAGAAAATAAAAGAAAGTGGAAGGAACTTTATCTACTGTACATTCAGCTCTTGCTTCATAATTGTCTTTTCCTTTATCTTTTCTTTGCTTTCAAATTTAATTCTATTCGAGGGGGTGGAAATTGTCATCCCATTCATAGACAATGTAATTGATATAACTTACAGTGCATAACATGCAATAGTGTATGCGGCAGGACAAGGAAATGGGTCTCATTTTCGTTTATACAGTAAAACCCTGTATAACAAAGGACTTGTATAACAAAAAAAACTCATATAACAAAAAGAATTAGAAGAAAAATGTTGCCTTGCATAGCAAAATTTTTGTTATATGAAGCAATGTGTCTCCCAGGGTGGTTTTCAATGCATCCCTATGGAGATTTTCATTATATGAAGCATCCCATAGGAAATTTCATTATACGAAGCATCCTTTGTATAACAAAAAAAATGCATAGCAAAAAGCCTCGCAGAATGAATTATTTTCGTTATATGAGGTACTACTGTACATCTTTACTCTGTGAGTCTCCAAGAGAACATATGCTAATCAGGAACCTGCACAAATACAGCAAATACAATGGTAAAATAAGGAGAGGGAGAGAGATCAGTAGTCAGTGGTGGTGGGTGTAGGCGGAGGGAACCTTAATTCATTGTTTCATCTCATCCTTCAGGTTCACAATCCAGTGACACAATTGATGTTGAATAGTTATTTACCTATGCTTCTGCCCTCACTACGATATTGTGTAGCAACACAGGGCAAAATGTGGCACTCCAGATGTTGGAATGCAACTTTCAGCATTTCTCACTACAGTAACCAATAACCAAGCATACTCACCCATTCACCCACTCACTGTTAAGCAGTGATGGTCATTTTACTTTGTTTGCTGCCACATTTAACAGTCTCTCTCCCTACATAAGGATGAAGTGGACTTGGTTCACGAAAGCTCACATTTAAATACAGGAGTTAGTCTTTAAGGTGCCAAAACATTTTTGTCTCTTTTTTTGCTGTTCTGTTTTGTTTACTCTCAGATATACAAATACAGTTAGAACAATAACATAATTGAGACCTACATGATCTCAAAGGTCACTAAAGCAATGAAACAGAATCAGCTGACCTTCTTGTGCCTTGGCCAACAAAAAGCTGTGCTTTCCTTCACACACCCAGACTCAAATAGGCACAGAACCCCTGATGTTGATATTTTTCTGATAAATTAGAGAAGAATGAATCAGAAGAACGGTCTCATTTCAGTAACACTAGTGTAGGCAACCTTGTGTAGTGCAGCCATTATGTACTAAGCGCCCTCATAATGCCTGGTACAGCTGGGTGGGGCAGTCATAGAAACCATCTGGCGGACATCAGTTTTTCTTTCTGTGCAACTAGGGGAAAACTCATCAGCCTACAGATGGATTATATTTGCCTTAATAATAATAATTTCATGTCAGAGATTACTCTGGGTTGAAATGATTTTTGCTGGAGAAACCCCTCTTAGGGGATGCCCGAATGATGCTCCTTTCATGTCCCCAAGTACAGCTTTTGGGTATTGAAACCTGTCCTTTGAGTTTCCAGCTCAGTGTCTTAACCAATAAGCCACTGGGAGAGCTGCCTTTATGAAAGAGGGTGTTTAGGAAAAATGACTAAAAATTTAGGGGAGTTTGTCACTTTGCAGAAACACTTATGTTAAAAGTCATTCATGCTCAAGAGCATTAAATGGCCCACTTGAGTTCAAATACTGTTTTTCACATTCACTTTTCTTATGCTATCGCAAATCACCCTTGTACATTGTCACGGTATGTTGTATTGTTCTGTTAACTCATGCACAAGACCTCACAGAACAGCACAATTGCCTTTTCTCCACATGCCCATGGTTCTTGGGATCCAAACCAAGGACTTTATTCATCCATCCCAGGAATGTCAAGACAGGAAACACTTACTTTAAAATACTAATGTTATACCTGCTATTCAGTTGCTTGTTGCCAGCTGAATGTTGTAGCTTTATTGCTGCCTTTGTATTATTACATTGTTTTATGTTGGATTGTACTTTAATGGATCTTTAAAGTTACCTTGGAGGCCGGTTAGCCTGAACAAATTTAAACAAACAAACTCTGTGAAAATCTGTGAACTATGGCCAGAGCCCGGAACCAATTATATACACTGGGGTGTATAAAAAGATAAGATTGCAGGCTGTAACAGTAATCGGGTCATGGATGGATCAAGCTTTCTGAGAAGATAATGCATTCTTCTTTAAAAGAAAAAAACATAGAAGGAAAACAGAAGGGGTCTGTATTGTAACTGGATTTACGCTTATATAGTAGAAGGAGAAGCGTCTCTCCTTTATTTATTAATTAAATTTCTATCACACCCGTTTGGGATATTTTCCCATTCTGGGTGGTATACAGTAGTTAAAATCATAAATATACAAACAATATACAAACTCCCCGCCCCCCCCCACCCCCAATACCTGTCAAGTATCCCGGATTCCCATCGCCATCCCATAATTTGAGGGCAGGGGAAAGTAGTTATTGTGCATCACCTGTGCATGCATATAAGGCTTCTACGCATGCATAGAAGGGTTCTGTGCAGAACATACCTGTCAAGTATCCCATTTTGCCTGGGAAAACACCGTAATTTAGAGCCCAGAGCCCCTATTCCCCCAATCACGTATTTTTTAACAATCTCCCATTTTTTTAAAAAAAAAACCAGGGACATGTAAATCTCCCATATAGTATTGTTCTATATCTTTATTCATGAGGTGTGTGCCTTATACCAGAGCAGAGGAGTGTTGGGCTCCCCCTGGTGGAGGAAGAACCACTCCTTAGCATGACTGCTTTCCCCTCACAGGGAAAAAAGCCGTTAGCAAGGCAAGCTTACTTACCTATTCTCTCCCTATTCGACTGCATTTCATATTATGGTGATTTTTCATGGAACTTTTTTTTACACTTTAATCAGTTAAATGTCTACTGTCTTAGCCTTTTCTGCCTCAATTTCATTTTTTAAAAACTCTGTGTTTAAGAGAAAACCACGGAAGTATCCTGTTTATGCTGTATGCAAATATACTTGAAGCCGATTGGCTCATTGACTTTCCTTTAACACCCTCTTTCCCAGGAGAGAGAGGGCTTCAAGTATATTTGCATACAGCATAAACAGCATACTTCCATGGTTTTTTGAGATAGTAAATTCCACTTCCTTGTCATGGAGTCCAGGACAGAAAAAAACCCAAGACTACATTTTGCTAAGACTTCTATATTGTCTGAGAACTCTTCTTCCAAATGAACCTCATTTGAATCACTAATTAAAGCTGCTTCTGCAAACAGAAAAAAGAAAATAGCTTTATCTAAGCATTCTGAAATACACACTTTGGCAGTATCACCTAAGAAGTAGAGTATAGCCTCCGGCCAGGAAAAGCATGTTCATTTGGTACCATGGCATCTGAAGAGACAGGGCCCACCCAGTATACTATTGAGGTGGTAGGTGGTGGATGGTGGAGGGAGGAAACAGAATAATTAGCTCAGGATGCATCAGGGATGGAAGCAGCTTCGTCCATAAAAAAATAAAATAGCTCTAGCTGTCATGTGGATCGGGAGGTTTAATGTGTGCCTTCAGTAAAAGTGAGGAACCTAGAGGTGAGCAATGGAATTCAATTTTCTATTATTCATTCATGATAATTGATTACATATATATTCTGCCTTTCCTCTTCTGAGCTCAAGATGACAAATTGACTCTTCCCCCTTTATCCTCACCACAATTCTGTGAGGTGGATCAAACTCAAAGAGCATGGCTGGCCCAACATCAGCAGGAAGCATCATCAGTTCTATCTACCACCTGGCTGTCCCAAGTCCTGGTCCAGGAACACCAATACACCTTTTTCTGCACTATTTATTTATTATAGCTGCCCCAAATGACATGCGACTCTGGTAGGTGTACATACAATCCCCAATGTTTAAACTATAGGAACACTTAAAATTCCTAAAAACACAGAAAAACTAGCTCCCACCCGCACTAATTAAAAATCTAGTTAAAAACTTTTAAAAGCATGAGTGATCCTGCTCTAAATGAGCCAATGGTGGTGGTGGTGGTGGGGGGGGGGGGGTTGCTCCCTTTCCACACACCTGACCTGCCAGCCAGGTTTTCAGCTCTTTCCTGAAGGGCAGCAGCTCTGTCTGAAGACGAAGTTCAACTGGCAGGAGGCTCCATAGGGCTGGAGCAGATACTGGAAAGACTCTTCTTCTAGTTGTTATTTTTAAAGAGCTCCTCCGGTCCACTCTAGTGGGATGGGCAGATATCCTTAAGTATCCTGGCCCACCACCATATAGGGCTTTAAAGGTAATTACCAACACCTTGAATTGCACTGGCAACCAATGCAGCTCCTGTAGCAGGTGTGAGGCACGGGCATAATGCCCGCACCCCATCACTACATGGGCAGCTGCATTCTGTACCAGCTGCAGCCTCCAAATGGTCATCAAGGGCAGCCCCATGTAGAGTGCATTACAATAATCCAGTCTGGAGGTGACCAGAGTGTGTGTGACCATAAGCAAGAAGTCCTGGTCCAGGAGTGTGTGTAATTGGCAAAAGCCCTCCTAGCCACGACTGCCACCTGTTCATCGAGCCGTGAGTTCAGGAGGACCCCCAAATTATGCACCAGGTCTGTCTGCAGCAAGAAAAGCCCCATCCAGCTCCAAAGATGGTAGCTCCCAGGATAACATGGGTGGCCTGACCCACAGCCACTCAGTCTTGCCAGGATTCAGTTGTAGCCCATTGTCCCCCCATCCAGACCCTTACAGCCTCCAGATACCTGGATAGGACTTCAACTGCATCACTTGCTGACCTCTATGTTAGATGTCAGCAAACCTGGCTCTCCAGATGTTCTTGGAGTTCAATTACCAGAAGCCTAAGTCAGTACACCTGCTTATCCTGGCTTCTGGGAATTCAAGTCCAAGAATATCTGGAGAGCCATGTTTGCTGACCCCTGCACTATATGAATATGGGCATACGAGCTAAAGGTAAATGTCTCCCTTGCTCAAAAGCCAGTTGTGTTGGACTCTAGGGTGCACTGCTCATTGCTATTTACAGCCAAATAGCCAAATAGCATCTCCAGACATTTCCAGGTTCATATGGCAGGCATGACTAGATACTGGAGTGCACATAACACTGTTACCTTCCCCACAGAAGCAGTACCTACTGTATTTATCTACTTGTAATTTCTTTCTTTCAAACTGCTAGGTTGGCAGGAGCTGGGACAAATGATGAGCCCCCACTCCATCGCACAGCACTTGGGTCTTGAACTGTTAACCTACTGATCTTCTGGTAATCAAGCTCAGCATCTTAACCACTAAGCCACTGCAGCCCTATGGGCTAACTAAGATGCCTTAAATTCAGCATATTAGTGTTTAGAAGCAATGTTGCATGCTGTAATAGAAAGCAACTTTTCAAGAAAAACCGAATCATTTCACACTTTGCTACTGACATCCTCTAACTAGGCGGTATTGGTAAAAGATCAAGCTTGTTCAAGTCTCATTGGTTTCGGTTGGATCACATTCAGTTGGGAAGAACTAAGCACAAACATAGAGTGACTAACTCTACATTTGGATCCTAAACTTCGTGGGCCCATTAATTCCGTAACATTTGCCATGCATGATCACACTGTATTTAAAACAGTAGCTGTCAGTGGGTAAATATGCAGCTGTGTGTTACAGGCACTGGGCAAATGCAGATTATATTATTTACACAATGAATAATCTCAAATGTATATATTTGACAATATTTGATAATGTGTACTATGAAAGAAGGAAGATGTATTTATGATCTGCAAGTTGGCCCCCAAGCTGTTCGTTGTGAGTAATCGCTATTTGAGATTCAGCTTCTTTTGACAAGCGTATGGCATGGCTCTGTAGCCGGTTTGCTTTCCAAATGCAATTACAGTTTGAACATGCTTTAGTATTCTACAACAGTCTGTTGCTGCTTTGTGGGGGACATGCCTGCTAGGAAATATACTTGCAAAAAAAAAGTCATTGTTTGCAGAAAGCATAGATAAAAGGAATTCACATGAAAGCCAAGAATGCAAGCGCGGCGCCAAAATGGCCGCCGCGCCCTTTGCGGGCCCCCCCCCACAGGACAGAGAATCCGGGTAGTTAGGGGCGTGGCCAGCTCCCTTATAAAAGGGGTGGCCACGAGGCAGCCGAGCTGCCATTTTACCTCAGCGACGGAGCGGAGAAGTTTTTTCCCCTGTGTCTCCGTCGCTCGTTAGCTTACCGGGAAGCCTTTTGATAGCGATTCTGCCTTGCCGGCTTCCCTTTTTTGCTTCGGTGGAGATGCCTTCGAAGAAGAAGGCAGCTTCGAGTTCAGCTCGCGCTGTTAGGAGGCGCAACCCAGGTCGGAGGACCGTGGTGCCGCCTCCTCAGCAGCCACCTTTGCCAGCCCCGACCGGGGCCGGCGGAATGGGGTCTATTGCCCCTTGGCCTGCTACGGGCGAGCAGAGTGCGAGCGCGGATGGCGCTCCGGCCCGCGGCCCACGAACGGTGGACACCGCTCCTCCTCCTGCTCTCTCCGTTGGGCCTGTTCATTTTGGGCCGCAGCCTCTCCCTGGGCCCTCTAGCCTTGGGGGGTGGGGCGGCCCCCTGCCTTGGCAGGTTTCTCCACCAGCTCTGCCGGGCTTTGGTGCTGGCCAATGGCCATATGCTGGCCCCGGGGTGCAGGGACCTGTACCCGTGCCTGGCTCAGGCGGGCCGGCCGGCCCTTTGCCCATGGTCAACGTGGACACCTTACTGGCCCGCATTGCGGCCCTGGAGGCGTCTTTGGCCCGGGCCAGTCAGGCTGGAGCCCCCTTTGGGGTTCCTTTTGAGGTGCTGTCGGCAGCAGGACAACAGCCGGCGGGGAGGGTAGAGCTGCTGCAGGCGGGTGGCGCGGCTTCGGCCACTGCCTCGCAGCTCCCCAGCCAGCAACCTGGTGCGGGTCAAGCCCCGGTGATGAGCTCTAGGTCGGTCGTGAGCTCCGACGCCCCCAGTGGGCCGGAACCCCCGGTGGGGGCGGCCCGCGGGGGTGCAGCGTGTGAGTATACGGTGCAAGCAAGTACATCCACACACATTCCCAACATAGGGGGGGGCTTTCAATGGCCTTGGCCTCGCGCGGGTGGTGCGGGGGCCACGCTGTCTACGGCCCACCCGGCGACAACAACTGCCTCTTTGGGCAATGGGGTGGGCATTGGTCCTTACACTGCGGGGAATGTTCTGGGGGTGGCTGGGTTAGCTCAGGCCCCTTTTACTAGGCCGGCTGTCCCCTTTTCGGCTTTGCCGACGGCAGGGTATTCCTTGCCATTGGGTGATCACTTGGCACAGGCTACTAGGGAAAAGATATGGCGTGGGGAGTACGTAGATATCTTCTCACTCCTGAACAGAGAGCCCACCAAGGAGGAAAGGGAGGGTCAGGATGAGAAGGATAAGGAGCAGGCACGCCGCCGTAAGCCGCCGCGTACCTGGGCTAACTGGCTTCCCGCCTATTTAATATACATGGCGGTATATTTAAGAGCGCGGCCGGATTTAGCTATTCCCATGGTCCAATATTTGGACAACATATATAGGGCAATGGTTGATTTCCCGGGCCCCTCATGGCTAGCATATGATGAGGAATTCCGTATGAGGATTCCTCTCCACCCCGAGATGAGATGGGATGAGCCGTGCCAGAGACTGTGGCTCTTGTACATGACACCCACACGCCCTGCCCCGGGGGATAGATACCATTGTGGACACGCGGTCCAGCGAGCGGCTCCAGCGCAGGTTACCCGCCAACCGGCGGGGCAGGGGGTTCCAGCCCGCCTGCTGTGCTGGACTTTCTCGTCAAATGGTTCCTGCAATCGAAAGAATTGCAGGTATAAGCATGAGTGTCCCACATGTTCTGGCCCCCACGCAGCCTCTGCTTGTCCCAGGCCTGGGGGGGCACGAGGCAGAGGGAGGGGAGGACAGTGGGCTGGCAAAGCTGCCGCGGATGGAGCTAGTCCTCCGAAAGGCCCCCTCCCCAATTAACGTGGACATGCTGGAGCGCTGGCTCGCATCGTACCCGAAGGGGGAGAACGGGGAGTATCTACTTCAAGGTTTTAAGCAGGGATTTCGTATCCCTTTTATGGGTGATAGGTCCCCTCAGGATGCTCCCAACCTTTTATCCCTCGGAGGAAGGGAGGAGGTGGCTTCGGCCAGCATTAAAAAGGAGTTAGACGCGGGCAGGGTCGCTGGACCCTTCCCCGCACCCCCGTTTCCCAATTTTAAGGTTTCACCACTGGGTTTGGTGCCCAAAAAGTCCCCAGGTGAGTTTCGTCTTATTCATCATTTGTCCTACCCAGCCGGCCGGTCGGTCAACGATGCTATCCCTGATGACCTTTGTTCAGTCAGGTATACATCGTTTGACCAGGCGCTGCGCATGGTGCGCGCGTGTGGCCCGGGTGCCCTGCTGGCCAAGTGTGACATTAAGTCGGCTTTTCGCCTTTTGCCGGTGCACCCGGGCGACTTTGAATTGCTGGGTTTTAAATTTAAGGGGGAATATTATTTCGATAAGGCCATGCCTTTTGGCTGCTCCATATCATGCTCGGCTTTCGAGCGTTTTAGTACCTTCCTAGAATGGGCCTTCGTCCGCAGGTCAGGGTCCCGGTCTGTAGCCCATTACCTGGATGACTTTTTATTCGGGGGTGAACGGGGCTGGGACACGTGTGCACGTCTCCTTAACACATTTCAGACGCTAATGCAGGAACTTGGTGTCCCTTTAGCGCCCGAAAAGACCGAGGGCCCATCGACCAAGCTAGTATTCCTGGGGGTTGAGATTGACACAGTAGCGCAAGCTTCGAGGTTGCCGGGTGATAAGGTGTCCAGGATAGTGGCCCTTATCTCGGAATTGCTGGCCAAGCGTAAGGCATCCCTGAGGGAACTGCAGGTGCTTCATGGGCACCTTAATTTTGCCTGCAGGGTGGTCGCTCCGGGCAGGGCTTTTGCCCGGCGCTTATGTGACGCCATGGCAGGGTTATCCAGGCCCCACCACAGAGTCAGGCTTACCCGGGGTATCAGGGCAGACATGTTCGTCTGGTTGCAATTCCTGAGGGAGTTTAATGGGGTCTCATTTTGGAGGTCTGACCTCCTGGCATCCCCCAATTTCCAGATCCAGTCTGATGCCTCAGGATCCCTGGGTTATGGGATGTACTTCAATGGGAAGTGGGCCTATGGTGGGTGGCCACCGGCATGGGCAGGCACAGGTCGCCTGCGGGATCTCACATACCTGGAATTTTTTCCCATCCTGGGGGCTTTGATGCTATGGGGCGAACAGTGGGCAAATTCGGTGGTGCATTTCTGGTGTGACAATGCTGCCGTTGTACACATTGTCAATGCACAGACTTCCAAATCGCCCAGGGTTATGGATCTAGTGCGCCATTTTGTGCTGCGCTGCCTGCGCCTCAACGTCTTGTTCAGGGCCAGGCATGTCCCAGGGGTTAATAATGATATTGCTGACGCTTTGTCCCGCCTGCAGATCTCCCGGTTCCGCGCCTTGGCCCCGGATGCGGAGGAATTTCCCTCGCCACTCCCGGACGAGATGTGGACTATTGGCAAGGAGAGGTGAACCGGGCGATTGGCCTGTCACTAGCGCCACGCACGCGTAAGGCGTATCAACAAGCATTCTATTCATATAGGGCATTTGCTGCTCAATTTCACTTGCCAGAGACCTGGCCGATTCCGGTGGACCATGTTCATGGTTCACCTGCATGCACAGGGCCTCGCACCTCGCACCATAGCATCCAAGCTTTCGGCCTTGGCTTTTATGGCCAAAGTGGGGGGTCATGTGGATACCACCTCTGACTTCCGTGTGAGACATGTTTTGGAGGGGTGGGTGCGCGAGCGCGGGCGTTGCCCGGACGACCGGCACCCTATTTCCCCATGGGTTCTTACCCAGTTGGCCCGGGGCTGGCCTGGCCTCTGTTTTGATCATTATGAGGCAGCCCTTTTTCATGCAGCCACAACGGTGGCATTTTTTGGAGCGCTCCGCGTCAGCGAACTCGTGATGCTGTCTAAGGCGGATGCAAGTGGTAGGGCACTGGAACTCGAAGATGTCTATGTTGCCAAAGACTGGGCCCAGTTGAGGATACGCTCCTCTAAAACAGATCAGCATGGCGTAGGCAGTGGAGTAAGACTGCTACGGTGTTCTTTGGCAGACATCTGTCCGGTTGGTGCCCTACAGGAATTCCTGGCACTGCGTGGCATGCACCACGGCCCGTTTTTCTGTCACCAAGATGGGTCTCCCCTTACTAAATTTCAGTTTTGGAAGGTGACAGCCAGAGCCCTCACCAGGGTGGGCCTACCAGGTGCCCGTTATGGCACACATTCATTCCGTATTGGTGCAGCCTCTACAGCAGCTGCTTTTGGGTACTCTGGGGCTGACATACGCAGCATGGGGAGGTGGGGCTCGCAATGTTTTCAGTTTTATGTGCGCCCACTCCCGCCATGAGTACCAATCCAGTCACCTTACCGCCTTTTTTCTCAATTTTCTTACAGACCCTGGGTGTCGTATTACACCGGTGACAGTATGGCTGGTGGGCCACAGCTATGTGCACAGGGCAGCGCGTTACGCTGCGGCGACAGAGTGGGGACCCCGACTGGGACTGGGTGACCACGCCAGTCTCGCATGGCATGGTAAGCCTGGGATGTTATGGCAGGAGCTGCGGCCTTTCCTTTTTTCTGGCCTGGGTGCTGACCCGCCTGACATTCTAATCATCCACCTGGGGGGCAATGATTTGGGCCAGGTCACCGGCTTATCGCTCAAACATGCGATTTGCGAGGAACTCGCCTACTTGCATTATGTCTGGCCTGCCACAACCCTGGTTTGGTCGGACATTGTTCCGCGCCATTCTTACAGAGGGGGCGTTAACCTCCTGGCTCTTGACCGCGCTAGGCGCGCGGTCAATAAGGCAGTGGCGCGGTTTCTTGCCACCAGGGCTTGGGGGCGGGTTAGTCATCACCCCGATATTAGCCTACAAAATTATGACCTGTATGCAGGGGATGGGGTCCACCTGTCGCGAGGAGGTATGGACCTCCTGTTGGGTGACTGGCGAGCAGGCCTGTTGACCGAGCTGACGGTCTGGGGGGGGGGCGTCAGGTCTTCTTTGAAGCCCCTCCGTGTGGCGGGTAGCACTGGTAAGGTAAACAGTATGACCCACAAGTATCCGGCAGGTTCGCAATTGACTGGACAACACTAGACAGGAATAAATTAGTTAAACGTTGTCCGGTCAACGACGAACCAGGCGATGGGGTGATGATGATTGCTAACCAGCATGCATCACCCCTGTGATTTCACGGATACACGTCAGAGGGTGGGGTCATAAGTTAGTTATTGACTACGGTCAACAATTTGTTTGTTGTCAACAAACAAATTGATACAAATTGATACATTGTAACCAATTGCCGTTGGCAATTTTGGGGTGGTACCTTACCAGTGTTACTTCGGCCTGCTTGCCTTAGGAATTATGATTGGTCGTTTTACCAATACAAATTTATAATTCGGACTAGGGCATTGAATCAATAAATGTGGCCCTATGCTGTTATCCACTTTCAATGTTGTCTGTGTCCGTTATTGGGGGGGTGCGCCTGCAATGCAAGCGCGGCGCCAAAATGGCCGCCGCGCCCTTTGCGGGGCCCCCCCCACAGGACAGAGAATCCGGGTAGTTAGGGGCGTGGCCAGCTCCCTTATAAAAGGGGTGGCCACGAGGCAGCCGAGCTGCCATTTTACCTCAGCGACGGAGCGGAGAAGTTTTTTCCCCTCCACCCCCTCCCTAGTTAACAGTGTGATATTATGGTCGCTTCGGGGCCGGGTGGGAATTTTTGGTTGGGACCCATATTGGCTCCGGGTCCTGGCTTTTTTGCCCATCCCACACTGTTGCTATGGTTTGATATAGGGGGCTTTCTGTGTTCCTACTGTTGACTTTGGTCACATTGGCGGGTAGCACTGGTAAGGTAAACAGTATGACCCACAAGTATCCGGCAGGTTCGCAATTGACTGGACAACACTAGACAGGAATAAATTAGTTAAACGTTGTCCGGTCAACGACGAACCAGGCGATGGAGTGATGATGATTGCTAACCAGCATGCATCACCCCTGTGATTTCACGGATACGCGTCAGAGGGTGGGGTCATAAGTTAGTTATTGACTACGGTCAACAATTTGTTTGTTGTCAACAAACAAATTGATACAAATTGATACATTGTAACCAATTGCCGTTGGCAATTTTGGGGTGGTACCTTACCAGTGTTACTTCGGCCTGCTTGCCTTAGGAATTATGATTGGTCGTTTTACCAATACAAATTTATAATTCGGACTAGGGCATTGAATCAATAAATGTGGCCCTATGCTGTTATCCACTTTCAATGTTGTCTGTGTCCGTTATTGGGGGGGTGCGCCTGCAAAAGCCCTAGTGTGCAGACGTTTTGAAGACAAGTTGCATAATCTTAGCCCTGTGATCACAACAGTAAAGGCAGATAACTTGAACAATTTATATATAATATACATATATATGTAGCTAGCTAGGTATAGGCAAAATGAGCCTCATTTATGCCAAGGACAGCATTAACCAAGGCTAGGCTTCTGTTGCTAAGATTCAAAAGTGAAAGAAAGGGAATCAAAGCATATCCCGACAGAGAACAACAGTGCCTATTTTCCTCACGTGAATAAAGTACAGGTTGCCACCCATATATTTTGATTTACTGAAGAGATAGAGAATGCATAGTCTTCCAAGTGTTGCTAGACTACAACTCCCTTAATCTCCATTCAGCATAGGGAACTGTGACATGTCATGTGGGTGGTACTTCTATATCACAGAGCTGAGATTTTCTGATGTAAAGCAGGCTATACTTGTTTAAATAAATAAAAACAAATAGTCCAACTGCCTCAGGGAGCTTCTATCCCCTGTTTATTCTGAAGGTTTCTGGTTTGGCATGCAGTGTCTCCAACAAAGCTGAATTGTGACAATTGTGAATTGTAGCAAATGGTTTGTTAGGGGAGATAATTCCTTAAATACTGAAAAATACATCTCATAAAGTTTCGAGATTGATCATTAGGAAGTGAACAGTATCTCCTTCTGCAAGTAAAATTCCTCAGATGTGAAGTTGTGCTGAAATTATATTTCTGGAACAGTTTTGGCATGTGGTGATCCATCTGAGAATTTCAGGGTGAACATCTCAAGCCAAGGGTTGCCTCTGGTCTTTAGTAAGGTAAAGGTAAAGGTCACCTGTTGAGTCCGGCGCAAGAAGTACTCTAACCAGCAGGATCGTGTTAAACTTAGTGATTCTTTATTCAGCTCATAACTCAGACTGGGGACTAAGTACAGGGGTGGCCTCTCTATATACAGTGATTTGACCATTACAAAATAAGATACATTTCAGTGGGCTTCCAGAGGACAAGCAAATAATAATAATAATAATAATAATAATAATAATAATAATAATAATAATAATAATAATAATAATAATAATAATAATAATAATAATAATAATAATAATAATAATAATAATAATAATAATAATAATAATAATAATAATAATAAGGAAAGGGTTGAAAACCTGGCTGGCAGGGCAAATATGGGGGACTGACGGAGTGGTTGATCCTCCTCATTGGCTCTATTAGTGGATTGGCCCCTCTACTGATGGGTGGGGGAGGGAGGTGTATTTAATTGGGGAAGTTTTTATAGAGTTTTTAATGTATTTTTATTATTTTAATTCGGATTTTTAGGGGTGTATGTATAGTGTTTGTGTGTTGTGAGCCGCCCTGGGTTGCCTTAGGGCAAGTGGGCGGGATATAAGTTTAAGAAATAAAATAAATAAATAAATAAATAAATAATTTTAATTTATACCTCGCCTTTCTCGGCCAAGGCCGACTCAAGTGGCAAACAACATAATTAATACAATACAATAATCCCAAGACACAATATAGCAATACAAAAAATAAATCAGTACAATAATAAACAGTACAAATCACATAATACAAAATTCGAAAATATACATCAGCATCAAATATCTTTTAACATCACACACAATCCTCCCATCGAAAACCGGCCCAAGGCAGGCAGGCGAGGGACCAAGGTCCACATAGCAAGGAGGAAAAAGTCCGTGGCCAGCTAAACCCAAGAAAGGCACCGAACCGTCTCAGTCCACTCCCCCAGGTGCCCCCACTTCCCCCAGCCGGCGGGACCAGGGGAAGGAGCTTGCGGCGGCACCAAGTTCAACATTTCCCACCTTGACATCTATTTGAAATTTGCGCCTTTAGAAAATGGTGCGTGTCTGCTTTTCCGCTTTGGCGCGGTTTG
The DNA here is from genome assembly GCA_035047345.1 of Bradypodion ventrale. Lineage (NCBI taxonomy): Eukaryota > Metazoa > Chordata > Lepidosauria > Squamata > Chamaeleonidae > Bradypodion > Bradypodion ventrale. The sequence continues at coordinate 461,809,217 of JAWDJE010000001.1, forward strand.
TCTTTTAAACCTGAATTAGGTTTTGGACACAATATCACCCTTGCTAGAAACCCAGTCATATCTGATTCTACGGTTCAATGTTCATCTCTGTTAATAGCAGAAGAACCAGCGCTGTCTGCATCTGTAAACATTTCCATGGACACATAACAGCCATTCCTCAACACCGGAGTGCACGGAACGCTGTTTTTAGTATCATGGTCTTTAGTATTATGGTGTAATGGCATTGGAAGGGGCCTAAAAGGCCATCAACTCCAACCTCCTGCTAAATGCAGGAATCCAAATCAAAGGATAATTTGGGGAACAGGGAACACATATGTCACGGGACATTGGAGAGTTTTATGTGTTTCCCCAAAGACCTTTAATACAAAAACTTTGCTACATAGCATATTTCATGTGCCCCAACTCTTTAGACGTTTTTACTCAACATATGGCAGAAATGCCCAAGAAAGTCCCTTTGGGTAGGAGGAACCTTCTGAAATTCCCTACTGCCCAAAGGAGTACCGGTAATTGTTTTTTAAATTTTCTAGAATAGGCAAGTTGATATTGCAGTAATGAAGCAGCTTATACCTTGAGACATAGACAAATTTTGATATGATTGAAGATGGCTATCATGTTTCATTCTGGAATTAACCTTAAATAGAATCATGCCAGCTGTAATTAACACAGATGTCTGATTTTTCCTAGAGGTCTATAAAATTCTTTATGGCTGTAAGGGAGTTCAAGCATCAGACTTTCTGATCTGACACACACATTAGTGTGAGGTGTTAGTCATGCACTTTGGGTCGCATTAATCTCTTAGTTGCACAAGAATTGTTCTGCAGAGTGTGCAAAGTTGGAAAGATCTAGGGTCATGGGCTGCCCCTGAATTGTACCAAAAGCAACATTTCAAGGTGAATAGACAAGAGTAGGACTGAAAAAACATGTCTAAGGCATTTTAAGAGAAAAATTTGAAGGCATTTTGTGCATTCCTGCAACTTCATGGACGAGAGAAAATCTTATATTATAGAGGTCAAATACACATACAGTATATCTATTTTATTTACTTAGCATATTTTAGGCCCTGTTTTCAGATTTACAAGCCTTTGTCTTTGGCAAACAAATCCAAACATAAAGGCACAATAAAAACAACAAACTTTATAAAACATCAGTGAAAAACATTGTAGCAGTTTATAAGCCAGCAGCTAGAATCAATAACACTAAAACAGCAGCAGTAAAATACAGTAATAAATGGGAGCATCTGACTCAGCACAACATCATGGAAGGAAATAATTCAGCATCAAATCAATTAACAACAGTAAAATATTATGAAGAAAACAATTTAGAAAAAAATATGTTCTATCTTTTGCTGGAAGAATTGAAAATTATAGTACCAAGAAAAGCTCCTTTGAGATGATGTTTATTTAACAAAATATCATGTTAGAGTATAGTGCTAATGCATGTTATGTTTTCTATTTAGGATACCTTTTTTGGACATACAATCAATACAGTGGGCAAATCATTAAATATATTGAAATAATGCAGTGGCCCACAAGGGACTTGATTGTGTTTCCAGTAGGGATGCAAAAGAAATTCCTATTAAGATCAGGAGGAAGAGAACAACAGTATATCAATCCAAAGCATAGGCATCTAGCATGGCCTCTTCCACCTCCATGACCATTGGGAATCAGAGTTCTTCCTCCACTCATTTTGCCATTGGGCCAAATATGATGGTTTCCAGTGGCATTTCCTCCACTGAGGGAGCCATCACCCCACCTAAAGAGGCTTATCTGCCCATAGCCATTGCCCCCTTTGGGGAGTCAGGTTAGTTTACCGCCACCTGACACTCGGTGCTGAGTCGCTGGCTGTATGGTCTACTCCTTTAGTGTAGTGAAATGTCTGGCCAGACTCACAACCTGTTCTTGAAAAACAACCTGTTCTTGAAGACTACTCTAACCATCTTGTGACATCTTGTGATACTCAAATCTGTAGCTGGAGAGATTCACATTGTCTCCTTTGATCACTCTATTAGTATTCCTCTTCCAGGCCGAATCCATTATAAACCTTTATTCCAAAGTTACTGTATTCCTCAGTAATGGACTTTTTATGCGAGAGAGTAAATGCACTCCATGTGCCATGTTGATGAGCCTGGCAGTCAATCAAATCTTATCAAGCAGCATGTACCCAATCCAAATGCTCACGATGACAGATGTAGCTCCCATTTTAGTGACAGCTCACTCCAAAGATAAAGTGGAATTTAATAGGAATCTCCCCCCCCCCCCCATTAGCCACACAGCACTGTTTTTTACTAAAGAAAACCCAAGTTGTTAATTAGATGGTTTCAAGAAATAGGGTTGTCACAACAGCTGGGATACGTTTCTCATTTCTACACTGTCATCCAAACATGAGCCAAGAAAAGTAAGGCATACATTCTTGCAAGGAGTCTCATCAAACATAAAATGAAAATACGGTATTTGCTTTGGAAGTCTTTTGGCAATATCTGCAGCTTCCAATCATTTCCCTGTGCAGTATAAATAGTAAATGAAGCAGACATGGTTTTAAAAAGAAAAAAAAGTAAGGGTGGCAGAGCAAAGGAGATCTCTGTTTCTGAGCTATAAAGCCACTGATTCTTCCATGTTCATTCCTTAGCAATAGGTAAAGATTGCCCTTGTTTGAAAGCCAGTCATATCCGACTCTAGGGTTCAGTGCTCATCTCTGTTTATAGTCAAAGAGCCAGCAATGTCTGTGTTTACAGACATTTTCGTGGACATGTGGCAACTATGACTAGACATGGACGGCTGTTTACCTTCCCACCGAAGTGGTACCTATTTATCTACTTGCAATTTCTTGCTTTCGAACTGCTAGTTTGGCAATACCTTAGCAATACCTTGCTTTAAATTGTAGCTTTCATTGAATGCTGCCATTTCCAAAATTTAGCCATTTTGGAAATTTGTGGTGTGTATCTTTCCATTTCCATTCTCAGAATCCCACCAATAGGTTCCACAGCAGGTTCTGAAATTTGTTTCTCCCCTCCTTGCATGGAAATTTCTATTTTTAATGGATTTTTCTAATATACATGATCTTAACTCAAACTACCATAGACCAAAACATTTTCATTAGCACATTTCATAATAATTTGCTTGTATATAATTGAAAACAGCAACAGCAGTGGGAAGCTGGTTGGAAAAGAAATACAACCAGGCTTTGTTCCAGTGATTTTTCCTATTTCAGCAACCTCCATCCTGTAACAAGCCCCCCCTTTTTTTTTTGGAAGAAGAAGAAGAAAGAAAGCCATTACCATGGGCTGGAAGACCGGTGCCAAATTTATGTACAACATACTTAAACTACAGCTTTGGGTTTCGGATTTTAAAAAACCAACCAGCTACACTTCAAAATTTAAACAACTGGCTGGAATCTCATTTGTTTCTACATAATGTATGCATCACTCAACAATGGCTAGTTAGAATAATTTCCTATCAGAAATTATTCTGGGTTGAAAGGTTTATTGTGGAAGCAACTCCAATCAGGGATCACCCAAATGAGGCTCCTTTCATGTCCCCAAGATCTGGGACAGAGACGGGCATTCAATCTGTCATGCAGTACCCAGGTCTTGAACTGCCAATTGGCCAGCCTTCTAGCTAACAAGGCGAGCTTCTTAACCACTGAGGTGGTTTGACGAGGTGCTGGAATGTGTTTTACCTGCACTATCGGGTGTGTGACCAAGCATATGACTGAGGTGTGTCCCAGCATTTTGTCAGTCACAATTAGCCATGTCAAATTGTGCAAACATTATATGTAAAAATATATCTTCTGAGAGGTGGGGTTCAGGCTATGAAGCCTCTTTTATTAACGTGACATAGTTTAGGGCTTTGGCATGTCTTAGAATCTGATCACAAATAAGAAAAATGTTTCATGCTTGTAAAGTCTTTTGCCCCTCCAGTTCCACCATTGTTTCAGAGCTAGAGTGCCTGAGATATCAAACAAGCATGTAAAGTTCTGTTTGCCCTGGATAACCAACTGCAAAGTAAACCCATTTGCAAAATGTGGATTGAAGCAAGTTTCTGTTAAAAATAAACAATCTCTCACCTCTTAAAGGAACTTTCCTTCTAATCAAATTTTAAATTATCATCTAGGTTCACACACTCTCCAGTCTGGGCAGAAGACCTTTGTGAGTCAAGAATTAAGTAATCATAATATCTAGGGGATTTATATGTGTTTACTTAATATTCAATAATTGATTCAGTAGGGCTGCATTATCTGGAATAAGCAATTGGATATAGACTGCAGGTTATACACTTCACAATATGGGATTCAGAATGGTGGGGCTTGATTAGATGATTCCTTTATGGCTGGTCAGTAGAAGATAAATATGATATAAATAGAATTCAACATCCACGCCTTCTATTTTTAACGCACTTGGGCCCACTTCTTTGAAGAGTGTCATTATCCTGAGCTTATCGGCAACATTAGCAAACTTTACTAATATGTTTCTGGCTCCTACTTTACCCCTTCTTGAACCCAAATGGAACATACTTATTATATCTTGTTGAGCAAAAACTCCTTCCATTATTTCATTCAGCCATTTCAATATCCTATATCTCAATATATCAGGTGACCTCTCTGGCATTTTTCTAATTATAATGTTTGAGTGTCTCAATTGCTCCTCCACCATTTTCAACCTTTTTTCATGATCCCCTACCTTATTGTCTCTTTCCTTTTCCCTTTCCCTCATATCTTTAAGTTCTAACTTAATTTCCTTCTGCTCCTTTTTGATTGCCTCTTGTTCTTTTTAAAGGTCTACTTGTCCTTGTTTTATAACATCTATACCAGTGTTTCTCAACCTTTGGCTTTTGGACTTCAATTCCCAGAAACCTAAGTCAATTTCCCAAAGCACTGATCAGCCAATGGACTGACTTAGGCTTCTGGGAATTGAAGTAAAAAAACCAAAGGTTGAGAAACACTGATCTATACCTTGTAAAATACTTGCCACTATTCCCTGTATACCTTGTCCTTTCTTTAAATCCTGTTTATCTTTGGCCAATATATCTCCAATTTTTTGCTCAAGATTATCAACTCTTTCATTAATTTTTTCATACTCCATCTTGGGTCCTTTCACTCCTTTTATTGCTGTTGTTGTTGACGTTGTTGCTGTTGCTGTGGTTGCAGTTGCTGCCATTGCTGTGGTTGCAGCTGTTGTTGCAGCTGTTGCTGTTATTGCTATTGCTGTGGTAGTAACTGTTGTCATTGCAGCTGCAGGCGAAGCCATCATTAGTGGTGTTGTCAAAGTCTTCTGTTATTGTTGTTGTTGTTGCTGTTGCTGCAAGACCTTTCTTACTCTCGCCTGGTCCTCCACTTCCTTCAATTCTTGTTGCATTGACTTCTTCATCTCTGTGGCCTCTTCTTCTAACTGTACAAACCTTCTAAAATTTCTGTCTGAAGAGGTCTGTCTCTCAGCTCTCATCCAACCCACTTTCTTCTCTTTTTCCTTTCCACGTCCAAGACGATTCATCCATCTACACTTCCAGTTACAGATCATAAACAAATCAAAACTATTAACACAGGCCTACAAAAAATAATTTTTTGTTGGTGTCTAGGATTTTAGAACTGATTTTAGCTATATTTGGGTCACTGAATCTAAATATGAGCAGTTTTTCTCTAGCAGCTCTACTTTTTTAGATCAGTGTTTTTAACAAGCAGTTCTATGCAAAATGTGCAGTTCTAACTCCATTTTACAGGGGAAAAATTTTTGTTGGTGCCTAGGATTTTAGAACTGAGTTAAACTATATTTCAGTCGCTGAATCTATATATGAGATCAGTTTTTCTCTAGTAGCTCTATTTTTTTTAGATCAGTGTTTTTTAACAAGCAGTTCTATGCAAAATGTGCAGTTCTAACTCCATTTTACAAGAAATTTTTTTTATTGGTGCCTAGGATTTTAGAACTGATTTAACTATATTTGGGTTGCTGAATCCAAATATGAAATCAGTTTTTTCTTCTATCTGCTCTACTTTTTTAGATCAGTGCTTTTTAACTTGCAGTTCTACACAAAATGTGCAGTTTGAACTATATTTTGTGCAGTTCTAAATCACATATACAAGGATTGGTTCCTGTATATTTGCCCTATTGTCATTCGATGAATGAGGCTGAGCGAAAAGCCTGGACTTCATTTATTGCATTTGTCAGAAATTTTCTAGGCAAATGCAAAGCTGAAAACTATGTTGAACTGGTAAATGAGATGCTTAACAGTTTCAAATCCCTTGGGTGTAACATGAGTCTTAAAGTGCACTATTTACACAGTCACTTAGACCATTTTCCTGAAAATTTAGGAGACACCAGTGAGGAACAAGGTGAAAGATTTCACCAGGATATTAAAACTATGGAGGACCACAACCAAGGAAGATGGGATACGCACATGATGGCAGATTACTGCTGAAGTTTAAAAAGGGACTGTTCCAAAATACAGTCAAGAATGTCACAGAAAAGAAGCTTCCGAAGTGTTCAGTGACTAGTTGGTTTCATCAATGACTTTTCCCTCTATCTTTGTATATAATAATATTTGTATACTATAATAATAAAAATTCCGTGCTTAGTTTTTTTATTTGTTCCATGGATTTACCTTAAGATAGTGTGACATATATTTCACTAAAATGTTATATCTTAGAAATTTGAGCTCCTAGGCAAAAGCTAATGCCATATTTGAATTCAGGGGATCAAATTCATATGAAATCTGCTCAAAAAAACAACAACACAGCACCAAAGCAAATGTTGGCCTGTGTTCATTAATGAAATAAACACATTGCTTTTCTAACCTCATAGCAGCCTTAAATATGTGATTCTCTGCCCAAGAAAGGGGAAATTCTAGGCTCTGTCTGCCACGGAATTATGGACCTTCTCATCTATGAGGTCTAGTGATGAAGGGTCAACTTATAAGGGAAACTCCAATCTATACTATTATATCTGTAATGGATAAATGTTTTGACTAAATCCCAAGAGCAAAACAAAACTCTTGCTCCCATTTCAGAATGATTTCCATTTCACAGCCACAGTTTCCCTATCTTTACCCTTGCCTTTGCTCATCCATCCTTCCATCTACCAACTACTCTCTTCTCACCTGTCATCTCCCCTGCTCCTCTAGTAAATTAAGCTCTTTGAACAGGAGGGGGGAAAAACTATTTTAAAGAAATAATGTTCATGATAAACCGCACCAGAAATACATATTGCTTCTCCTTACCTGTCTCCCCTTCATTTTCAAGTCTCCTGGAAAATGTGCTGAATTAATCACTAGGGCAGCAGTTGAGAGATAAAGCACAATTGGAATTTGGCTGTGCATTATGGCACGTGTATGTGCGTGCACAAAAAGGGAGGGCACCCAGCAAAATAATTTGTCATTTTATATATTTGTACCACTGGGTTGCTCAAGACTAGTTCTCCATTGTTATTGCAGATTAAAATCATTCACATCCTTCTGGCCTCATCAGAGGTCACCTTTCTTGGAAGGGGATAAATATTGTGACAAGTTAAATTTCACCTTTAAAAAAAGATCAGCCTGTCATGGGGTTATGAGGCATTGTATGCATCCAAAGAGAAAAAGAGCAGAGCTTGCAACTTCTCCTTACATATATAGGTTCTCTTAGTGTTATTCTTATCGTTCCCAAGAGAAACATTAAAGGGTGCTGATGTCAGAGCTTGGGAAATGTCCAAAGATGTCACCATGTTAGTCTGACTCACCACATTGGCCAAAAAAAGAGAGAACCAAAATATTTACAGCACTTTAAAGACCAAAAAACAAAATTGCAAAAGTGCTACAGTTGCTTTTCTCCCAATTTGCTTTTGCTAAAATGCAGAATTTGAAAAAGTTACCATTTTGGACAGTAACAGTGAACAGCAAACTTATCTTAATTGCATTGGCTATTTGCTTTATTTTTAAAATTTCACAAATTTTATGTTTATTTTACAAATTTTACAAATAACCTGATTGAATCACATTGTGTTTTTAGAATTTGCAGTTTTTCTACTTCTGCTTACTTTGGGGCAATGGATTTAAGACAGTTGATAATCCAGGCAGCCCATTTTTCTGATCATTTTAAATTTACAGAGCACTTTTCTGCCATTCAAACTCATTTAAATGGCCAAAGTAGCTCAAGGTCAGTCCTCACAAGACCCAAGCTGAAAGTTGCTCTGCAGTCCCCTTGGCATTTTGAAAGACACTTTTTTTATGACAACATCAAAAAGGTGGCTCTGATCAAGCATTGTCTGTTCACGTTGCCTCAAAAGAGGCACTAAATTGTCACAGATGATGGGGAATACATGAAGCATGGTCCCCTGCCCCACTGTAGTTTGCTATGAAAAACACAAGATGCATAGTAATGTAAATATGTAGACAAGTCTATACAAGTATTGAGGGACTGCAATGGTTCAAGTCGCTAAGTCACTGACTGGGAGGCGGAAGGTCAGCAGATTGATTCCCGAGTACTGCAGGACGGAATGAGATCCCGTCTTTGTCCCAGCTCCTGCCAACCTAGCAGTTTGAAATCAAGAAATTGCAAGTAGATAAATAGGGAACACTGCCATTGGAAGGTAAACAGTGCTCCATGTGTTCCAGTGTCTAGCCGTGCCTGCCACATGACCACAGAAACGTCTGCAGAAGCAGACAGCACTGGCTCTTTCGCTTTGAAACAGAGATGAGCACTGAACCCTAGAGTCGGATACGACTGGCTTTCGAGCAAGGGAAACCTTTATACAAGTATTGGGGGGCACTGCAGTGGCTTAGGGGTTAAGATGCTGCATTTGATGACCAGACAGTCGGCAGGTCAGCAGTTCAAGACCCAAGTGCTGTATGACAGAGTGAGCTCCCGTCTCTGGCCCAGCTCCTGCCAATCTAGCAGTTCGAAAGCAAGAAATTGTAAGTAGATAAATAGGTACTGCTTCAGTGGGAAGGTAACAATGTTCCATGCACTCCCATGTGTAGTCATCCCTGCCACGTGACCATGGAAATATCTGAAGACACAGACATCACTGTCTCTTTGGCTGTATATGTAGATGAGTACCACCCTCAAGAGTTGGACATGACTAGCTTTTGACCAAGTGTGAACTTTACCCTTTATGCAAGTAAGAGGTTTTTTGTACACCTATGTGATGTTTAAGCAGTCATGTATGTAGTCATTAGTATTGGTATGTAAACATCAGTATTGTACAATCCTGAGACAGCCTGTGGAATAATATACAGTATGTTAGTTGAAAGGATAGAAATGAGATCTGGTAATTACTCTTATGTGAGTATTTCACCTACTAGAAGGATTCTGTGTTAACTGCTCTGGTCATCATGCTTTGAGACAAAATCTTGCATCCAGAAATAGCACACTTTCAAAATGTTTTAGAAAAGACCTTTGCTTTTGAAAGATGATTTGTTTCCCTATCACAATAACATGGAGGGTAAAAGTTAAAGCCAGTTGAAACTAGATTGACTTGCCTTGGGACCACCTTGCCTGCTAGAATTCTTTCTGGCAGAGCAAGATGAAGATTTTGCTTTGACGTCTTATATGGGAACAATCACAATATTCAAAAGACGTGCTGTCCAAACAGATTTTGTGTTTTGTTACCCCAGAGGGGCTCCAGCCAGAATGGGTAGCCAGAATGTTGCATTCTCAACATCCAACCTGCTCATTCATGGAATATACAGAAGGATGAACTTTCTTATCGTTTATGTCAGGAAACAATCTGAGAAATAGAATACATACACTTTCTGGAATTTTGTATAACCTGCAGCCTATATCCAATTGCTTATTCCAACTAATGCAGACCTACTGATTCAATTGTTGAATATTAAGTAAACACTTATATAATCCCCAAGATTTGTTGGTTCTAGCTGTAGTCTGATGGCTAGCTGAGACTGCTGTTGAACTTAGGCAAGTATATTTTTAGCACTCAGTGCAAGCTATCTGACCCAAGACTAGAAAAGCAACATGAACTTCAGTGTAGAAGATTAGAAGTGTTCCTGGAGTGTCCAACTAGTATTTGTAGAAAGAATATGAATGGGTCATAAAGATGAGTCTTTCCCCATCACTGTCTCTACTAGCCAGATCTTTTAAACATCATGCATAACAGCTCCTGACTGATTTTAATTTAATTTAATTGTCAAATTTATATACTGCCCACTCGGCCAAAGCCGACTCAGCTGCCCATAAATTCTTTCAAAGGTTTCTGAGCTGGTGAAAATTTAAAGCTTTTTGATATTGTGGTATTACAGTGTTCTGGATCAGCCTCTCCCAACCTTGCAGTCTTCGGGCATATCAGACTACAGAAGGCCACTGGTTTTTACCATAAAGGTTTCCCTTGCTTGAAAGCCAGTCATATCCAACTCTGGGGTTCAGTGCTCATCTCTATTTCAAAACTGAAGAGCCAGTGCTGTCTGCTTTTGCAGACGTTTCTGTGGTCATGTGGCAGGCAGGACTAGACACCAGAGCACACGGAACACTGTTTACCTTCCCACCGAAGTGGTCCCCATTTATCTACTTGCAATTTCTTGCTTTCGAACTGCTCGGTTGACAGGAGCTGGGACAAAGACGGGAGTTCATTCTGTCCTGCAGGACTCGGGAATCGAACTGCTTACCTCCTGCCTTCCATTCAGCGTCTTAGCCACTTGAGCCACTGCAGTTACTTAGCCACTTTTAGCATACTTAAGTTTAAAATAACTAAAAGCACTTATGTTATATTAGAAAATAAATGTCAAAACGATTAAATAATAATGGTTGTTAACTTGGAGGTCTTTTAATAATAGCTGCATTGAATTACTTTTATGAGTAACAGCAGGAGAAGAGGAAAGTCAAGCACAAGATGGATTGATTCCCTAAGGGAAACCACAGGCTATAACTTACAGGAGTTGTACAGGGCTGTTGAGGACAGGACATTTTAGAGGTCTCTCATTCATAGGGACACCTTAAACTGGAGATCACTTGATGACGCATAGCAACAACAACAGTTTGTCTTTGTGTGAAAAAAGATAAAGACAGTGGCCTTTGAGATGGTATACTTTTGCATGACTTCTTTGCCTTTCAAAAACCTCTCTTGCTTTGAATGTGAATGACATGCCATCAGTGAGAACTGTTTCCCTGAAATAATGTAAGGAAGCATTAAGGAGATCACTCCCTTGCCCTTCTCTGTCTCAGCTTTCATTATTACTCTCTCTCTGGCCATTACTTCTGTTATCTGTCTTCCTTTGGTACTCATCTCCCTACCGCTCAATTTCTGTCTACAATCCTCTTCCTTCCATGCCTCTTTCTCCAGTTTATCATATTTTCTGCATGATACAAAACTCTGCTGCTAAGGACGCTGTAGCAGAATGGCCTCTTCAGTCCCTAACAAACTGCCTTTTTTAGCATTGCAAATCTAGCCATCTGGCATTTAGTCCTTTGATGTTAGTATTTGCCATTTCTAATTCCTTCTGGATGTACCGGAGTCTACTACTGGTTTTGTAGGAAGGATAATGAACTTCCACAGCAAAGTTTCTCATTAGGTAATTGAAAGATTTCAGAAACATTTTAGCAAAGGTTACCATCAGTATTGGAAAAACCAACCTCATATATTTCATCTTGTTTAAATTTGCATGTGTTAAGGGTTTCCATAAGTTGGTGATTATCGTATGGAAGTATTTGCTGTCATATTTAATGTAAAAAATAAAATTAAACAGGACATAGCTTCACTGTAAGGGTTAAGTTACTCTTTTTTACAGTAATACAAACACCCCTTTAACCACATGTTTAATCAGCTAATTTCGACTTCATCATTAATTATCTAGAATATTTGTTGATTTTTGTCTCTTTTGTTCATGGATCATGAGATATATCTCTTATAAACACAACTAAGAAGAGCCATACAAACTTGCAAACAAAGGCAGATAGGAGTAGAGTTACAGTATAGCAAGTCAATCTTCCATAGTGTGCCTTAACTGTTTTGCTAAGGAATTCATTTCCCTCAAAAATAGTACCTAACTAGCTGTTTCAATATGTGCAAATTTTATACAACCCATTTCACTAAGTGGAAGCAGACTTTGGACAAGTTATTTTTAGGACCATAATGTGTAGAAGTTCCCCTGCCAGCAGGGTGTCAATTTCACCTTCTTTCCATAGTTTCATGATTAAATTTCAAATCTATTCTGACAGATTTGTGAAGGAATCTGCAGATTCTGGAAAGTATTTAGGTGTAAACAACAACATTATCAAGGACAATCAGTGGCCAAATTCAGTAGCTACAGCAATCCCGATTATGAATATCAGACAAGAAACAAGACAATAGGAAATAAGGAAGGCAAAATCCTGGTGGTGCCTTAAAAACTAACTTCTATATTTTGATATGAGCTTTTGTGGATCAAGTTGACTTCCTCAGCTTTCCTGCTGTAGAGTGGATCATATTCCACCTATGTGTCCTGCAACTATGAAAGATAAAAAGCCAGTCAAAAGAAGTGGACAAGTGCAGCACTAGTAGAGTTGCCATATGTCCCCAAAAACCAGGATTGTCCCAGATTCAAGGCCAGAAAAATTTTCCTGGCCAGTTCAATAAAAATCATGCTCAAGTCCCGGATTTTTAAAACTTACTGATTGTATATTATAACACACCATTGAAATAAATTCAAACTCTTGCCATCAAATGAGGGATTTCCTGCCACATAGGAGTTGGGGTATACCTGGAGACAAATCTTAAATCCTCGCCTCACACCACTGCTTGATAAGTGTGACCAGTGTGTTTCCTGGAACTGAGGACGTTAAGTGTTGACTGTGATGCGCAGGGCCGGCATCAGAAATTTCTGGGCCCGGTACGCGCCCCCGCCCCCCACATTTTGGGCATACCCCTATGGTTTTCTGCACATGCACAGTTTGTTTGCGCATGCGTAGAAAAGTGGTTTCCCAGCAGCACCACGTCCCTATGGTTTTCTGCGCATGCGTGGTTTGTTTGTGTATGCGTAGAAAAATGATTTCCTGGCAGCACCGGGCCCCCATCATCTCCAGGCCCAGGATGGTCCCCCGGTGATGGCGGCCCTGGCGATGCGGCTTCTCAGAAGTACAACAGATTATCTTACAGTAAGAATTAACTGTTGTAAATAAATTCATTTATGTATTGATATATTTAATATGAAAGTGTTTTATAGCTGTCATTATATTATGTTTATTTTTAAAAGGCTATTTTTTTAGACAACCTGCCCATTTTTGTCAAATATACTGCTGTCTCAGTTTTGTGGGAGAAAATTATGGCAACTCTAAGCACTAGAAATATGGTTGAATACACAGGAATTCAATGCTACCTGTAGATCTCAAGGAGTCGGCTACTCAAAGCACTCAAGCTGGTTGGGCAAATAGGTCACTACTGCTGTCTCCCAGACTTGACATTTCTTACATCAAATTTATGAAGATGGGATGTTCTTATCCAAAGGCAGTAAAATAACATGACCCAACAATATTCTGTCCAAGTTTTATTCCTGAGTAAGACATGGGCTTTTGCTAACTAGATGTTCTCCTACAATGTAGAGCTTTAGCCCAATATTAGAATAGCAATAGCAATTACACTTCTATACTGCCCCATAGCAGTATAGTGCACTCTCTGGGTGGATCAGAAGGTAATTATTATTTTGCCCCCAACATGCTGGGTACTCATTTTACCAACCACAGCAGGATAGAAGGCTGATTCATCCTATCAGGATCAAACTTACAACGTTTTGGCCACAGTACAGCAGTTTAACCACTGCACCACCAGGCTCCTCCTTGAGTGCTGAATGGCTAAGTACAAAGGAATCCAGAGTTGAACTTTAGTTCGAAAAAAATGAGTTTTTGATTGGGTGCAATGGAAGATTAGGATTGTGAGTCACTCTGCATTATTTGTAAAAGAGGGCAGAGAGTCAGCCTTGCAGAAAGTGATGCTAAAGCTACAGCAGATGACATGTGGTACATGTTCTAGTCTGAGCTGTTTAAAAATAACTCCTACTTCATGGGGACATTGTCAAATTTTGCAATATGGGCTTTTACAACTCTGTCACAAACCTCCCACAAACCTGGCTCAGGTTATCTCCAGCAGACATCTGGTTGTGGCTAGAGAAAGAGCAAGCCATGCCACAGTCATTAGAGGGAACAGCTGGGTGCTGCTCCAATGCTTGGGCCTTGCCTGGAAGGGAGGGGAAAAATATCCCCAATTCTAATCAAAGAAGCTCAGCTGATTCTCCTCAATGGCTAGAGGCACACAGAAAAAGAGCAGAGCAGCTGTCACACAGTTTCTACAGTAGCCAATTCCAGCACTTGTGCTTTGCAGAAAGGAACAGTTTATGAGCATTTGATGTAAAGTTTCTTCAGGGGTTTTGCATCATCCCATTCTGCAGAGGCAAACAGAAAGAAGAAGTGGCAGCCAGCAATGTGAGAGATGATAGGGGTGAGTGGGAGACAATACAAGGAAAGGCAGTAGAGGTCAAGAGGCAGGAAGGATACATAAGACGACGTCAGGACTTCTGGGCTTTTTTGAACTTGAGCAAATGCTGCCTCTCTGTTCAGAAGGGTCTTACAGTGATACTTCTCTCCTAAGCGTGCCCATCTCTCTCTTCCTTTCTTATACACAAATGCACAGTGAGCTAGACATACTGTAAACAAGCAAATTATGTTATAGTTAGTGTGACCTAATCTTACAGGCACTCTTACAAAGGGCATAAGCATTTCACTCATCAGTTTTCAATTCTGCCTCACTGTCAGACAGAAAAGGTGTGGCTTCTTTTGCTTGATTACAAATCATCCTCTAAAAGCAAAGTCATAACCATGCGCCATCAGTTGGTACCTCTCTCTGTCTAGTCCAGTGTTCTCCAACCTTTGTTTTTTGCACTTTAATCTATGCCTATGTCATTTCCCGAAAGCACTGATCAGCCAATATACTGACATAGGCTTCTGGGAACTGAAGTCCCCTGTGAGGCATGTGCCCCATGTTGGGAACAATTGGTCTAGTCCCATGATGGTGAACCTTGGCACTCCAGATGTTCTTGGACTTCAATTCCCAGAAGCCCAAGCACCCTGTGAATCCACACAAATGGGTTTACTGTGATTCATCCAGCGTGTTTTACTTCCGCTTCCTTACGGGTGTGCTTTACTTCCACTTCCGGGAGCGACGAGGGCAGTGCGGGCTGGATGAACCCATTCGTGTGGATTCACAGGGTGCTTGGGCTTCTGGGAATTGAAGACCAAAAACATCTGGAGTGCCACATTTCGCCATCACAGGTCTAGGCCCTCTCTTTGTAGATTTGCCCATGAAACAGTTTGGGTGGAAGAGAGGAGGCACGAGATCTGTCTTTGTGTCAATAGAATAACATTGCTTCAAATCCATTATTCTATGGTTGAAGAGAAACATCTCTTGGCCTTTGTCTTTGTTTGGCTTACTGGAGATATAAACATGTGTGAGCACTACCATGCAAACATATTCATGCTTGGAGATTTGGGGGTGAATTTGACACCCTCAGCTATGGATATTACTTGATTTTTTTGCCTGATGGTTTGGTTTGCTAAAGAAATAAACAAATGAATAAATAAATAATCCTTGTGAAGTTGAGGAGCAATTCAAGAGTGTAGTAATATATCAGGAGGTCTTTGTAGGAAAGGACAGCATGATTCCTCATCCTTGCCTGCAATGATGTGAAAATTGAAGATTGATTAACATCCCTATCTTAACAGAATGTGTGATCGATAAATCTCCAGGCCAATGAAGTAGTACCATTGCATATAGGATATGGTTAGTATTAATGAATCAATTCCCAGAACTCACTATATGATTTTAGTGTAGGGCTTCTCCCTTCTACAATGTACCATTCTGTTCCAGATAATTTCCCAAATTTGGTTTGATGCTCAAATGTCAGACTGGATGCCAGTTTTAGATATCTTGAGATGTCTTGGAAAACCATCTGAAGGGAGTGAAGGCTGTTTGGGCTATGATAACTAATAATGCCATCCCAGAGACCACTGGAAGCTGATGGTTATCTTTGAAGTTATAGGGGGAAAGTTGTCTACAGAAGTCATCCTTGGCTGGTGGTAGACTTGTCTGCAACCATAGTAAATTTGCTAATAATTCTTCATTTGTGTTAAGACTGAAAGGACATAGTCTTAAGATCAGAAAATGATTACTAGAATCCCAATCCTGGTTGTCTTGTGTTTCACAGTATATTTCACAGTAGAATTTAAAATGATCCCAGCTTGCAAGATCCCAGTTTGTAAGTTCCTTGGAAGATCCCAGTTTGTAAGTTCCTTGGAAGGTCCCAGTTTGTAAGTTCCTTGGAAGCAAAGAGTAGAGAGGAAAGGAAATAACCATCATCACCCATCTTTTACCCTAGCTGTCATGAGGCAGAAGGACCTAGGAAGTGATTGCAACTCTGCTCTGGACCCAAAATACCTTACCCATTTTAGAAATCTTTATGAATGTAAAACTGGCAGATAGTTAATGGTTTTGCATCTATATATATTTTACTACTGCTGCTGTAAAGTCCAAAGCTGATGGAGTTACAAGCCAAAAACATCTTGAGGGCCACAAGCAGCATCTTTCTTATTTCAGTAGCCCTCCTGTAGGCAGTGAGTAGGACATTCTTATTTCTTTTTTCTTTAAACTCACAAGATCGAGGGAATCTCAGGGAGGCCCAGGAGCACTGTCCTCCTGTTGATCAGGCTTCACGGTGATGAGCTGTATCCTATAGGGCCATGATGGTGAACCTTGGCTCTCCAGATGTTCTTGGACTTCACTTCCCAGAAGGCCAAGCCCCCATGAATCTGCACGAATGGGTTTACTGCGATTCATCCAGCCCGCGCCGTCCTCGTCGCTCCTGGAAGCAGAAGTAAAACGCAATGAGGGTGACGTGGGCTGGATGAGTCGCAGCATACCCATTCATGTAGATTCATGGGGGCTTGGCCTTCTGGGAATTGAAGTCCAAGAACATCTGGAGTGCCAAGGTTCATCATCACTGCTATAGGGCTTGTTTATAGAATGATGGCTGAAGTCAGTTTGGAATATGTCCCTGATCTTTCAGCACATGGGAGAACCAATTATGAGGAATGCAGTTGGTGTTAAGTGGGATGTGCTCATTTTCCCTGTTTTCCATCACCTTGTGAAAATGAGCAACTTGTAAACTTTGCTGTGAATAATACATAATGAAGAGATCCTATGAATATTTCTTCCCACAGATGGATTGGTCCTCCCAATATCACATGAGTAGCTTTACAACTCAACTCCGTCCCTTTATAATCATAGGAGTAATTAGATCACTAGAGTGTCATCTGAAAGGGTAGCATAGCTCAAACATCCCCTCCCTGCCTGATTTTACAGGCTGATGAGCACAATTTGTCAAGGACAATGGTGAAACTGCAGTATGTAGATGAGCATTCCTCTGCCACTCTCTATTGCCCATAGTTTTAAGTGGGGGACAATGGATAATGACTGCTGAGTGCAAGCTGTACTGCAGTTGGGTAGAGGAGCTGATCGTGTTAGTCCTAAAATGACATAAATATATGGAAATGCTGCCAGAAGAACTTGTTTGTTTTTCGGTCGAGGCACGGTAAATGCCCTTAGGTAATCCGAACCAATAAAAAGCACTGGCTTCCTTAACCTTTGAAGTTAACAAATTGTGTTGCAGTCTCTCCCAATCGCTCTTATTTATTCACTGCAATGGTTGTTTAAAGCTTTTTTAAAATAAATAAATCTGGAACCACAGCTAAAAAGGGGAGTCCTCTTATTTGCAGACGAACTTCTCCCTTGTTAAAGGAGACCATTTTCCAACAAGCCACAAGGAGCTCTTAATTGAAAAAGTGCTGAGTGCTTCTGAGAGACTAAGCTACATAGCCTACAACACCAAAAGTGTACAGATGAGAGACTTTCATAGAACAATTTCCTGTACAGCCTTGGATTGCTCTTCTTGCTGCGGTTTGCTTTGTCATTCACTATTTGTGATTTTCAATATGATCCAATGCTAAATTGCAACACTCTGGTGTCTAGTCATGCCTGCCACATGTCCATGGAAATGTCTACAGACGCAGACATCTTAGGCTTTTTGTCTATAAACAGAGATGAGTACTGAACCCTATAGTTACCTTTACCTTTTCTATAGTTAATGGAACATCGCTGACAATGGTAAAGAGACATAGAAACCAACACATAGCACTACTGCCTGATTTAACTCTGCTGTAGAAATATTGTAAGAAATAAAAGAAACAACTGTCCTGGCAGGGACCATAAGAGCAAAGAAGAAATAGAGCTGAGAGAGGGGGGAATGAAAACTTCCCTAGATGTGATCGGTGGGTGATACAGCAGCCCAGGATCTAATATGGGAAATATTATATTTTCTAAAGATGTTACAAGCTACTTAACTCAAGTAGGGAATGAAATAGATTAGATGACCAAAAAAGTTGGCAACATAAATTAGATTGCGCTCAGTCAGATATGGCACAACAATTTGTGTTTCCCTTCTGCAAAGGCTATTGTTGCAGTCCCCATTTTTCATAACTGTCATCTTGCCCTTTTCTCTTAAATAAAGGGAAGAAGAAGGAGAGAGACTGGCACTTGGGGATATGCGTGCACATCCTCAAGTGCCAGTGAAGATTAAAGTCTTGCTCAGATGGAGACCAGAATAAATGCCTCAGGGTTATGAGGCATTTAAGCACGTGGAGACCAGAGAAGTCATGGATGAAAAATTGAAGTGTTAAGAGTGCTTTAGTAAAAGTAGGAAGAGGAAGCCCAAAATAGGCATCCAGGATCATTTGCAAAGAGAAGGCCAACTGGTTAAACAGTAAACATGAAACCATGCCTTTGTTACGGTGTTGTTAATGAAGCAGAATTTCCAAAATCTTTCTAGATCATACAGTTTCCAAAATTTTGCTAGGTCACAAAATACATATATCGCTCCTTCAGTGTGGAAGGTGTGGGATACGATTTCTGGAGGGAGGGAAAGAAGGAGGGGAATCTGCGTTTTCTAAGGAAGCCATATGAAGAATGCAGTTGAGAAAACTTCATTACATGGAATGAAAAGTCCAGCTTCAAGGACAATAGAGCTTATAGTGGGGATGGAAAGGCACATGTCTTTCTAAGCCCTGCCTCTTGAATTATGCCATTTCTACAACATCAGAGATCTTCACCCATTGAGTATCAGAGTCTGAAGAGGCCTCCCTATCTGTATTTATTTATTTGTTTTTATTTATTTTGACTTGTTTAGCCACCCCCTCACCAAGGAGACTATGGGCAGTTTACAACACAAGAAACACCCCCGACATAACACACTCCGACAACTCATACATATAGATAAAACATCATAAAAACTCTCAAATCTCTGAAATCTAAAAATCTAAAAATCACAAAATCTCGAATCTAAAAATCTAAAATCCCCATAACAAGACATCTTTAAATATGGACTCAAGTTCCCAATCACATCCCTATCTTCACTTCCAAATCCTGTGCATGTCCAGATAAGCATCTCAATAGGGCTCACGGTAGCCTAACATTCTCAGTTGGGCAATAGTTAGTAATTGAAACTTGAGGGGAAGGGATCTGGGATGATAATAGAGCACACTGTCTCTTAAGAAAAATGAAATGAGCATGCTGTTTTGATTTCATGTGGAGATTACAAAACCTCAAAATAAGGTTATGTTCTATGGTAGAACTGAGAAATAGGATTTGGAGAGTAGTTGGAAAGAATTATTTATTTCATTTGGAGCAATTGGAAGACAGAGCTGAGAAAAAAGTGCTAGGATCGTGGTGGAGAACCTATGGCACATATGCCAGAGATGGCACTTGGAGCCATCTCTTTGGGCACCCATGCAGTCACCCTAGCATAGAGTTTGCCCTGCCCCTCTGCCCAGCAGCCCAATGGGAGCACTTCCTTCCTTCCCCCAGCACAGAGTTCACCCCTGCCCTCTGCCCATCAGCCCAATGAGAGCATTTCCTTCGTCCGCTGTTGCTGTGTTGGCACTTTGCGATAAATAAGTGAGTTTTGGGTTGAAGTTTGTGCACTAAGTCTCTAAAAGGTTCATCATCACTGTGCTAGGAGAAGTTCTTTAAGCTAATTATTTGAGAGAGATATAATATATACAGAAGCCTCTGATTTATGAATTAGTGATTTCCCCCAAAGTCCTGTCTTCAACAGATCTGCGCACATCCTACAAACCCAAAACTGTGACTTTTTCCATTGAGTGAATCCACTTCATACTCTGTTGACCACTTTTCCTGTTACCTTCAACTTTTCCAGTATCGCTGTCTTTTCCAGTGAATGAAACTTCTCATGATATGCCTAAAGTATGATAGCCTCAAATTATTCATTTTAACTGCTAGTTAGATCAAGCTGGACTTAATCTAGCACATACATTTTGTCTGCTGTCACCTTTCTCTGATGTTTTTCTTTCACATATATATATATATATATATATATATATATATATATATATATATATATATATATATATATATATATATATATATATATATATATATATATATATATATATATATATATCTGTCAAGAATAACGCATGATGATCTTGGTCTTGGCCTCCATTGACACACTCTTAGCATCTTTTTCAGCTTAAAAATCTATATTTAGCATGTTTTAATATCTTCCCTTTCCTACACCTTGTTTAATTAGACATTTCAGAGCAGTTAAAGTACTATATAACTGGTTTGTTCACACTCCTGCATTTACGTTTTTCTTTATGTGTCAAAGTGCATACAATAATAAGAAATGAAAGGATATAGCTGTTTGTAATGATACATTGGAAGAGTCATTTCATTCAAAGATTGCTTGTGCAAAGGTACATTTATATAATCTTTATTTGTTGTTCCATTTGCAAACAGCCCATGGTCAGTATGGTGGGTTTTTTAAAAAAAGAAATGCACAAGTTGTCATTGTTATTAGCTTATCAGAAATAATGAGCATCCTCCAAAAAAATAAAAAAAAATAAAAAGCTCCAAAGCACTAAATGTTCTAGCAAGTTTTTTTATTCTTGTTTTTGCCAAACTGAATCAATGATTACATGTATGCTAGATATCAATAAAAGTGTGTAGAAATGCAAGAGTCATAACGTCCACACCCCATCACCGTGCGGGCGGCTGCATTCTGGACCTGCTTCAGCCTCCAAATGGTCATCAAGGGCAGCCCATGTAGAGTGTGTTGGACTATTTTATTTATTTATTTATTTGTCCAATTTATATAGCCACCTAACTCGAAATGACTCTAGGCAGCTCACAACATTAAAATCAACACCATGATCTAAAACTTAAAGCCCATAAAAACGCAATTAAAAATTCTACAAGAGTTACCCCAAACAGCTAAAAGAACAAGGGAGCAATATTGCTATATCAGCCAGCAGGCGGGGGTCACTGCGTCACCAGTGACCCACACCTGCTTTGCCAGCCAGGCTTTTATTTTATTTTTATTTAGTTATTCATCTATTTATTTATTTATTAGATTTGTATTGCCACCCCCTCGCCAAAGCGACTCCGGGCGGCTCACAATAAAACATAAAAACATTCATAATAAAAAATCATTTAAAACATGATTCTTTCCTGAAGGGCAGCAACTCCATCTGGAGTCATAACTCAAGTGTCAGGAGGTTCCATAGGGCTGGAGCAGACACAGAGAAGGCCCTCCTTCTCGTGCTAAAGAGGTGAGCCTCTCTGACAGATGGCAAAATAAGAGAGCCTCTCCGGTCTGCTCTGGTGGGACAGACAGATGTTCTCGGGGTGACGCGGACTCTTAAGTATCTTGACCCACTACCATGCAGGGCTTTAAAGGTCATTACCAGCACCTTGAATTGTAACACGCTCTACATGGGGCTGCCCTTGATGACCAATCGGAGGCTGCAGCTCGTCCAGAATGCAGCTGCCCACACGGTGATGGGGTGTGGACGGTACGCCCATGCCTCACCCTTGTTGCAAGAGCTGCACTGGTTACTGGTATACCTCCCAGTGCAATTCAAGGTGCTGGTTATCACCTTTAAAGCCCTACATTGTAGTGGACCAGGTTACCTGAGAGACTCTGTCATCACCCCGAGGTTATCTCCCTGTCCCACAAGAGCGGACCAGAGGGGCTTTGTAAAGGTACCATCCATTGGAGATGGTCATCTCTCCAGTATGAGAAATAAGGCCCTTTTGGATCTCCTCCGGCTCCTTGGAACCTCCTGCTGACGCACCATCTTCAGTCAGAATTGTCAGTTTTTAGGAAAGGGCTGAAGACATGGCTGACCCAGCAGGTGTGGGGAGCAGAGAGAGAAATAGGTGCCCCCCATTGGCTGATATGAACATGATATTAACCATCTGGGTTTTTCGTCTATCTGTTTGTTATAAAGATTTTAACAATATGTTTTATGTAAGGTTTTTAATGATATGTTGGGTCTTTTTATGCAGGGTTGTATGCAATGGGATTGTGAGCCACCCGGAGTCACTTTGATGATTGGGTGGCAATAATAATAATAATAATAATAATAATAATAATAATAATAATAATAATAATAATAATAATAATAATAATAATAATAATAATAATAATAATAATAATAATAATAATAATAATAATAATAATAACTTATTCTTGTTGTGCTGTATCCGATTCTGAATATTGGTGATCATCATGGTGATCAGCCATGAAGACTGTCCTGCAAATATAATACTGTGGTCTTTCATCTGCCTTCCACTTCATAGCATGACAACCATACCTCTGATCCAACTTTGTGAGCCACTTTCTGGTCCTGTTCCCTTTTGGCACGCAAAGTCCTCCTCAGCCCCAGACCAATATTGATGATGATGATGCCCTCCATCAAAATGGATTCATGTGGGATTTCCAGTAAGAAAAACATTCTGAATAGGAGATTGCCACTTGCTGGGTGACTCTCTCCACCTGCTTTTTCAGGATTCCCAGCAATGAGGAGAGACATCACCCTTCCCTTTGGACATCGCCAAGGCTGCTAGTCCTCAGGGTTGGCAGGTTAGTTAACCACTGCCTGACACTTGGCGTTGAGTGAAGAATCACCACCAAGTTACAGATCAAGAGCTGCTTCCCTATTTTATGCAAATGCACAAACAGTGAACTTTCATGGTCTGATAAAAAATATCATCTACTCTTGTGTAATCTTGAGGACTGCACAGTCTTTTCCCGATTTTGTTCTTGCAAATAATAGTATATATGTGTGTATCTATATCTCTTTGTTTCTGCAATGGCTCAGAGACTATAAAACTTAGATGCCTGAGAAGTGTGCATTTGCACAAAATAGGGAAGCAGCTCTTGGTCTGTAACCTGGTGATGAGTCTTTGATCAAAAATTCTTAGCCATAGCTAGTGCCGAGGTTATATTACTGCTTATAAATTGAGTGAGGTTCCCTCCCCTCATTTTTCTACTTTAGAGAACAATAGGATGAACAACTTGTTTTAAAATGGAGTAAGAATAGCTAGCCAATCATAAATGATTTACTAATGAAGATTTCTTACTGTTCAATAGTTTTTGTTCTTGGCTATCAAATGTTAAGGACCAATTCTAATACCAAGAAGGGATATTAAGAAGTTCTCACCAGTTATAGAAATTAGACACAAAGTTAAAAGCATCCAGAGCACAAAGTTTGTCTGGAAAATACATACCAATGATATATCCATGGTGCAATTAACATGCTGCCTGTCATGAAATCACGGATGTGATCAAACTGCAGAAGATACAGCAGGTGAATAATTAAATCCAGATGTCTTCTTTCATAATGATGAGAGAAAAAGCCTTGAAAATGTGCAAATAAATGAAACAAAAAAAAAAGGGGGGGGGAACAAGCTCCTCCTCCATTCCATGAGTGGAAGAAGAGTCCTTCTGTGAAATAACCCAAGATATTATTTATCTAATCTCATTTATAGGCCACCTTTCTCCCCATGTATGTTGCTTCATAAAGAAAATCAAATCAATGTGCTATTTAATAACCAGTCATAGAAAAGCTTGCTATTTTCAAATTTGCTGTACATAATAGATTCCATAGTGTGGATTTTTTAAAGGAGAAATAATTTAGTTATCATTAAACTCCCTGGAAACCAGCTATAATAATGTTCTTTGTTTATCAGGGATATCATTTTCTCCCCTTTAGGCAGGGTTGTGGAAATGTGAATCTAAAAATCTTTATTGCATGTAATAATGAAGTGAGCCCATTTCATTCCCAAGCTATGGCAATTCTTTATCTCTTCAAAAGGAATGTGGGGCAGAAATCCACTTGCCTACCCTGGTAAAGTTGCTGAGTTCGTAGATAGCTATCACTTACAGAATATTTCTAGTATATTTTTAGCAGCAGGCTTTATTTAAATAAAGGCACCAATATGATTAATCTCAAGAAATCCACAAAAGAAAATATAATCACAGCAGTGTAAAGTGCCTCCTCAGTTTAAGCATCTGGTTTATAGGAGAAAGAGAAATTCAAATTCATGTGGTTCACATAGCATCTATTAGCTTTTTTTTGTGCTTCACTTTAAATATGCTCCTTACTCGTGGGTATCTTTATTACCTTCTTAGATTGTCTCCAAACTTTCACACCTTTATTCTCTTGTGGATCTATCTTATTTCCAGTAATGATTCTCTCTTTTTTTTTACACCTTTGACAACTATGATGTGCAATAGAAGCCATAGTATAAATGTACCTAATTTAAAGAACATAATGCGTTCCACAGGATTGTTCTTTAACATACCTGTCAACTATCCTGTTTCCTCCCCGAGAAACCCCTTATTTTTACCCCTCTTCCCGGTCCCTCCCGTTTTATTAATTGTCCCGTATTTTCCCTTATTTTTATAAAAAATATCCTGGCTGAAGCCCTCACAGGCGAAGCTGCAGTATTTTTTTCCGGCCACCAGAGGTCGCTGTGTGACAGGCTTTTCACTTGTGGAAGGAGAGAGAGAGAAGGTGGGGGAGGGTGTTCTGTAGTTTTCCCTTTCTCTTTCCCTTTCCTGCCAACCACATGGTCCTGGAGGCTTTGTTTTGGCTGCTGGGAGCAGGAGTCTATTCTAGGTGAGTGATATATTTCATATATGCAGGGGCAACCTCATGCTTTATTGAGTGTTTCTGCCCTGCCTCCTGGCTGGAAGATTTTGTTTCTAGAGTTCTAGAGTTAACTTGGGAGTGGGGGGGTTGCTTGATCACTATATGAGAGAGAGGGGGGGATTAATCCCTTGCTCCTCCACCCTAATTGGGGGTGGGGGGGTGTTGCCTGATCACTATATGAGAGAGGGGGGGTTTCCCTTGCTTGAAAGCCAGTCGTATCCGACTCTAGTTTTCAGTGCTCATCTCTGTTTCAAAGCCTAAGAGCCAGCGTTGTCTGCGTCTGCTGACATTTCCGTGTTCATGTGGCAGGCATGACTAGACACCAGAGCGCACAGAACGCTGTTACCTTCCCACCAAAGTGGACCCTATTTATCTACTTGCAATTTTTTGCTTTCAAACTGCTAGGATGGCAGGAGCTGGGACAAAGACGGGCGCTCATTCCATCCTGCAGTACTCGGGAATCAAACTGCTGACCTTCTGCCTCCCAGTCAGCATCTTAGTCACTTAAGCCACTGAGTAAACAAGAAAGAAAACAAAACAAAAGTCTCCCAAGAAGATGGGGAAAGGGTTCTTTGGCCCACACAGCTTTGTGCCCATTGCATCTACAATACCATCTAGCCATCTTGTTTTTGGCCACCCCCTTCTTTTGTCCTCCACTTTTCCTACCATCAAGGCTTTCTCAAGTGAATCCTCTCTTCTCATTTGATATCCAAAGTACATTAGCATCATCTTTACTATTTGACCTTTAGTGAGCAGTCGTGGTTGATTTCTTCTAGGATTGACCTATTTCTAACACCAAATTTCAAAGGCATCTATTTTCTGCGCTCAGCTTTCCTAATGGTCTAGCTGTCACACCCATACATTACCACCAGGAATACCATTGCTTTGACTATGCAATTTTTTGTTTGCAAGGTGATGCCTCTACTTTTAACTATGTTCCTCAGGTTTCTCATAGCTTGTTTCCCAAGCATCAGTCGCCTTTTTATTTCATGGCTGCAATCACCATCTGCAGCGATCTTTGATCCTAAGAAAGTAAAATCTGCCAGTCGTATCCAACTCTAGGGTGCAGTGCTCATCTCCATTTACTGCCAAAGAGCCAGTGCTGTCTGTGTTTGCAGACATTTTCATGTCCACGTGGCAGGAATGACTAGAGCCCAGCAAGTCACATGGCTATATTTGGCCATGCCCACAGATTTGGCCACACCCACAGAGGGGTATGACCAAAATTTCCCTTATTTACAAATCCAAAAGTTGACAGGTATGTTCTTTAAGCGAGTTTGCTCTTAAAGCAAAACACCAGTGTAAGTGACCAATTGTGACTTCTGGCCGGGGGGGGGGGGATTGTGAACCCCAATTTAGTTGTTAAGTGGGTTTTTGGTTGGTTTTAATTGTTAAGCGAGGTGACCATTCAGTGAAAATTCTGCCCTTTAAGTGAGTTAGTCTCTAAGCAAGGTGTTCTTTATGCAAGATTTTACTGTATCTCTCCCCCCCACCAAAAAAAAAAAAAAAGTCAGAGCATGTCAACACTGCCCTTTATGGGGCAGTCTGGGCTAAATTGGTAAATGCAGGTTAAATTACACTTAGCTTGTTCCTTTCATCCAAACACACAAAGTAAACTGTTCGCCTGTATGTTGAGTTAGTTGACAAGGCCACTTCACTATGCAGCCAAATGATACACTTCCTCTTTTTCTTTACAGTGGGAAGAAAAGTGTAATTTCCCCCCTTGTTGACCTGTCACTCTAAGCACTCCTTTAGATATGTTCTCAGTCTTTCTCTCTAGTTTCAAATATGTTAATCTAGAATCTAAAAGCATGCTACTGTAATTTCCATTGATTCAATTCATCTACTTTAGTTAAGACGAACCCAATTTTCATTTAAAGTAAAGCA
Source organism: Bradypodion ventrale (assembly GCA_035047345.1). Lineage (NCBI taxonomy): Eukaryota > Metazoa > Chordata > Lepidosauria > Squamata > Chamaeleonidae > Bradypodion > Bradypodion ventrale. The sequence goes on from JAWDJE010000001.1 coordinate 461,836,115, forward strand.
AACAAACAAAATTCTTCTTGGTCTGTACTCAAATCTCTTAAATCACTTTATTACAGTCATTTACCAGCACGGTAAAAAGGGTTTAAGTACATGAGATACAATCAAAATGTACCACCCCAAACGTATCTACTTGAGTTGAAATAAAATAAAATAAAATACATACAAAGTTTTCCCTGATCTAAACTCAAAATACAAAGGAACTTGTTAAGCACTCAGCTAAATTGAGTACTATTGTGAGTATCACATAAGGTAGCATTGTGACTGATTCCTTAGAGATAGTTCCTTGCCTTCTCTAGTTTTCCATTCCTTTGTTACATACAACACCTCAGTCTGGAAAGGTGGAGGAGATATTCCCACGTAGATAAAATTGTAGTGTTTAAGTTGACTAATTTTGTGGTTTCTTCCTTCCCATTTTGTTAGTGGCTAAGTACTTAAGAAGAGCTCTCTTACATCAGACCAATAGTCTATTTAACCATCTAATCTCCCAATGTGACTGGGTAGATACCTCTAAAAACTCACAAGCAGACATTAGAGAAATACCTCTTTAATGTTGTTGTTTCTTGGTGGTATAATCAATTTCTCACTGCCGTGATTTCATCACATTAAAATATTAAGAGATATGGGAAGCAGATACAGTAACAGTTGTTATACTGCCTTTGAATATGGAGAAGACAATTTACAGGCATCATGTCTAGTATCTATAGACAGATACAGAACATTCTTCATGCCCAACTTTCTGTTAAGGTACTTAAGGTAGCAGATTAAACTGAGGATATAGTAATTTGGGCACATCATGAGAAGACAAGACTCACTGAAAAATATGTTCATCTTTTGAAAAGCGGAAGGCAGCAAGAAAATAGGGAGACTGGATCATGAGATGGAAATCACAATCTTTAGTTTGCAAAACTTAATGTTAAAGGCCTTTTGATGAGGTCACTACCTTCTTCTCTAGTTCTCCATCCCTGTTAACCATGGCTCCAAGATCTCTTTGTTTGTTTGTCACTGCTAGATTTGAGTATATATGAAATTAGGTTCCCACCCCCACCCCTCAAGATACCTTTTGGTGCTTGTTATGTCTAAGTGTTTATTGCTTTGATTTTGCAATCAAATCTTTGCTGCAAAAGCGCACCCTTTTTGTAAGGTGCAAACTGTATGGTGTTTTCATTATGTTCTGATTGGTTCCCGCCCTTTCTTAGAAGCTGGGTAAATGTATCTAGTTAGCCAACTGTTATTCTGTGTGTATATAAGCAAGCCACCTCACCCATATTCCCTTGGTCCAAACTATCCAAGTTATGAGCTGTTAATAAATCACTTGTGTTTGAATTGTTCCTTGCTGCTCAGAGTATTTCCTGCGTTTGGACACAACAGTGCTCTTCACAGTCTGATTTAATTTTTACTACCCTGAATAATGATGTCACCAACAAACATGGCCACCTAACTGCCCATTCCTAAATCTAGGTAATGTATATATTAACTGTGTGTCACTCTCAACCAAGACTTTGGGAAACCACACTTATGCATTGTGGAAGCTGTCCATTTAATTGTACACTTATTTCTGTTCTTTAATTAGTTGCCATACAATAGATGTGCTAATCTACTGCAACAATATAACAAATCCTGTGTGATACCTTCCAATTTAACATTAAAAGGCCTTATTAGGCAGCCTGAAATAAATTAATTAGAAACTATAGGGGCAGAATTGTAGCCCTGCTTACTGCCTGACATTGTTTCCAAGTAGTAGTAGTAGTAGTAGTAGTGGTAGTAGTAGTAGTAGTAGTAGTAGTAGTAGTAGTAGTAGTAGTAATAATAATAATAATAATAATTATTATTATTATTATTATTATTATTATTATTATTATTATTATTATTATTATTATTATTATTATTATTATTATTATTATTTTGTGTCACAGATTCACACCTGTCAACCGCGGCTCCGGCGAATCTGGGACCTGTGCAGAATGGATCTGCGCAGGTCGCATTGTACGCATGCGCGTGGAGGGCTACGCCACTTGCGTAGCCTTCTACACAGGTGGCGTAGCCTTCTGTGCATGCGTGGAAGGGAGCTATGGAAGTGTAGAGCCCTTCCACGCATGCGTGCAATGCAACCTGCACAGGTCGCATTGTACGCATGCGCGTGGAGGGCTACTCCACTTGTTTAGCCTTCTACGCAGGCGGCGTAGCCTTCTGCGCATATGTGGAAGGGAGCTACAGAAGTGTAGAGCCCTTCCACGCATGCATGCAACGTGACCTGCGCAGATGGGCTGCACAGTGCCTCCTTTCCCCCGCTGCCAAATTATGGGGGTTTGGCAGCGCGGGTTGGGAAATGGCGCAAATTGGTGCCGAATTATGGGGTAATCCCGGCCAAATCGGGATGGTTGACAGGTATGCACAGATTACGCTGGGTTGAAAGTATTTTTACTGGAGAAATTCCACTCAGGGGATGCCCAAATGTGGCTCCTTTCATGTCTGCATGCAGCCCTCAATTATCGAAACCTGATCTAAGAAAGACATTCTAAAGAGGATATTGTCACTTGCTGGGTGACTCTTTCCACCTGCTTTTTCAGGAATCACAGCAATGTGGAGAGGTAAAGGTAAAGTTCAGCTTGGCTTGAAAGCCAGTAGTATCTGACTCTAGGGTTCAGTGCTCAACTCTGTTTATAGATATGCCAGTGCCGTCTGCATTTGCAGACATTTCTCTGGACATGTGGCAGGCAGGCCTAGACACTGGCTTGCGTGGAATGTTTAATAGAGGCTTTTTTCTTCTCAAGAACATAGCAACAGGAAGGAACTAGACCTCTCTCCTTTCTCATATTTTCAAATTAGCCCTTTTCTGAATATCTAATTAGGGCTAAATGTTTAAAGATATCTCTCTCTCTCTCTCTCACACACACACACACACACACACACACACACACACACATGCACGCACACGCACACACGCATACACAGACATGCACACACACAAACACACAAATCTTCATTATGCTAATGGATTAACCCATCAACATAACTATTAACATCATCACAACAGTTGATAAAAAGTTAATGATGATAAGACAGGAGGACCTGGTTTTTAAGAGGCAATGGTTCTCTTTCAACAAGATTTGTTCTTATACGGAAATACTCAGGGAGAAAATGTATTAAATCACATGAGCCTTCAAGTACATACTTGAATCTTGACAGAAGGGTTCTCTTGACCCTCATCTGCCTCTTCTGATAGTATTTGAAAAGATTTGCTTTATTGTGGTAGAAAGAAGCAGGACGCTTCTATACAGGTGCTTTGATACTGCACTTAATAAGAAACCTAAATGCCACAGACATTCTGATCATACCTGTCAACCATCCCAATTTGGCTGGGAAAACCCCGTAATTTGACATCCAGTGATGTCATAAACCCCTCCCCTCCCCCGCGCTGCCAAAACCCCGTAATTTGGCAGCAGGGGGGAAATGCTTTCCGCGTATGCAAGTAGGGGCTGCGCAAGCGGCGTAGTGCTTCCACGCATGCGCAGAAGGGGTAAAACCCTTCCACGCATGCATGGAAAGCGACCTGCGCACAAGCGATGTGCGCAGGTCCCATTTTTCCAGAGCCGCGGGTTGACAGGTATGATTCTGATGACATTCAAAGAAACTATATTTTATTCAGTTGTTGCCTTTTTTAAAATTCTGGTTTATGAATGTAGAAAGATTTTGTATCCACAAGTCAGAATGGCAGAAAATTGCTCAATATTTCTGCACTAATATCATGTTCCTGTTACCAGAAGCAAAAAGGATGCCAAGCTTTATGTAGCAAAGGGCAATCTGAATATTGACAACACTAATGGCAGCAGTTACAATGGTTTATAACCCTGGCAGCTAACCTTGGCATTCCAGGTGTTCTTGGACTTCAATTACCAGAAGCCCAAGTCAGTACTCCTGCTGATCAGGACTTTTGGAAATTGAAGTTCAAGAACATCTGGTTAGCCAAGGTTAGCCATCACTAGTCTATAAGATACCTTCTTTTACTCTCTTCAATGCATAACCATGACAATCGGGTGAGCAACAGTCAACTGATTAAAGAAATCAGCTTCTGGAATTTTTCCTTTTTTAGTATCGCTTTGTGAATGGTAGTTAATATAATAGGGTATCCTGTAGACCAGTGTTTCCCAATCTTTGGTTTTAGGACTTCAATTTCCAGAAGCCTAAGTCAATTCCCCAAAGCACTGATCAGCCAATGTACTGACTTAGGCTTTTGGGAACTGAAGTCTACCAGTGTTCCACAGAACATACCTGTAGTTTGGGAAACACTACTGTAGACCATCATAACTGCTGCCATTAGTGTTGTCAACATTCAGTCTGCCATTTGGATTAGCGCCATATGGATTATGCAAAAAATGTGAATCAGTGAGTGGGAGGGGCTAAAATTTCCCATTGTAGTATCTAAGACAACTTCTGCTGTCTTCCCAAACCAGGTGAACATGAAGCAGGAAATCAGAGACCAGGTCTTGCAGGTAACTTACAGGTTAATAGTCTCTATTATGAAGGCTTTTGGATATGTGAATACTTTCAGATGAAAAACACACAATTGCAGTATCACACCACTATTAAAATAGGTCATTGCAAAAGATGAAACAATAGCTCACAGAGCTTAATTCATTTGAACATTTATATTATTAAGTAAAGCTACTAGGAATCAGAATAGTCTCCTTCTGATGTAATAGCTAGTGCTGGCTTTTGCCTAAGCCCTGTCTCTCCTGCTAATGGGATGAAAGTATGATTGCTCTGTGATTACTTCTATTCATGCTTGGTGAAAGGTAGTATAATTGCTTACCATCATGTACCTTACAATGGAAAGTGTGGATATGTGAGTGGATCTTACTATCTCTGCAATGGTAGTTGTGCAATCCTGAATAAGAACACCTAGGTGGAACAGGGGTGTGAAGTATTACCAAAAAAATTCTCCGGTGTGTGTGTGTGTTATATTTCTTATTGTTATTGCTGTTATGTGGCATCAGGTTGCCTTCATCTTATGGTGAACCTATGAATGGGTGATCTCATTAGTTATTTCTTACTAGTTTACATTTTATTTTATAATTTATTGTTATTTATTGATTTGGCTGCAGATCCATAGATGTGAGGAAAAGAATCCGTTCTTTTCCAAATGCAAAGAGTACCTTTTCTAAACATGTTCTAACCACATTTCATTTCATTCAAGTTTGACTCTCCATCCCACAAGATATAGTGGTACCTCGGTTTACGAATGCTTCGGTTAATGTAATTTTGGGTTTACAAATGAAAATCCATTGAAAATAACTGTATATTTTGTCTCATCGTTGCCACTGATGGCTTTTACTGCTCTTGGGTGATGCTACATGGTTTGCTCTATGCTTTACCTATCCTGGAACTTTCACAAGTGCAACACTACCAGGTTTTGTTTTCTTCGAGTGAGAAACCACTGGAGACCCATGCTCTTGATTGTCTTTACTTACAGAAATACCAAGACAACAGAGGTGAAAGACAAACATGTGCTGCAAATGAGCACATGGTATATACAGTAGCTGTGAGTATATGTGCTTAGACAAATGCCTGACACTTCAACTGCTTCACTTCCAACAGCTTCACCTGTTGCCAGATCTCTTTCTCGCTCTCTACTTATGTCTTAGTTCATGCAAAATGAATGGAGCTATAGTCACAAGCTGCCTATGCCAAACTCTGATAGGAATCTCATTCCCAACACTTGAGTGACAGCCTTAGCTTTTGTGACATCATCTTCTTATCCTTAGGTTCTACTAGTGAAAACATCAGGCAGTCATTCGCAATAGCAATTACGCTTATATACGGCACCCCAATTTGTTAATCTCTGGGCAATTAACAAAGTAATAATTATTTTGTCCCCAACTTTTTGCCATCCTTGGGAAGATGGAAGGCTGTGCCTTTCGGGATTGAACTCAGATTGTGAGCAGAGTTCAAGCTGCAGTACTGCATCTTAACCACTGTGCAACAGGGGTTCAAAGTCATTCTGCAATTTTTGTGAACATCATATTGTCAAAAGGGGTAGTTGGAGGCAAATAATAACAAGAGGAAAACTGACACAAATACCAATGTTGCATGAGATAATAGTACCATATGGAATGTGTGCCATGTGTAGAGATAGCTTTCAAGTAGCTTGGGGCTGTGGTGCCAATCCACATTCAAGCATTCAGGCTCCCCACTCTTTTCTTGTCCTTTTGCTTTTTCTGAACTTTTGATAAGTCTTCCTTTGCATATTCAAGGATGGAAGACAGATGGAAATCTACATTGCCCTGGAAAACATTTTTCTTAATATACTGCATAACTTATAAGTGTCTGTTGTTGTTCAGTCGCACAGTCGACTCCGACCCTTTGCGACCCCATGGACCATTTTCCTCCAGGCGCCTCTGTCCTCTACCATCCCCCTCAGCCCTCCCAGTTCTGTGCCCATTGTGTCTATAATACCATCTAGCCATCTCATCCTTGGCCTCCCCCTTCTTCTTTTGCCCTCCACCTTTCCCAACATCAATGCCTTCTCAAGTGAATCCTCCCTTCTCATTTGATGTCCAAAGTATTTTAGCTTCATCTTTACTATTTGACCTTCCAATGAGCAGTCAGGGTTAATTTCTTCTAAGATTGACCTATTTGTTCTCCTCGCTGTCCAGGGGACTCTCAAAACCCTCCTCCAACACCACATTTCAAAGGCATCTATTCTTCTGCGTTCAGCCTTCCTAATTGTCCAGCTCTCACATCCGTACATTACTACTGGGAAAACCATTGCTTTGACTATTCTAATTTTTGTTTGCAATGTAATGTCTCTGCTTTTCACTATGTTCCCCAGGTTTCTCATCGCTTGTCTCCCAAGAATCAGTCGCCTTTTTATTTCATGGCTGCAATCCCCATCTGCAGTGATCTTTGATCCTAAGAAAGTAAAATCTGTCACTGCTTCTACTTCTTCCCCGTCTATTTTCCAGGAACTGATGGGGCCTGTTGCCATTATCTTGGTTTTCTTGATATTGAGTCTCAAGCCAGCTTTTGCACTCTCCTCCTTCAGCCCAATCAAGAGATTCTTTAGGTCTTCCTCACTTTCTGCCATTAGGGTGGTATCGTCTGCATATCTCAGATTATTGATGTTTCTCCCAGCGATTTTAATCCCATATTGTGATTCCTCCATCCCTGCACTGCGCATTATGTGCTCTGTGTATAGGTTGAATAAGCATGGTGACAAAATGCAGCCTTGTCTTACTCCTTTTCCTATTCCAAACCACTCTGTTATTCCATGTTCTGTCCTAACTGTTGCTTCTTGGTTCATGTACAGATTTCTCAGGAGGCATATGAGGTGCTCTGGTATTCCCATCTCTTTAATTACTTGCCACATCTTGTTGTGGTCCACACAGTCAAATGCCTTAGTGTAGTCAATAAAACAAAAGTAAACTTGTTTCTGGTATTCCTTTGTTTTCTCCATGATCCAGCGTATGTTGGCGATGTGGTCTCTAGTCCCCCTGCCTCTTCTGAAACCAGCCTGCACCTCTGGTAATTCTCTCTCCACATGCTGCTGAAGTCTGTCCTGTATTATCTTGAGCATCACCTTGCTGGCATGTGGCCAAATGAATTTGCCATTTCAATGTTCTCTTATCACTGAAGCCTTTTCCTCCTTTGCTCAGTGTATCTGATTCTGCACACCTTTTCATGTAATGATCCATAAAACTTGTTTATGTAGCATGGGGGGGATGAAGCAATCCAAGCTTATAGCAGAGTGAATAGAAGACTTAATTAAATGAGGATTTAACTCAGCCTTCTTGAAAGGACAAATCATTGCCATGATGCCCCGGCCTTTTCCACCTGTATGAATTAGAGATTTATATGTTGCTTGATGTCAAGATGAAGGCTTGCAGGTAGGCCATTGAAGTGGAGAAATGACAGCCAGCCCTAATTCAAAGACAGGAGATTATAGCTTCAAGGTGATCTGAGAAGAAGGAAGGCAAGACAGATTTTTTTTTGCAACACCTTTAAGTTCCTTTTCTGGTCATATGCGGCATCATTTTCATTTATTATTGCTCATGGATAGGAGGGAAAAGAGTCTGGAAAATGCTAGTCAAGATGACACTCTAGAAGTGTTGAAAATGTCTTGGCTTCCTTTAGAGTTAAACAATCCATTAAACACTGAGTAGTTAGTCACCTGCTGTTTGACTATTTCCAAATACTCTATAACTGTGAAATCAATCATGTTTGTACATAATTATCAGCATAGTCCATTTGTTAGAACCTCAGATAACGTCCAAACTCCATTCCACAAGTTTGGACTTTATCTCATTTTGGACTTTATCCGAATCAAATGGCCGATGCATTGGATAACATCCAAAAAAGGGACATTATTCGAGGTTCCTATACCAAATACCTCAGATAACGTCCATTTTTAGTGGTTTTGGACTGTATGCAATGCATCACATGTGCATGAAAACTGCAACTTTATCCGAATTGGACTTTATCCAAATCAGACTTTATCCGAGGTACCACTGTATTTTGGGATCAGTACTATAAAGAGTACTTTTGGCACCCAGGATGTCACTCCCTTTTGGTTAACCTTGGGTCACTTAAGATAGGTAAAGATTGGGAAAGGATAGATATTTTGGGGTGAGATGGGAGAGACACCTGCTTCTGAGGACATGATGGTCATCTTGGTTCTACTCTGAGCCTACCTAATTTGTTTCCTTCAGCCAGAGCAGAAACATCCAGAAGCAGTGTATGTATTCAGGGTAGAATTATGTCACTGGCCTTTGGACAGTATATTTCTGCACTTTTTAAATTTCAGCACCCGTTAAAGCCCTAGCTGCCCTGCCTTTATCATACCTCTTGCAGAAGTAGCTGATGGTGAGAGTGAGGGCCCTTTGATCACCATTCCCCTCTCCCAAGTCAAGTGTTCTGCCAATACCTTTATGCAAGGGATTGCCTTCTCAATCCCACTACAGCAGGTTATAGTTGGCCTCCCTAACAAAGAGAGTTATAACAAACACCTATTTTGTTGCATAATCCAAACAAAATTTGACTACAGGACCATGCAAAAATCATAGACCACCACATAGCTCGTTTGGGGAAAATTCAATGGTGAGGCATGACTCAGCCACCTAAACAGACCAAAATTGGTGAGATTCTTCTGCTGACTTTCCTCCCAACCTTCTCCATGTTTGGAGAAGGTTGAAGTTAGTGTTCAATTTATGCCCCTGTCCGTCACTCATGGAATTTTCCCCAAACCAGCTGCTGGCAGCCTAAGACATTTTGCACAGTACTGTACATTGTTGGCATTTTGGGATATCATTACCTGAAGAGCTATAATGGTGTTCCTCAGTTTTAAATATTTACCATTTACTGTTTCCTCCTACTTCTTTATTTTGGGATGCAGGAACCACAGGTTATTTCAAACCACAGCATAGAGGTATGGAAGCCAGATCAGGACCTGGTGGGTTGACGTGAAGAGTCTGAGTTTTATTCTTTCACTCCTGCCTGCATCACTCATATCATGGTTCTGATCTGGTGTTCTTGATTAAAGATGCATTTTAGTGTTATTTTTGTTGTTTTGCATTTGAAACAAAAATTCTCATTGGTACCTATCAAATAAATGTAGCTTTAGGACATGGAGATTATCAGGGCCATGGTGGCTTAGTAGTCAGGATGCTGAGCTTGACAACCGGAAGGATCCGGACCTAGACCCAAGTGCTGCATGACAGAGTGAGCTCCTGTCATCAGTCCCAACTCCTGCCAACCTACCAGTTTGAAAGCAAGAAATTGCAAGCAAATCAATGGGTAACACTCTGGTGGGAAAGGTAACAGTGTTCCATGCACTCTGGTGATAAGTCATGCCTGCCACACAACCACAGAAATGTCCGCAAACACAGACAGTGCTGGCTCTTTGGCTGTAAACTGAGATGAGCACTGCCCCTTAGAGTCAGATACAACTGGCTTTCGAGCAAGGGAGATCTCTAAATTTAGGGAGATTATCAGTGAGATTTAATAGGGGGGAAGCATTAAACTCTAATTTCCCCACTGTCAATGTCCGGCTCCTGTTCAGTCCAAATTATTTCTTTTTAAAGTGCTTTTTTAGTGGTCTTACACAGTTTGTGCCATGTCAGGTTTGCTACTTAACAATCTTTTTAAGGTTGTAATGACCATCACATCACTTTTGCATTCAACTTTTGTCTAATGTACTATTTGCTATGAGATACGTACTCCATAGGAGCAGGGAGAGCAGAGGCAGTGGTAGCAGTAGTAAACCTTTGTGGCTATCTGGAGAGAAATGAAACAGGTAAGTATGGGGTCAACAGTCAAGATGCATTGGGCAGAGTTGCATGAGCACTCTGGGATCCTAATAGCAGGAGACATATATCCAGAGGGTAGGAGGAAAATGGGAAGCTAGAAAGGATGTAGGTTTTCTAACCCTCATCTCAGGGTTGGGGAATAGGGAAAATATGCACGTCAGCCAGCACAGTCAATCACTTTTTATGAGTTGTAAAGAATTTCACCCAGCTTATTAGGAAGGAACTAATAAACACTTAATAATTTTCCCATTTTTCACCAGAGTAGAGTAGAAAGGGGGAAAAGCACATGCAAGTTCTTTACACATGCCACCCAAAATGTTCATTCAATAGCCTTCTGGTCATTTTTTAAATCAATAAAACACTATTTATTTCCAATGCTGACAACTCTTTGAAAAGTTATATACCTTTTGCACAGTGTTGTATTATGGACGATGTATTAGGAGCCATATATCTAGTCTGCTTTCTTCCTGGGCATCTAATAACTATGCCTGAGCTTCATAAAGAAAAAGCCAGTGACAGGTTTATTCATCTTTTTATTTCCTTGTTGTGCTCAACTCCCATCTGAAAATGGCTTCTTTCCACTTTAGTCTCTTTTTGCCTTGTCTGATTTGTAAATGTCTAATAAATTTCAGCAACACAGGGGATTCAAGGGTGCTGCTTATCTCCTTTCCTCCACCACTTGTCCACATCAGAACTACAGTGGGTGGGAGGAAACTCCACACATTAAGAGCATTTGTTTTTGGAGCTGATGAGATTCCTTCAATTTTTCAGATGGTACTATAGGGGGGGGTGGGGAGAGGAGAGGGAAGGTCTTCAAGGTCATATGAAAGTAAAGTCCACTGGGAAAATTAAAATGTTGCTAATATAAATTTTATTTATTTTATTTTAAATTCAAATATCTATGCTGCCCAATCAGGTAAACCCTACTCTGGGCGGCTCACAACAAGTTAAAACATACATAAAAACAATTAAACCATTAAAAACCCAACATACCCACTCACCTACCCCGTTCATCGTTAAAAAAACTACCCACATTAAAACTGCCTGCATTGACAATTAAAAGAAATGGGGGCTTATTTTATAAGCCAACAGGTGGGGACCATCCTTCCATACCTGTCCCACCAACCAGGTTTTTAGGTCTTTTCTGAAAGGTAGCAGTTCCGTCTGCTCCCGCAACTCTACAGGTAGGAGGTTCCACAAGGCCGGTGTGGACACGGAAAAGGCCCTCCTTCGTGTACCAGACAGACGAACCCTTCTGGCAGATGGGACAATTAGGGAGCCCCTCCGGCCTGCTCTGGTTGGACGGGACACTCTTGGGATGATGCGGTCGCTAAGGTATCCTGGCCCACTACCATGAAGGGCTTTAAAGGTCAAAACCAGCACCTTGAACTGCACCCGGAGGCAAACTGGTAACCAATGCAGCTCCCAAAGTAATGGTGAGGCATGGGCATAACGCCCGTGCCCCATCACCACCCGGGCTGCTGCATTCTGGACCAACTGCAGCCTCTGAATGGTTGTCAAGGGCAGCCCCTTGTACAGCGCATTGTAATAATCTAGCCTGGAGGTGACCGGAGCATGTGCGACCCTGAGCAGGGAGTCCCAGTCCAGGAGCGAACACAACTGATGGATGACGTGAAGCTGTGCAAAAGTCCTCCTGGCCACGGCTGCCACCTGATCTGCAAGTAGCAGCCCCGAATCCAGGAGGACCCCTAAGTTGCGTACCGGGTCTGTCTGGGGCAAAACAGCCCCATCCAAGACCAAAGTTGGCAGCTCCCTGGATAACGCGGGACCCCCTATCCAAAGCCACTCAGATTCATTTGTAGCCCGTTGTCCCCCATGCAGACCCCAACCACTTCCAGACATCTGGATAGGACATTGATTACTGGGGTCCCCATGGGCCGAGATATATATGGGCTGGATTTAATCATAGGAATTGTAGACTCACTGAAATCATTTTTTCTTGTTTTGCCTATTGCTTATGTTAATAAATAGAATTGGTACATTTTCCCAATAATGAGCAACATCAAGAGTATTTGGGGTAGCTAACACCAGGTCATCCATAGTACATGTTGAAAGACACAGAGAACACGGTGGGCATGATTGTGCTGTTTTAAAAATCAGGATTTAAATTAGAGTTTTGTCATGTGATATTTGGAGTGTGTTTCCATTTTAAAACTATCAGATTGAAGTTTTTTTCCTGTGCAGTATATTGATACATGGGACCAGTGATGGACTACAAATTTTTTTACTATATTCTGTGGGCTGGCCAAATCTGTGGGTGGGGCCAAATATGTGGGCATGGCCAAACACCCTGCATTATGGGCTATGGAGGTGGACATGGCCAAACAAGTGGGCGTGGCCTGGGGGAATTTCCGCTACTGGTTCTGCAGAATCTGACAGAACCTGCTGCCATGCATCACTGCATGGGACTACACTTGAGAACTTTTTATCAATGTTCTTCACCAGCTGATCAGTGGAAACAGACTTTTGAGGTTTCTGCCTGATAGTGGAAACCTCAAAATTATACTACTTACAAATAAATACTTTCACACATCCCAAACCTGTTCAAATTACACCATTTAAAGCAGGGATTCTCAACCTGTTGCCCACGGGCCGGATGTGGCCTGCAGCACCATTTCATGTGGCCTCCCACTGCCTCCACCACAACAGGAAGTGCCATGTGGTGGAGGAAGGGCAAAATCACTGTCTGGCCCCTAAAGCTGTCTGAGCGAGCGTGTCCCGGCCTCCGGCTTAAAAAGGTTGAGAACTCCTGAGTTAATGTATTAGTGCAAAATAAATGATGCTTGGAAGGTGGTTTAAAATACACTGCTTGGCCACCAAAATAAACTTTGCTGTGTATTGCATATCAGCTGATTTTTAAATTGATTTTGAACTTGGCAAATCCAGTGCAAATGTAGGTGTTTTTACCATTGTAAAGCCCTGACATACGTAAAGCTTCCTACTGAAATCGATTGGGGACAAAGTTAGTCATTGTGATTAATGAAGTATTTCTGAGTATTACCAGGGTTGGGTCTAACACAATGTTGTTATGTCTCTGTCGCAGCAAGAATTGAAAATATTTGAGGCTCAGAGATGACAATTTCTATCATCCCCATCTTCAGCTTTACTGACTAGGGCTCATGGAATTAGTAACATCTGGAGGGTCAACATTCCCTGTCAAAGAACAAGAGTGAGGTGTTGCAGGCTAGTCATCATTGCAGGCGCACCCCCCCAATAATGGACTCAGAGACAAATGAAAGTGGATAACGGCATTGGGCCACATTTATTGATTCATGCCCTAGTCCGAATTATAAATTTCTATTGGTAAAACGACCAATCATAATTCTTAAGGCAAGCAGGCCGAAGTAACACTGGTAAGGTACCACCCAAAATTGCCAACGGCAATTGTTACAATGTATCTATTTGTATCAATTTGTTTGTTGACAACAAACAAATTGTTGACCGTAGTCAATATCTACCTAATGACCCCACCCTCTGACGTGTATCCGTAAAATCAGGGGGTGATTCCAGCTGTCTAGTGGTAACCATCACCCCCTCGCCTGGTTCGTCGTTGACCGGACAACGTTTAAACAACTTATGCCTATCTAGTGTTGTCCAGTCAATTGCGAACCTGCCGGATACCTGTGGGTCATAAATGTTTACCTTACCAGTGCTACCCGCCACCCGGAGAGGCTTCAATAAAGGCTCGACGCCCCCCCAAGACCGTCAGCTCGGTCGACAGGCCTGCTCGCCAATCACTCAGCAGGAGGTCCATACCTCCTCGCGACAGATGGACCCCATCCCCTGCGTAAAGCCCATAATTTTGCAGACTAATGGCCGGATGAGGACTGACCCGCCCCCAGCCCTTGGTCGAAAGGAATCGGGCCACCGCCCTGTTCACCATGCGCCTAGCGCGGTCCAAGGCCTGGAGGTCAAGGCCTCCCCTATAAGCGTGCCGTGGGACCATATCTGACCAAACAAGGGTTGTGGCGGGCCATACGTAATGTAAGTAGGTGAGGTCACTGCAAATCGCATGCTTCAGCAATAAGCCAGTGACCTGTCCCAAATCATTACCCCCAAGATGTATGATCAGGATGTCGGGCGGGTCAGCGTTCCTTGCCGAAAAAAGGAATGGCAAGAGCTCCCGCCACAACATACCGGGCTTACCGTACCATGTGAGACTTGCGTACGCACCGAGTCCCAGTCGGGGTCCCCAATCTGTCGCCGCAGTGTAACGCGCTGCCCTGTGCACGTAGCTATGGCCCACCAGCCATACTGTCACCGGTGTGATACGACACCCAGGGTCTGTCAAGGAAAAAACAGGGAAGGAAGAGATATGTGGTGACTAAAAAACGGTACTCACGGTGGGAGTGGGCGAACATAAAACTGGAAACACTGCGAGCCCCACCTCCCCATGCTGCGTATGTCAGCCCCGGAGTACCCATAAGCAGCCGCAGTAGAGGCCGCCCCAATTCTAAACGAATGGGTGCCGTAACGGGCCCCAGGGAGGCCCACCCTAGCCAGTGCCTTCCCAGTCACCTTCCAAAATTGAAATTTAGTGAGGGGAGACCCATCTTGGTGACAGAAAAACGGGCCATGGTGCGTGCCACGCAGTGCAAGGAACTCCTGTAGGGCACCAACCGGACAGATGTCTGCCAAGGAACATCGTAGCAGTCTTACACCACTGCCTACGCCATGCTGATCTGTTTTAGAGGAGCGTATCCTCAACTGAGCCCAATCATTGCAAACATAGACATCTTCGAGTTCCAGTGCCCTACGACTTGCATCCGCCTTAGTCAGCATCACAAGCTCGCTGATGCGGAGCGCTCCAAAAAAGGCCACCGTTGTAGCCGCATGAAACAGGGCTGCCTCATACCCATTAAAACATAGGTCATGCCAGCCCCGTGCCAGTTGGGTAAGGACCCCCGGGGAAATTGGGTGGCGGTCATCCAGGCTACGCCCACGTTCCCGCACCCACCCCTCCAAAACGTGTCTCACACGGAAATCAGCGGTACTGTCCGCATGACCTCCCACCTTGGCCATAAAAGCCAGCGCTGATAGTCTAGATGCTATGGTGCGGGGTGCCAGGCCCTGGGCATGCAGGTAAACCATGAAACGAAGGAGGTGGGCCACTGGGATCGGCCAGGTATCTGGCAGTCGAGACCGGGTACAAAAAGTCTGAAAGGAAACCCACGCGTGATGATACGCCTTACGCGTGCGTGGCGCCAGAGACATGCCGATCGCCCGGTTCACCTATCCTTGCCAAAGGTCCATATCTCCTCCGGGAGTGGCGAGGGAAATTCCTCCGCATCCGGGGCCAAGGCACGGAACCGGGAGATCTGCAGGCGGGACAAAGCATCAGCAATATCATTATTCACCCCCGGGACATGCCTGGCCCTGAAAAGTACATTGAGGCGCAGGCTGCGCAATACAAACTGGCGCACGAGGTCCATGACCCTGGGAGATTTAGAGGTCTGTGAATTGACAATGTGGACAACGGCCGCATTGTCACACCAGAAATGCACCACAGAGTTGGCCCACTCCTCACCCCATAGCATCAAGGCCCCCAGTATGGGAAAAAATTCCAAATATGTGAGATCCCTCAGGCGACCCGTGCCTGACCAGGCTGGTGGCCATCCACCATATGCCCACTTCCCATTGAAGTACATCCCATAACCAAGGGATCCCGAGGCATCAGACTGAATTTGAAATTGGGGTGAAGCCAGGAGGTCAGACCTCCAAAATGAGACCCCGTTAAACTCCCTCAAGAACTGGAGCCATATGTGCATATCTGCCCTGATGCCCCGTGTCAATCTGGTCCTATGATGGGGCCTGGATAAGCCTGACATGGCGTCGCACAAGCGCCGAGCAAATGCCCTGCCAGGTGCGACCACCCTGCAAGCAAAATTAAGGTGTCCATGTAGCACCTGCAGTTCCCGAAGGGACGCCTTGCGCTTAGCCAGCAAGTCCGATATAAGGGCCACTATCCTTGACACCTTGTCTTCCGGCAACCTAGACGCCTGCGCTACCGTGTCAATCTCCACTCCCAGGAATACTAACTTATTAGACGGGCCTTCGGTCTTTTCGGGCGCTAAAGGGAGACCGAGTTCCTGCATTAGCGTCTGAAATGTATTGAGGAGACGTGTGCACGTGTCCCAGCCCCGTTCACCCCCGAACAAAAAGTCATCCAGGTAATGGGCTACAGACCGAGACCCTAACCTACGGACAAATGCCCACTGCAGGAATTTATTTATTTATTTATTAGTCAAATTTGTATATGCCGCCCGCTCAGGCAGAACCCGACTCAGGGCGGCATCACAACAATTTAAAAGACATAAAAACAATTCTAAAAAATAATTATAAAAAAACCCCCCAACCCACCCCCTTTAAAAACCCCCATGTCCCACCCACCCATCCCATCCACTATACAAAGGAGGAAGAGAAAGTTCTTATACAAGCCAGCAGGCGGGCACCATAGTCCCATTCGGGCCCCACACCTGCCCTGCCAGCCAGGTCTTCACTCCTTTCCTGAAGGGCAGCAGTTCACTTTGGAGTCTTAGGTCTATTGGCAGGAGGTTCCAGAGAGTTGGTGCGGACACGGAGAAGGCCCTCCTTCGGGTGCTAGACAAATGTGCATCCCTAGTCGGTGGCACCACTAGAGAACCCCTCCTGTCCGCTCTGGTTGGACGGGCAGACACTCTTGGGACGATGCGGTCTCTAAGGTATCCCGGCCCCCTGCCATGTAGGGCTTTAAAGGTCAAAACCACCACCTTGAATTGCACCCGGAGACAAACTGGTAACCAGTGCAGCTCCCGAAGTAGGGGAGAGACATGGGCATATCGCCCACACCCCATCACCACCCGGGCTGCCGCATTCTGGACCAGCTGCAGCCTCCGAATGGTCGTCAAGGGCAGCCCCATGTAGAGCGCATTACAATAGTCTAGTCGGGAAGTAACCAGAGCATGGGTGACCATAAGCAAGGAGCCCCGGTCCAGGAGTGTGCGCAATTGGCGAATCACCCGAAGTTGGGCAAAAGCCCTCCTGGCCACAGCCGCCACTTGTTCTTCCAGCAGCAGCCGCGAGTCCAGAAGAACCCCCAAGTTGCGCACTGGGTCTGTCTGGGGCAGAACAGCCCCATCCAGTACCAAAGATGGTAACTCCCTGGATAACGCGGGGCCCCTTATCCACAGCCACTCTGTCTTGCTGGGATTCAGCCGAAGCCCATTGGCCCCCATCCAGACCCCAATGGCCTCTAGGCATCCGGATAGGATTTCAACAGCATCACTGGGGTCCCCACGGGCCGAGATGTACAACTGTGTATCATCCGCGTACTGATGGTACCGCACCCCGTGGGAACGAATGATCTCACCCAGCGGATTCATGTAGATGTTAAATAAGAGAGGAGAGAGCACAGAGCCCTGAGGCACCCCATATTTGAGGGGCCTAGGGCTGGACCTCTCACTCTCTAACCATACCGACTGGGTACGGCCCTCCAGAAATGAGGAAAACCAGGACAACACAGTGCCCTGGATCCCCAGTCCTTCGAGCCGTTCCAGAAGGATACCGTGGTCGACGGTATCAAAAGCCGCTGAGAGGTCAAGAAGAGCAAGGACGGATGGACAACCCCCGTCCCGCTCCCGCCAGAGATCATCCATCAGTGCGACCAATGCCGTCTCCGTTCCATATCCGGGCCTGAACCCTGATTGAAAGGGGTCTAGATAATCCGCTTCCTCCAGGACACTCTGCAGCTGACGCGCCACCGCCTTTTCCAAAATGTACTGAATGTACTGAATGTACTGAATGTACTGAAGCGCTCGAAAGCCGAGCAGGATATGGAACAGCCGAATGGCATGGCTTTGTCAAAATAATATTCGCCCCGGAATTTGAAACCCAGCAACTCAAAGTCACCCGGGTGCACCGGCAGGAGGCGAAAAGCCGACTTAATGTCACACTTAGCCAACAGTGCACCCGGGCCACATGAGCGCACCATGCGCAATGCCTGTTCAAATGATGTATACCTGACAGAACAAAGGTCCTCAGGGATAGCAGCATTGACCGAATGACCGGCTGGGTAGGACAAGTGATGAATCAGGCGGAACTCGCCCGGGGACTTCTTGGGCACTAGTCCTAGAGGAGACACTTTAAGGTTGGGGAAAGGGGGCGCGGGGAAAGGGCCAGCGACCCTGCCCGCAGCGACCTCCTTATTAATGCTGGCGGCAGCCACCTCCTCCCGTCCTCTAAGTGACAAAAGGTTGGGTGTATCCTGCGGTGACCTATCCCCCGTGAAAGGAATATGGAAACCCAGTTGAAAACCCTGAAGGAGGTACACAGCGTCTGCTTTCTTCGGGTACAATGCGAGCCAACGCTCCAGCATATCAACATTAATTGGGGAGGGGGCCTTTCGGTGAACCCACTCCTTCCGTGGCAGTCCTGCCTGCCCCTTGTCCGCCCCTACCCCTGCCCCTGTATCCTCCCGGCCTGGGACAGGCGGAGGCAGCATGGGGGCCAGAACAAGCGGGGCACTCGTGCTTGTACTTGCAATTTTTCCTGTTGCAAGAACCATTGGACGAGAAGGTCCAGCACAGCAGGCGGGTTGGAACCCCCTGCCCCGCCACTTGGCGGGGAGCCTGTGCCGGGGCCGCTCGTTGGATCGCATGTCCACAATGGTATCTATCCCCAGGCGCCGGGCGCGTGGGGGTCATATACAGAAGCCACAGCTTCTGGCAGGGCTCATCCCACCTCATCTCTGGGTGCAGTGGAATCCTCATGCGGAATTCTTCGTCGTAAGCCAGCCACGACGGACCCGGGAAGTCAACCATGGCCCGGTAGATGTTGTCCAGATACTGGACCATAGGAATGGCCAAATCCGGCCTGGCCCTGAGGTAAACGGCCATGTAAATCAGGTACGCTGGCAACCAATTTGCCCACGTGCGTGGCGGCTTACGACGACGTGCCTGCTCCTTATCCTTCTCGTCCAGCCCTTCCCTCTCCTCCTTGGTTGGCTCCCTATTAAGAAGGGAGAAGATATCTACATACTCTCCCCTCCAGATCTTTTCCCTGGTAGACTGGGCCAGATGGTCCCCCAGGGGCAAGGAATACCCTGCCGTTGGCAGTGCCGACACCGGCACAGAGGGAACTGCGGGCAAAGCAAAGGGGGCCTGTACAAGCCCGGGGATTCCCAACACGTTCCCCACCACGCAGGGGGCGCCACCCGGACCCGGGCCCTGAGTCAGGGGTGACGTCGCCGGGTGGGCCGGAGGCAATTGGGCCGCCAGACCACCCGTGCGAGGCCATGGCCATTGGAAAGCCCCCCCCCCCAAGGAAGTCAGTTGTGTGGGTGCACTAGCTTGAACTGCATACTCACCCGATGCACCCCCACGGGCCGCCCCCACCGGGGGTTCCGGCCCACTGGGGGCATCGGAGCTCACGACCGAAGCTGAGCTCGTCGACGGGGCCAGACCCGCACCAGACTGCTGCACCTGTTGAGTGGGGAGCTGCGAGGCAGTGGCCGCCACCGGCCCACGCGCCTCAGGCGGCTCAACCCGACCCATCGCCGGCCGCTGTTCGGCAGCCAAAGGGGGCACCTGGAATCCTAAAGGCACCCCTGTTTGATTGGCCCTCGCCAAGGATGCTTCAAGGGCCGCAACGCGGGCCAGAAGGGCCTCCACGTTGACAAATGCCCCAGCCCCAACGGGGGGCGAATGTGCAATCGGCCCATAGTTAAAGGGTACCTGTCCAGGCCCCTGAGTCCCAGGGGCCAGATAAGGCCAAGAGCCCATGCCCGGCCCCTGTGGAGCCGTGGGCACACCCTGCAAAGGCAGGGAACCCAACCACCCCCCGTGGCTCGCTCCCCCCATGGGAAACTGTGCACCCGGGCAAGAGGGCCCAGTCGCACGGACCCCGGCGGGGGCACAGGTCATCGGTTGCGGGCCAAGGGCCGAGGCCCCATCTGGGGCAACCTGCCCGCACCGCGGATCGGGCCAAGGGGCCACCGATCCCATCCCACCGGTCCCGGTGGGCTCCGTTAAAGGTGGCTGCTGGGCGGGCGCAGTCGCGGTCCTCCGACCCGGCTGGCGCCTCCGCGCCGATCGAGCCACGTTAGCGGCTGCCTTCTTCTTCGAGGGCATAGCTGAGTTAGCTAGGAAGCCTACGGAGAGAAAAAAGCTGCCCAAAAAGGCTTCCCCTGAAAGGACTCGAGCGACGGAGGTAAGAGGGAAAAACTTCTCCGCTCCGTCGCTTCGCCAAAATGGCAGCACGGCTGCCTCGTGGCCAGCCCTTTTATTAGGGTGCTGGCCACGCCCCTAACTACCCAGATGGCTTCGTCCGGTGGGGGGGCCCGCAAAGAGTGCGGCGGCCATTTTGGCGCCACGCTTCCATTAGCTTGGAGTTCAGGATTAGTAGATATAGCTTGTGCCTACACAAAATTCAAGAATACCTGTGATAGACTGAGTTAAGGAAGTCGCTAAGACGCTGACTGGGAAGCGGAAGGTCAGCAGTTCGATTCCCGAGTACTGCAGGACGGAAATGAGCTCCCGTCTTCATCCCAGCTCCTGCCAACCTAGCAGTTCGAAAGCAAGAAATTTCAAGTAGATAAATAGGGACCACTTCGGTGGGAAGGTAACAGCGTTCCGTGCGCTCCGGTGTCTAGTCATGCCTGCCACATGACCACGGAAACGTCTGCAGAAGCAGACAGCGCTGGCTCTTCGGCTTAGAAACAGAGATGAGCACTGCACCCTAGAGTCGGATACGACTGGCTTTCGAGCAAGGGAAACATTTACCTTTAATCTGAGATGTAGAACAGGAGTTCTCAACCTTTTAAAGCCAGTGGCCAGATCACACTCTCTCAAACAGTTTTGGGGGCTGGACGGCCATTTCCCCTTCTTCCACCACATGGCACTTCCGGGTGTGGTGGAGGCAGTGGGGGCCACATGAAATGGTGCTGTGGGCCGCATCTGGCCCATGGCCCACAGGTTGAGAATTCCTGATTTAGAAGCACACAGATTCAAGAAGTCCTGCCTCTCACTGCAGCAGCCCTAATATAATATCATCTTCTGTTTTCCGTCTTCCTTATCCATCTGAATCAAATGAATAATTTCTTCTTGCTGAAATAATTTAGCATCACCCACCACTGGCAAGTAGTTTGGTTCTTTTGATTTCAGTGGAACATGTAAGTATATAATGTGAATATGTATTGTTACCTCGTCCTGTAGGTAGCCGTTATGGCTTTGATGGCTTTGATGGCATTATTTACTGTCTTTGCTTCTTATATAGTTCCAGAGGGTTCACAGTTTTGCATCCTCATTGCCAGAAGTATGTGTATGTATTGTCACAGATACATAAAATTGGAAACACAATTGCCACTATTTTGCCTCACAAAGTAAAATATGAAAGCATTATTGTATAGCCAGATAGTCTTGCCAACAAAGCTGGCCCTACCACTAGACAGCTGTCAAGAGACCTTGAGACACCTTTGTCTACAGACACTGAAGATGTACTGATTCAGTAAGCACCCACACTGACCTGTTCCTTATGGTGTACTCCAGTGGTGGCAAACCTATGGCACATGTGCAAGAGGGGGCACTCACAGCCCCCTCTGTGGACACACATGCCATTGCCCCAGCACAGAGTTTGCCCCGCCCCTCTACCCAGCATCCCAATGGGAGCTCTTCCTCCTTCCCCCAGCACAGAGTTCACCCTGCCCCTCTGCCCAGCAGCCCAATGGGAGTACTTCCTCCCTTCCCCCAACACAGAGTTCACCCCGCCTCACTGCAGCATAGATGGCAGCCTGTTGAATTTGGGCACTTGGTCTGTAAAAGGTTCGCCATCACTGTTGTACACTCTTTGAAGGGACATTACTGCAAAACATGGAACTATAAGCTTGCCACAGCATGTATTCGTACATGATGATACATGCAGAACACACCATATTTTATATGTCTGTCCTTTTCTTTCTTGTTTATGAACGGATACAGATATATCACCTATAAACATCCTCATTCTGTCACTTACAGAGGACTGCAAAAGGCTTAATATACTCTAACAAGTGGGTTCTGAGATGGAGAGACAATGGTGAATGGTGATGTTATCACAGCCTCTTGAATACCATATGGGATTTTATTCTTAGATGCAATCTCATTTCAGGACATTTCCCCCCTAAACAGTATTTCTTTTCAGCTTGGATGTAGATGGGAGGCACTCATTTAAATTGCAGTCAGAAGGTGATGATTGCTTTAATGGAAAAAAGCTCTTAATGAGCTAGTTCATTCTACTGGGATGGGATGGCATGTGCTAGTTCAACAAAACTGTTGAAAGGTCTTGCAGTAGCAGTCCACTCTTATTACGGTTGAAGTGTCTCCCCATTATCCAGTATGAGCACAACTCCCGCTGCTTTGCTGAGAGGAATATTCCCTTTAACTCACTGGTGTCTGCTAAAATCTGAGCAGCTGATTTTGACTGGCATAGCCTCAAAAAGGGTTACTTATGAGAGGAAAGTGGAAAGTGGAATGTGTTCATGTTACAATCACAGTTGGGACGGCCAGTTCATTGCTTCTCATTTACAAAAACAAAGGAAAGTTACTTGGATCCCAAACAATATATAGGAAATTGACAGAAAGATGGTGATATTGTTTTAAAACTGATAAGACTCATCTAAAGCAGTCTAGGCAGCTCTTTAGCTAGTGTATTCTGAACCAGCTGTGATCCCATGCAGGCTGCATCACATGTTATGTATTGCATTAGTCTAACCTGGATGTTGACAGGGTTATACTGTTTATGTTATTTATGCCCCTGGAGATATTGCAACTGGTGACGACTCCTTTGTGTCACTCATAATATTGCAATATCATGGGAGGCCTGAATCTAATTGCAGCCTAGCCTCAGATGATGCTTTGAGGAGAATACAATCTTATTTTATCCAGAATAGGCTGAATGTTATCTGCTTTTTCAGAGAAACAACCTACGAGCATTTTGTCTAGACTGAACTATAGGTTATGATTAATCCAACCCACTACTGACCTACTGACCTTCTGCATGAGTTGTCTTAAACAGCATATCCTGAATTTTTTATATATATATATATATATATATATATATATATATATATATATATATATATATATATATATATATATATATATATATATATATATATATATATATATATATATATATATATATATATATATATATATATATATATATATAAATGGTGAAATTGAGCTAGGTCTAATCTGTATACTGATGACCGTCATTCCAAACTCACAGATTACCTTCAATTAGCCATTTCTTCTGGATGCTGAATCGTGGGAGGGCAAGACATAACTGACAAATGATAGCCAATGAAGGCTGACATGAAACTTTATAGGGGAATGTTATGGAATGTCTTGCAGTCACCTACATATATCTTTGCTTTATACCTGGGCTGCTTAGTGGCTTGGATTGTTAAATGATGTCCAATTCAGGACAGAAGGATAATGTTGCTTTCTATCATTACTCCCTTATTACTCCAGACATCTAAAATGCAAGAAGAGATAGATTATAGTAAAAAATAGCAGGTAGTCATGTGGTAGAGAGTTCCTAGGCTGGTGAGCCCATGGGGAGAATGCTTTATCGCAAAAAGATGGGGCAAAAATCCCCAAATCCCCACCTCTCCCTGCTGAGACTATAAGGTACCTGGAGCTCAATGCATCTGGAGTTTTAGTAAAAATATATAAGGTTTGGTTTGTATATTTGCAGGCTGCTATTGTTATGTTCTGTCAAGTCTTTCCATGGCAGAGCTGGGAATTGAATCCAAGTCTCCTGATTTTTGTCCAATACTCTATTCCCAATTTGGAACAACAGGTTGGCATAAATTGTTCCTGGTATTGGTAAACATGACAATTCATAGATATGAATTTTCAGATTTAAAAGTGTAGAAATGCTTGAGAATATATAGAGAATCAGTCTGGAACATCAACCAAAATACCAGGCAGATTAGGTCTTTCTGAGGATTGTGGGAAACATGGACATTTCTCATGATTTGCTTGACACTGCAGGGAGGACTGAGCTCTTTTTTCAATGCCCTCTCCTCTGACTCTTATCCACATCCAGCAGTAACTTCCAGTTAATCTAATGAAACATTCTTATCATCATGAGAGTGAGGAAAGATTGCAATAAAACAACATTTTGAAGAGAGTTTTATTGCCAAGGTTTGCCAAGGCTGGTGATGTATTTCCAAAAATCATCATTCTTAGAAGTCACTGAGAGTTCAGAGTCACAGTCTGGAATCTCAGCAAACAGAAGAGTAGGCCAAAGACCATGAAGACTATTCAGATAGTTATGCAAAGAAATTGGGAGTCAGTAGAAGACAAAGTCAAAATTGTCATGACTAGCCATTGCAAAAACTAGGAATGGGAAAGAATTTGTTTCAGTGTATTTTAATAAAATTAAATCTAATAATAACTTGCAAAATTAAATCTATCAAGGAAAGCAACACTGACAGATTTTTCTATTCCTAGAAACAACACTGAACACTTTGAACACTTTTGGATAACTATCAAATGGGCTACATGATTACAGTGTTTTCCTTTGTTGTTTTTGGTTTCTAATTAAAGAAAGCAGTGGCTTAACTGTGAACAGTTAAGTAGATTGTAACATGCATCTCTGCCATTCGCCTACTTAAATCTTCATATGTATAATTTGCCCATGGAGACAAGCTATGAGAAACCTAGGGAACATACAGTAGTTAAAAGTAGAGACATCACCTTGCAAACAAAAATTTCCATAGTCAAAGCAATGGTATTCCTGGTGGTAATGTATGGTTGTGAGAGCTGGACCATAAGGAAAGCTGAGCGCAGAAGAATAGACGCCTTTGAGATGTGGTGCTGGAGGAGAATTTTGAGAGTACCCTGGACAGCAAGGAGAACAAATATTGTTGTTGTTGTTCAGTCGCACAGTCGGTTCCGACCCTTTGCGACCCTATGGACCATTGTTCTCCAGGCGCCTCTGTCCTCCACCATCCCCCTCAGCCCTCCCAGCTCTGTGCCCGTTGTGTCTGTAATACCATCTAACCATCTCATCCTTGGCCTCCCCCTTCTTCTTTTGCCTTCCACCTTTCCCAACATCAATGCCTTCTCAAGTGAATCCTCCCTTCTCATTTGATGTCCAAAGTATTTTAGCTTCATCTTTACTATTTGACCTTCCAGTGAGCATTCAGGGTTAATTTCTTCTAAGATTGACCTATTTGTTCTCCTCGCTGTCCAGGGTACCCTCAAAACCCTCCTCCAACACCACATTTCAAAGGCATCTATTCTTCTGCGTTCAGCCTTCCTAATTGTCCAGCTCTCACATCCATACATTACTACTGGGAAAACCATTGCTTTAACTATTCTAATTTTTGTTTTCAGTGTGATGTCTCTGCTTTTCACTATGTTCCCCAGGTTTCTCATTGCTTGTCTCCCAAGAATCAGTCGCCTTTTTATTTCATGGCTACAATCCCCATCTGCAGTGATCTTTGATCCCAAGAAAGTGAAATCTGTCACTGCTTCTACTTCTTCCCCATCTATTTTCCAGGAACTGATTGGGCCTGTTGCCATTATCTTGGTTTTCTTGATATTTAGTCTCAAGCCAGCTTTTGCACTCTCCTCCTTCAGCCCAATCAAGAGATTCTTTAGGTCTTCCTCACTTTCTGCCATTAGGGTGGTATCGTCTGCATATCTCAGATTGTTGATGTTTCTCCCAGCGATCTTAGGTCGATCTTAAAAGAAATCTACCCTGACTACTACTTAGAAGGTCAAATAGTAAAGATAAAGATAAAGTACTTTGGACATCAAATGAGAAGAGAGGATTTACTTGAGAAAGCCTTGATGCTGGGAAAGTTGGAGGGTAAAAGAAGAAGGGGGCAGCCAAAAATGAGATGGTAGACGCAATGGGCACAGACCTGGGCAGGTTGAGGAGGATGGTGGACAGAGGTGCCTGGAAGGCAATGGTCCATGGGGTCGCAAAGGTTCGGAATCAACTGTGCAACTGAACAACAACAACAAAAATATAGTTTATTGATTGCATGTGAATTCTATTGTGTTAGTAAGCTGCTGCAAGAATGTACTAGGGTATTAAAGTCAATAATAAATTGAGAATTAGGAAACATTTAAAAATAAACAATTTTATTTCTGCATTAAGATATCTCAGGCTCATTTGGAAGATACTGAGAAGCTGTACATATGATCTGCAACAATGATTTAAAGTCACACATGTTTTGCTGATTAGAAGTCTGTGATGTAGAATGAACAGGATTTGCAACAAATCAGACAATGCATCAGATCATATGTTAAAGCAAATGCTTATTTCTTTATCTTATAATGTTGCCCTTTCAAGCATGCTAAACCTCAGGTGCTACCTACCTAAGACATCAGAAATGGGAATGAAATCATGCTATTTGATAGTCTGTCAAATGGAAACTGAGTCAAGGTCACATTGTAATACACTGGCAGATTTTTTTTTTAAAAAAAACTTTTTAAGGAAATTCTGCTTCTAATGATATTTTAAGTGCATCATTTAGTTTGGCTTCTATTTACGACACCTGATTGGAGATTGTGTGAAAGAGAACAAACATAAATAGTGACAGTTTTACTCCTGCTTTTGGTACATTGTCCTAATGCTATTGTGCCTAGTATTTAAGAAAAGGGAAATTTTCACAAAAAAACCAATTAAAACAATTCACACATTTTTAGATATAGAAATTTCTTTTGTGCCATGATATTGAAGAGATGTCATCAATATTTCCCTCAGTGATCGAAAGGTCGCAATGGCTCAGAATTAGAGATTTATGCTACCTTTTCATAGCTTCTTTCAATTTTGAAGGCTTTACTGATTTAGTCTCACTGGCCACCTCCTGTTTCAGCAGAAAACTCAAGCCCAGAAAGGTTGTTTGTTCCCAGATAAATCAGTGACAGCCTCAAAGTCCCAGCTTCCATCCTCTTACTATAGCTGCCAGATATCACTTGACCTGCAGACTTGTGCACCAGCAAATCTAATAGCAGAATACGAGTATCTCTCCATTCTCTCAAGAGTTATTGATTCATGCCTTCATCCCGTGCCCACAACATCAAGGCTTTTAAATGCTGTTGTGTTGCCCTGGGGGTCTCCCCCTAAGAGGGCTCTTCCTTACTTTGAAGTCAGCACCATGCTCTATCTTTAAGTATTTCTAGGAAGGAAAGAGCCTTTTGTCAACACAAATCATGATTAAATATACAAATGATGCATTATTAAACTCTTACAAATAAATAAATAGCATATAAAAGGCTAAAAGAAAGATTAATCATTAGCAGGCCTGGTTCGTGACATTTTGCAGCCTCGGGAAATGACAAAATGGCACCCACTCCATTCCATGGACAGATGCGACCTTGATTGGCAGTTCAGTCACCAGTGACTGGAACACCACGCATGAAGACAGAGAGCTACTTTACTGGGTAGGCCAGATTATGCAAACAAACAAATCCATAAGAGTGTAGTAATTGCCCATGAAGTTCTGACTAAATGGTTGTGGACACAAGGAATTTGTCCCACTCTGCTTAATAATGAGGCTGACCGAGATGATAAGCTTGTTTGGGGATGTGTGTGTGACCACAAAATTAGCTAATTTGAATTAGTAAACCCTTTTCCCTTATCAAAAAAAGCATGCAGTTAATGAGACTTGTATAATAATTTTAAGAAATTATTTGCGCTAATCTATAGTGTGGCCTGGAGAAAGCTATTTTATGAAAAGATAGTTACACAAAAAGACCTGTGTCATTTATTTAAGTGAAGTAGACTTGTGTGATGGTGCATTTCTGAACATTCCCAAAAGTATGTAATGCCAAGATAAGAACATGAAATGCCTTCGCTCTCCGGCCCCACCTGGGCTGAGAACACGTATATGAGTCTGGTTGAATTGTTAATTAGAGTCCTTGAATCTGCATGGATTCAAGCACCAATATATGCATATATTATGTTATAATTGATCTTGTTGATAAAATCTCTTTTTCCTTCAAAACAACTTTGGCTGATTCATTTATGTTTAAAGAAACTTATGAAATAATCCATTTAGAGCAGGGGTAGGGAACCTGTGGCCCGTGGGCAAGATCTGGCCGATGGCACCATTCTATCCAGCCCATGCCCTCACTCCTGTTGCCACCGTCACCATTGTCACTGCACTTGTCCCCTCCATTTGGCTTGGTGTGTCCCTAAAGCTGCTCCATAGCAGGATGAATGTTATAAGAAGGCTTACAACATCTGCCCTGCTATGGAGCAACATTAGGGACATGCCCAGACAGACAGAGGGGACATTGATGGTGGGGAAGGTGGTGACAAAAGTGGAAGCAGAAAGCACATGTGGCTTCCCGCAATTTTTCCAGGGGACCGCTCTGGTTGAGTGTTGGCAAGGACAGGACCCCTCCTTCAGCCACAGCAGACTGGTAAGGAGGGAAGTGGTGGCAGCAGTGGCATGGGGGGAAGTGTTGGCAGGCTGAACTGGTGACGTGGAGGGGGAGTGTTGACAGCAGCAGTAGCGACATGGGAGAAGTGTTGGCGGTGGCATGGAGTGAGCGTTGGTGGGCCAGACAGGTGGCATGGGGGGAGTGTTGGTGGCATGGGGGAGTGTTGGTTGCATGGGGGGAGTGTTTGTGGTAGAAGCATGGGGGTGAGTGTTGGCAGGCTGGACTGGTGGCATGGGGGAGTGTTGGTGGCAACGGCGGTGGCATGGAGGGAATTTGGTAGTGATGGTGGCATGGGGATGGGGGGAGTGATGGCAGTGGCATGGCATGGGGGAGTGTTGGTGGACACCAGTCTGGCCTGCCAACAGTCTGAGGGGGTGTGATCCAGCCCCCGAATTGAAAAGGTTGGCAACCCCTGCTTTAGAGAATTTTCAGGTGACTTGTGCATGCGTGTGTATGTGTGTGTGCATGTGTGTGTGCATGTGTGTGTGTGTGTGTGTGTTTGAGAGAGAGATGCTTTAACTGTAAGGGAGAGAAGGCATCACAAATGGTTTGAAAAGCTGCTGCAAGGATACATACCCCTGTTCTCTGGCTAGCTAGGCAGTTTTGCACATGTGTTTCTTCACATTGTTCCTTTCATAGGTGTATACCTTGTTTTTTAAAGTGGTGTCATCCTTGTGACAAGTATTCTGTTAAAAATACTGCAGCACTTTTCCCCCCCCTCACCATCAAAGTGATCACAGAGTAATATCTGCTGGTTTTAGTCTCCCGTGGATGAGAGAGCAATGGAGATTTTTGGTGGTTTTCTAGTATTTGAGGAGAGTGTTGAGTGGAGATAATAAACCCCCCTGCATTGTTTGAGTGATGATGGCATTATTTTCTCTAACACTGAGGGCTACTTTTTCAAAACACAAAAAAGATCCCCAGCTAACAGGAGAACATTTCTTAATAATTAGCTCTAATTACATATCCATTCTAATATTAACCACCTATCTACCTAAAAAAAGGAATAATCAGCCAGCTGCTTTAACAATACAGTGGAACCTCATAAACAATCACCCCGTATAGCAACAAAATTGCATAACAATTAGGTTTTGGAGAAAAATTGTGTCCCGCATAACAACTTTCCCTATGGAAAAATCGTACAACAATTTTTCAATGGGAAAAACCACTTAGCAAAAAAAAATGTATAATGCATCCCATAAGGAAAATCGCTATACGATGAATGCATCGTATAGCAATTGTTTGGTATAACAATGAGCCCCATGAAATGGATTAAAATCATTGTATGAGGTACCACTGCACTTCTATAATGCAGTTATATCCGTCAGAAAGTGTGGATTCGCTGCTGATTCATTGAAGGTACATTTTATGTCAAACCTAAGCAAGGATGGATAAATTGATTTATTTTCCAATCCACGTGTTCCTTTATTTAAAAACGTGCCATCCAGTTGCTGCCTTAATATCAGTAGTATTTACATTCCTCTGCAATTCTCCTCCTCCTCCTCCTCGTCTCTTTCTTCGGAAGGTTGGATGCCATTACTACAATACTATGTCTAGATTCAGGACCTCTAAACAAGTGTTCTTCATCCGAACTGTTTTCACAGTCTGTACAGATAACATTTTCTGCTTCTTTCTGTGCTTCCCCCCCCCCCCGCCGTCAGTGTTTTGTTGGTTGTTGTTGTTTTGCCTTGACTATTCAGCTGGTATGACCTTCACATTTTGCTTTTCAGTATATGTCCAAAATATTCAACCTTTCTACACCGTCTGTCTTTTTATTTCCTGGTTCTTTTTCACCATTTGTTTGTTTGTTAGTTAACATTTTATCAACTGTGGAGATTTTTCAAAAAAATAAAACATATGCACCTCCACTTTTACACCTCCAAGATCCCAAGGATCCTGGGGAATCCCTTTTGTTGTCAGGAAGACATTATGGGCTGTAGGAAAGGGACAAGGAGAAATCTTATCTATCAACAATTGCCACCACATTTTTATTATTTTCTTAATTAGCAGAGAAGCCTTTGGAAAGTGTTTGGATAATTCAGTGGGTTGTTGTTGTTTCTGATGTGGTTTTAGTACTGTTTTTTATCTACCAGTTTTAATATTAAATTTGTTTTATTTTCCCTAATTTATTGTCCTTAGTTTTTAAAACTGTTTATTTTTTTAATACTGTAAGCCATCCTGGGTGCTTTTTTACAGGGATACTCCATGTGTGCAGTGATGCACATATGTAAAGAGTAATCACTAAACTCTTGGTTCTCGTGACTTAAGTCTGCATTAGCTGGATGAAATGCCCCACACAGGAGTTGTTGAGTGTTTGCATCATTGCATGCTTCCAAGCACCATGTTTCTGTAATTGTACAAGCTGTTGATGTGCAAAACTATTGTTCTTTTCCTTTGAGAATTTTTGTGCATGCACGCAGACATAAAGAAAGTATAAAATGGCTGACTGGTTGTTTTAAAAAGTAGAAGCAACCTTTCTGATGCTTCAGACATTTAAACACCCATGCAATAAAGAAAGAGTCCTTGTCATTTTGTATTATTTGTGTAAAATCATTGTTTGTGGTACCCTAACTTAATCTGAGAGGAAGGGGAGATGGAGTTTCATACTCATTTTGTAACACACGATCTGGTAACTATTCTTGAAGCAAGCATTGGGCATTCCTTCCCTGGCTGCCATACCATTAATCCACCTTTTCCAAATGAAAAGCATAAGAAGAAGGAGTAGAAAAGATGGAGTCATGATATGACCTGTAGATTGGCTATGGAACAGCCACTGGGAATCTCTGCTGCCACATTAGCAGGGTTTTCACACACAACCTGCCCTGTTAATTGAACTATCATTAATTTGCATATGGGAATTATCCGATTGACTCTCTCCCATGAACCTTTTTTATAATTATGCAAATTGTCTAACACTGCTTCTAGGGGGGGGGGGGACTCATTTCACTCCCTTCAAAATCAACATGTGTGTTTTAAATAATAAAAGGTGATGATACACAAGCACCAGCAAGGAGTCCAAATGACACCTTGATGTTATTTTACTTCAAAAGTCAGTGATGGAGAAAAAGGCAATAATGGCGAGGGACACTGCGTAAAAGGGTTTTTGAGAGTTGATCGGCAATGTGTATCTGGTGGGGATCTTCCACTGAGGAAACTGTTTCCATTAGTGGTATTAGGAGGTGGATATTTTTTTCCTGCGTCCCTATACTTATGGCCCCTTAGTGCACTCTAAATTCATCTGAAAAACCCTCTGACACAGGTTGTCAGGCAGGCATAAGGACTGCACTGGGCAGCAGAAGAAACTGCTGTTGCTGCTACTAATGTGAGATACATTCCAGCTGTTATTTTACCAGTTGCTATTTTATGCTGCTAAAACCAGTAAGGGAGCCAGTATTATTGTTCTCATAGTGTAATGGGAGGCTGAACCTGAGAGATTATGGCAGAGTCTAGGAGGAGAGGAGGGAGGGAGGCCACCAGCAGTGAGTTTATCCCAGAGATGAAAGAAAGCCAGGGATTATCTGATATGTGATAGGGTTCACCATGGTTAGGAAAAAGTACTATATCTGTGTCAGTTTTGCCAGGTTGCAAGATGATTCAAAGGCTGAGGAATATATGACGCACAGCTGATTTGCACATTAACCCTCTAAAAATGTAGGTTATTGGAATGAGCAAGAAACTGAAATACTGTAGAGAGATTTCTGTATCAATACTTGTGTATTTGGGGGGCAAACATATATCCAGAATTTTGCAACTAAAATTTCAATATAGTTGAGCTTTTTCAAGAAGCGGGGGGGGGGGGGGGGAGCATCAGGGGAAAATTTGAGATATCTGAGGCACAGACCACAGGTTTGTTATCAGCAGAAACCTGCTTGAGGTAAGTATTCAGCCAGGCTGGCCAGGGGTGCTGAAGTTTTTGAACTACTAACATCAGCTAGATAGATTTGGAGATTCAATAAGCAGTTATTTCACTCCAGTGAAAAAGATTGCTAGGCCTGGTCTCTGAAATGGCAAAGCATGGAGATAGCTGTTTCCTGAGCTGTCTTAATGTAATCAGCACTGAGCAAGAATTGCCAGCAAATAAAAGATACAGGTTCTTGTAAGACTATTTGGTATTTATCCTAGCAGAGCGCATCAGGACAACACTAAGAACCTACAGTTGTAAAACAGGAACAACTATTTTTAGATGCTCATAGGAAGGTTAAAAGGAAAAATCTAAGAGAAAAACTGAGGTCAAGGAGGCCTAATGGTATAGTCAAGTTGTCTAGCAGCAATATCAATATCAACATCAACATCAGTATCAATTGTTGTTGTTAAGCCGCACAGTCAATTCCGACCCTTTGCGACCCTATGGACCATTGCCCAACAGGCACCTCTGTCTTTCACCATCCTCCTCGACCCACCCAGCTCTGAGCCCATTGCGTGTACAATAGGCAACTTGACTATACCATACATATATCCAACGAAATAAGTGGAGGGGTTTAGTGTATGGGAACCAAGACACTAGAACAGCCGAAGAGCTGGCTTAACACAACTTTATTGCATGCTGGTCAGAGGGAACATGTGGTAATGGCGGACGAACAGCTCAATATATACAGTGACTATACATTTGAATGTGGCTCCTTGACAGTCTATTGGCTACTGTCCGCGTGACGTCATTGCAGGTCACGCCCTTCTTGTCCAGGTGAAGGTAGTGGCGGGAATCTTCCCGCACTGTTGTTCTTAGGTGAGTCTGGACCATTGAGCTTGGACGCTCGCTATTGCCATCTGGTGGTCACTAGCTCGCGTCCTATTAGGGTTACAGTGATGCAGCTGAAGGTTACAATGTTACACGTAGAAAGGTTACATTGGATACACATGGATAGGTACATTGTTTAAAGGCACAGGCTTTAGAACACAACATCCCTCCCCCCTAGGATGAGACGAAGTCTCTTAACCAAGATGGCTTATTGCACCCACATTTGGGCCGCGATGTGGGTTGGCCCGCCCGTGGGGCGTTACCGCTTCCTTGTTCCCTGGTCCCTTGTCCTGTAATGGGAGAGGGAGATTCGTTAGTGGCTTGCTGCGGTTTCGCAGCTTTAGGGGAAGGGACAAACTCCATTGTGGGCAAACCAGGGGCACTAGGGGCTAATGTAAAACCCCTCTTCTCGCTTGGATGGGTGGGGGACCACTCCGAAACCCCCCCCCCCGGTTCTGTAACTCAAAATTAAACTCTGTTGGGGGATCCCGCGGGATATCTATGAGGACAAATTCCTTCTCCTCCCCCCTCGGTGGGAACCCTCGACCCCCCTCTCCTCCCCCTTGGGCTAAACGGGTGGGGGAGAACCCTAACGCTGAATCCATGTTTGTGCTTTCGGCGCCCTGCCTTCCTGGGACCCGGCTCCGTAGCTGGTCCGCGTGCCGCCGCCAAAGTAGACCTGTGTTGGTCTCCACGCGGTACGATACGGGACTGGTCTGCTCCACGACCACCCCCGGTACCCAGGCTGGCCCCGCGCTGGCGTAGTTCCTGCAATGCACCGGGGCGCCCATGCTGAAACTTTTGGTGGCTTCTAACCCGATGTTCCTCCCCTTGTCCTCGACTCTCGTGGGGTCTAGCCTAGTGAGTATGGTGGTCAGCTTCCTGCGCATTAAAAGCTCTGCGGGGGAGTATCCTGACGCCAACGGGGTCACCCTGTACCCTAGCAGAAACTGACACACTTGCAGGTTGAGATCCCCGGGGCCCATGCACCGCAGCGCGTCCTTTGTGGTGCGTACGAGGCGCTCCACTTGGCCATTGGTGGCCGGGTGAAAGGGGGCGGAGGTGATGTGCCGGATGGCATTAATCTCTGTGAATGCCCTGAACTCAGCGGACGTGAAACAACTAGCGTTATCGCTGATTAGGGTGTCGGGTATGCCGAACGTAGAAAAAACCCTCCGCAAATGCTTTATTGTCGTGGCTGAGGAGGTGCTCGTGACTGGAATGACCTCCAACCACTTGGAGAAAGCGTCCACCACGAGGAGAAACAGAGTTCCCCGGAACGGGCCCGCGAAATCTATGTGCACCCGGGACCACGCCCCCTTAGCCGCGTCCCACTCCCTGTGGGGGAGGCGGGCCTCCTCTGGTCTGGAGCATTGGCAACTCTCGCAAGTGCCGATCATGTGCTCGATGTCGGCGTCTAACTGAGGCCACCAGAAGTAACTCCGGGCCAGCGCTTTGGAGCGCACAATTCCAGGGTGGCTGACGTGCAGCAGTTTAAGCACCCGCGGCCGAAGGGATGTAGGGATCACTACCCGCTGCCCCTACAAGAGACACCCCCTCTCTAGGGACAGTTCCAGCTTTTTCCTGAAAAATGGGGCGAATTCCTCCACTGGGGACGACGCTGGCCACCCTTTCTGTACCCAGGAGCTAACCGTCGCCAACGTCCTGTCCCTGCCTGTCGCTTTAGCGATGTTGGCAGGTACTATGGGGGGCGAATCCAAAACCTCTATCATGAGCACCTGGCGGTCTCGCTCCTCCTCGCCCACGTGGCTGTGCATCTGAGGAAGTGGGGACCTCGACAGGGCGTCCGCATGGCTGATATCTTTCCCGGGCCGGTACACCAACGTGTGCTGGTAGGCGTTGAGAAAAATGGCCCACCTAAGCATCCTCGGGGACAGGATCTGTGGCGTGGGCTTATCTGCGGTAAAAATGCCTAGTAGGGGCTTGTGGTCAGTCACGATGGTGAAGGGGCGGCCATACAGAAAATCGTGAAATTTTTTGGTCCCCGCAATTATCGCTAGCGCTTCCCTGTCTGTCTGGGCGTAATTTCTCTCCGCTTGGGACAGGGACCTGGAGTAAAATGCTATTGGGGCCTCCCTCCCGTTTTCCAGCACGTGGCATAACATCGCCCCCACCCCCACCGGGGTCATCACAGATCAGTACCACCGGCCGTTTGGGGTCGAAATGGGTTAGAATGGCGTCAGACGCCAGGAGTTGTTTCAGTTCAGTGAATGCCCTCTCCTGGTCATCGCCCCACTTCCATGCCGCGTCCTTCTTGAGCAACTTATGAAGCGGTTCAGCCACCGCCGCCTTCCGGAAGGAGTGGTAGAAATTTAAGAGCCCTAGGAATGACTGCAACTTGGACTTGGAGGTGGGGCGAGGGGCTTTCTTGATGGCGGCCACCTTGGATTTGGACGGTTTGATCCCCTCAGGTGTTACTCGGAACCCTAAGAACTCAACCTCCTTCGCGAAGAAGACGCATTTGTCTTTTCGCAACCTCAACCCCGCCTGTTCGAATATCGCCAGAACCTTGTCCAGCCTTTTGGCCAACTCGACCTCGCTCCCCCCCGTTATCAACACGTCATCAAAATATGGCAAAACCCCGTCCAGCCCTTTTAAGAGGCGTTCCACGAGCGACTGGAAAATTCCAGGCGCCGAGTTCACGCTGAATTGTAGGCGCGTTACCTGGAACGCCCCCTTATGCGTGACTATGGTCTGTGCAGCAGCTGCAGCAGGGGTTACCATGTTACACGTAGAAAGGTTACATTGGATACACATGGATAGGTACATTGTTTAAAGGCACAGGCTTTAGAACACAACAAGGGGTAATCTCTGAACGAAATCAAGGGAAATGGATTCCTGGACCTGCTATAGTCCAATATACCCCCCTTTCCCTGGACTTTTTGATTGGCTGCTGATAGCCCTCATTAGTCAAACCAGAATGTGTTTGCAATAGCCCTTGTGATGTAATTGGATTAATAATTTGTCATGCCGTTTCACATACAAATGGTGAACAAAAGTTAAATGAAAGGTTTTACAGACAAAGGGTGAAAAAAAAGTAAAGGAGGAAACATGAAAGAGCAGAAAAGATATGTAGATCCCTTTTTTAAAGTGGGATATGCAGTGCGCTGTAGTGAATAGAGTAATAATAATAATATTTCTGTGTCAGAAATTATTCTGGGTTGAAATTATTTTTGTTGGAGAAACTCTGCTCAGGTGACACTTGAATGAGGCTCCTTTCATGTCTCTAAGATCTTTTCACACTGAAGTGGCCCCTATTTATCTACTTGCAATTTCTTGCTTTTGAACTGCTATGTTGTAATGGACTAGGAGTCAGGAGACCTGGGTTCAAGTCCCCACTAAGTCATGGGAAAGTATTGGGGGGCTGGATGGAATTGGTAAAGCCACTCCTTAAATATCTCACTTACCTTGAAAGCTGTGTTGGGGTTGTAAGGTTTGGTTCCAACCTGACAACACACAATAACAACTTTTAATAATATAAATAGTTCAGATTTAGTGGCTGTTTCTGGAATCAGCAGCACAACACAAATATGGGGAGATTCTTCCATTTTTGTTTGCATATTTAGCATTTTAAAAAGTCTCATTTGTAGTGTTTTCTTAAAATGGACAAAAAATGGACAAGAGATCTAAACCCAACTGCCTATCTAAATCCTGTTTGTATTTAACCTTAATTAATATTTCATTTTATTTCTTAATTCTATTTAACCTAGCACAAAAGAAAGACCTGCCGCCGCCACTGCGGCCTGAAGAATTATTTGTGAATTTCTCCTTCCACTTTCTTTGTTTTCTAGTAGACTAATGGATTTCAAGGATCCATGACTACACTCTTCTACAAAGATGTGTCTGTGTTTCTTAATGATATATTCCTTAACAGAATTGAAAAGGGTTGTCAAGCAGGTGTGTGCTGGTATATTGGGCAATTGGGCTTTGTCCCACCCCGCCCTTGCCTCTAGCACCCTGGGGCACCAATAGCAATGTATGGGATTCCCCCCAACCCCAACCCCAAATAACCACCCCCACCCATACCTGTCAACCTTCCCGGATTGGCCGGGATTTCACAGTTTTCAGCGCCAATTTGCACCATTTCCCGCCCTGCGCTGCCGAAGCCCTGGAATTTGGCAGCAGGGGAAAGGAGGTACTGCGCAGCCCTTCTGCGCAGGTTGCCTTCTACGCAAGCGGTGTAGCCTTCTACGCATGCGTAGAAGGGTTTTACGTTTGCATAGCCCCATTCTACGCATGCATAGGAGGCTACGCCGTTTGCCTAGGAGGTTACTCCATTTGCCTAGGAAGCTGTTTGCCTAGGAGGCTACGCAAGCGGCGTAGCCTCCTACGCATGCATAGAAGGCGACCTGCGCAGAACCATTTGCGCAGGTCCCATATTTTTTGGAGCTGCGGTTGACAGGTATGCCCCCACCACTCCCTGTCCAGTGCCTTCCCATGGTGCCCTGCACACCCCTGTTGTCAATATATAATATATTATATATTATATAGATGTATATAGATGGAAGCCACACAAAGGGTTTAAATAGATGTTTATGAGTCCAAGCTTTAAAAAGATAGTAAGTAAACAAAAGACAAAATAGACAAAAACTTTGTGGCACCTTAAAGACTCACGACTATATTTTAATGTTAGCTTTTGTAGACCAAGTCCACTTTGTCAGACATAAGAGTGAGACTTCATGACATTAATTTGTAAATGGCCCTATGATCAGGTGGGGATACAGAGTTACATAATGGTTGCTTAGTATAACAGATACATTTGCAAATGAGTGTGGCTTTTCATACCTGATAATGACTGAAGATCTCTAACTGATATTCAGATTTATTTCTGTGAAATTTGGTTCTGTCAAGTGGCAAATGGTTAGTAGATGGATGCAAAATAATGATTGTGACATTACACATTGGGTAATGGGTTTACTTTTCAGACCTGGCATTTAAATTTTACCAACTAAGCTTTTAAATGTAATTGAACTTAGTCCCCCCCTTAGGCGGACAGGATTGTCTTCTTTTTCCAGTGCTAGGACATCCAGTAACACATCCAGTAACACATCTCCAGTAATTTGCATTTAATTTGCATGTCCTTGAACCCTCAAGTCAGATACGACTCGCTTTCAAGCAAGTGAAACCTTTACCTTTACCTAGTTTTTTGAAAAAGCATAAATGAAAATTTAATATATAGCACTGACCAGAGGCTATTCGCTGAAAAGCATCTTTGTGGCCTCAGCAATCCCTTTCTATGACCCCTTACCACTGTTGGTAACACACACACCCCCAGGGGGACTTTAATTCCCGGAAGCCTACGTCAGTACATTGGGCAATTGAGTTGGGTTTTGGGGAATTGAAGTCCAAAAACCAAAAGTTGAGAAAGACTGCTTTAAACAGAGGAGTGTCCTCCATAAAATAGGATATCAGGCCATCTTGCTTGACTCCCTTCCTCTTTAACTCTTCCAACAGTGTACAATTAAACAAGAAAGAATGTCACCCCTTTCTTTGGTATCTTTTTTCTTTCTTTTAAAAATAGTACAGCAGGCACATAAACAGCCTAGAGATGTAGCAGCTAGCTGGTGTCAGGGAATTAAGGGCTCTCTCTGCCTCCCCTATGCCCTGCAGTTTGCAACATGTCCCTGTCACGGAATTGTATGGTTGACAAGGACACACACCAGTAAAAGCAAGGTAAGAGACTGAGCTGGGAGGCAATGGGAGTCGTTTTCACTTGTGCTGAAAACTGCCAGCCAGGCATCAGTTTGTGCTCACTTTAGCAGTGACATTTTAATTTATGAGCTAAGAACGCATTGGTTGCCAACTACAAAAATTGATTCAGTTGTTCATCAGATTCAGCCTGTGTCAGAGTTTGAAAGTAATTATGATAGTGGAGCAGATAGGCAAGCAATTACATTTTTGTTCTCTCTTTCCCTTCCTTCCCTCCTTTCACTCTTGACACACACATGATTTCTCTCTCTGTGTGTGTATCTTGAAGCTGTTTTTCTGGAACCCTGGACAAGCTTCAATGTGTGTGATTCCCTCTCTCCTGAAGCAAAATAGGTCTGCAGGATATTAAACTTCATTTTTTGCATTTTAAGTTGCCACCACAACATACATGTACCTTAATTTGTATGTTTATTTTCCCCCTCTGCAATGTGTATGGGGGAACAAAACTTGATGTCTGCGGAGCATTCAAGATATCCCTGTTTTTCCCCCTAGAAACCTTTTTGTACAACATATACAACATAAACACGATATGCAATAGGAAAAACAAAACAACATGCTTTTCTACTTTTTGCTTGAACATCTCTCATTTTCCTCACCATGTGCTGTACAACTAGAAAATTATTATTACCACATTACTTTAGTTATTCCTTTCCCAAAAAACTGAATGTGACAGACACAGGTTTCATTCCTTTAAAGACTACTACCTACAACTTATGCAACATAAACACAATAATACCTTAAAAGAAAAAGAAACAGGACAATCTACGCTTTCTCTATTAATCTTTAAACATCTCTAGTTTACCTCACCCTGTGCTATACAACTTGGGAATTTGCTATTTACCACTTTACTTTATTTATTCACTTTTCCCAAAAACTAATTGTATCAGGTGCATGTTTGATCCCTTTCAATAAAATATATTGTACAAAGGGCTTCCAGATGTCCCAAAATTTATTGTGTGAGGTTGTACCTTCTTTTTGCTTCAATTCACAGGTAATGTTATCATTTAAGGTCATTTGCCATACCTCTTTGTACCATTTATCTATCCATATATCCATTTTATTACAAATCTTCTTACATAATAATTGCGTTCAAAGAAATCTATGAAGCCATTGAGATTAAAACCCCTGCTCAGGGCAGGAATCCAAATCAAAGCAGATTTGAAGGTTATTTAATAGTTTGGTTAGTAAATTATATCGCACTATTTACTCTCAATTTTTTTTACATTAGACTCTTTAGATGCCAT
The DNA here is from genome assembly GCA_035047345.1 of Bradypodion ventrale. NCBI lineage: Eukaryota > Metazoa > Chordata > Lepidosauria > Squamata > Chamaeleonidae > Bradypodion > Bradypodion ventrale. Next base: position 461,876,574 of record JAWDJE010000001.1, read on the forward strand.
TTTTGCATGACACACTGAACAGTGCAAGACCTCATGCAATCATAATGGTCAATACAATTTTTCACATTCCTTTAAATTCCATTCTTGAATCTGTGTTACATACAATTTGGATAACTTTTTCACATCTTGAGGCCGATTTCTACTCCCAGAGTCTTCCTGTGGGCAGCAGGACTGACCAAAATTCCAAAAAAAAAAAAAAAAAAGCCAGCAATAGCTCCACAAATTCAAAAAAATAATCCGGAAATAGGGTTCTATGTGATTGATAGGATAGAACATTTTGGTGTTTGTTTGATTTGCGCTTAAATAGAAAAGTTACAACAAATCGATATTAGATATTGGTGACTGTTCAGAAGAAGGTGAATCTTTATCCTGGTGGTCTTCTGGGATCTCTACTTTACCTATTTTGTTGGGGAAAGAGGGGAGCTGAAAAGGACTGAGAGCCCCAAAACAGCAATGGTGCTGCTACAACCCCAGGGTTACACTTTGCCCACCTCTGCTTTAAAGCAGAGAGGGGACATCTAGCCTATAGAGCTAGCTTATGCTGTGGATACTCCAGATCGAAAATGGGGTATCCTCTTGAAACTCTGGACTTCACAGCTAATGAGAAGAGAAAAAAGAATCCCCACTATATCTGATTGGTGAATGGGAATCCTCCAGTCTTACTGTCAACCGTTACTTCTAATAACCAACTCAGCTGGCACTCAGCTAGCAGAAGTGCTGTCTGACATTGTCTTGCCTCTCCTTGCTCAGGAAATGAAAGCAGTGGGGAATCTGGATCTTGTCAACAAGTGTTGGCACAGAATGTTTTTGGGTAGAGTTTTTGCTTTGTTTTGATCAGTTTTTTTGTCCTGAATTGATTTTCTGTGACTGATTTCTATGTATTTATGGAAAATATGCATTATCAAAAATGTACTAAGAGTTCCCATTTTTATGAACTTTCTGGTGTAATAAACCCCTCAAAAAATCACATTTTTTAAAAAGTGAGGCCCCATGCCTTGCTCTACAGAAGAATTGTTTTTCCTGGATGTTTCCAAAGGTCCAATTTTGTTTGTTGAGCTCTCACCAATTGTTTTAATTAGTGAGCTGTGCCCAACAGTTTCAAGGGGTGTAAATGTTGTGTGCATATACAGTGGGCAAATGTGTGCAAATGTGTACTAAACCTGTAGGGAAATGATGACCTGTATCAAGCCATGAAGCTTATCTTCAATATGTACATTATTATTCTACTGGAAGACAGGTGGTTCAGTGAAAAGAAAGGCATGCAGATCTTTATTTTGCACTGTTCAGCATGCTTTTTCCTATGCCTTTGTAAGTCAGATTTTAGAAAGAAAATGTTCACCTGTTTTCTTTTCTTTGTTTCTTAATATAAGATGCATTTCTCTCAAATATTAATTTTCAGTAAGAGCCTGCTTAACTAAGCAGCATCGTGAATCTTGTTTAAATTGTTGTTATAGCAAGCCAACTTGCAAAATTAGGGGATAAAAATATAGCTACTGTACCCAAGCTGCTTTGAAGCACAGGAAAAGAATGCCAGATAAAAAGCAATTTATGTAATACATGAGCAAGTTGGTGGGGAGTTGGCAAGTGGAACATAATGAGCTGACATCTGTCGACAACTCTGTGGTGTCAGATATTAGCATTTGTTTCACTCATTTGCACATTGTGCATAAGTAGACAACTTAGGTATAACAGAGTAGCTGTGGCACACCATCCAATTTGTTTGGTTTTCTCTGCAATGGGTAAGATGTAAAATCATCTTGTTCCATGCAGACATTCTTCTTTGTCAACTGCTGCTCATCCTGGCAAATTTCTCTCTCTCTGTGTGTGTTTCTCTTTCACACACACACACCACCCTTTTGCTAACAAGCACGTAGATTTTATAGTAATAGTTGGTATTGTTTGCCTTTAACAGATAGATGGTACTGAGCAGGCTTCAGTTTCCATGGACAACAAATTACAATGAAGATTGCATAAGGTTTTATGCAAGTGCTTCCGCCGCAAAATGGACAGACGTGTTCACTCTGCAAAAGAAAAGCACTACGGGAAGCTAGAAAACCTATCACATGTATTTATTTATTTATGAATTTATACCCCACCCTCCTGATGAAGAACATCACTCTGGGTGGCTAACAACATATATAAAAGTACAGTACAATAGCAGACAAAACAACAACTGCTAAAAAACACCTTACCCAACCCATTAAAAACATCATTAAAAACACAAAACTAATCAATTTATCATTAAAAAACACCCTCACCCTACCCCCACCCAGCATAAAATGGCAAAAAACAAACAGAAAGGACAAAAAAAACAGAGAAGCAGTTTTCCTCAACAGGCTAAATAATCCAGCGGGCTTGTACAGAAGAGTCACACATGCCCCAAACCCGCTGGCATAGCCAGGTCTTCAACATTTTTCTGAAGGGGAGAAGATCCGACTGGAGATGCAATTCTGGTGGTAAAAGGTTCCACAGAGCTGGGGCAGATACGGAGAAGGCTCTCTTCCTGGCCCCACTAAGATGAACTTCTTTCATGGATGGGACCACCACTGGGCCCCTCCTTCTGCCCTTGTAGGATGGGCTGAACACCTTGGTGTGACGGTGTCTCTTAAGTACCCTGGACCAATCCCATGTAGGGCTTTTAAGGTCAAAACCAGCACCTTGAATTGCACCCGGAGACAAACCGGAAGCCAGTGCAACTCCCGAAGCAGTGGTGAGGCATGGGCATAACACCCGCACCCCATCACCACCTGGGCAGCTGCATTCTTGACCAGCTGAAGCTTCCGGATGGTCGCCAAGGGCAGCCCCATGTAGAACGCATTACAATAATCCAATCTGGCGGTGACCAGAGCATGAGTGACTGTGACCAAAGAGTCCCAGTCCAAGAGCTGGCGCAACTGGTAGATGACACAAAGCTGTGCAAAGGCCCTCCTAGTCATGGATGTCACCTGCTCTTCGAGCAGTAGCCATGAGTCCAGGAGGACCCCCAAATCACACACCGGATCTGACTGGGGCAAAGATGCCCCAGCCAGGACCAAAGATGGTAGCTCCCAGGAAAGCACGGGGCCCCGAACCCACAGCCACTCAGTCTTGCCAGGATTCAGGAAGATGTTGAAAACCTGGCTCTGCCAACAGGTGTGGGGCACATTAGGCTCCACATCTCAAGCCCGTTGGCTTATTTAGCCTGCCTGTTGTGAGATTGAGGCCCCCCTCTCTCGTTCTTTGATAAGCCTGTTTTACTGTGGGTGGAGGGAGGGTTAGGGTAGCTTTTAATGATGATGATGGTGTTAGTTTTTATGTGTTTTAATTTTGCTTTTAGCTGAGGTCTTTATGTAATGTTTTTATTGGTAATGGTTTTATCTTTCTTGTATTGTACATATATTTTTTCCATTGTTGCTTCCCTGAGTGGTGCATTGCACAAGGAGGGTAGGATAGAAATCATCATCATCATCATCATCATCATCATCATCATCATCATCATCAACAACAACAACAACAACAACAACAACAACAACAACTACTACTACTACTACTACTACTACTACTACTACTACTACTATTATTATTATTATTATTATTATTATTATTATTATTATTATTATTCAGCTGAAGCCCATTGTCCCCCATCCAGACCCGAACAGCCTCCAAACACCTGGTTAGGACTTTAACCAGCTTTGATCCTTCCTTTCACTTTGCGTTTATAGTTTAGTTTTTTCTTACAGTATTCTGATAATGGTAGTCTTACTATTCATATTGTAACAATAACTCACTGAAAGTCTTGTTTGTTCACAGATAATCACATTTGTGAAATATACTGTTTCCATTGATGTTATATAGACCTCCCCAGATATATTTTTATTGGTTTTCATATGATAAACAAAATATAATAAACAATACACAAGATGAATAAAAGGTGCATTAAATAATAATGATAATAAAAGATATATAACAAATGAAAATAAAATATAACAAATGAAAATAAAATATAACAAATGAAAATAAAATTGTTGGGATTGTCTGCGTAGACTTCTGAACCAATTAACTACAATTCTCTTTCCAAAATTGGGTCATATCAGGGCTTGGTTTAAATTCATTATCCTCTGTCAGTGCAAATTCAACAAAAAGACACCAACTATCCCAAAATGGGATCTTTGTTACCTTTCCCTTTTTTTGATGGCTTTGCATAGTCAGTTTCTCGTTAAGTGCCAATTGCCAAACATCTGAATACCATCGAGCCTTTCTAATGTTTGTTCCACCTTTCAATTCCTTGGAAATTAGCTGTCTTGCTACCATCAATAAAGATAACAACAATTCTTTTTTATTATCTTCCAAGTGCAGATCATCGACTTCACCCAAAATTACCAACTTTGGACTTAATATTATTGTTGTTTTTAATATTTTACTCACTTCTTCTTCTATTTCTTTCCAAAACTTCCTCAAGTTGTCACACGATCACCACATGTGGATATATGTCCCTTTCCCTTTGTTGCATCTCCAGCATAACTCAGAATTCTTCTTTCCCATTAAATAAAGTTTGGCTGGTGTAAGATACCACCTCCAAGGAAGTTTACAATTGTGTTCTTTTTCCTTAATTGAAAGTGATTTCATATTTCTTTGAGTCCATTTCCTTTTCCAATTCTCCTCTTTAATTGTAATTCCCAAACTATCTGGTTTCTCTTCAGATCGTATAAATCTTTCGCCTTTTCCCCCAGATATCTTTTATGCATGTGTATCATTCAGAAGTAGGCAATGTGAACATTCATGGTAGTCAAGTGTCCACTGGAGTTCTTTTGTTTAGCCTGCTTTGCATTCGTAGTACAATGAAGTGGTAGCAATTTGTCAAAGTAGCATGATTTGTACTATTTTAACCTGTAAGTAAAAATGTCACCTTTAGAACATTCCATTTACAAAAATGCCCTGCAAAGATAAGTGTGGATATACATATTCCTGCCACCAGAATTGCACCTCCAGGTGGAGCTGCTCCCTTCAGGAAGGCTCTAAAAACATGGCTTTGCCAGCAGGTGTGGGATGCACTTGGCACCACAACCCAACCCTGCTGGCTCATCTAGCCCTATCCGGGGTTTTAATGAGGGGTTAGGATGTTTTATGGAAGGACTGGTTGAAGACACCAGGTGTGCAGAGTTGAGGGCACAGCCATAGCTCAGAGGTTGAGAGCATGCTTTGCATGAAAAAAAGTTGGTTCAATCTCCTCCATGTCCACTGGAGCTGGGAAAGAGTTCCAAGCCTCTGTAGAAAGGAACTCTGGAGAACTGGTGCCCATCCACATTGTCAGAGCTGAGCTAGATGGACCAGTTTCCCTGACATTATATTCATCATTTTCATTTGGCCATGCTGTTTGAGAAATACTGCTGCAATTTATAATGTGATGCAGCTAATGGAGGGCCAGTTTTACAAATAATCACAATTATTCCTAAAGTAGTATCAGTGTCTCAGGCAGAGGTATAGATATTCCTAGTCAGTAATCATAAGTGGGTTTGAAATGGAGACAACTGCTGCCCCCAAGCTCTCCCTTGACTGCACTTCCTTTTGTAATGCCATGTGCGCATCTTAAACTTTTGCTGTTGGCTACAGTAAAAAAAGCTGCATCACATGGGTGAATTTAGAAACAATCTTAGCGAAGCAGAATAAATTGTTCCCATATGGCTGAATCTTCCCTGTCCTCTGATCGCTGCATCCCATCATCCAACCAGTGCTTTCTTGAGAAACAAACAGAAAGATAACATATTTGCAAGACAATTTGGGAAGGGGAAAAATCTGGATCCAGTGATGCGAGGAAGCAGGCTCCACAGAGCACAGAAGTTCCTCCACTTGGGTGCATTTTGAACAGGGGGTGGGGGATAAATATAGATACAGTATTTATATTTTATTGAATACCCTCCAGTGAGCTCAGCAAGTTCCAAATTAGGGTAAAACTACTCAAGTTCTTTTTATCTAATACCCCATTTCAAAAGTGCATGCCAGCTGTCTACTGGGTTGTTAAAATCAATTTTCCCTTTATGGTTTCTTCTCTCCTTGTTTTAATGTGCACACATATACAAAAGGGTGATTTCTTTTTAGGTAAGATAAAGGTTTCTGTTGCTTGAAAGCCAGTCATATCCGACTCTAGGGTTCAGTGCTCATCACCATTTCAAAGCCGAAGAGCCAGTGCTGTCTGCTTCTGCAGACGTTTCCGTGGTCATGTGGCAGGAATAACTAGACACCAGAGCGCACAGAATGCTGTTTATCTTCCCACAGAAGTGGTCCCTATTTATCTACTTGCAATTTCTTGCTTTTGAACTGCTAAATTGACAGGAGCTGGGACAAAAACGGGAGCTCATTTCGTTCTGCAGTACTCTGGAATCAAACTGCTGACCTCCCGCCTCCCAGTCAGTATCTTAGCCACTTGAGTCACTGTAGTCTTACTATATACAAAAGGACTGATTTGTCTTTACTATACCTAATAAAATCCAAAGGGGACTAAATGAATAAACAAGGAAAATAAGGTTGTTAACCATCCCATTGGAGAATATGTTGTGATTAAGCAGCAGCCAATGTAATCAGTAGTTTTGATGGACTGCTATCCATGAGACATTGCAGTACGTACTGGCAAAATTTTATTCCTGACTGCTGTTGTCTTGCCTGGGCCATCTGCTGGGCCTACTATTTGAAATTGTCCTTTAAAAAAATATTGGCATGCCATGAGATAATTTCTCAGCCATGAAAATGGATTTCATTCTTATTACTGACAATGCAAGCAAAGGCTTTTTGCTTTATTATAGACTTAAAAGAGTGTATTTTGTTGTATGTCCAATTCTGACATAGTGGAGCAGGGACTTCTTCTTTTTTTGCCAAATGATAAATTGGACAGATAAACAATGGGTTGCATGTTTAAAGATGCATGTGTTTGTGTTTTGTAGTATTAGATTAGACTTCGCCTGTTAAAATAGTTGAGGACAAATACATATGCATATAAAAGAAACAGTGGGGAGTAGCTGCTCTTTGTCCCATGGTATAGTACAGTACAGCGGAACCTCGGTTAATGAATGACTCGGTTAACATAAAAATCACATAACAAAAGGAAATCCATAGAAAATAGTGGCTTGGTTTACAGAATTTTTCTTGGAACAGATTAATTGGTTTTCAATGCATTCCTATGGGAAACTGCATTCCGGTTAATGTATTTTGTTTTTCAATGAATTCCTATTGGAAATTGCATTCATTGCATTCCTATGGGAAATTCAGTTAAAATAATTTTCACTGTAAGAAACGTCCCAGAGAACATTGTAGGCGCACCCACCCAAATAAAGACTCAGACACCGGTATTGGATTAAAGGCATTGGGCCACTTTTATTGAATAATGCCCTAGTCCGAATTATCACTTTCAATTGGTGTATCATCCAATTGTAATTCTTTAAGGCAAGCAGGCCGCAGTAGCACTGGTAAGGTTCCACCCAAAATGCCAATGGCTATTGGCTACATGTATCAATTTGTATCAATTTGTTTGTTGACACAAACAAATTGTTGACCGAAGTCAATATACTATCTACTGACCCCACCCTATGACGTGTATCCGTCCAAATATCAAGGTGATGCAGGCTGTGAAGCTCCTAGCATCACCCCTTTCATGGGTGGCCTTTGACCGGGGGATCCTGTTTCCCGTGTACCTATCTAAGTATTGGCCAGTCAATTGCGAACTTGCCAGATACCGATGGGTCATAAATCTTTACCTTACCAGTGCTACCCGCCACACGGGGAGGTGTCCATGATGACTCACCGCCCCCCCCCCCCCAGACTGACAGCTCGGTCACCAGGCCCGCTTGCACGTCCTCCAGAAAGAGGTTCATACCTCTGGCCGACAGGTGGACCCCATCTCCTGCATACAGGCTAAAATCCTGCAACCCTATCCCCGGGTGTCGAATGGCTGTCCCCAAGCCATTCTCAACAAGAAACCGGGCAACAGCCCTGTTCACTGAAGGCCGGGCACGGTCCAAACCACGGAGATCCATGCCTCCTCTATAACACTGTCTCGGCATGATGTCAGACCATAGCAACTGTGTGTATGGCCATAAATGATGTAGAAACACCAGGTCACTGCACACCGACATTTCTAAGGAAAGGCCAGTGATCTGTGCAAGATCATTGCTGCCGAGGTGCAGAATCAGAGCATCAGGCGGTCCAGCATCCCTGATGGACATCAGGAATGGCAACAGTTCCTGCCATCTCATGCCACGCATACCATACCACCGCATACATGCGGATGCACGCAGCCCGAGATGGGGTCCCCACTCCGACGATGCAGCATACTGTGCCGCCCAGTGCACATAACTGTGGCCCACCAGCCACACTGCCACCTGTGTGCGTAGACACACAGGGTCTGTAAAAGAAGGAGGAGGAATTAAGGACATAACTAGGTACTCATACAGTGAGGGGATGCACATATAAGGAAAAACGCGCAGACCCCCCCACCTGCCCATCCAACATATATCAGCCTCAGAGTACCCAAACGCAGCCGCAGTTGATGCGGTGCCTATCCTGAATGAATGGGTGCCATAACGAGTCCCAGGGAGGCCCACACTGTGAAGTGCTGTACCGGTCCCCTCCAGAACTGAAATTTGGTAATGGGAGACCCATCCTGGTGGCAGAACAACGGGCCAGGGCGCATACCACGCACTGCCAAAATTGCATGTAGGGCACCAACCGGACAGATGTCAGCAAATGTACATCATAGCAGTCTAACACCACTGCCTACTCCATGCTGATCGGCCTTCGAGGAACGAATCCTCAACTGAGCCCACTCCTGGTTGATAGACACATCTTCGAGTTCCAGTGCCCTACGAGACACGTCCCCCTTTGACAATGGGACCAGCTCGCTGATTCTCAGAGCTCCAAAGAAAGCTACGGTGGTAGCTGCATGAAAAAGAGACTCCTCATACCTATCGTAACACAGTCTATGCCAACCTCGTGCAAGGTGGGTCAGAATACCTGGTGAAACAGGGTGACGTGTGTCCAGGCGGCGGCCACGTTCACATGTCCACGCTTCCAATACACAGCGTATGCGGAAGTCACTCACCCAGTCAGTAAAGCCCCGTGCCCTGGCCATGAATGTCAAGGCGGAAAGCCTGGTGGCGATGGTGCATGGGGCCAACCCCTGGTCATGAAGGTGCAACATATACTGTAAAACCTGGTCGGCCGGTATCGGCCACATTTCAGGCAACTGCCTTTGCCTACAAAAAGTCCTAAATTGAAGGAGTGTATGCTGATACGCCTTACGCGTGCGAGGTGCCAAAGACATGCCGATCGCCCAGTTCACCTCTCCTCGCCAAATGTCCATATCTCGGCCGGGAGTGGAGAGGGAAGTTCCTCTGCGCCTGGAGCCAAGGCACGGAACCGGGAGATCTGCAGGTGGGATAAAGCGTCAGCAATACCATCATTAATGCCTGGCACATGTCTGGCCCTGAAGAGCACATTAAGGCGCAAGGACCTAAGAACAAATTCATTTCCCCGGCATGGGGCATAGCAGCCCATTTGGGCGTGGCGTGGGATTGTGCCCCCACCGTTCCACCGGCCCCCTATGGGCCGGATTATTGGACATGGCCCTATTCTGGCCAGGGATTGCCACACGGTTTTATCCCTCCGCCCGCTCATCAATTGCCCAGTGGGCCGTCCGGCCCACCTTATTCTGGTGGGTCTGACGCTGTGGATGTTCTCCTTGCCCGCATATTGGCACTTGAGGCATCTATAGGAATTGCTCCACCACCTTCAGATGGTGGGCTTGGCAGCTCTTCAGCTCCGGCCCGCTGCGCGGCCATGGCCAGGTCATGGCCTATGGGCCGCCTGAGACTTGTGCTGGGGTGCCATAGCCACTCAAGCAGTGGCGCGCTGATCAGGGGAGAAATATCCTCCGATCAAAATTGCAAAAAGAGAAAGGCGATCAAGCCGGGGGGAGAAGCGTCGGAGCAAACTTCTCCGCTCCGTCGCTTCTCTTTAAAATGGTAGCGAGGCTGCCTCGTGGCCACCCCTTTTATAGAGGGATGGCCACACACCCTGACTGACCCGGATGTCTGAGTCCGGGTGGGGGGTGGGGCACAAAGAGTGCGGCGGCCATTTTGGCACCGCGCTTGCACACTAATTACGTTAACTGAGGTTCCACTGTACCCGAAATTTCCTTCAATGCATATATACTTTTTTCACATTCCTTAGCCCTGTCATCCCATCCCATCCATCCACTCCCTGTTTTTAACACATTTGTCAATAATTGGTAAGTATGAGTCAATTTCCTCTAGAAGCCAAATTGGTCTGCCTTTTGTGTATTTTTACCTTCAGATAGCAATTACAAGCAAATATAATATAATTAGGTACTCCAGATCATTAACACTTAGAAGTGACAATGTACCAGGTATGATGATATATCAGGTTTGAAGCAGTGTATCAAAGGTTTATGACACACAGATCTGGGGAGGCTCCTTTATCATTATCTCTGTCTCTCAGTTTTTTCAATGTTATACAGCGATGGAGAGATGAATAGAGCCAGTTCTACCATTGGGTAGAATGAGACAGCCACTAGGAGCTTGCAGCACAGACTTGAGGTTTTGTGCCAGCCAACTTCCCCTCATCTTTTTGCATTTGGAGAGCTTTACATTTAAACTTTGGGAACCCTTATAGCACTGAAGTCCTGTGCATTGGTGCCAGTTTTTGAGTCTGCTGCCCTATTATGAGTATCAGAGAAAGTCAGTCTTTATATGTTGAATGAGATATAAAGTTCATTGCCTCTGGCATCCAAATATATCGGGCTGTTCCCAGATGGTAGGCAGAAAAATGATGACTTTGAAAGTCCAGCTTCTTAATTTATGTCCTTCACGTTTCTTCATGATGAAGCACATCTTCTAATGAGGCAGTGAAAGATACATAGACAGAACACAAAAAGTAGCGGATGGAGTTTCCCCCTTTATTTTTAGGGTAGTTTGGGGAGTTTTCCTGAAAATCTCTATCATATTATTTGAAAGTGAAATGGGGGCAGGCTGTCTCAAATGCTATGTTGGAGAAATTCTCTAGCTGCTTCTCTGGGGTGTTCATTATTAGCCAGCATAGCTTGCTGCTTCCTTCAGTTTTTCCTGCCATTACTGCTGTCTCAAACGGCTGCAGCAGCACATGAGATCTTGAGTTGAAAGATGAAACACCATTTCATAGTCCAATGATGTTCTAAGATCTACTGCCATACCAGGACGTGTAGTGGGAAAGGGCAAACCCCAAGTAATGTGTTGGCAAATATGTGGTGAATAATTAATAAAACAACCCTATTTTCCCGAGATAGAAGCGAACAAAAATTTCTCAGGAAATTTCTCAAATAATTCTCCTTTTGAGAAATGGTGATTCATGTCTAGTATGTCCTTGCTTGTTTGTAGAAACAAACATCATATATAGTTCATAGTTAGAGTGTCTTCTTCCATGTCTATACCAGATGTGAAACTGCCAAAATGAAGCCACCTTTTGGAGAATTGATTCTGTAGTTCCTTTTGCATGACTCTTTTTGTGTGTACCCCATAGTTAGAGCTGAAAACATGGTCATGTTGGAGGGGAATGGCTGTTGGAAAAATGCACAGTGTTTCACTGCTGAGAAATATGACTGAAAGAGAAAACTCACACTTATGTCCTGAATAAAACTCAAACCAATTTGCAAATTCTCAGAGATAATAATACCATATTTTCCGGCGTATAAGACGACTCGGCGTATAAGACGACCCCCAACTTTTCCAGTAAAAATATAGAGTTTGGAATATACTTGCCGTATAAGACTACTTCTCTTCCAATGCACACCAAATAAAAATTAACCCACACTCAACCCGAAGACGCGCAGCCCTCCGAGTCGAATGGCAGGTTCTGGTGGAGAGCCAATCCACGCTCACGTTCTCCTCCTCGAGGTACAGGAAGATGTGTGCAGCTTGCTTCCCCTTGCTTCATACTCCCCGCACAGAGCTGGGACTCGGCCGCGGCACCCCCCACCATATGCGCCGGACATATGAAGCAAGGGGAAACAAGCTGCAGTTAAGTACCTGTCCTATAAGACAACCCCCGACTTTGGCACAGATTTTTTGGGGTTAAAAAGTAGTCTTATATGCCAGAAAATACAGTAATAATAATTTAGTGTCAGAAATTATTCTGAGTTGAAAGAATTTTTGCAGAAGAAACTCCGCTCAGGGAACACCCATAAATGAGGCTCCTTTCATGTCCCCAAGAGCTGGGACAGAGTCAGGGTGCTTAATCCATCATGTGGTACCCGAGTCTTGAACTGCCAACTTGCCAGCCTTCCAGCAAACAAAGTGAGCTTCTTAACCACTGAGCCACCACAGCCCCTGACAGAGATGGTATTAGCTAGTTGGATGGATCTATGATTTGGAGCACCAGGCTGCAAAGCCATGGATTGGAAGTTCAATTTCCTGGTATTCCTCTTAGGGAAAAAGACACCCTGTTTGGCCTTGGACAAGTAGCTCATTGAGGAATGGAATAGTAAATCAATTCTGTCCACTATACCTATTCCAGTAAGTCGCAATTAACATGACATAATTAATACTTATTCATTATAATTATTGTATCATTTGACTCTAGATTTTGGATTTCTATTTCTGTATATGTGTTTTCTCCCTTTCTCCTTTTCTTCTGTTGATAAGTGTATGGTGGTTAAAGGTATTTAGGGACTAGTTTCACTTATTAATGTGCCTCCAGTGTACAAAGTTGGTAAGGAAGGATTTATTTTGCATTTTAAAGTGTTTAGAGATCCACCCTGGATGCTAATGTACCTGCCCTCAGAGTAAAAGTATTTAAATACACTCTTGTTAATGTGTGCAAGGAAAGTGAATGAAGTGCAAGAAAGACTTATAAACTGTGCTAAACAGCATATTGTTCTGCTTAAGGTTTATGTATGGAAATATTCGATGCTGTGGTGTGGTGAATATTCAAAGATCAAGGTTTATTGCATTAGAGCCTTAGGTGCTTCTAAACTCTGCGCCCACACCCCTGTTTGTTTTCCCCATACATGTTACAGTTCCTTAAACTATTCCCCACTACCACGACCACCATTAGCCACAGGGTAATGGGGGAAAATGAATACCTCTGTTGTCATAAGCAGAGCAATCTGCAATTCGTACAACTGCAAACTGGAGACAGAGCAGAGCCTGCATTGATAGAAAACCCATGGAGCTTTTCTGCTTCACATTTGCTAAAGAATATAGATATATAATGTTTAAGGCATTTTATCCCTCAGGTCATACCAACTGATTCAATTTAACCTTCAATCTGCCCTTAATTTTGAATTTTGTAAGGGCTACCTTGCTATGTTTGTTTGTTTTTTCTGGACCAAGATATGCTCAAATGTGGCGTAACAGCTCTTTCTCCTTTCTTCACCTCCTATTTGTCCTCTGTTGGCTGATCTAAGCTAGCACAGCAATTGTTCCAGCAGATCCACTTGTGCCATTGGACCTGAAATGAACCACCTCTAGCGATTTGCACATGCACAAGGGCAGTTGTGTTGATGCAAGAGGCATCTGCCAATTACAGATGTTCCTCAGTTGAATGCATATTTTGAATTACACTGTACAGTAATACCTCATACAAAGTCTGCTTCATACAACATCGAATCCATACAACTTTGCCTAATTTCTTGAAAAAAGTTGCATTGTGCCTGGGCAGTATAAAAGGCAGGACACATGCGTGCATTGTTCTTGTGGGTTTTTCATGAGGCGAAGAGTGTTTAGGAGTAGTTTTGAGCATGATCTCGAATTTTTTTCATCAGAATTTTTAGAAGCATTCCTGGGATTTTTGCAGCATTCTTCAGGTTCTTGGACAATCAGGGTTGTTTGACATGTTTTTGTAATGTATTTAGCCTTCAGACAATGATTTCTTAAAGTTCTGTCAGTTTCCTGTCTGCTTCTTTGACTTTGCCCTGAGGTCTGTGCTGTTACAGTACAATATATCTCTATGGAAACGACATTGTACAAGGCATCACAGCAAGGATTTGGACGTTGTATGAGGCATCGCGGTTAGGATTTTGCATGCCTCATACAAAGTCCAAATCCGTATAAAGTCCAAACTTTGGACGTTGTATGAGGTATCACTGTAATTATATTGAGTCACTCCAAGAAGGGAAGAGAGAAGTTCCTATGTGTATAATACTGTATAAGACATGTTCATAGTAGCTCAGTCTAAAGGTGCTTGGTTAATTAAGTCAAAATACAACAATCAATGTAGAATTACTGTAATCTGCAAATACCTTTGCCAATGAAAGAATACTTGCATCAGTGGGACCATCAGATCAGTCACAGATCTTCATGGTATCAGTTCAAGATATGATTATCCAAACACAGCCATCATTTGTATTCCCTGGAGACCTGTCAGACATAATTTCTAAGTTTAATTTGACAATCACAGCTCAGTTGCAGGAGATAGCCTTTCATTGCTGTAGTAAAATTCAGTTATTTAAAAACAGAGGTTCAAGAGGTAGGAATGAAGACACAGGGTGAAGATGTGGGTTGGATGGTGTATGCCACAACCTGTCTTTTTTTTAAAAAAAATGCACAGTAATCTAAATTTATAGATTTTGTTTCCTGTTAATTCAGCCATTAGTAGATAAGGCAATGCATCATAGAGCTTCTGAGCCATAACAGATTGTCATTAAAACCACTGTGCTCTACCTAGTCATTTATTTCACTCTCCGAATGATCTAATCAATAGCAGTACAAAATCAAACACAGATCCCTCCTCTTGAAAAAAGAGAGAAGACAAGTTAAATAAAGATGTCTAGGAGATCAGAGGAAAACATGCTGGCAAAACGACATATTGATTTCCAGCAAAGAAGCAGATTGTAAATGAAAAATATTCTTCTGACACAGTTATTAAGTGCAGAGCTAACACAACAAACAGAGAGGCTGTTTTCTCATGCCATGGGCTGAGTTCTTAAAGGGCAGCTGATGCTTCTTTGGCTGGAGGAGCTTGTGGCATTCGGAAATCCATCCCTCTCTTTGCTAAGTGAATAAAGTTCAAGTACTATGACTTTTTATAAAGTTCAGGTAGTGAAGCTTTTTTATTGTAAGGCAGTTATATTTTTTAGGATTCTACATCAGTGTCAGTCTCAGAGTTATATGATCTGGAATTTCTTTTTTAGTCAGAAGTGCTTGCTGGGAGAATCTGGGTAATAAAGGAACTTTTCCAAGATTTGGTCTGTCTATCAGACCTTAACCATTCCTCCAAGAGGGTTCTGGGAAATATAGGAGGGACAAGTAACATTTCCAAGATCTGATCTATCTGTTGTTCCCTGCTGTTTCTCCAAGAAATGTCATATGCCATACATTTGCTTTTTCCATGTGATTCTAATGATGACCCTGTTAAAGTTGGCTGAAAGCACCTTGAAGGCCTAGAGTTGGTAGAACAGTGAGATTTTAAAACAAAGACTGAATAACATTATGCTAATCCAATTGTTATTCCCAACTAGAGCTGATCCATTGAATGAGCAGGTCTTCTTAAATAAACAGTTTATAAGTCCCATTGATTCAGTGAGTCTTCTGTAGAGAAGACTAACATCTGAAATGAGTGTCTGACTTGCCATGAGCATTTCAGAATGGAGTTTTTTCATTATGTGGGGTTCTACTGTAGATAAATAGGTACCACTTCAGTGGGTAAGGTAACAGTGTTCCATGTGCTCTGGTATCTAGTCATTCCTGCCACATGGCCATAGAAATGTCAGCAGATGCAGACAGCACTGGAGATGTGCACCACCCTCTTGAGTAGGATATGACTGACTTTCAAGTAAGGGAGATCTATCTATCCATAGCCCGATTTTGAACTCCCATCTGCATGTGCTTCTATATCCCAAATCTAATACCTACTCACCACATAAAATTGTCTTCCACAGAGCTGGCTAGCAAAATTGTGAGTAATTTGCACACTTACAGTGATTCCACTGCCGTTTTTGGTCATTCTCTGAGTTTGGTGACTCCCAGTAGTCCTATTTAATTTACTACTTTTAAAGGCATCAGAGAAGGTTGCATTTTAGCTCTAGTGCTTTTTGATAGGGTATTGGGGTACGCTGGGGTACTCCAATGTGGTTTGGCTGAGTATAGCAGAGCAAAGCGGCAAAGCTGTGGCACGCAGCGTCAGGTGGGAGAAATCTCACACAGACAAGCAGGCAGTAAAAGCAAAATGGAAAAGCTTTACTTGCAGCTTCAGCAAACACATGAGGAAACAAAACACATGCTTGAGATAAATGGCTCTCAGCAAAGTTGGCAGCAGTCCAAATGAGATACTAAGAGTCCAAGGATAGGCAAAGCAAAACAGTCTTTGCAGCGTTTACTTCCGTGCAGTAGATGCAACTCAGTAGCATAGGGAAAGCCACCAGCTTCTTTCTGGAGATAGATGTTAACCAGGTCAGCTGTTTGAGATGAGCAGCTCAGTGCAGTCAGCAAGCTAGCTAAGAAGCATAACAGTATAGCCCAACAGTATAGCCCTGGGGATGCAGCCTAAAATAATAATGCAGCCCAGTATAGCAATGCTCAAGAGAATGCTCAAAGTGCTTTCCTATATAGTAGGAAACTATTGATTCACTCTGTGAATACTGCACCTGGGGAATCACACAGGAGCTCTTAAAGAGACAAACTTCCTACCAATACAATACTGGGCAATGGGACTACAAGCCCTATTATCCTAACACTTTTTAATCTTTATATTAATGACTTATCAGGATTCATGTTTGATACAGAGACCCATATGTTAAAGATGCTTGAAAGACACATTAATACTCTTTTATATGCTGATGATATGATTTTAATGGCTCACTCACAAATAGGTCTGAGGAGATTGCTTCAAAAACTAAATACATACTGTGATCAAAAGTTTTAAAATATCAACAAAAGCAAATCCAAAGTGTTGGTTTTTAGTAGGAGAAGCAAGATCTATAATTGGCAGATAAATGGAGATCCTATTGAACAAGTTAACTCTTTTTAACTATCTTGGAGTGTTTTTCTCCAATACAGGGACATGGCTAAATAATTTTAAGAGAATTTCTTCAAGGGCTGCCATAAATACAAAGAGACTATATAAACTATTTAATTATAATCATCCTGGCACCCTCTCCCCAATTTTAAAAGTGTTTGGACAAAAATTGTCCCAATGCTATCATACAGGGCAGAATTGTGGGGTCTAAATAGAGCCCCACTTCTGGAACAAATACAGTCCCGATTCCTAAGAAGTATTTTAGGAACTGATAGCAACACGTCTGCCCCTGCAATTAGAGCAGAGTTGGGCTTCCACTCAGTGTATAGCCATTTAGTATTTAAAACATTCTCATATTGGTTAAGGATTCAATCAATGGACTTTAATAGGCTTCCCAAATTATGCTTAATGGAACAGATAAAGTGGGATCATCCCAAATCCTGGGTTAGTCAACTCTGCGAATTAATTTCTGATTATGGGTTTTCAGTTCAGTATTTGCTTTCTGTGGCCACTCAGGCCAAGGAAATTTTTAAACTGCGAGTCTTAGATATTAGTGTGCAATCTGACTTGGAACTACTGGCCAAAAATGTTTCTTTAAAGTGGCTGGCTTCTTACAAAAATATGTTTCAACCTGAAAAATATTTATTGATGTGCCTCCCTCATCCTTTAAGAAGGGCTTACTGTAGAGCCAGATTTGAGTTACTAGATTCCATGAATAAATATGGGTGTTTTCACCACTTAGCATATCATGAAAGAATGTGCATATGTGGTTCTCCAAATATTGAAAATATCTCTCACATTTTATTCAATTGTCAGTTATACACTGAAATTAGATTTAAATACCTTGCATCTCTATTGAAAAAAAACTTTTTGGGACTCTAATCACAAACTGTCCAATCTCCTCCTGGATTATAACATGCACATTGTATGTAGAACTGCAAAGTTTATAATTAAGGCATCAGCTAAAAGAATCCAATATATCAATCAAATTGGGGTATCCTGCAAGGGAGATTCACATCTGGCTATGGATATGCATGTATTAATTGTATTAAGGCACCTTCTATAGTTAACATTCCTTTTAAAAGTAGCTCAGGTATGTACATATTGTATTTTTATTGTATTTCATTGCACTCCATTGTATTGCACAGGTTTTAATTCTTCTGCTATGTTATTGATAAGGTCGTAAGACTAATCAATTAATAAACATTCATACTACAGTAGCTAAGGAAGGAAGGGTAAAAGAAGGGTCACAAGTCTGGAGAATGTCCCTTTTTTCCATCTTCTAGGTAGCATATGATCCATTGTAAATCATGTCAGGAACTGGTAAGCCTTTTCTGAAAAGAAAAAGACAGAGCTTGAAATCAGTGCAGCTGCAATTCTGTACGTATGTGTGTGTGTGTGTGTGTGAGAGAGAGAGAGAGAGAGGCAAAGAAAGCATGTGTAATCAGTATACAGACAATCTAGATTCCCAGAGATGCATGCTTAATTTATTTATTTAGCACATAAATAATATGTAATTTCTCCAGGCCAGGAAATAAATGGAAAGGATTTAGAAGGATTTGCTTATCAGGGGAACACCACGTACCATAGTGTTACATCCCTCCTGCTTTTGGGAAGGTACATTGAAGTTTGGTTTAAGCTGCTGTGGTTCAATACTTCTCTTTCCTCTGGCAGAGTGCCTTGAACAACAGACAAATTAATCCTCTCCCCTCTCTTTTTTTCTTGACTGTTTCTTTTCTTTTTTACACCCCCTTGCTTGTTTAGATTCACTTGGCCTTCTTGCCAAAGTCAGAGAGATATGGTGTGTGGTGGATTTGGGACAGCTAAAACTGCCCAACTCTATCACCTCCTCTGCCCCACCCTTCCCTTCTCCTCTGTATTCTCCTCAGGGTCAGATTAAAATCCCCCAATGCCTAATGCAAAGTGTAGTCCCAAAATCACTGGCTTTTATTTGATAGCAACAATGAACCTCTGATTTCTGTGTGGCAAGTGTGTTTTCAGAAGGCTAATTTCAGTGTGCAGTGTGGCTTTCCTTGATACGCAGAGGGAGCACAGAACGGAAGGCTGATTTACGTCCCCATTTTTAACTTGTGTGGCTAGTTATTTACTCGGTAATATTGAGTCTGCTGCGGTAATGATTGAGTGGTTGAGTTTGTTATAGTGGGGAGCCCCATTGTGAACCCTACTTAATGATATAATTTGGCCATGAGTACTGCTTCTACTTTTATGTCCAACAGGATCACATAGGCAGGAAATATAAAGAGTGGGAGGTTTCCAGAAGCAGAAGCATTGGGTTCTTTGTTGTTGTTAATTCTGGTTGATTGAAGAAGAAAGACCATGCTGGTTAATGGCTGGCTTCCAGTTAATCAGGATCCAGGACTTATAAGAAAGAAATATGTTCCCATGATGAGACCGCTTGCAGCTCCTTTCTTCAGAAGAAATGGAATAGCAAAAGCTCTGTCCTTATATCTTTATTGGTTGCTTTTTCCCCCCCAAGAAAGAGAAAGTAGAGAAGGAAGCAACGGAGTTTGCGGGGGTGGGGGGAGTTTCCCATCAAAAAAATTGCCCAGCTAGATGAGACAAAGGGTCTCTCTGGTCTAATGCCTAGTTTTAGAAATGGCCACATGTAGATGCCTTTGCAAACATACAAGCAAGGTAGGAAGGCATAAAAGTCTTTCTCTTTTATTATCCCTCATTGAACTGTATTCAGGGTATAGGGTGCCTCTAAATGTTATCTGGTGTGTTAAAATAGCTTCTGATAACATTATCTTCTGTGAATTTGTCCAATGCAGAGGTAGGGAACATTGATCAAAAGCTACCTTCCAGGATATCTGTTTGAAGTAAGGGAGTTACAGCCCAAAGTAGTGGAAAATCCCCCCCCCCCCATTTTCTTTCAACCATCCCTTCTCTCTTTTTTCCTCACTTCTATGTCTTTCTCTCTCTTTAATCTTCTCTCTCTTTATCCTTTTGTATTGTGATGACTTACAGTGACACAAATGAGGTATTTAGCTGGTGTTGTATCCATGCCTAGTGAGGGTTCTTGGTCGCGGGCTTCACATAAGGACTGCAGGGTTCAGATAGAAAAATCTAATATGACTGCTTTTGGGAGGATTTGGAGTGAAACCAATATTCATTTCTTCCCAAAACACTATAAGGATGCTACTTAGAAGCTGAACTGGAGCACGAGTATGGTATGGGCAATGGGTTTAGAGAAAACAAATCTCCAGAGAGGTAAGAAAACATAAGCCACTTAAAATATAAAATAAATAAAAGTGAGACAGCCATTGAGAGTGTGCTATGGCACAATTTGTTTGCTGGACTTTGGACCAGGGATATTTATAGATATTTCTTCTATTTATTCATCCCAAGAATGAGAACTCCATCATTCACTGGATGTATAATTTATAATTTCATAAAGCTGTTCCATGGCAGGGTTTATTTTATCTCATGCCTAATGCCCATAAAATCATAGCAGAGTGAGTGAATGAGGTAGTCTGAGTGGAAGTATTCTTGGTGGAAGATTTTGGAGAGGCTTTTAGGCAGAACAGTGGGTCACAAAGATCTGGATCTAGAGCATAAATTCTAACTTAAGGCTGTTAGAAAGGGGAAGAAGGTATGTAATCGCCCAGACCACATTTTGCTATGCTATCTAAAATTCTCCTTCAGTAGCTATGGGTGTGTAGTAATGAACACAGATGTAGGACCCACACTAGAAGGAAAATTGATGAAACCCTCGGAATGAATAATTAGAATGTGGTGATAACAGAAACAGTATTTCACTGGCGGCAGTTCTTTGAAACTGAAGGAATTTGAAAGTAAATATGTTCATAAATCCTCAAGATTAAATGCAGACTTCTGCGCTTGTCCTATTGTTCTCCAGTTTGATACCATAGCAATTTCAATAGGCACAGTAGTGAAGCAGAAGGACAATAATATTATTAATAATAATATGAGTGCAATAAAAATTCTTTCAAAGGACAAATAAAGTGTCTTCTGTCTGGAGAGATATTTGTGGAAGTTATTAGAATTACTGCCTTTATTTTTATGGCCCTTAATACCAGACTGCAATTTGTAGTTCTGAGATTCAAAAAATAAATTAATATCATACAAAGGGATTATTTGAAATGTTTTTTTTCTGAAGACAGTATATTTTATCTGCTGGTTAGAGTTCATAAATATGTTCCATTTCTGTCTCTTATTCCCCTGCAACAGAAGCATTTTCCTACTTTAGTATAATTAACAGACCACTTGTTAAAAACAAACTTCATTCCTTAGCCTGTCATTTCAGACTCAACGTAGAAGGAAAACCTGGGGAAATAATCACTTTTTTTATTATGACCAGGTCTTCTTTTTCTTTTGTGTCTAGGCCAGACATAAAACTACTAAAATGAAGCCACCTTTTTGTGAGTTCATTCTGAAAGGCTGCCATCACCAGGTTACGCCTGATTGTGGTTCAAAAATACTACAAACATCTAGGAGGCTGTTGTGTTTATAACTTAAATTGTGCTTGTAAAACAGTTGTATTAATATTGCAGGATCGGGGTGATCCTCCATTTTGTCTTCTTCTTGGTACTGACCGATCGCGGGACTTGCGTTCCTGCCCTTTCTAGCAGCACATGAATTCTTCAGTCAGGTCCGGTAACCTTCCAATCACCCCACTCCTCTTCTAACTAATCATATTGTTTCCCGCCCAAATATATCCATTGTACAGTGTATATAAGGAGCTGTTGCTCCACTGCTTTTCATGTTCGGTTTGCTTACAATAAAGTTGTGTTTGGCCCTTTTATGCTGGCTGCTTCTCTTCAATATCCGAACATCAAAGAGGCTTTTTCTGTGTACTCCAGAAAAAGGTGAATGGATGGTTCTGAATGGAACAGAGAAACCATATTATACCAGAACCAGACCAGGGCATCTATCACACTTCTTGCACTCTATACTGGCACTGGGTACCTACTGGACAGGTATAAAGTGAGCCAGTTTGGTCAACTCTTAAACAGCTGCTTCTAGACCAAGCCTAATTCATTTATCCTAAGCATTGATCAGCCAATGTACTGAGTTAGGCTTCTGGGAATTGAAGATTCACTGTGGGTGTGGCCCCCATGTTGGGAACCACTGTTCTTGATCAGGGGTGCCCAAACTATGGCCCTTGGGCTGAATCTGGCCCCCAACACCAATTCATCCAACCCTTGTCGCTCCCAGAAGCAGAAGTAAAACGTGCCCGTACGGGTGCATTTTACTTCCACTTCCGGGAGTGATGAGAGTGGTGTGGGCCAGATGAATTGGCATTGGTGGCTGTATCCAACCTGTGGGCCATAGTTTGGGCACCCCTGGTTTAAGCAGAGAAAATGGCAGCCTAAAAAATCTTTCTCATCCTGTTGCAAAACAGATTGCAAGGCACGTTTGACTTCCGCTTCCTGTGGGAGGAACCATGTGACTGGCCCGCTAAAACATGTGACTGGCCCATGACCCAAAAAGTTTGGGCACCCCTCTTCTAGTCTGAAGGATCCAGTCTGCAGTTGCAAATCTTGTCAAGATCCCTGTAAGCAGCTTCTGAAAATTGTTGGATAAAAAGCAAGTCTCTGGCAGCTCCAGTCAGCCACATCGAGATGTATTTTCTCTAGTGTATTATTGAATAAATTCCTTCTACACAGACCCCACACAATCTGTACTTTTTAGTCATGCAAGAGGAAAGCAGAAAGAATCTGGTGTCAGACTTCTGTAGAGCTCATGTTGCTGAGAGCAGGATAATTTTGTACTCTTGCACTGGAGCTATCCAGCCTGTGTCCAGAGGCTTCCACAGAATCACCCTAATGGTTTCCATTAGTAATTCTACTAATTGCAGCAATTACATGAAGGAGCCGCTGCTGGGGAAAGAAGCCATTACACTTCTTCTTAACATACTGTGGTACATGCTGCTCCTTAATTAGAGCCACCACTGAAAAGGAGAAGGAGGGGAGGGATGGAGAATGAATTACCAGCTGGAAAGTGCAAGAAACATGTGCTGAATTCATTGGGGCCACAGATGCTTCTGAGCATTTTTGAAACTGGCCCTTCCACCTCACCCCTTGTATATTCACTTTCCTATTAGCCCTAGAACTATTCAGGCATCCAGCAGCTGGTAATTACAAGCCTAAAGAGAAATGTTTCCTGTTCATCTGCAGGCTCTACATGTAAGCAAGAGCCATTCATCTTCAGACTAGTCACTTGTATAGAGAAAGGGATGGTAGAGGGGATGGAACTGACCACTCCCAGCAAGCATGTTCAGGAGATGAATTCTATAATGCCTGAATAAGACTAATATTTCTACTGGAATCCAGTGGGCAGGGCAATAATTCCTCTGAGCATGGGTAATTAGAGGGAACTTGCAGAGGTGTGCTGGGCACCTTGGGAAAGGGGACATGAAGTGATGGAGCGCCTATTGGGGGGTTGGGGGAAGAAATCCCATATATTCCCATTACCTCTGCCTGCCTCTGAGGGGCACCAGTTGCTGGGGAACACTGGGATGAGTCCCTGTATCCCTGTGGGCCAGCACACCACTGGAAGGAAGTGTTGTTTCTCTCCCGCGGCCAGCAACATCGGCGTGGGATGAGGGACAGCTGTTACTGTTCCACCCTGCCCACCTCTGGTCACGCTTGGCAAGAGGGTAGAAAAGGCGTCGAGCCACCTGGACTGGAGGACTCTGTTGTTTCCCTCCCGTGGCCAGCAGCATCGGCGCAGGAAGAGGGACAGCTGTTGCTGCTTTGCTTGACCAGAGGGTAGAAATTTTGTGATGTGTAATTTTGTAATGTGTAATTGTATGCTATATTCCCTATTGTTAGCCTCCCTGAGTCACATTTTTGTTGAGTAGGGCGGGATATAAATCTAATAAACGAAATGAAATGAAGTGTTCTGTCTAGCTAATTAACGGTGTAGTATCTCTGGTCTATCTATAGTACATCTGAATTTTACCACATAGTCCATGTTTCTATGAGACCCCAAAGGGCTAGCTCTGCAAAACATGGATCCTCTTACATGTATAAATGACACAGCCTATATATCATCTTGTATCTGTAGCAGAACTGTAGTTTGACACTATGGAAATTTGAGATTCATTCCATAGTTCCTTTCACCTGAGCTAGTGTGAGAAAAATTAGCCAGCACAAGGTTGCCGTTGCCCAGGGTATGCCAATTGTAGTTCAAAAATACCACAATCTTCAAGGAGGCTCTTTCTGTGTACTCCAGTTTATGTTTAATAACGATATACCAAAATATATGTGTATATGTATGCATGTATATATGGTGATAATAATAATTTTGTGTCAGAAATTATTCTAGGTTGAAATGATTTTTGCAGGAGAAACTCCGCTTGGGGATTATGTATGGTGATAATCATGTTTTACTAATTGCTTATAGCTGGTAAAGATAAAGGACTGATTCCTACTTGGTTGTCGTCAGCTGCAACTTGTATCTGAGAATGCATTTTTTTTCTGAAGCAGGAAAAATGTCATTGGTGTCAATTTGTTTAAGGTGGATCCCAACTTGCCATGAAGTGACCCACACACTGTGATCATGGAACCATCTCCTGCAGCACATATCAAATGATTCAAAAAGCACTGTTTGGCCAACTTTTTTGTCCTTGAATATATGAAATCAGACATGCAGGATTTAACACTGGGACTGCAATGGACTGCCACAGCCTTGAGGAGGTGTGCTTTCACAGCCAATCCATCTGGCATGGCCTCTTCTGCCTCCATGACCATTGGGAATCAGAGTTCATCCTCCACTCATTTTGCCGTTGGGCCCAATATGATGGTTTCCAGTGGCATTTCCTCCAATAAGGGGACCATCACCCCACCTAAAGGGGCTCATCTGACTGTAGCCATTGGCCCCTTTAGGAAGTCAGGTTATTTACCGCTGCCCTACACTTGGTATTGAGCCTACTACAGACATAGTAGCCTAGCTCCCACACTTACAAAGTTTGTTTGTTTATGTAAGCAGAATTTCCCACTATAAGTGTCTGAGTTGTGAACCTGACTTTTCAGAAGAGGCACAGCCCCATCCAGTACAGACTGTATCCCTATTCCATGAGCTGCCTTTCAACTGACCACAAGCATCTCTTTCTTGTATGAATTAAGTTCCAGTTTGTTAACCCTCATCCTGTCCATTTTTGATATGAGACATTCATCTAGGCCCCAGACTGCTTCCTATGTAATCAGAGAGAAAAGAGAGATGGAGTTGGAGGTTATTGACGTACCAGGGGTGCACTTTTCCCAAGTTAGCCTTTCTTCCCCAAAATCCAGGTTATAAAATCATAAGCATTGAAGCATGGAAATACCTGTATGGCCATATGACCATGCAATCAAAGAAACTATCTCTCATATCTAGTGGTTGAGGCATAGATTTCCATGGCTAACCCAGTGCCATGAAACTGTTATTAGTGGGTTCTGGGATAATAGATCATCCAAAGAAACTTGTAACATCTTCAATATTAGAAAGCAGTCTAACTCTGAATACCAGCTGCTGGAGTGAGAAGCTACTTTGCGTTCATGTTCCACCTGTAGGCTTTTCATAGGCATGTTGTTGGCTACTAAAGAATGTCAGTTTAGGATTTGATCTGACCCAGCACAGCAATTCAATTACCTTAAAAGTTTACGGTTTGCACTGTTTTCTCCACTAGAATTCCATAGCCACTGTAGTAAGTAGCCATGCAGGCTAAGAGATTCTGAGAATTCTCATCACAAAGATAACATTTTCAGAATCTGTTCTCTGTTGCAGCCTTTCTAACTGTAATGGTCACTTTTTGATTATAATAATGTCTTTTCATGTGGCATCCTATATCTGATCACTGTTTGCTTTTTGTTTCTTTTTCTTCATGGAACAGACAACGGATGACCTTGTTTCTTCAGCAGAATGTTCTAACGATGACGAAGATCTCATTGAATGTGAGCCGAGTGTAGGTAAGCCAGGTCAGTCCTATTTTTGCTTGCTTTTTAAAATATGCAATATATAATGCCTACATATATGTGTGTATGTGACTGTATACACACATATATATCTGATATAAATAAATAAAGCCAAGCATCCAATCCCATGGAGTTGGCAAATGTAAAACATGAACATCTCTTCTTCTTGGGAAGCCAACTTTGAAGAAATACAAACTTATACAAACCAGTTTCAGCTCAGTTTCTCCTTTAAAAATGTGCTACAATTTTAGTGGGTTTTGAACTGGATTTTTTGGGAAGTAAGTGACATGTCTAGTATTGACAGTGTCATATTAAAAGTTTGGGCTGCTAATTTTTTTTAAAAAAAAGTATGCCTGTTTCCAGATCTGTTATTTGATCCTTCAAGACAGATGTGGAAACATGTCAAAGGAGTTCCATTTTTCCATGGGATTTTGAATGTAGTTAACATGGCCAGAGTGTTAATTCAAATGTTCTTTACTTGAAGAACTCGAGGTGTGCTAAAGCATAACAAGTTCAAAACCAGACTGTGCCATGTTTCCTGCAGCAAGGATGCTTCAAAATGTATCCACTCAACAGTCAGTCCTGAAATGGACTCAATTTTTCCTTTCGAACCTAGATATATTTTGAAGGTTTGATGGCTTCTTCTCCCCCCCTTCCCCCCGGTGGGATAGATATAACTGTATAATTTCCAGCAGGCAACTGCAGTCTATCTTGTTTTTAACTATTTCTCCCAAGTCTTTATTTTCTTTTAATTTAATTTATAATTTTGAGGCTTGCTGTGAGTTAAGCATTTATATAATAGAGAACAGAATTTCATTGAATTTCTGTGTACCTTGTAAAAATGGAGCTTTATGAGAATCTGTCCTTAAAAGTGAAACACATAAACAATCTTATTTCTTTTTTCCTCTCTTAGTTTAAACAAAGGAGAGTTGTTTTTCTTTATCCTCCCCATTTTATAATTTTATTTTTTTGCTAAAACCCAACATCAAATAGTTATGTTCGCAAGTATCCTGAAGCATTTCAGATTAATACAATAATAATAATAAAAAAGTTACCCAAGGCCAATGCTTTCACATTTCTCTTTCATCTTACATATTCTGCTTGCATTTGGGGGGGTAAGACTTGCTTTAGAAGTAAATAGAACCCTTCTGGCTTTGCCATGTAGCTAGGAAGTTCCATGATAAAGCTGAATATGATGTTACAAACTGGAGAGTCATGTTACTGCACTAACCACAACAACAAAATGGCAGAGTCACTCCTTCTCATCATGTGTTATTCATGGCTTTCTCTCCAAGGTTGTGACCTTAATGGTAGCATTGGTAAGCCATATAATAGGAACTTTGCATCAGTTTACTACTTTCCTAACATGTCTTCTGTTCAGATACTTTTCTTCTTGAATAAGTAATGGAACATATGAAACAAAAATTCACAGGTCTTCACCAAGGTGGTCCCTGCAGTTGAGTCTGTGAATTTGGACATGGTATGTCTCCCTCTGGGAGATATGTGCAGCAATTTGATCTGGAAGCAATGGCTAAAATTCTGGGGCTTCTCATCCAAACAAGTATCTTCTGAGATGGAAGTCACAGTAAAAATAAAAGCATAAAGGAGTCAAGGGGATTTCTTTGCTTTCTTCTTATCCACTTCAGTCATCTTTTCTGGACTGTCCATTTGTAGCAACATTGAGTCGCTCAGGCGAGAATGGTGGCCTACAAGTCCAAAAATAAATAAATAAATAAATAAATAAATAAATAAATAATCATCATTACACTTACATAGATTCTCTGAGCTATAATTGGCTGGTGGTCGCTGGGAATTATCATCCAAAAAAAGTAGTACTTCCAGGCATACCTGTCAAGTTTTGGATTTGGAAATAAGGGAAATTTCCTGGCAAATACGGGATACTTATCCTGTGCTGCCCTCCAATGGTGGCAATAGGGCATTGCAGTCTAATTAATAAGGGATGATGGCGGGAAAGAGGGTAAAATAAGGGATTTTCCCGGCCAATAAGGGATACTTGGCAGCTATGCTTCCAGAATCTGTCTGTAGTTGCAGCCATAAGGAAGGAAAGATGAGGAAGAACCCTCAAAACAGATTTAAAACTACCACCAGATTTTGATATAGTGCTCATTTAGGAGCCTGTCATGGAGGTTACGATTGGTCTGTGAAGGTCATTTGTGAAGGCTGAAAATGCCAGATTTGATATTCTAAATAACAGAGACTCCTATTTTACTAATATTTTAGAACTTCATTAAAATATCCCCTCTTTTTTCTGATTGCCAAGAAATTTGCATTTTAAACAGAAGCTTTTCTTTTCCCCTTTATCAATACACTCCTCTTATCCTTTGCCTGCAGAGATGTTGTGAAGACTATATCACACAGCTCCTTCCATGCAGTGACAAAGACTCTTGAGATGAGGCATTGATGAGTAAATCATGCTGCTACAAAAAGAAAGCAGTATTAGTTCATCCATAAAGATGTGGTTTGGAAACATTGGGGACATTGCCACAGAACCTCAGAATTAAAGGAAACCTCAAACTTCCCACTAACCTGTCTGTTGTTCTTCGTTAGCTACTGCCTCTGGTTTCTGTCCTTTTCCTGGAGGCACTTTCTTAAACTCTCTAATACTCTGCACACAGTTCCTTTGTGTAGTCAGGGTTTGATTTTAAAATAAAATCAGTCAACTCCCCTTAAATCACTTTCTTTACTTTAATGGTTTAAGAGACAAAACATATATGCTTTCCATGTACAAGGCTTCAGATTCAACCTTCAACATTTCCACTTAAAGGATCTCAAGTGAATAGGGAAAGAAAACATTGCTAACTGAGATCATGGAAAGCAGCTGTCAAACAGAATAGACAGTGTTACATGCTGTTGGACTAATAAAGGACATCCATGTATATATCAGTCCTGAATAACCTTGGGGGTGTTGAATATTATACCGCAGATTCGACTATACCCATCCAACATGGGCAATGGTCATCCGGACTGAGGGATACTCAGCAGGCCAATGCTTTTAAAAACTGTTGGGCATTATTTGATTTTGTCCTTTTTCCCTTTGCCCTGAACCTTTTAAAAACTCTGTCCTGATTTGAAGTACAAGAGTAGCTACATGGAGACTCCAGAAATCCTGCCACTCATTGAGGTGTTCCTCTTCATTGGCATGCTTGAAAGGATCTTTGCCCATGCATCTATGCACAAACAACATTTGTACAAATGCAAAATCAAAACATAATTGTAATGACGTTCTCACCATTATAGCCTAATTTATTTTTGTGGCAATTTGGTCAGTCTTTGTTTCTGGATAGTTCAGAGGCTGGGAGTTCAGATCCCCACTGTGCTTCCCAGAGTGTGGCCTTGGGCAAGCTACACAATGCCAGAAGAAGGGAATGGTAAACCATTTCTGAGTGCTCTCTACCTAGAAACCCCTGAAAAGGGTCACCATAAGTCAGAATTGACTTGGTGGCTCATGATTATTGTTAATAAAGATATTACTCACAATGGAATTTAGATATTTTCCCTTCATGAATGGATTTTATCCTTCATGGATTAGTGCTGCTATCTTTGTTTTTTAATGTTGCTTCCACGGTGTTGTGGGAACTATGTACTGTGCCACTTTCTTGCCTAGCTCAGTATCAATCAACATGCTACTCTTGAAGAGTTATAATCAGTCTTCCAGTGGCTGTTTTCCCCTGCTATTTTCTCCACTTGTCAATAAAAATTTGCAATTAAAATAGGATTTCTCTCTATCAATTTGCTTCCCTTATCCACTCTCTTCAATGACTTAGAGGCAGCCTTGCAACAACTTGAAGATAAGGCAACAATATCTTTTGAGAGGAAAGCCAACAGTTTAAATGACATCCCAGCAAAAGTTCTGCATTCTCATTCTATTTTCCTTCAATCAGAAATTAGGAGAAAATTTCCCTGTTGTGTGAGTTGATTGCCTAAGGAAAACAAAATCCTTCTGATGGGTTCATTTGAGATCTTGGTAGCATCTTCTCCGAACAGGTTTTCAGAGTGACTTTCATCTGGATCTAGCCATCACTGTTTCACTTCTTTTACTCTGAAAATGGATGCCAAGATATTTCAGTTCATCCCAACAATGCTAGTCATCTGCTTCTTCATGCGTGGCTAATGACTGGCAACACTGTACACTCCAGGTGATCTTGTTGCTTCTACCTACAAACTCTCCATGCCAAATCATTTGGCTTTCAGTGAAAGGAACAGTTGTCTACCTGTTGAGGAACAGCTTCATGTTCTGTAAGAAATGAGAGAGCCTATGTGTTCCACTCAGTTCATGAACACAAAATGATCTAGGAATTAATGGATGAATGGAGACACCCTGTGCAATCAGGGGTTTGCAACCTACGGCCCATGGGCCAGATTCAGCCCACAGCACCAAATAATCCAGCCCTCAACCTCACTCCAAATGCATCATCAGCAGGTGGAACACCCCCACACACACACAGCTGCTGGGAATGCACCTGCGGCAACCAGAAATGCATCTGTGGCAGCTGGAAATGCAGCAGAGCAAGCTGAACACCATCACCCCCTGCAGCCGCTGGGAACGCTACCACCACTGGCCAGAACACCCCCGCAGGCATGTTCTGGGCGGCTGTGGGAGGTTTTCTGGCTGCCACAGATGCACTTCCGGCAGCTGCTGGTAGTGGGGTTCCAGCTGCAGCTGACATGTTTCCGGTTTCTGCAGATGCATTTCTGGCAGCCGCGGAGGTGTTCCGGGTGGCTGCAGATGTGTTCCTGTTGGCTGCAGGGGGTTCCCTTCACCTACACCATCTCCAATTAGCAGATTTTCCTTCTCCCTCCTTCCCTCTCTGTTGATGCATGGGATTGCAGCAGCAGTAACTCCCACTGCTAGCTGAGATATCAAACCAGATAGGCCAATGTTACCACAAGGAGTAGAGAGAGACAGAAGGGTTTTAACCCACAGGGACAAAATGAAACCAGCAGTCACATTCAAACTCCACAGGTGTAAATCTCCTAGTATTGCAATCCACGTGTGAAAAAGGACAAGGCTACAAGAAAAAGCTCTTACAATAACAACAGTTCTTACAATAAAAACTGTTTGATGGAACTTCCTAGCTGCATATCTTTTTCATTCACC
This sequence comes from Bradypodion ventrale, assembly GCA_035047345.1. Taxonomy (NCBI): domain Eukaryota; kingdom Metazoa; phylum Chordata; class Lepidosauria; order Squamata; family Chamaeleonidae; genus Bradypodion; species Bradypodion ventrale. The sequence continues at coordinate 461,907,609 of JAWDJE010000001.1, forward strand.
TCAAGAAAAAAAGCAAGTTTTACTTATTGTTCATGCAATGCCTTATAGGACACTTTTTTAATTTGAATTTTTAATTATTTGCTTTTAATATTTTGACCCTTCTCCTTCCTCAGCCCCAAAAGCTCCTCTAAAGGATTTGATAACTAAATTTACACTATGCACTGTCTGTGTATGTGTGTGTGTATGTAACTGTGTGTGTGTATATACAGAGGGTGCCAAAATGTATACAAATTCTAAGAAAGGATATTTTGATTTGTCAAGAACAAATCCTGCCAGAGTAATCTTATTTCTTTTAGTGTTCATGTAACCACCATGATGTACTTTGTCAAATGCTTTGCTTTTCAACTTAGAAAAATAGCACATAGATGGCATCTCTTAAAATGTGTATACATTTTGGCACCCACTGTATATATGTATATGTATATATGTATATCTGTTACAGAATGATTTTTAAAAAATCAGAAATAGCCCTCATCATCCAGTCACTTAACTACATAGAAATTCATGTCCCCCATAATCTTCTCATCTACTAATTATGGACAGATGCATGGTAATTTTCTCTTAATGTATGAAGCATGTTAAGTTTTTAAAGACTTTTTATCTTATTTTAATTTTGTTTTAGTTTTCTTTTAATAAAAATGTCATTCACCAGTTATCTATCAGGAGGGCTGGGATAGGCAGAATTTTTTTAAAAGAGATATATCTATCAATATCATCACAATTAGCCCTCAGCATGTATCAATAGATATACTGATTATATTTACCTGGAGAACATTTTCACCTCATCTTGTGCCGCATGAATTTTTGGTGGTTGATAATTTGTATTACTGTTATTATTATTATGTCCTCATATTTTAATTTGAAAGCCACTGCTGTACTTTTAAAAATTTATTTCTGGAGTAATTTCCAAAGAAATAATCCATTGACTCAAGAGACATAGAGATCTGCAACAAACCAAGGCAACAAAATCTTTTCTTGCCATCCTAATTATTCCAAATTTTGATGTTGAAATAAATTCATTTGAGAAAGTTGTGTGCAAAAGAATGAAGATTCTTGTTTTCCTTTCCTTTATTTTATGCTGACTTATTATACCCTCATCTCCCTATTTTATTCTTCTGTGGAGTGGTTTCTTCTCTCCTTACTTCTTTCTGGTTGTACCTTGCTTTTTTTTAAAGTACCAAAGAATGTCATAAGGAAAATGGCCGTCTAAAAACCTCCTTTAATATCACAGCAGACCCCATCTGTACCAACTGCTGATGGCATAAAAAGAATTTTATTGCAAGTGCAGAATATCTGTTGTATTTGGTTTTTTTTTTATTTGGGGGCGGGGGGAGTGACAATGCTATAGTATTTTGTGGCATGCCATAGCTTGAATACTCACATAACTAACCATCTATGGCCTCCATTGACTAATGCATGGATTGTGATAGTGCCATCTTGTTTCATCCTAGGGACGAATTCAGGCTAACCCCAGCAATTATGTAATATACTTCTGCAGAGAGGGGAAGAATATTTCTGTTTTGCATTTCTAAATCATTTTAGTTTTGTATAACTGACTTTATTTTTAATAATTTGTGCAGATACCATTGGCTACTTTAGCAGTCCCAAAGTTTATATTTATTTTCTTTTTTTAAAAAAATAAGTCTCTTTTTTATTTTCCCCTCCCTTGCCCCAATGCCTCCTAGGTAGCAATCGTACACCTTCTCTGTACCCATCTGTCATGTTACTATGTCTTAGGATCCATTGTTTTTAGCGTCGTTGTGTGATTCTGTTCTCTGTTTGTAAGATGTTCTAATTCCCACCCTTCTCTCGTCTCCTCCCGCCGCCTCCTCCTCCTCCTCCCCCTCCTCCCTGTTCAATCTTTCCTCAAGGAAATTCCACAAAGGGGCAAAAAACATTTAGAAATATTTCTAGTGCTGATGCCTGAATTTCATTAAGAATCAAAGAATTGTAGGTAAATTTTGTTTCTGGAAAATACTTCACAATGTTTCCCACCAAAAATCTCTTTTATGTACTCAAACATATATTATTTCTCTGCTGCAAAGTGATGAACTTGCAGTTTAAATGTGACCCACAAGGATGGCCAGGTAAATTTCAGTACAACTTCCTTTATGTGAAGCATCTCAGATGCATTCTAGCTACTCCAAGGTCTTCTGATCAGATTATGTGAATGCTATAGGGTTAAATTAAAGGCAAGAAATGGAACCCGTGTGTATGCAGTGAGAATTTCATTCAGAGAAAAGAATTATACTGCAGGTTTAGATGACCTGTACACACATTTGTGCTCTCATTGTTAAGGCTGCCAGTGCTCTGGTCTCATCACACCTGCCACTGAGTTTGCCATAATAGTAGCAAACATTAAACTTTGTCCCCTGTATTGTTGTTTTTTCTTCAAAACAAGTCTTGTGTGTGATTTATGAGAGAGTCATAGCCCTCCTGGAAATACTCTTGTCATCTGTATAAACAAGGTGCATAAATTTGCGTGCACATTGCTTCTGTTCAAATGTGCTTCTGTGAAGGATCTGGTACAACTAATGAAAGATACATACACAGCACCTGTGTTCTTTTGAAGCAAAAGGCAGTTGTGTGTGTGTGTGGGGGGGGGGGTTGTTTTTGCAGACATGCACTTGCTTTAAGTCAAAACAGAGATTCCAGGCAATTTACAGAAGAGCCATTACAATGGGAAACAAATTGGATGAGCCATTTAAGCCTCGTTTCAAAATAAAAGAAAAGGAACATTGTGGCCTTCAACTACTGCCACAGCCTCACATTTGACAGCATGGGTATGGAGTCTTTGGATGTTCTCAGAAAAAGTGAAATAATCTGAGATGATCTGGCCAGGTTATCCTGCTATGGTAATAGAGTAGACCATACTGCCAGTAACTCAATGCCAATCGTCAGGCAGAAGTTAACTAACCTGACAACCCTGAGGACTAATTGTTTTGAATGGTGATGTCCACAGAGAAGGTTGATTGTCCCCAAGTGCATTAAATCCCACTTGAATCCATCTTGGTGAGGGACAGCAGCTTCATCAATACTATCCTGGGGCTGAGGAGGAGTTTGTGTGCCCCAAGGGCTCAGGACCAGAAAGTGATTCATGGAACTGGATCAGTAATACAGGCGTCACACTGTGATGAGGAAGGCCAAGGGAAGGCCACTGCATTATATTGCTCCCAGAACAATCTTCATGGCTCATCACCATGTATTTGAAATTGGATATGGCACTTAAAGCAGTAGAACTGAATACTGCCAGTTTAGCAAAAGGAACTGCAGAATGAACTCACCAAAAGGTGCCTTCATTTTGGCAGTGATAGGAAAAACATCTAGTATGCAATATGCCCTAATAGAGATATTGATTTTTCAAAATGTGATTTGTTCAATGGAGTTGTTAAGGTCTCGTGAACAATTCATGTTGCTTATTTAGTAGTCTAATGTAGGACAGATTAGGATAGATGGGTAAGACAGGATGGCAGTGTGTGTGGCCTGTTACCAAAGAGATGGGAGAGGAGGCCTCACTTACTCCACATCAGCAACAGAAAGTAGAATAATTCAAACAAAATCTGGGATGGTTTCAAATTTTTTGCTTTCAAACTGCTAGGTTGGCAGGAGCTGAGACAGTCAACAGGAGCTACCGAACCTCTAACCTGCCAACTTTCCAGTTGTCAAGCTCAGCATCTTAACCACTAAGCCACTGTGGCCCTATGAGAGATACTTTCAGCTTCTTTTTAAGAAGTATTAAAATTAATGGAAATAATACATCTGAACAATTTACTCCAGAATAATTTTGTTACACTGGATTGCCTAAGTGTTTATTACCAAACCTAAACATATTTCTCTGATTATTAGTAAGACAAACTGTATCCAATGTGGCCATTGCTACTTTGCTGAAAAGAAGGACAAGCATCACCAGAATTCAGGCCAGAGAGGATAAAAATCTCAAAAAGGAGAATACTTTGCAGGACTGAATGAGCTCCCATCTTTGTCCCAGCCAACCTAGCAGTTCGAAAGCAAGAAATTGCAAGTAGATAAATAGGGACTACTTCGGTGGGAAGGTAAACAGCGTTCCATGTGCTCCGGTGTCTAGTCATGCCTGCCACATGACCATGGAAATGTCTGCAAAAGCAAACAGCACTGGCTCTTCGGCTATGAAACAGAGATGAACACTGAACCCTAGAGTCAGATACAACTGGTTTTCGAGCAAGGGTGACCTTTACCTTTACCTATGCAGATATAATTAGATATATCAAGTGCACTTTAAGTAAAATTGCATTATAAAACTCATAACTTACTTACTTAACCTTAGATCCTCCCATGCTATATCAGTCAGCAGGGAATCCCCAACAATTTCAGTCTTGGGCAACTATCTCGACGTGTCATTTTAAATCTTCGATGAAAGTTATTCGCCATGTACAGTATTTTGAGGCTGTCCTTGTTGTCATTTGCATTCTCTATGTGAAAAATATGACCTGCCATTTTGAGTCTTTTTTGTGCAATGATGTTATATAATTTTTCACAAGCCCTCCTTCAAAGCACCTCCTCATTGGTAATGTGATCAAAATAGTGAATCTTTACAATTTGGTGGATGTACCTCTGCTGGAAGACATCAAGTCTTTTGTTATACTTACTGATGCCCTCAAAGTCTCACAGGTATAGGTGGTTGTCAGGATTACTATGTAAATGAACAAACGGAGTTTAATTTTCAGCATTATTCATTATCTGGAAAATAGCTTTTGCTATTTGAAGATGGTATTTGACATCTACCTCTGCATCTCCATTTTGGGTGATCACAAGTAATCCTTTCCACTTCCTCTAGCCACTGTGACCCAAGTATGACATGTATCCACATTATAGAGTTCACATTAATGTCCTTCAATCTCTCAATGCATATCCTAAAGACAATTTTCTTTGCCTCTCCATCCACAACGGTTGTCCCTTGTTGTAGTTTCAGCTCATCATCCACAAGCAAACGATGTCATCAGCAAAATCTAGGTTGCCAAGGCAATCTTGGTCCAACCAAGAGATGGCTGTCCCAGTGCATGCTGCTCATTGCATAATATAGTCAAGGGCCACAAGGAAGAGGAACAGAGATATAATACAGCCTTGCCTAAACAAAAAAGCCTTCCTAGGCACAGAAAGTAGGGTAATGCACAACCAGGCAGTACATTCAGAGGTGTTATTTTTCTTAGCTTCATCATTTTTTTCACCAAAATCTGACTGCCCTGTTTTAAGGCCTCTGCGAGTATCTCATCTAAGCCAGCTGCCTTGTTGCTTTTAAGGTTTTTAATAGCAAATCTCTACTTCTTTCATGGTAATCTTGCCAGTATTTATTTGAAGCTCCTGGTGGGCAGTCTCATCTTTAAAACTATATGTAGTGGTCAAACCTGGCTGGTTAAGAGTTTCCTGGAAATATTCAACCCACCTTTTTATTCGGCTCTTCTTGGTACAACAGGACCTTCCCACTGTTATCCTTGCTTGGAACACTGGAATTGTTTCTTTTTCTGGTTAATTTGTTGGCAATGTGGTAAAGAGTTTTAGCTTTATTTCGATTGGCTGCTTCTTCCATTTCAGTGCCTTTCTGTTCAAACCATTCTTTCTTATCTTTCTGGCAACTTTTCTTCACCATCTGGTCAAGTTCTGTATCTCTTCCACTTATTTTCTTTGCATCTTTGGCCTGGATCCGTTTTAGTTTTGTAACTTTTCTTTCATCAGTCAGCTTCCATGTCCTATCCTGGATCCACTGTTCCTTCCATCTGCCTTGTATTTTCCCAATTATATTTTGGACACAATCTATGAGGGTGTTTTTAAAGTTCCAGAGGTCTTCCACATCCATTACTTCCTCAGAGATGTCAAAATAATTTTGCAGCACTAAAGCAAAGGAGTTGGTGATTGTACACCCCTTGAGCTTCATTGTTGCAAATGGTCTTTTCAGTATAAATTTTCTTTGGTTTTGCAGTTTAAGCTTGATTTCTGCTCTAACAAGGTAGTTATCTGATCAAATATCTGCCCACTTGTTTGTCTTTGCATCATGCAGAGATTACCACCATTTCTGACTAATGCAAATATAGTTAATTTCATTGTAGGTGTTTTCACCTGGTGATTGCCATGTCATCTTATGGATTTGTCAATGTCAAATGCATGTGCTTCCAACATACAGTCCATCATTGAAGTTCACCAGTCATTCACCATTGTCACTAAGCTGAGCCAAATATGCATGGGTTCTAAACCCACATTTGTCACCACCCAGTCAGGTATTAAAATTGACGATCAGGACCTTCAGGTCATGCTTAAGAATATTGTCAAAGGTGTCCTATAGATGATCATAAAATTCATCCTTCACTGCATCATCTGAGCTTTTTGCTAGGGCATAGGATTGTACAATGGTTGCTTTGACATGTCAGTGGTTAAAATGGACTGTAGTTATTAGGTCACTGACCAGTTTCCATCCAATAAGTGCCATTGTTGTTTGCTCTCCCAACACTATTTAATTATTTAGCGTATGGCACTTGTACACATTGTGTCAACATATAACAAGAAAGAAAACTATATAAAAGCTATATAAAACTAAGCATTAATTTATAAACAAAGATCTAAACAATTTATATATTTGATTGCAACAGGAGTCACCCTTTAAAAAATCTCTATTGCCCACATATGCTATAAGGCTACATTGTTGTATAATATGTTGCACAGTCTGTCGTGGTGCCCCAGTTATGCAAAACGTCCGCACATCTACCCCACCCTGTACGTATTCTATTATTGGCTAGTCCATATCTTTTGAGGTGGTGTTTCAGTTACACATTGAAAATTCTGGTACTGGTATGGTGCTTTTCCCAACCATTCTCGTCTCTATGCGTCCTGCAGGTTGTTTATCCAATAAGTGCCTTTGTTGCTTGTTCTCCCAACACAAGGCCAACCCCATGCTCATATTTCACCTGAATATAGGATGGTCTTACCATTGTTGTTATTTCATCCACTCTCTTTCCATCTAGCCTCACTGATGTCCAAAATATCTAGCTTATAATAATCAAAGGCCTGTAGGAGTTGGGTAAACTGTCCAGCCTGGGATGGCATTCATACGTTCCAAACCCAAATTTTTGTGATAGTTTACTGGTTCAAAACTGAACTCCCACCTAGTTGATCAGAATTACTTGAGATTCTTCTTGCTGTTTCGGTTATAGCTTTAACAGGGACAGGTTGCTAGCCTGATGTCAAACCCTCCTCCTTTCTCATCTGGGCTTGGGACCAGCAATGGCAGAGATGAAACTCACAACAGAGCAAAATAATAATAATGAGGTCCCAATATAAGGAGATAAATAAGATATAACTTAAATAAGTAAAGCATAGCACTTACTAAACCTTTGCTTATGGAGCAACTACAAGAGTCTTTGTTCCATTCTTTCTGCCATGTTTCTCACGAACCCTTTTAATATTTATTCCATCAACTATTCAACATTAACACTAATTGTGAGTAGATTCTGTCTTTTGGCATGACTGTCCTTGACTGGCAGGACTGTACAAAGACAACACAGTTTGTGAACTGTATTTTTAAAAATACTTTTCCCTCCTGGTTTAGTGCTAAGCTGATGCAGCACTAATGCAAATGCTCACCACGTTTTGTCAGTTCAGCACTATTTTATTTGCTAAACATTAAAAAGAAAAAAATGGATTTGAATGCCTGCAAAAGGGGTATGCAAGAGTGGTAATAATGGCAAAGAAGGATGAGGGAGAATGAAGGCTAGCTGATAAGTGAACAATTGAAATACATTTCCTGGGATAATTAAACATTTCAGTGTGTGAGCTGCAGCAGCAGTTAACATGTTAGTGTTTTATAAACTTCTTCATGGCCATGCCCTCACTAAATTAAATTCATCACAAAGCAAATTAAATGAAGCAGAACAAATTAGAATAAAGAAATTGCATTCATTCAGTCAAATCAACTACTGAATTCATCAACATTTATTTAACTTACTTATGACTGCTTGGCAGCCCAAAGTTATCTTTATAATGCACAGGGGCAGCACATGTTAATCTAACACTTGTAGTGGGAAGTGAACGCTGCCCCCCACTGGGCCATTCACCCAATACGCATGCACCATATCCACTGAATGGCTTTTTAAAAACCCAAGGCCCACCATCTCCACAGAATGTGTCACCATGAGAAAAACAAGCAGAAGGAGCCTCCTAGAATCAAAGAACTAATTTGATTCTGCAACAGCAGCTCCTTTTTTAAAATAAATTTTTATTGATTTTCTAAAATAAAGTAACATACAAATACAGAAAAGAAAAACAACATAGTAAAACATGTAAGTGATACATTGACATAAAAGGAAAAAAAGAAGAAGAAAAGCTTTAAACAATAAAGTTAGATGTATATATGTCTAAATATAACCCTTTTAAATTTTAACATTTAACTTACTATCTCTTTAATGTTTTATTATCACAATAATAATTATCCCAACTTTACTCTTAAACATTAGTAACCAATAACTTCTTATTTTGTCTAATTTCTATTCAAATCAAATTTATCCAAAACTAGCAGATTTTGCCTGGCGGTGCCGGGCTGTTTTTAATGGTTTTGGAAGGTTTTTTTTTCTTAATGTTGGTAAAGAGCCGGGCTGTTTTAAATTGTGTTGTAAGGGATAATTTTTCCCGTAATTTATGTAAAAAAGAGGTGTGTTGGTGGTTAGGGGTGGTTTTGGGTGTGCACAACCACCACCACCCATATAATACCACTCCAACCACCAACACACACATTAAAAATTTCTGGCAAGGCAGGAGTGTTGTGTGTGTGTGTGTGAGAGAGAGAGAGAGAGAGAGAGAGAAAGAGAAAAAGAAGCAGTGTGTGTGTGTGTGTGTGTGTGTGTGTGTGTGTGTGTGTATGTGTGTGTATTGTCCCCCCAACCCTTCCAGAGCCAGGGAACCCTGCAGAGAGGGGATCCCCCCCCCCGCGCAGGACACCCCGTTATTAAAGAGAAGAAACCAAGCTCTTTCTTCTCTTTTAAAACAGAGTGTTTGGGAGGGGGGTGTATTCGATCTCCTCTTCCTGGTCCCCTGGGTTTGGTAGGGTTGGGGGGACAAAAGGGGTCTGTCCCCCAACCCTTCCAGAGCCATGGGACCCAGCAGAGAAGGGATCATCTCCCCCCCGCCAAAAAAAAGCACTCCGTTTTTAAAGAGAAGAAACCAAGTGGTTTCTTCTCTTTTAAAATGGAGAGTGTGTGTGTGTGTGTGGGTGTGGGTGTATATTCGATCTCCTCTCCCTGGTCCCCTGCATTTGGTAGGGTTGGGGGGACAAAAGGAGTCTGTCACCCCAACCCTTCTGGACCCAGCACCTTTCATTGCCTCCCTCACCCACCCCCTAACCCTTACCTAACACTTATCTTTTCCTAGCTCCCTCCAGCTGGGTCTTTCAAAGTCTTTCCCTCCGGCTCCCACCATTTATTTTTTTTAGTCAGTGTGCGTTCCCAGCCTCCTCTGTGCTCGTATCCCTCAGCCTGATTGGCTGAGGGGTTGCACAGTGCAAAGGACGTTGGGAATTGAAGTCCTTTTTCTTTGTTCATGTTCAGGGGGCTCCTGCCCCACTGCCACATTATTCAACCCGACAGTTACCTGCGAACCCGGTTCGGGTGAGTGCAGGGAGGCTCGGTCGGGGCTAGTGGGGCCTGGTGCAACATCCTTTGTCACATTCCAACGGTTAACGCACAGATTTATAGGTATAGACAATTATATTTCTATTTCTATCCTTATCAATTTATTCCAATATTACATTCTATACATCATTCACCCCATGTATTTACATTGCCCAGGAGGATGTGGTATTTCCCATTGATTTCTACTGTACCCAAAACTTCAATTGGTCTGGTGTCAGTCTATTCTTCCCCTCTCCCCTCAAAGCGTGATCCACAAACTGTCTCCATATATTCCAAAATCTATTCTCTTTAATTATTCCTTTTTAAAAATTCAACGCCCATGTTAATTTTTCATTCAATGCGAGATCCCACATCTCCTTATACCAATCATCTACTTTTAATATTATAACATTCTTCCAATTTTTTGCTATACACATTCTACCCATAGTAAGCATTATAGCCAATAATTCTTGCAGCTGCTTTTGATGGATGCTAATTTCAAGTCTCTTGGAACCAAGGGATTACAGGGAGGGTACTCCAAAATGGGCAAATAACATCCAACTGCTAGTCACAACTAGTGTAGACCCATTTAATCAGTGGGGTTTGAATAAATGTTTACTTGTTCAGAGGTTGATTCAGTGATTCTCTGTTTGGATCTAGCAATTGGATTTTGGTCCATATGTATGTATGGAGTGGGCAAAACAGTGGCAAATGAGCTTCAACATTAGAAGTGCAGAGTGATGCATGTTGGGGCAAAAAAAACACCAATTACATTTATAAACTGATGGGGTCTGAACTCTCTGCGACAAACCAGGAAAGGGACCTTGGTGTCCTGGTGGACAGATCAATGAAGGTGTCAACCCAGTGTGCCTCAGCAGTGAAAAAAGCAAACTCAATGCTAGGGATCATTAGGAAGGGTATAGAAAAAAAGTCAGCAAGTGTCATTTTGCCTCTTTATAAATCTATGGTGAGGCCCCATCTGGAATATTGTGTACAGTTCTGGTCGCCATACCTCCAGAAGGATATTATGGAGTTGGAGAAAGTACAGAGGAGGGCAACCAGAATGATTAGGGGACTGGAACACCTTCCTTACCATCTGAGGGTGCAACGGTTGGGCCTCTTCACTCTTGAACGACGGCGACTAAGAGGTGACCTGATTGAAGTTTATAAAATCATGCATGGTGTGGACAAAGTAGATAAGGAAAAACTGTTTTCCCTATCGCATAACACTAGAACTAGGGGGCACTCCATGAAACTTTTGGGTACTAGTTCTCAAACAAATAAGAGAAAGTACTTTTTCACCCAGAGGATCACTGGTCTATGGAACTCCGTGCCAGAAGTAGTGGTGACAGCTGTCAGTCTTGACAGCTTTAAGAAAGGATTAGACAAGTTCATGGAGGACAAGAGTATCAATGGCTATAATTATGGATACTTAAGGACAACCTCGGGGTTGGAGAGATAGGCAGGATATCTCTCAATGCCATTTCCAGGGAATCCTAAGCAGGTGAAGGCATCTGCCTGGGAATACCCTGAATGAAATGGTGAGCCACTGTGTGAGGATGAAGACGAGAATTAACCCTTTCCTCGGGGATCTATAATCAATTAACAAGTAGTTAGAAAAACCTATGCAAGAACCCAGGTGTAAATATTCAAACAATATACATAAAAACGAACAGTGACCACATGTAATATGTACAATATATACAAGATATACAGAATATACAAAATGTACAGAGTATATAACAGAAAATATTTCTTAGACTTGAAACCAACCAAAAAGGTGAAGCCAAAATGGTATAGTAAAAAGCTTTACTATGTGAATTATAGTATGCAAATAAATTCGATAAGAACAATATGTATGTATGTATGTATGTATGTATGTATTAACTCTCCCATATGAGATTCCAAGCAAGGGATACATTTTTAAATAATTAGTCATTATGCCATAAAACTCAGTGAGAGAAAAATACAAAAGAACAGAATTAGTTTGCAGATAGAAGCATTGTGATGCCCCTTTTTCTGGCAATTCTATCAAATCTCTTAAGGGCCTTTTCAAAAAGGCAGAAGACTCCGTATAGGCCAGCCATTATGGCGAACCTTGGCACTACAGATGTTCTTGGACTTCAATTCCCAGAAGCCCAAGCACCCTGTGAATCCACACAAATGGGTTTACTGCGATTCATCCAGCCCACGCTGCCCTCATCAGGCACATTTTACTTCCACTTCTGGGAGCGACGAGGGCAGCGTGGGCCGGATGAATCGCAGTAAACCATTCATGGGTATAGGGTATCCTACTATAAACCTGCTGTGAGCACCTCCTTCTGGCTATTAGCTTTGATTCTGAGCTTTACAAAGTTTGTGCAAGTGAAAGGAGAAGGAAGACCAGGAATGCGTGTTGTGAAGTGGGAAAAGTGAACAAGAGCAGCATATTTAATGAAAACCTTTTCTTTTTTTGCTACTGGAAGCATATGCATTATTGATAGTCCTATATAGGTATGCACAAAGCTGTAAAATGATAAGCTCATTTTCAAGACAATGTTGAGGGTACAATACCTCACTACAGAGCATGAGTTACAGACTATGTTACTAAAAGTATATTAAGCCTAGCATCTATTGTTCGTTACTTTTGGAAGAGAGATCTGGAAGTCCGGTATATTTGAGCTTACAATGATTTGTGCTTACAGTGCTTATGTTTTATTTGTGGCTCAAGTGGCTAAGATGCTGTCTGGAAGGCGAGAGGTCAGCAGTTCGATTCCTGAGGACTGCAGGACAGAATGAGCTCCTGTCTTTGTCCCAGCTCCTGCCAACCTAGCAGTTTGAAAGCAAGAAATGGCAAGTAGATAAATAGGGACCACTTCAGTGGAAAGGTAAACAGTGTTCCATGTGCTCCAGTGTCTAGTCATTCCTGCCACATGACCACGGAAACATTTGCAGGAGACAGCGCTGGCACTTCGGCTTTGAAACAGAGATGAGCACTGATCCCTAGAGTCAGATATGACTGGCTTTTGAGAAAATGAAACCTTTAAAGAGCTAAAAAGGAGTCATGAATGAAAAGAGGAACAGATATGAGCAAAGGCTAGAGTTGCTGTGTTGGAAATCAACTTAGGTGAGCAGTGTAGACATCTCCCTACAGACTAGGAGGAATAGAGAATTCCATGACCATTCGGAGACTGAATAGCTGGAATTCTCCATATTTGCTTTCTCCCCCTCTACTCTGAGGACAAATTATGCACAAAAGCCAGCCCTTGATAAGATTATTTCCTCACAGCTTGGCTTGCCTTGTTGGGATATGGATAAGAGAGTGACATGAAGTAACTAGTGCATGGTAACTGTTACAGTGAAAGAATCAGAATACATAAGAACATAAGAACAGCCTTGCTGGAATAGGCCACAGCCCATCTAGTCCAGCATTCTGTCTCACACAGTGGCTCACCATTTGCTTCAGGGTATTTCCATGCAGATGCCTTCTCCTGCTTAGGATTCCCTGGAAATGGCATTGAGAGATATCCTGCCTACCTCTTCAACCCGGAGGTTGTTCTTAGGTATCCATAATTATAGCCATTGATACCCTTGTCCTCCATGAACTTGTCTAATCCTTTCTTAAAGCTGTCAAGAATGATAGCTGTCACCACTTCTTCTGGCAGGGAGTTCCATAGACCAGTGATCCTCTGGGTGAAAAAGTACTTTGCAGGCGCACCCCCCCCCCCCCAATAATGGACTCAGACACAAATGAAAGTGGATAACGGCATTGGGCCACATTTATTGATTCATGCCCTAGTCCGAATTATAAATTTCTATTGGTAAAACGACCAATCATAATTCTTAAGGCAAGCAGGCCGAAGTAACACTGGTAAGGTACCACCCAAAATTGCCAGCGGCAATTGTTACAATGTATCTATTTGTATCAATTTGTTTGTTGACAACAAACAAATTGTTGACCGTAGTCAATATCTACCTAATGACCCCACCCTCTGACGTGTATCCGTAAAATCAGGGGGTGATTCCAGCTGTCTAGTGGTAACCATCACCCCCTCGCCTGGTTCGTCGTTGACCGGACAACGTTTAAACAACTTATGCCTATCTAGTGTTGTCCAGTCAATTGCGAACCTGCCGGATACCTGTGGGTCATAAATGTTTACCTTACCAGTGCTACCCGCCACCCGGAGAGGCTTCAATAAAGGCTCGACGGCCCCCCCAAGACCGTCAGCTCGGTCGACAGGCCTGCTCGCCAATCACTCAGCAGGAGGTCCATCCCTCCTCGCGACCGATGGACCCCATCCCCTGCGTAAAGCCCATAATTTTGCAGACTAATGGCCGGATGAGGACTGACCCGCCTCCAGCCCTTGGTCGAAAGGAATCGGGCCACCGCCCTGTTCACCATGCGCCTAGCGCGGTCCAAGGCCTGGAGGTCAAGGCCTCCCCTATAAGCATGCCGTGGGACCATATCTGACCCAACAAGGGTTGTGGCGGGCCATACGTAATGTAAGTAGGCGAGTTACTGCAAATCGCATGCTTCAGCGATAAGCCAGTGACCTGTCCCAAATCATTACCCCCAAGATGTATGATCAGGATGTCGGGCGGGTCAGCGTTCCTTGCCGAAAAAAGGAATGGCAAGAGCTCCCGCCACAACATACCGGGCTTACCGTACCATGTGAGACTTGCGTACGCACCGAGTCCCAGTCGGGGTCCCCAATCTGTTGCCGCAGCGTAACGCGCTGCCCTGTGCACGTAGCTATGGCCCACCAGCCATACTGTCACCGGTGTGATACGACACCCAGGGTCTGTCAAGGAAAAACAGGGAAGGAAGAAATATGTGGTGACTAAAAAACGGTACTCACGGTGGGAGTGGGCGAACATAAAACTGGAAACACTGCGAGCCCCACCTCCCCATGCTGCGTATGTCAGCCCCGGAGTACCCATAAGCAGCCGCAGTAGAGGCCGCCCCAATTCTAAACGAGTGGGTGCCGTAACGGGCCCCAGGGAGGCCCACCCTAGCCAGTGCCTTCCCAGTCACCTTCCAAAATTGAAATTTAGTGAGGGGAGACCCATCTTGGTGACAGAAAAACGGGCCATGGTGCGTGCCACGCAGTGCAAGGAACTCCTGTAGGGCACCAACCGGACAGATGTCTGCCTAGGAACATCGTAGCAGTCTTACACCACTGCCTACGCCGTGCTGATCTGTTTTAGAGGAGCGTATCCTCAACTGAGCCCAATCATTGCAAACATAGACATCTTCGAGTTCCAGTGCCCTACGACTTGCATCCGCCTTACTCAGCATCACAAGCTCGCTGATGCGGAGCGCTCCAAAAAAGGCCACCGTTGTAGCCGCATGAAACAGGGCTGCCTCATACCTATCGAAACATAGGTCATGCCAGCCCCGTGCCAGTTGGGTAAGGACCCCCAGGGGAAATTGGGTGGCGGTCGTCCAGGCTACGCCCACGTTCCCGCACCCACCCCTCCAAAACGTGTCTCACACGGAAATCAGCGGTACTGTCCGCATGACCTCCCACCTTGGCCATAAAAGCCAGCGCTGATAGCCTAGATGCCATGGTGCGGGGTGCCAGGCCCTGGGCGTGCAGGTAAACCATGAAACGAAGGAGGTGGGCCACTGGGATCGGCCAGGTATCTGGCAGTCGAGATTGGGTACAAAAAGTCTGAAAGGAAACCCACGCGTGGTGATACGCCTTACGCGTGCGTGGCGCCAGAGACATGCCGATCGCCCGGTTCACTTCTCCTTGCCAAAGGTCCATATCTCCTCCGGGAGTGGCGAGGGAAATTCCTCCGCATCCGGGGCCAAGGCACGGAACCGGGAGATCTGCAGGCGGGACAAAGCATCAGCAATATCATTATTCACCCCCGGGACATGCCTGGCCCTGAACAGTACATTGAGGCGCAGGCTGCGCAATACAAATTGGCGCACGAGGTCCATGACCCTGGGAGATTTAGAGGTCTGTGAATTGACAATGTGTACAACGGCCGCATTGTCACACCAGAAATGCACCACAGAGTTGGCCCACTCCTCACCCCATAGCATCAAGGCCCCCAGTATGGGAAAAAATTCCAAATATGTGAGATCCCTCAGGCGACCCGTGCCTGACCAGGCTGGTGGCCATCCACCATATGCCCACTTCCCATTGAAGTACATCCCATAACCAAGGGATCCTGAGGCATCAGACTGAATCTGAAATTGGGGTGAAGCCAGGAGATCTGACCTCCAAAATGAGACCCCATTAAACTCCCTCAAGAACTGGAGCCATATGTGCATATCTGCCCTGATGCCCCGTGTCAATCTGGTCCTATGATGGGGCCTGGATAAGCCTGACATGGCGTCGCACAAGCGCCGAGCAAATGCCCTGCCAGGTGCGACCACCCTGCAAGCGAAATTAAGGTGTCCATGTAGCACCTGCAGTTCCCGAAGGGATGCCTTGCGCTTAGCCATCAAGTCCGATATAAGGGCCACTATCCTTGACACTTTGTCTTCCGGCAACCTAGACGCCTGCGCTACCGTGTCAATCTCCACCCCCAGGAATACTAACTTATTAGTCGGGCCTTCGGTCTTTTCGGGCGCTAAAGGGACACCGAGTTCCTGCATTAGCGTCTGAAATGTATTGAGGAGACGTGTGCACGTGTCCCAGCCCCGTTCACCCCCGAACAAAAAGTCATCCAGGTAATGGGCTACAGACCGAGACCCTGACCTACGGACAAATGCCCACTGCAGAAATGTACTGAAACGCTCGAAAGCCGAGCAGGATATGGAACAGCTGAATGGCATGGCTTTGTCAAAATAATATTCACCCCGGAATTTGAAACCCAGCAACTCAAAGTCACCCGGGTGCACTGGCAGGAGGCGAAAAGCCGACTTAATGTCACACTTAGCCAACAGTGCACCCGGGCCACATGAGCGCACCATGCACAATGCCTGGTCAAATGATGTATACCTGACAGAACAAAGGTCCTCAGGGATAGCATCATTGACCGAATGACCGGCTGGGTATGACAAGTGATGAATCAGGCGGAACTCGCCCTGGGACTTCTTGGGCACTAGTCCTAGAGGAGACACTTTAAGGTTGGGGAAAGGGGGCGCGGGGAAAGGGCCAGCGACCCTGCCCGCAGCGACCTCCTTATTAATGCTGGTGGCAGCCACCTCCTCCCGTCCTCTAAGTGACAAAAGGTTGGGTGCGTCCTGCGGTGACCTATCCCCCGTGAAAGGAATACGGAAACCCAGTTGAAAACCCTGAAGGAGGTACACAGCGTCTGCTTTCTTCGGGTACAATGCGAGCCAACGCTCCAGCATATCAACATTAATTGGGGAGGGGGCCCTTCGGTGAACCCACTCCTTCCGTGGCAGTTCTGCCTGCCCCTTGTCCGCCCCTACCCCTGCCCCTGTATCCTCCCGGCCTGGGACAGGCGGAGGCAGCATGGGGGCCGGAACAAGCGGGGCACTCGTGCTTGTACTTGCAATTTTTTCTGTTGCAAGAACCATTGGACGAGAAGGTCCAGCACAGCAGGCGGGCTGGAACCCCCTGCCCCGCCACTTGGCGGGGAGCCTGTGCCGGGGCCGCTCGTTGGACCGCATGTCCACAATGGTATCTATCCCCAGGCGCCGGGCGCGTGGGGGTCATATACAGAAGCCACAGCTTCTGGCAGGGCTCATCCCACCTCATCTCTGGGTGCAGTGGAATCCTCATGCGGAATTCTTCGTCGTAAGCCAGCCACGATGGACCCGGGAAATCAACCATGGCCCGGTAGATGTTGTCCAGATACTGGACCATAGGGATGGCCAAATCCGGCCTAGCCCTGAGGTAAACGGCCATGTAAATCAGGTACGCTGGCAACCAATTTGCCCACGTGCGTGGAGGCTTACGACGACGTGCCTGCTCCTTATCCTTCTCGTCCAGCCCTTCCCTCTCCTCCTTGGTCGGCTCCCTATTAAGAAGGGAGAAGATATCTACATACTCGCCCCTCCAAATCTTTTCCCTGGTAGACTGGGCCAGATGGTCCCCCAGGGGCAAGGAATACCCTGCCGTTGGCAGTGCCGACACCGGCACAGAGGGAACTGCGGGCAAAGCAAAGGGGGCCTGTACCAGCCCGGGGATTCCCAACACATTCCCCACCACACAGGGGGCACCACCCGGACCCGGGCCCTGTGTCAGGGGTGAAGTCGCCGGGTGGGCCGGAGGCAATTGGACCGCCGTACCACCCGTGCAAGGCCATGGCCATTGGAAAGCCCCCCCCAAGGAAGTCAGTTGTGTGGGTGCACCAGCTTGAACTGCATACTCACACGATGCACCCCCACGGGCCGCCCCCACTGGGGGTTCCGGCCCGCTGGGGGCGTCGGAGTTCACGACCGAAGCTGAGCTCGTCGACGGGGCCAGACCCGCACCAGACTGCTGCACCTGTTGAGTGGGGAGCTGCGAGGCAGTGGCCGCCACCGGCCCACGCGCCTCAGGCGGCTCAACCCGACCCATCGCCGGCCGCTGTTCGGCAGCCAAAGGGGGCACCTGGAAACCTAAAGGCACCCCTGTTTGATTGGTCCTCGCCAAGGATGCTTCAAGGGCCGCAACGCGGGCCAGAAGGGCCTCCACGTTGACAAATGCCCCAGCCCCAACGGTGGGCGAATGGGCAATCGGCCCATAGTTAAAGGGTACCTGTCCAGGCCCCTGAGTCCCAGGGGCCAGATAAGGCCAAGAGCCCATGCCCAGCCCCTGTGGAGCCGTGGGCACACCCTGGAAAGGCAGGGAACCCAACCACCCCCCGTGGCTCGCTCCCCCCATGGGGAACTGTGCACTCGGGCAAGAGGGCCCAGCCGCACGGACCCCAGCGGGGGCGCTGGACATCGGTTGCGGGCCAAGGGCCGAGGCCCCATCCGGGGCCACTTGCCCGCACCGCGGATCGGGCCAAGGGGCCACCGATCCCATCCCACCGGTCCCGGTGGGCTCCATTAAAGGCGGCCGCTGGGCGGGCGCAGTCGCGGTCCTCCGACCCGGCTGGCGCCTCCGCGCTGATCAAGCCACGTTAGCGGCTGCCTTCTTCTTCGAGGGCATAGCTGAGTTAGCTAGGGAGCCTACAGAGAGAAAAAGCTGCCCAAAAAGGCTTCCCCTGAAAGGACACGAGCGACGTAGGTAAGAGGGAAAAACTTCTCCGCTCCGTCGCTTCGCCAAAATGGCAGCACGGCTGCCTCGTGGCCAGCCCTTTTATTAGGGTGCTTGCCACGCCCCTAACTACCCGGATGGCTTCGTCCGGTGGGGGGGGCCACAAAGAGCGCGGCGGCCATTTTGGCGCCACGCTTCCATTCTCTTATTTGTTTGAGAACTAGTACCCAAAAGTTTCATGGAGTGCCCCCTAGTTCTTGTGTGTGTGATAGGAAAAACAGTTTTTCCTTATCTACTTTGTCCATGCCATGCATGATTTTATAAACTTCAATCAGGTCACCTCTTAGACGCCGTCGTTCAAGGGTGAAAAGGCCCAACCGTTGCAGCCTCAGATTGTAAGGAAGGTGTTCCACTCCCCTAATCATTCTGGTTGCCCTCCTCTGAACTTTTTCCAGCTCCATAATATCCTTCTGGAGGTATGGCGACCAGAACTGTACACAGTATTCCAGATGGGGCCTCACCATAGATTTATAAAGAGGCAAAATGACACTTGCTGACTTATTTTCTATACCCTTCCTAATGATCCCTAGCATTGAGTTTGCTTTTTTCACTGCTGAGGCATACTGGGTTGACACCTTCATTGAGCTGTCTACCAGGACACCAAGGTCCCTTTCCTGGTTTGTTGCAGAGAGTTCAGAACCCATCAGTTTATAAATGTAATTGGTTTTTTCCCCCCAACATGCATCACTCTGCACTTACTAATGTTGAAGCTCATTTGCCACTGTTTTGCCCACTCCCCCAGTGTCAAGAGTTCCCTCTGGAGCTCCTCACAATCTCTCACAGTTTTCACTACCCTGTATAATTTTGTGTAATCAGCAAATATGTGAAACGTGATATCAACAACAGACATAAGAGGTCATTAGAGGCCACCTAAAAGTCATTAAGGAATACATGGTAACTGCAGTGGAGAATGATAGAAAAAATACACCCAAAGATGTTAACCAGGATTCTATTGTAAGTTTTTTTTTCAATCTTCTTCCCTCTTGGCACTTGCCATTTTTCCAGGCTGCTGCTATTTCTTCCCTCACTTCATTGCTGTTGATCACCTGCCTGTTATTTAATTCCTTTGAGTTTTGTTTCAAATATTGTAAGTTTGTGACTATGATGCAAATCCCATCATCCTACCACTACTGGTTGCATCACACAGAAAAACCAAGGATGATTTGATTTTTTGCTGACACCGTGAGTGACGATTCTTGCTTTGTAATTCCATTGTGGACAGCAATGCATATCCACTTTTTTCTACAAGTCGTATAGTTAAGCAGGTGCATAGGTAACAATTACTATCTGCAACAACTGCTGATGACAGCCTACCAGTGGTAAAGGTAAAGGTAAATGTTTCCCTTGCTCGAAAGCCAGTCGTATCCGACACTAGGGTTCATTGCTCATCTCTGTTTCAATGCCGATGAGCCAGCACTGTCTGCTTCTTCAGACACTTCCATGTTCATGTGGCAGGCATGACTAGACACCGGCGTGCATGGAACGCTGTTACCTTCCCACCGAAGTGGTCCCTATTTATCTACTTGCCATTTCTTGCTTTCAAACTGCTAGGCTGGCAGGAGCTGGGATAAAGACGGGAGTTCATTCCATCCTGCAGTACTCAGGAATCGAACTGCTGACCTTCCTCCTCCCAGTCAGCATTTTAGGGAAATCAGACCACAATCCATCCATACACCAGCCAGTTTCTAGCATACTACTTTGTACCTGCTGTTTGTTGGAATTCATGCAGAGAACTTTTGTTCTGTTTGCATCTGTTCATTCAGCAAGATAGTTATTATGGTCTCCTTTGACACCCAAAGAATAAAAGAGGGCATAAAGAAATATAAGAGGTTATTATGGTAAGGAATGCCTCCTCAAGATTATATAACCCAGAGTGATTATGTCCTTAATGTAGAGATGTATGCTTCCTTTGTAAGTGAAAGATACATTGGTGGATTCTAAATGGGGGGGGGGGGGTGTTAAACAAAACTAGAGCAGGTTTGTGTGGTCAGCCTGTGTTTGCTGAAGGATAACTTCACCAGTCATGAGGAAAATGAGTTCCCTGAACCGAGTTGAGACTAATATTTATCTTGCAGACATTCTTAGCTTCAGTCCATGGAGCTTATAGGAAACACGAGCTCCGAGTCTGCTTTTTGTGTGAAATTTAATACAGAAGCTGTATGTTCTCTCCTCATAATGTCCAATGTTTAATCATCTGGGGTAAGATAGTAGAAGTGTGGATTGGGGAAATAATGTTGTTCAGTGCCTTCACAAATAGAGATCTGGAAGCTGTTAGTCTTGGGCAGGAAATGGAGCACAACTGTAGGGAGGAAAGGGCTGGGCTGAGCTGGCTTCTTTCTCTCCTGCTCAACCCTCCTACCACCAGAAAGTGATAGACACCCCCCCCCCCCGGTGCAACTGCAGCCAAAACTATTTTCGTGATCTGAGTTTGATCCCCACAGGCTCAAGGTTGACTCCACCATCCATCCTTCCAAGGCTAATAAAATGAGTACCCAACTTGTTGAAGTCAAAGTGCTATTACCTTATGAACAATCCAGGGAGTGCTCTTAGAACTATGTGGCAGAGTGTAAATGTAATTGCTCTTGCTTATATTATTTAGGATAATCTGTTGCCTATTGAGCAACTCATGAGAGGAGGTAACTTTGTGTATTGGTCTATTCACAATTTACAGTATGTCCCAATAGGGAATTGAGCTGCCAGTCCCAATCAGCATAGCAGGAAGCGGAAGAGAGTGTGAAAGTGCACAAAAAAACAGACTCTCCTGTCCCCACCACCCCACCACATTCCTTAACTGTAAATTTATAGTCCTTGTGTTTGGATCCTTCCTCCCTCCTCAAGGCCGTCTCAGCGTTGGCGTTGGAGTTCCCTAGGCTGATGGTTCTAGGGGACTTCAGTTTGCCTTCGCTGGGGACAGGTTCAGAGGTTGCACAGGAGTTCAGGGCTTCCATGGCAGCTATGGGCCTGACTCAGGTGATTCAGGGTTCAACCAGGGGAAGTGGCCACACGCCGGACCTAGTTTTTTTGTCGGAGTGGTGGCAGAGTGATCTGAGATTACAGAAATTAGACACTATACCTGTGCCATGGTCAGATCACTATCTGGTGACTCTGGACTTCCTGGGGGCAGCAGTTAATTGCAGGGAGGCAGGCCCTATTAAATGGGCCCGCCCCAGGCAACTGATGGATTCTGACGAATTCCACAGGGAACTGGGGGATTTTCCTCTGGATCGGCTACACGATTCATCCGAGGCGCTCGTTGACCTGTGGTACAGGATGACTACCAAGTATGGCCCAAAAAACTGTCTGAGTGGTGTTCAACATGATCTGCTACTACATGTGGGTTTAACTATTTAAGTCACAATTGCCACTATACATTATTATTTTTTAATTATCTTTGCTTCTTTCCCTTCCTTTTTTTACTTCAATTTTTTATTTTTCCCTTGACATGACATCCAGGAAATTAAAACTATCTGCAGATTAATTGAGATTTTTCTATCTTACAGGAACATCTGCCACCAAAATACACAAAGATTGTATTAGCAAAAGAAACCATTTGATTAGCTTTGTAAAAGGCAGAAAGGGAAGCTGGGGTAAAGTGATATTTTTCAGTTGTTTCATTCACAGCTTTTCATTATCATTTTTGAACAGTGGTTGTGACTGTGAGTCTAAAAGTCCATCCCTGAAGCTGCATGATCTTCCCCACAGATGCCGTTTTCCATATCTATCAGGGCTATTGTCTTTGTTTTGTTTTCTTGCAAAACATAAAATACCTCCTAAAAAGTAAAACAATTCAAAATGAAGGAGACAGAAATGTGGAAGTATTTTTAGAAACAGCTGGTAGAACAAACTCTGGTAACTGTTATGCCTAGAGCAAATCTATTTAAACAAGCTTTCTTCAAAGCAGCCACTATTTTTGCAATGTTGATAATAATTCATACATACACAGAATAAGAGTGGAAAAAAACATCTTGATGAGAACTGTCAGTGCCTAGTTTGCCCATCATCCACCTGAAAAAATTCCTGAAGAAGTCTGTGCATTTTATAGCAATCATGGAACAGAGAACAGATTGGCCAAAATCCTATTGGTGATTTATGGTGGCATTATGGCATAGGTTGCAATAGAAAATTGCTACTAGTCAACAAGTCACTGCTTGTCAGTCATGTGAGTTGATGTGTATTCAAGGAATTAAAGTTGATTATCAGAAAGTAACAACTGAAATTCATGCCAGTCCAGTTATACCAGCACAGGCCACTGGCAGGATTCCAGCCAACAAAATGTAGCAATGACTAGGAATGTGAGCCCTACTCACAAAATGTCTTGTACAGTAGAACCCTGTATAACGGGGAAAAACTCCATTCCGTGGGACTCTTTGTTATATGAGTTTTTTCGTTATACGAAATGCTATTGGCAATACCTCGCATAACGAAAATAAAATGTTAATTATATAGGGTTTCATTATATGAGGTATACCTTGCTTTAACAAAAACCTCGTATAACGAAAAATTCGTAATGCAGGGTATCGCGGTTAGCGCAAAATGCTTCGTTAAATGAATTTTTAGTTATACGAAGCGTTTATTATCCGGGGTTCCACTGTATTTGGTGATTGGCCTAGGCTTACTATGCCAAGACATCCAACTGAATCTTGTTCCTGCATCATTGAGGTTTCACAGTGTCAATTACAAGTATAGTTTTTGCATAAAACAGTATCTTTCTTTCACAGGTTTCCTCAGAAAGGAGAGGGAACTGCATGAAATTCTATAATTTCTTTTGCAAAAATTGGAGCAAAAAAGGTTAAATGGGGGAAAACATAAATTGGATCTCATTTTTGTGAAAAAATTTTTTGCTGTTGCAGGGGCAAAGTCTTAGTGACAGGTCAACAGGATGAGATTAGGATAGCTGCTGAGAATGAGAATTTTTTCCCCTATTCTTTAAAACACGATCTTGAATACACATTTGGAAGCTATACAGGATTAGTAATTAAATGGGAGACTTCCAAGGAGTAGCAGATGTCTCCAAGTAGGAAAAGGATCCCAATGAAACCCTGTAGAGCTAGCTTAACCAGTAGTCTAACTAAGTACAGTATACAGGGATTTCCCATGTTCCTGTATCCTGCTGGGGAAAATAATGTGCAGGGAATTCATAACTTTTGTTATAGGAGAATCATATATGTGCAAAGTTATATGTTGAAGTACATGACCATTCACCACCAATACCAATTCAATATTTACATGTCTGGCAGCTCAAATCCCATGCATGTAAATATGAAACATGATACTATTTTTTAAAGGAAATATCACAGTTTTAAGTGATTTTTAATTAATAAAAAATACAGAGTAACAGGTTATGACAAATAGCAGAACCTGCCATATTGCCCTTAGAGATAGGATGTGAAGCAGGCTAATTGATGAGAGAGATTGAGGGAGAGAAAGACTCACATATTAGTCTTAATGACACTTGAGAACAAATTGGGAGGGAGGGATCAAAAACATGCTGTGGTTTATCAATAGTTCTGGAGGAAAATATGATATCGAAATGGATTTATAGAATCCCTAACCTGGCCTCCATATGCAAAGGCTACCTTTTTTCTAATTAAAATGAAGAACCAAGAAGAAAGAGGATATTATCTCACAGACTGAAAGAAAGCTGAGCAGGGAAAAGCCCATATTATTTAGTTAATTAGTTAGTTAGTTAGTTAGTTAGTTAGTTAGTTAGATAGATAGATAGATAGATAGATAGATAGATAGATAGATAGATAGATAGATGTTTATTTCTATACCGCCTTTCTTACCCTGCGGGCAACTCAAGGCAGTTCACAACAATAAAGTACACAATAAAACAAAATACAGCAATATAAAATTCGAACAAGCAGTAGCAGCAATAGCAATATACAAAATAAATAAATACAGTACAATACAGTCTAATCCATACAATCTATATCATAATAACAGTAAGATCCCCAGAAATACAGTATACAAAGAATTCATCACCCCATACAATGCAATACAGAATGTCTTGCAATGCAATATTACAGCCCTTGTTCCACTGGTGCTGATCGCTGGCCACATATGGTACATTGTTGTGCTATTCCAACAATCTCTCAGAAGAGTGACTTGAGATTTTTATACCAGGGAGCGTTTTTAGTAGGGTACAGTGACCAGTTGATTCTGGGATGGAAGGCCTTAGCCTCCAGCCAGAGGAAAGTGCCCACAACTGAAGTAGAGTTGCAACAGCTTATGTAGCATTCCTCCTTGCCCACAAATATCTTGTTCTGGTATCCTGAATCAAAAGCTGCATATAGTAATCTTTCTACAAGGAATTTGTTCCACATAAAAGATGTGAAATATGGATCCCAGCCTTTCCCCTGAATCAAATTTGATTTTCTATTATACTTCTGAGGATGGTACATTTTGAAGACAAGTATATTCACATCAGATGCATAAGTGCCTCAGCATTATGGAGGGAAGCTGTTTTTGTTTTGATGTGGCATCCCTGAATATCCAGCCCAGGATTTGAAAGCAGCAGCCATGGATAGGAAATTTTAATAAGCAGATGGAACAGGTACAGGAGGTGGAAATGGCCTGTCATATCAGGGGATTAAAGGGTAAGAAAGGCAGCTTTTCTTTATAAGATCCTGGAAATTACAGCTCTGCGGTAATGACTACAGCAGTAGGAAAGGTAATAGAAATGAGGATTCTGTACAAAGAAGCATATATTAATGGATAGTTATGCACGTGCAACAAAGAGAAATTCAAGCGCCCTACAACAGTACAGAAAATGTTTATTTACCTTCATATAGGTCCAAGAATTACGTATTTTGAAATAGAAAAAAAAAAAGAATATCTGTACAGCCTAAATCTGTCTCTTAAAGTTGCTACACATGAACCCCTTGCTCACTACATGATTGCAAAAGGGTTGAGAAAAGCTATTTGGGGTTGGGTGGGTGGTACCATGCTCCCCAGAAATCCCTCCACTAGCATTGCAAGTAGCTGTGGTTAATATCATGACCTCAATCCAGGAGGTACCACTTAAGTATTTGTTTAAAAGTGTGGTTGTGGCTGTTGACTTTTACAGATTTAAACTTTGCAAGTATGAGGCCTATCAATAGTTGTTATCCATGACAATGAAGTGAAACTTGCATTTTTGAGAAGCAATATGGCATTACATATCAGTTGATGAGGTCAACTTCACAGGGATTCTGGAGCCTTCTCTCATAACTACCTTTTTAAAAAGGAAAAATGTTTCATCAAAAGGGTAGGCATACATGACATGGATAGCATTTTTAAGACAGTGGAAGGGTGCCTAGCGTACTTACTATATGTGGATGCATCTGTCTACTGAGTGTTCATGCACATAGGTCAAACATATACATTTTTGTTATGCACATTTTTCCAAATATCTTTACATAGAGCTTTTTCATATTTCCTCCACTCCAAAATGCACTGCAAACGATAGAAATGTGCAATTTCAGAGGAAAGGTATATGTCATTGCTGGGGAACAGCACTGAGAAATAGGAAATGGAGATGTCAATAAGAAACCATTAACTGAACACTTTTTACTTAGGTATTTCTTCCCCTAGCTCATTTGACAGTAGCAGGGACAATTTTTCACTTAGTTCTAGTGCTTTCGCTGTCCTTGTCTTCTAGGAATTTATTTATTTATTTATTTATTTATTTCAATTTTTATGCCACCCACTCAGGTAAAAACCCAACTTAGGGCGGCGTACAACAATTAAAAACATATAAAAAACAGATTAAAACCCCATCATCCACCCATCTTTCCACCCTCTTACTCCCACTCCATTTAAAATTAAAAGGTAATAGGTAAAGGGAGGAGGGAATAAAAAAACACAGAAGGAGGGCACAAACTGGACTCTAACTGGAGCCAACAGGCTGGGGCCGTATTCCCATTAGGTCCCCACACCTGCCCCGCCAGCCAGGTCTTCAAACTTTCCTGAAAGGCAGTAATTCTGTCTGTAGCTTCAATTCTGTTGGCAGGAGGTTCCAGAGGGCTGGAGCAGACACGGAGAAGGCCCTCCTTTGTGTGCCAGAGAGGCGAGCCCCTCTAGCTAAAGGCACAACTAGGGAGCCCCTCCGGTCCGCTCTGGTTGGACGGGCAGACACTGTTGGGATGATGCGGTCTGTCAGGTAACCTAGCCCACTGCCATATAGGGCTTTAAAGGTCAAAACCAGCACCTTAAATTGCACCCGGAGGCAAACTGGCAACCAGTGCACCTCCCGGAGTAGTGGGGAGGTGTGGGCATAATGCCCACACCCCATCACCACCTGGGCAGCCGCATTCTGCACCAGCTGTAGCCTCAGAATGGTCATCAAGGGCAGCCCCATGTAGAGTGCATTGCAGTAATCTAGTCTGGAGGTGACCACGGCTGCCACCTGCTCCTCCAGCAGCAGCCACGAGTCCAGGAGGATCCCCAAGTTGTGCATCGGGTCTTTCTGGGGCAGAACTGCCCCATCCAAGACCGGGGTGGTAACTCTGGATAACTCGGCACCCCCAACCCATAGCCACTCAGTCTTGCTAGGGTTCAGCTGAAGCTCATTGCCCCCCATCCAGACCCCAATGGCCTCCAGGCATTTGGACTGGACTTTGACTGCATCACTGGGGTCTCCATGGGTCGAGACATTCAGTATGATGGTACCGCGCCCCTTGGGCATGGATTATCTCGCCCAGCGGCTTATGTAGATGTTAAATAGGAGAGGAGAGAGCACCGAGCCCTGCAGCATTTAAGTGGCCTAGGACTGGATTTCTCCCTTTCCAACCACACCGACTGGGTATGGCCATCCAGAAATTAGGAAAACCAGGACAACACTGTGCCCTGGATCCCCAATCCTTTGAGCCGTTCCAGAAGGATACCGTGGTGGACAGTATTCAAGGGTGCTGAGAGGTCAAGGAGAGCAAGGATGGTTGGATGATCGCCATCCTGCTCTCATCTGAGATCATCC
The DNA here is from genome assembly GCA_035047345.1 of Bradypodion ventrale. Classification (NCBI taxonomy): domain Eukaryota; kingdom Metazoa; phylum Chordata; class Lepidosauria; order Squamata; family Chamaeleonidae; genus Bradypodion; species Bradypodion ventrale. Next base: position 461,935,343 of record JAWDJE010000001.1, read on the forward strand.
ACCAGCACAAGCAATGCCATCTCTGTACCATGTCCAGGCCTGAATCCTGACTGAAATGGGTCCAGACAATCCACTTCCTCCAGAGCCCCCTGCAGCCGCCTTCTCCATTACCTTCCCCAAAAAGGGGAGATTGGAGACTGGCCTGTAGTTGGTTAAGACAGCTGGGCCAAGGGTCAGTTTCTTCATGAGGGGGGTGAACCAAGGCATGTTACCCATGACATGGGCCTTAAGTTTTATGTAATTTACCATCTTTGTCTGTAAACTGCTTTGGGTCACCAATAGGTGAGGAAAGCGGTATAAAAATATACTAAATAAAATAATAAAATTTAAAAAATAAAATGTTTTAACGGTGTAGGAAACTCCCCCTCTCGCAAAGATGCATTTATTATAGCCCTGACCCAGCCTCCTGTTACCACCTTAGAAGCTTTCACTAACCAGGAGGGACAGGGATCCAAAGGACATGTAGTGGCCTGCACTGCTGCAAGGAGCCTGTCCACTTCATCAGGGGCAACCAGGTCAAACCAGTCCCCCCAGACCTTCACTGCCCATGCTGGGGTTAAGCCCTGAGTGAATCCGATCGATTTTCTCCACCAGATGGTCAGCAAAGTCCTCAGCCGAACCCTGCCAATCAAGCACTGGCCACTCCCTGCCCAGGAGGGACCTGGTCACCTGAAACAGGGTCACTGGGTGATTATTGGTGGAGGCAATAAGGGTGGTGAAGTATTGCCGCCTCACCACCCCCATCGCCACTAGGTAGACCCTAATAGCGGCTCTAGCTAGTGTCCAATCTGAACCACTCTAGTGCTCTAGGCGTCTCTTGGCCGATTTGAGCTCCTGCAGTTCATCAGTGAACCACGGGGATGGCTTAACCTCCCCGGCTCAGAGAGGCTGCAGTGGCATGATTTTATCCAAGGCCGCTGTCATCATCCTATTCCATAGGTTGACAAGCGCCTCAGGTGAATCGAGTAGCTGATCCAGAGGAAAGTCCCCCAGTTCCTGCTGGAATCCTACCGGATCCATTCGTTGCCGGGGGTGGGCCAATTTAATAGAACCTGCCTCCCTACGGTGAAGCATCACCCCCAGAAAGTCCAGAGTCACCAGATAGTGATCTGACCATGGCACAGGTATTATGTCTAATTTCTGTAATCTCAGATCACTCTGCCACCACTCCAACAAGAAAACTAAATCCGGTGTGTGGCCACTGCACCTGGTCGGACCCTGAATTACCTGAGTCAGGCCCATGGCTGCCATGGAAGCCATGAACTCCTGTGCAGCCTTGGAGCCAGTACCCAGCGAAGGCAAATTAAAGTCCCCCAGAACCATTAGCCTAGGGAACTCCACCGCCAACGCTGAGACGGCCTTGAGGAGCTCAGGCAGGGAATTCCTTACCCTGCAAGGTACAGGAGTAAGACTCCCAACTGACCCATAGGGCCTCACAACCTGGAACTTGCGGAGCAGCGGCCCTGGTGACTCCCATAGACTCTCTGACTAATATGGCAATGCCACTGCCCTTCCCCTCAACCCTGGGCTGGTGCCAAATACCGAACCCAGCCGGACACATCTCCGACAGAGGTACACCATCCTCCAGTCTCAGCCAGGTTTCAGTAATGCATGTCAGGTTGGCTGGGCCCCCCTCCCCCACTGTGATCAGGGGGGCCTTATTACAATATTCTGAAGATCTGAAAATGTTTGAGAAAAAGGTAGTAGTACACAGAAGAAATATCATCTACAGTAATTATTGTCTTTAGGCCTTTCTTAGTCTCTGTTCACACCAGTATAGGAGGCAACTTTGTCTTGGATGATGATGAAAAATAAAAATTTCAGAGATCCATTGGATATATTTTGACTAGATGAGCCCACAATTCTCTTAAGTTATGTAAACTATCAAGAAGAACTTTCTTACATGACTTCAATCCACTAAAGGCAGATGAAGAAGGAGTAGGCAAGTAAACCAGGAAAGAATTACATTAATTTTGCCAGTTACCCATACTTAGATTTGGTTAAAGGGTTAGGCCTTTTTTCTTCCAATAGGCATGGAAACATGGGGAGCTGAACCAAAACTTTTGTGGAAGAGGTGGGTTTGAGGAAGAGATTTAAAATGTGAGAAAAATAGCATCATCAAGCCTTTGGACCGAATGTGACCATCCTTTGGGTCCCAACCCAATCATCTATGTCTTCCTACATGTCCATGTCCCTTCCCACTGATAGTGTGTTTGGTGGTTTCCCCAACAGCTGTATGTTTTTTTTATTTCTATTCTAAAAGCTCAAAACACCTCTCTGGCTGCACGGAGGTGGCCACTTTGATATAGGTATCTGGGGAGACTTCTCCATGCATAGGGAACAACAAGAGAGAAAGTGCATAATGGAATATTTTGAGTTAATAAGAGACTGTTAGAAAAAGGATGACTGTTGAGATAGAAAAGCAAAGATCCTGGGTAGAGTTATATTGGGAATAAAGCTTGAAATTAAAACAGGCTCCAAATAAACATTCGAGGAAACACACAACAGCTAAAAGAGTTATAATAACTAAACAAGTCCATTCTCAAGTTGTCAAAAAGTTGTTGTTTCCTGTTTCTTCTTCTTCCATTTCTAGGTCAGACATGAAACAGCCAAAACAAATAGTGAGTTCATTCTGCAGTTCTGTTTGCCTGGCCTAGTGTGAGAAGGATTAGCTGGCAACACAAGGTTGTTGTTATCAGGGTATGCCTGATTGTGGTTCAAAAATACCACAATTTTGAAGGAGGTTCTGTGTGCCCCTTACTAAAAGTGAGAGAGTGCAGAGATAGTTCTTTTCATTGCTTTAGTAAGACCCACCATAGTGTATCCCAGAGCAAGAAATCAGAGAAAATGGGGAGCTATACTGGAAATTAGTTATTATTAGTTATTATTTATTTGACTTATACCCAGGGCCATAGCCAGGATTCTAGATGTGGGTGGGCAAATACTTTTTCAGGTAAAATCCACTGCAAAGCGCAGTATCCCATAGGAATACATTGAAAAAAAAAAACTCCTGCCGCCATGGAAAGCAGCAGGAAGTCTGAGGGTGGGCAAACTGCTAACTCAAGGTGGGTGAAACTCAAGGTGAGCAAAAAACGATGGGAGTGTCTCTTATTTGGACTTCAACAAGCTGCCAAAGGCCTCCTCAAAAAGAAAGGTTTTCAGTTGTTTCTTGAAGTGATCAAGAGCAAGAAAAGCTCATTTAGAAAATGGAAGGCTTGTCCGAATGAGGACAGCAGGCAGAAACATAAATTCTGGCAGAACAAATGCAAGGCAACAATCAGGAAAGCAAAGCAAGACTTTGAGGAGCGTATAGCTAAAAATACTCAGAGAAATAACAAAGACTTCTTTAAGTACATTAGAAGTAAGAACCAACTAGGAACGCCATTGGACCATTAGATGACAATGGAAGGCAAGGGGTTATTAAAGAGGAAACAGAGATTGCAGAGAGACTCAATGAATTCTTTGCTTCAGTATTCACTGAAGAAGACAGAGGCCACATGCCCAAAACAGAGCCTATCTTCGTAGGGAGGGAAACCGAAGAATTAAGCCAGATAGAAATAACCAGGGAGGAGGTCCTTGCATGTCTTGTTAAACTAAACACTAACAAATCACCAGGACCAGATGGCATCCATCCACGAGTTCTCAGGGAACTTAAAGATGAAATTGTTGATCTCCTAGCCAAAATATATAATCATTCCCTCAAATCAGGCTTTGTGCCTGATGACTGGAAGGTAGCGAATGTAACACCAATTTTCAAAAAAGGATCCAGGGGTGATCCAGGAAATTACCGACCTGTCAGTTTTACATGCGTCCCAAGTAAAGTGATGGAAACCATCCTAAAAGATAGAATTAATAGGCACATAGAAGAGAAGGCGCTGCTAAAGGAGAGCCAACATGGCTTTTGCAAGGGCAAATCATGGCTCACTAATCTGTTGGAATTTTTTGAGAGTGTCAACAAGCATGTGGATAAGGGGGATCCAGTTGACATTGTTTATCTGTACTTTCAGAAGGCTTTTGACAAGGTTCCACACCAAAGGCTCTTGAATAAACTTACCAGTCATGGAATAAAGGGACAGGTCTTGTCCTGGATCAGCAACTGTCTAAGGGACAGGAAACAGAGGGTAGCACTAAATGGACACTTCTCCAAGTGGAGGGAAGTAAAGAGTGGGGTCCCCCAAGGTTCAGTACTGGGACTCCTGCTTTTCAACCTCTTCATAAATGATCTAGAGGTAGGAGTAAAAAGCAAGGTAGCCAAATTTGCTGACGACACTAAATTATACAGGGTAGTGAAAACTGTGAGAGATTGTGAGGAGCTCCAGAGGGATCTCTTGACACTGGGGGAGTGGGCAAAACAGTGGCATATGAGTTTCAACATTAGTAAGTGCAGAGTGATGCATGTTGGGGCAAAGAACCCCAATTACATTTATAAACTGATGGGGTCTGAACTCTCTGCGACAAACCAGGAAAGGGACCTTGGTGTCCTGGTGGACAACTCAATAAAGGTGTCAACCCAGTGTGCCTCAGCAGTGAAAAAAGCAAACTCAATGCTAGGGATCATTAGGAAGGGTATAGAAAATAAGTCAGCAAGTGTCATTTTGCCTCTTTATAAATCTATGGTGAGGCCCCATCTGGAATACTGTGTACAGTTCTGGTCGCCATACCTCCAGAAGGATATTATGGAGCTGGAAAAAGTGCAGAGGAGGGCAACCAGAATGATTAGGGGACTGGAACACCTTCCTTACCATCTGAGGCTGCAATGCTTGGGCCTCTTCACTCTTGAACGACGACGTCTAAGAGGTGACCTGATTGAAGTTTATAAAATCATGCACGATGTGGACAAAGTAGATAAGGAAAAACTGTTTTCCCTATCGCATAACACTAGAACTAGGGGACACTCCATGAAACTTTTGGGTACTAGTTCTCAAACAAATAAGAGAAAGTACTTTTTCACCCAGAGGATTACTGGTCCATGGAACTCCCTGCCAGAAGAAGTGGTGACAGCTGTCAGTCTTGACAGCTTTAAGAAAGGATTAGACAAGTTCATGGAGGACAAGAGTATCAATGGCTATAATTATGGATACTTAAGGACAACCTCGGGGTTGGAGAGATAGGCAGGATATCTCTCAATATCATTTCCAGGGAATCCTAAACAGGCATCTGCTTGGGAATACCCTGAAGGAAATGGTGAGCCACTGTGTGAGACAGAATGCTGGACTGGATGGGCTGTGGCCTGTTCCAGCAAGGCTGTTCTTATGTTCTTATGTTGAAGGTCCCTAAAGTCAATCAAATGCAGCTCTCCAGACAGAGTGAGTCAGGCTTCCTGATTGGGTGGCATAAAAATGTGAAAATTAAATTAAATTAAATTAAATTAAGTGTTCCAGTTTGCCAGGGCTGCCACTGGGGCTGCCACTGAGAAAGCCCTCTGATGGGTAACAAACTTTCTAGCAAACCTGGGAATTGATACTTGGAGTTGAGGTGTAAGAGAAGAGCAGGTGAAGAGGGCCTGATTTCTGAGGGGTAGATTCTCCACCACTTGGAAGGTCCCAACCATTTAGGGCTTTGAAGGTCAGCACTGCCACCTTGAACCTGGCACGGAATGCAACGGGAAGCCAGTGCAATTCTGGAAAGACTGGGGAGGTATATGAATTTTCTTGTCCCAGTGGCCAGCCTGGCAGATGCATTCTGTACCCTTTGAAGTTTCTGTGCCAGGAACATAGGGAGCCCCCTATAGAGAGCATTACAGTAATCGATATGAAAGATTATCAGCAAGATAACTAGTGTAATGAGGGACCACCTCTCCATGTATGGACACAACTGAGCTGTTTGGTAAAGATGGGGGGGGGGAGCAGCTTTACACACTGCTGCAATTTGTGCTTCCAGGGTCAGGTGGCAATCTAATATGACCCCCCAAGTTGGGTACTTGGCCCTTAGGGAACAATACCATCCCATCTAGCATTGTGGTCAGGGCTATTATTTGGGCAGACAGAACTCCAACACCAGCACCTCCGTCTTACCTGGGTTCAGTCTCAACTTGTTAGCTTTGGTCCATTCCAGCACCACAGCCAAGCAGTTACCCAGGTGCCGGACCGCATCCACTGCAGATGATGTAAAGGAGAAATAGAGTTGCACGTCATCCGCATATTGGTGACAGCGTACTCCAAATCTCTAGATGACCCCTCCCAGTGGTTTCACATAGATATTAAATAGCTTTGGGGAAATGGTCAACCCCAGAGCAACATCCCATTGGAGCATCTATTGCACCGACAACCATTCTCCAAGCTGGACTCTCTGGCGACAATCTTCAAGGAAGCAACAAAACTACTGTATAACAAGGTCTCAGACCCCCCCCCCCAACTCTGACAATCACCCCAGCAAGATACCATGGTCAATGGTATCAAAACCCACCAAGAGGTCCAGGAGTACCTCCCAGAGCATGTCATCTTGCAGTGTAACTAGAGCTATTTTGGTGCCATGGTGCAGCCTAAAGCCTGACTGGAATGGTCCCATGCAGTTGGATTCATCCAAGAACCCCTGCAGTTGGTCTGCCACAACCAACTCAATGACCTTACCCACACTTTGGATTTCTGTAACACTTTGGATTTCTGTTTATTGTATCAGATCAGGTATGCCATAAATGCAGCAACCCAACATTCACCTTTCCTCTGCCAATGAATCCTCTGGCTTGTTTTAATTTTAACTGTTTTACATTATGCCCATTACTATAATTCATGACAGTGTTCTGCTTGATTGCAGAAGATGTGCTTGAGGTTATTACCCTTGAGAATTTCTCCAAGCACTGTTTCTCTGCTACATAGTCAATTAATGTGAAATGATTTTATATTACTAATATTTGAAAAATATGTAGCATGTCATTGGGTCTGAGCCTTCTGCCAAAGGCACTGTTAGAAAAATAATTGCCCTCCAGGTACAGTAGATTCCTTGCATTTCTCACACCTTTATCTGGTAACCTTAGCAACTTTGATAACTGAGAAATTGCCAATCTACTATACAGCAGGGGAACTTTACGGTCTTCACATTATACATGGTGAGTTTGAGTAGCTGGAATCAGAATTGTCTTGTTGATATTTTAAGGTTGAATTTACCTAAATTTCTTGAAGGAATAAGATACTTTCTTTATCTTTAGTACAGGGTGTTGTCTGAATAGCAAATGAGATAGTCATGTTAGTTCATTGGAAGACAAAGACTTTTGCATTACTGTACAAGCTTTTGTGGACAATAGTCTACTTTACGAAGTGCTGTCCTAAGTTGGCATATGGTTTTAAACATAGGGTACACACAGATATATACTGTAAGTACAGATTGAATAGTTGTGGGTCATGCTATTAGACATGGGACATGCCATCCAACCTCTGAGACACCTAAGCTCTTGAAAGTTATGAGTATATAAAAACCTTTTCTACTGGACAGAGGCGCCTGGAGAACGATGGTCCATAGGGTCGCAAAGGGTCGGAATCGACTATGCGACTGAACAACAACAACTGGCAGAAGTCTTCTTCTGCCAGCAGGAATGCCATTTTGCCAGCTGCTATGAGAGATCTGCCAACATACAAATCTGTTGCTCCAATTCTTCTCTCTGCCGCGATCTGTCAATATAACCAGAAGGGGGCAGAATAATAGTAGGGCAGAGAAAAAACTGAGCCAGAACCAAGTTTCCTCTAGCACAGAAGCAGAAACACAATGCTGGCTTAAAGTTGAAGCACTGCTATATAATTTCCAACTCCCCTAGGCAGGTTGGATACAGTGTAGTTCATCTTGGCTGCACTTGGCCACTTTCGCCACTTTGGACTGTCCCAAAAAGCCAATATATAGCAGTGCACTAAATAGATGGACCATCTTACTGTTTTGAAGAGTACATAGATAAATTGTTTATTCTTTTTAACAAACCCATTTCCAATTTCACCACCAGGTTCATGAGTTAAGGGTCATGAACAGGAATAATAAACATATCACAATGACAGAAATGTGCAATTCTAAAAGAAATAGAGATTTAAAAATTTAGTGTCTATGAGAAACTAATAGCCTTTCCTATTAAAATCCAGCTATATAACATCTTAGTCTGTAATAGAATAAAAGCTAAAGTGATGAGTTTTCTGCTCCTGTTAATTAACATTCTATCCCATTAGATTTGCTTCACTGTTAAGTTTCATTTTGTTGGTGGTTATTATGCTAGGCGCGTATTAATAATCACCCTGGAAGCTCAAAATGTAATGGTTATTAGTGACCAAAAGTCAGCCTATAGATGCTTTGTATCCAGTAACTGTTGAGAATTAGAGTATACTAAAATTAGAAGAGAACAGACAAGTTGAAGTGTTCACATTCCAAAACAACACAGAACCTTTGCAGTTGTTTCACAAGCTTGTGTTCATATGCCAAAACACTTTGAAGCATTGCTAGTGGAATTACTCATTTAATTTCAATATGCCATGAACTGCAGAAAACCAGATTCTTTTGCCCCAGTTTCTGATAAATGTCATTCAACAAACTGAGAACACCTACAAAGAGAGGTTTCATGTAATGAATCAGAGAATCCAGCTTTTTGTACGTCAGGATTGCTGGGGTTTCATTGCTGTTACAAGGACTTGTCTATTGGGAGAAATGTGTTTAAAGTACAGATTGATAACCACTGAAATTTCATCTCCAGATAATTTTGTCTCAGAGTCCTAGTGAATCTTAGAACAATCAAAGGGAATGAATACCTCAGGCTCTCAAATTGATGCTAGTCACCAACCTGCAAGATCTCATGAAAAAAGCCTAATCTATTTGGGTTAAAAATCTTCCTTTATGATAATCAAAACAAACCAGGTTTCCATTTTTCTCCCTCACCATTAACCTGTATTTTGAAAAGGAACTTCTATGGTCCTTTCTTTTGTCTCACTGGTTTTTGAGAGTATGTCTAGAGAAGTGAAAATCTTTCCTACTCAATCTCCTTGCATTTCGTGCTATCCTCCTGTCCCACTTCTGTATGAAGTTACAAGAGTGTTTCCAACCCATCTTTCTCTAGTAGAAATGTGTGCATATTTGTTCATTTCCCACACACAACATAAACAATTTTCAGTAAGTTTTTTCCATGAAATAATGCATGTTTATGGATGTACATTCACCATCTGTATGCAATTTAAAGATAACATTTTTACAAGGGTACATAAGAATTTGTGGGAATTAAATTAATGTTGGAACTAATGTGTGAACAAGAGAACTTCCTCTGCTGGTGTGTCTGTTGTGAGCTTCTCTTGTTCACACTTTTGGCCACTTTCTTGGCTTTAAATCAGTGGTTCCCAACCTTTTTTTGGCCATGCCCTACCTAAGCATTTCTAAAATCCTGATTCCCATGCCCCTGTGACATATTCTTATTATTTAAAAAGTGAACTCCTGTTCATGTGGAGAAAGCCTAAAAGGCCATTAATGTGATCTAACTCATTCTCGAATTGTGCCCCTTAAAATTCAAATTGCCCTACTGTGGGATGTATGCCCAACATTGGGAACTATGGCTCTAAATAGAGTAGAAGATGCTTCAAAAAACCAGTTTAATTAACCGCATTTAGTATTTCCTGTAGCTATGTATTCTGCCTCTTTCTTGTCACTGCATTCTGTCTAACTGGGGTGGATGAAATAGGTGAAATTTCTTCTTTTGGCGCATGTTACAAAATCTATTAAAGATCTTTAGAAATTCCAATTGATACAGTACATATATATTCCTGTTCTACAAACCACAATTCTTGTGGGAGGACACAGTTAATAAGTGGACATCTAAAATACTTCGAGATGTTTTTTTAAAAAATGGGAATTAGTCATAGTACAGTAATACCTCATATAAAGTCCGCTTTGTACAACATCAAATTCATACAACTCATACAATTCATACATGCCTAATTCCTTGGAAAAGGTTGCTTCATACAAAGCCGCTGCGACTTTGTATGAGGCATTGGGATTTTCCCCAGGTTGCATTGTGCCTGGGCAGTATAAAAGGCAGGACACATGCGTGCATTGTTCTTGTGGGTTTTGCATGAGGTAAAGAGTGTAGGAGCGTTTTGAGCGCAATTTTGGATTTTTTGAATTTTTCCGTCATAATTTTAAGAAGCATTCCTGGGATTTTTGTAGCATTCTTCAGGTTCTTGGACAATCAGGGTTGTTTGACATGTTTTTGTAATGTATTTAGCCTTTAGACAATGATTTCTTAAAGTTCTGTCAGTTTCCTGTCTGTTTCCTTGACTTTGCCTTGATGTCTGTGTTGTTACAGTAAAATGTATCTCTATGGAAATGACGTTGTGCAAGGCATTGTGGCAAGGATTTGGACGTTGTATGAGGCATCGCAGCTAAGATTTTGCATGCCTCATACAAAGTCCAAATCCGTATAAAGTCCAAACTTGTGGAACCAAGTTTGGACATTGTATGAGGTTTGTTGTTGTTGTTGTTGTTGTTGTTCAGTCGCACAGTCGGTTCCGACCCTTTGCGACCCTATGGACCATTGTTCTCCAGGCGCCTCTGTCCTCCACCATCCCCCTCAGCCCTCCCAGCTCTGTGCCCATTGTGTCTGTAATACCATCTAACCATCTCATCCTTGGCCTCCCCCTTCTTCTTTTGCCTTCCACCTTTCCCAACATCAATGCCTTCTCAAGTGAATCCTCCCTTCTCATTTGATGTCCAAAGTATTTTAGTCTCATCTTTACTATTTGACCTTCCAGTGAGCAATCAGGGTTAATTTCTTCTAAGATTGACCTATTTGTTCTCCTCGCTGTCCAGGGGACTCTCAAAACCCTCCTCCAACACCACATTTCAAAGGCATCTATTCTTCTGCGTTCAGCCTTCCTAATTGTCCAGCTCTCACATCCATACATTACTACTGGGAAAACCACTGCTTTGACTATTCTAATTTTTGTTTTCAGTGTGATGTCTCTGCTTTTCACTATGTTCCCCAGGTTTCTCATTGCTTGTCTCCCAAGAATCAGTCGCCTTTTTATTTCATGGCTACAATCCCCATCTGCAGTGATCTTTGATCCCAAGAAAGTGAAATCTGTCACTGCTTCTACTTCTTCCCCATCTATTTTCCAGGAACTGATTGGGCCTGTTGCCATTATCTTGGTTTTCTTGATATTGAGTCTCAAGCCAGCTTTTGCACTTTCCTCCTTCAGCCCAATCAAGAGATTCTTTAGGTCTTCCTCACTTTCTGCCATTAGGGTGGTATCGTCTGCATATCTCAGATTGTTGATGTTTCTCCCAGCGATTTTAATCCCATATTGTGATTCCTCCATCCCTGCACTGCGCATTATGTGCTCTGTGTATAGGTTGAATAGGCATGGTGACAAAATGCAGCCTTGTCTTACTCCTTTTCCTATTCCAAACCACTCTGTCATTCCATGTTCTGTCCTAACTGTTGCTTCTTGGTTCTTGTATGAGGTATCACTGTATATTGCTCCTCCAAGTTATCACAGAGTGGAGGATGTGGCTACTGAACTCGCTTGTAAACCTTCTTCATTTATTCTCCATTATAATATTACTGTCAAGAGGGAGAGGGACAACAGAACTGTGCTCATTGGTGCCACTTATTCTGTCATATTTCCATCACGGGTCTTAATCACCTTTTATGTGTCAGATGTATAATGACAGAAACAGAGTGCATGAACTATATGTATTACATCCTTGCACAGAGCAGGTTGATCAGTTCAGACCTTCTCTATCCATTTCACATTTAAAGATGCATATATGGACATTTGTTCAGGATGGAGAGAATGGGGTCAACAATCCAGTGGGATTGTAATCAAATAGAGGAAGAGAAGGAACTGTATTGCCCATCTACCACCTACAGTCTTCCAGCAATGTTTTTCTTGACTTTGGAGTTCCCAGAGCCATTCATCACATGAACAAACAAACGAATGAATGAATGAAAGATGCATCCTCTCTTCACTTTGTTTTAGCAAAAACAACAAGAAAATATCCCACTATTTTACAAATCATAAGTGACCTGATCTTCCAGGCACTTCTGGTTTCATTAGGAGGAGCTGTTGTGGTTCATGGAATATCCAAAGGTAGTAAATGATATCCATGGCCTCTAGAGTTGCTCACCATGAAGAAGGAATAAATAGGACTGATAGAAGCCTAAGAATTAGATACAAGTAAACGGGACCTGTCTAAATTTTCCATTAAAACCATGATAGGATAATTAACAGCATTTCCCAAACTTTGGTTTTTGGATTTCAATTACCAGAAGCCTAAATCAATTCCCCAAAGCACTGATCAGCCAATGTACTAACTTAGGCTTCTGGGAATTGAAGTCCACCAGTGTTCCACAAAACATAGTTTGGAAAATGCTGGGATAATAAATGATATTCTTGATTAAATTGCCATAATTTGCAGATGTCTTCTTGTTTGGAGAGGGAAGATCTTTACTGTTCCAAACAGGCACGTGAAAGATTCTAAAACAGATAGAATTCTCTGTCAAGGCCCAAGGCTCCAAGTGCTTTCAAACCTGATATTCCAAGTGATATTTCCAACAGCATAACAAAGTTTACAGCAACATAACATGTTGGGCTCTATTGTTCTCTTGCTGTGCTCAAGAGCAAACACAGACATAGATATACACAAATATAGACAAATACTGTACCTAAATATATCTTGACTGAGCATTTCCTGACTTAGTATATTTAGCCTGAGCATTTGTTTGGTACAACCTTGATTCCATGCTTATCCCTTTAATGATCTCAATTGGCTTACTACCCTTTCCTCCATACAGAGGTGAAAAAAGAGAGATTCTTATATATCTCACAAAGATGTATCAGGTTTTATTTATTCAGTGCCTCCAGATTGTTTTGAAGATGAAAAGCAACAGAAGTGCTAAGGGTTATTTACAAAAAGTGGGTATTTTATTGTAGTGGACCAAAGCTATGTGGTATTTGTTTTATTAATGACTTCAGTTTCCCCCGTTGTTCTTCCTACTGTGTAAGCTGTCAGATAGAGAACATGGCTCCCTCAAGGGACTACTGGCTTAGGGGAGAAAGAATGCAAATATAGATATCCTGCGTGTATGTGTGTAAAAGAGCAAAAGCACGCACAGAGACTTGTGCTTTGGAGAAGATATTGTTTGAAGAAATAATATTTGATACATCATTCAACCCTGCCCCTATGATGTGAAATATGTGTGTGTGTGTGTGTGTGTGTGAGTGAGTGAGTGTGAGAGAGAGAGCACAAATACTCAAGAGTGAGGATGGAATGCTACTTAAAGAAAATTCAAAGAATTCACCATGCCTAGTAAGTCGATATATTTTTTCCCCTGGTTTTAAAAAAGTTGGCCAAAATATTCTCCACATCTGTTCATTGACAATCAAGCAACAGAGAAGAAACATTGTGCAATTTATCTGCTATGGAAATCCAAACGTAATAATTGTCAATGCAATAAAAGGATCCAAATTACCTAAATGATAAATGGCCAAACCCTTCATATTTAGAGAATGGTTGAAATGATGTAATTCAATAAATAGTGTGCAAATTCCTAACATAGCAATAACTTAAAAAAACTTTAAAAACATAAACTATAATAATTTCATAATAGTGCTTGCTAAAAAAAATGGATCTGATCAGCATACAAGGATATTTAAGGCTTGTTAATTTTATTTTATTTATTTTTTGCTTGCTTTTTATATACGAATTATTACAGACTCCATCACTTGGATTGGTGTCACATTCTGGATTGTGTAGAGTAGGAAACTTAGAAAAGCAATGGCAGAATTGTGGTGTATCAGTTGAGGTCTGAAGGGCAACACAGATAAATATCTGCTGGCATTGTTAGATGGTAATCCAGTGGAGTTATGGTGCTGTGGATTTTCAAATTAAATCAATTCTAATCGAATGAAATGTTTGAATAGCCTGGTTGGAAAAATTATGGAGTTTCAAAGCCTTTGTGCAGGAATATGAACCATGTATTCAAAGTCAAGCCAAAGCATATTTGCCCATTTGTGAAATTTCTGGAGATGGAAATAAGCCAGAGCCTAAGGTTCCTGGTAAGGAATAGTACCCCAGCAGTTTATGTAATTGTTTATAAACTGTCCAACTGTGCAAAGATGAATATTCCCAATTTTCTGTATTACAAGCATTCTCCAAAGGTTGCCCCAACAATTAGTTAGCTGAGTCAAGTTCTACTACCAGTGTATTCTAACCCAGCCAGGTTTCCTTTTCCTGGTTAACGATCTCCCAAATGTGACCCATTTTCCCAAAGTGAACAATATAGACTGCCCATTTCAACTCCAGAAGAAGCAGAGGTCATTCTTACAGCATATGGCTTTCTAATGAGTAGAATGTTCTCATGCCTACTGTATTTTCTGGCTTATAAGACTACTTTTTAACCCCGAAAAATCTGTGCCAAAGTCGGGGGTCATCTTATAGGACTGGTACTTAACTGCAGCTTGTTTCCCCTTGCTTCATATGTCCGGCGCATATGGTGGGGGGTGTCGCGGCCGAGTCCCTGCTCTGTACGGGTAGTATGAAGCAAGGGGAAGCAAGCTGCACACATCTTCCTGTACCTCGAGGAGGAGAACGTGAGCGTGGATTGGCTCTCCACCAGAACCTGCCCATTCGACTCGGAGGGCTGCGCGTCTTCGGGTTGAGTGTGGATTAATTTTTATTTGGTGTGCATTGGAAGAGGGGTTGTCTTATACGGCAAGTATATTCCAAACTCTATATTTTAACTGGAAAAGTTGGGGGTCGTCTTATACGCCCAGTCGTCATATACGCCGGAAAAGGTATATGCTTTATCTGGGAGGTTGGATAGTCATTTCTGTCTTCCATCTCAAACATCCCCCACTTTAGTTTGATGAAGAGTTGTGAGTGAGTTTTATAGTCCTGTATCCAAATTAGGTAAAGGTAAAGGTCACCCTTGCTTGAAAGCCAGTTGTATTCTCTCTGTTTGCCCTTTTAATCTGTCCCACTGTGGTGGCTTAGTGGTTAAGACCCTGAGCTTGGAGACTGGAAGGTCGGGTTTTGATACCCAAGTGCTACACAAGGAATATTGGGAACATGAAAGAAGCCTCATTCGGGCATCCTCTGAGTGGAATTTCTCCAGCAAAAATCCTTTCAACCCAGAGTAGTTTCTGACATGAAATTTATTTATTTATCTGCCCCATAGTTTGCCCAGTGCCCTCTGGAATGTGCTTTGCCCCTAGTGGATAATTGTTGAATTACCTACAACCACCCTATTCCTTGAGTTCTCTTCCTTTAACCTCCCTTCTACCAATCCTAACCACCCTCTGCTCCTAGCTTGCTGTTGTTGTTTCTTCTACTCTCCCTAAATGCAACTTACTTTAAGCATGCATTATTATTATTAACATCCTACTGTAAAGTAAAGCTATTTTATAACCCATTTGTCAATCTCAGCCAATTTATTACATATTTTCCTATGTCTTTTTATGACGTACATCCAGGCTGCATGTTTTCCCTTCACATTTATATTTTTCTTTTAAAAAGTAATAACTAGCTTTTTGTGGGGGGGTTTCTTTTGACATAAAGCAAATATAAGGGGAGGGTGGTTTTTAGTGGGATTTTTTTCCTGATAAATAGTTCAAACATGGGGAAAATGGGACTTAAATCCATTTTTAAAAATTGAAATTATTAAAATGTCCCTAGACTGCTTTGTCTGTTCCTTTTTGGTGTGTGCATCTGATTTGTTTATCTTTGAAAGTGTGTGGATTTTTTTCCCTTTAAAAGTATTCATATCAAAAGAAAAAAGTATTAAAACCCAAATAGTCATTCTTTTCTCCCTCATTGCTGGGAATAAAGTGCTTTTTTTCCTTTCCTTTTTTAAAAAAAGTATGCCTATTTTGATGTCTTTTCTTTTCAAATGTAGGATTTCTATCTTAGATTTTGTTTGGTCCAATCTAACTACATAAAATTATTGAATTGTTTTCTGAATTTCCCCCCTTCTATCCCACTCTTTAAATAAGGGACGATTTCAACTGCAGAACCCTGTAGCTGTACTTGTAAAAAAAAATGCACTCATTTTAAAGGCATAGCTGTGATAGCCGTTAAATGTGAGATGGATCAAGGATTGTCAAGCCACTATGGAAAGACTGCTAATTTTTTAGTAGTCATGGCTGTGTTCAATGGAACCTCTTATAACTGAATCTGAATCCTATAACCCAGATGTTAAAGGCATAGCAGACAATGAAAGAGATTATAATAGAGAGATAATGCTCAATGGAACTGCAGTTGAATTTGCTCCAAGTTCTATGCATAAATTCTAGTTTCTTCGTTTTCCTTTTTTAATATGATTATTATTATTAATTATTTGTTTGTATATTTCACTGCTTTTTTTAAGTAGGGGAAAAGCTTGAACTCTTATTATTTGAGAAGTTTAATGAAAGTGTAACTATAATTATATTTCTCAGTGATTTTTTTGTAATTTGCATGTTGAAGAAGTTGCAGCTTAGGGTTTGTGAGATTGTCAATGTTAGAGTTCTGTTCTTTCTTTTTGTTGATGGGCATGAATATGCTCATTTGTTTTTGTATATTGCCCATCCCTTCCTTACAGCCAGAAGCTCTAATGCTGCTAGATCACTCCGTTCCGCACTTACATGGACATGGCAACTGACTTACACATTCACTCCCATCATCTTCATCTGTGTAGTACATTCATAGACTGTACACCCCCCATTCCACTCACCTGAGGCATCTTTTCTTCCCATAAGTCCCCCCTCACACTCACACCCACCCTCTTTCTTTAGCATTGTTTAAAATTTTGTGCAATCATCCATTCCTTAAAACACACAATCCAAAATTCTAGGAATTTCTAGGGGAAAGAAAACATTTTCTTTTTTCCAATATATATATTGGGGAAAAATACAGAATGATAGCCAAACTTTTTTTAAAATAAAAACAGGAATAGGGAAAGAAAAGGTAAACAGGTTGATTCGCAAACACCATTTAAAGGTGTCCTCCACTGAACATCGCTTTTCTGTCCTATTGCAGTTAGATTTGTGTATCAGCAGTGGAAAAGAAATTACACCTCTGACCTGTTGAGATAAAATCAAACACCAATTTTATAATGAATGAGATATACAGGTTTTTTTCCTTAGAAAAAATCTTTACTATCATTACATGTGCACTATTTTTTTAGGCAAAAGTCAAATTTACTGTAATGACAAAAATACAGTAGGAAAAAGTACCCATTTCTTATAGTGCAGGATTATTATTTTTCTTTTCATGTTATGTGGTGTGGATGTATGTGTTGTTGCCTCCCTGTATCAACCTTTGTTGTAAATAATTATTATACTTTTAAAAAAACCAATGAAAATAATATACTATTTGAGAAAAAAAGTTTTTTAAAGAAAAAAACAGACAACAGCAAAATAGAAAAAAGGAAAAGTTTCTCAAATGTGGCAATTCTCTTATCCAAGAGCATTCTTACACAACTTTCTTTTATAAATTTTTCTTTCATGCCAAAAAACATGCGGGCAATTTGTTGATGTAAGTTGACGATATGACATTGATGTGGTATGAAACTTTCTTCTCCATACTTGTATATGTGTATTTAATTTTTTTAAAAGGAATTACGCTTTGGGCTTTTTATTCTTGTATGATTTAAAATAGCAATTATGTTGGGTTTCCTATTTTTTGCTTTTCAGTAAAGTGTATGACTTGTTATTGTTGCTTTTAGTTCAGAGCTTTAACCTTTGCTACGAATGCTATAATATTTCCGTTTTATAATTATTTTTATTTCTGTTAATATATTCCTTGGTTTAGTTTTGCAACATTATTGTTTTCATTTTTGGCATTTATGTTATACATTTGCTTTGTACTGTTGATAATCACATTATTGCACCTTTTAGGGTTTCTAACCGAGCAAGTGATAGTTTTCCATTCATGACCAATCTGTCTCAGACAAAACCTTCCCTTTTCAATTATTACCTTCTACTTTTGTTGTAACAAACACAAATGAAGATGAAAAATTGTTCTTATATTCAGGAAAAAGATATCTATGACATGTAGTCTAGATGTTTCATTCTTACAAATGGATATAACCCATTTTAAAGGTGAGTGTTTAACATTCTCCTCATGTTTTGGCTGAGAAGATACTCTCAAGTGCACTGTCCTTACAAAAGATTCTTCCAATATATCCCAAACCATGAAAGATAACTACAGAAGAGCACAATACAATATTAATTACCAATAAAACATTTTCATGTTCTCTTAAGTCCAGCTCCTATCTTACTAAGATTCTTTTTTCACCAGATGGAGTTATTTTTTAAAAAATGAGGGGTATTTTTTTAATTCTTATGATTTTGGTCCCATCTCTTTTTCATGATTGCAAACTGGTGAAACTATCTTGGTCATAAAAATGAGCAATGAAAAGGATGCAAGATCGTTTCCTTTCTCCAGTTTTGATCACGTGGTGCCCTATATGTTCATGATTTGCCCACAACATTAACACAGTTCAGAAAGGTTCCTATTAAAATTTCAACATTCCTTCTTTTCCTGTGTCACTAGGGCTTTTACTGGAAATCTGCCCCAGAGGAATGAATTATATTTCTATAAATACAGGATGACCTGTAAGACCCTATTGAATCTTTCTCTAAATTTGCCACTTATTGTATCCAGGGTGTTGCCAGTATTCTTACGCTCATGTACCCACATACTTGTCACAATACGCTCTTCAAGTGTACATGGGCTTAAATCAGCCATATTTATTTGAAAAAAGGGGGGAAATATGGGCAGGGATTTATGGGCCACCCTGTATCTTCATAAAGCAAAATGCAGAGCACCCTTCAAGGCTGAAGTTTGTATCCTTAGTGATATTGCTAATTTAAGGGAAAGTACAATCCCATCCAACAAGTATAAATCCCAGATTTTAAAATGCTAATTTTAAGATGAATTGAGTGTTTATTCTGAAAAAAAGGAAAGAAAAAAGAAAATAACAAAAAGGCAGTCTTAGAGATTTGTGTCTTCTTGGACTACTGTTTGTCACCAGAAAAAATTGCTCATTTCTACTGTGGGATTTTTCTCTGACCAAATAGAAGCCGATTTGCCATCATTAATACACCAGAAGATGCAATTTTAACTGTTCCTTTCCATTTCTTCCTGAAGTACACTTGTTGTCAGCACAAATCATTTCAATAAATTTATGACCTTTTGCTGAAAGTACAAACCACACCAGACGAGAAGAATTTTTAATACTTTTGAAAATATTTTTAAAATCTTCAAACCATTCTCTAAAATAACTAGAGGAGAAGAGGAATCTCTGATGAAGCCAATCCATAGATAACTAAATGGATGTCTTGAGAAATTTTCATTTTATGCCCCTTGGCAATTAGATAAGGTGTGTGTTTCATTTAGACAATGTTGGCACATGGCATCTTGATGGAAGGATTTTGAAAAGCTGTGATATTCTTCCCTGCCAGCATGAGATAATTTCCCCCCTCATGGTTCCTCCAATCTGCAAAAGATCTCTCTATGCAAAACTAGTATCTGTTCCCTCTCTGAAGCTGAGAACACACAACAGAGAATGAGAGAAAAAAGGTAAGAAGGATTAGCTGACAAACTATCCAATGCTTCTCATTTCTAAAAAATGCTATGCAAAAAAGTGCCTATCATGATTTTGTGCAACTTGCATTATTTCCAATATTTGCACAAATAAGTTTCCTACAAATAGTTAGTGAAGTAGGATTTATGTTGACGTTAGTAATTATAAGTCCATTCTGACTGGTAATGGAAATAGAATTCTATCTCAGCAATTCTAAATTTTCTCATGGAAGATTCCACCAAGTTGCCTTAAGTTCTCCTTGAATCCCTTCAGGTACTGCTTCTTATAACCTTCAAATAAACAAGGATTCTTAAGGCTGATGAGTAATGAAGGACTGAATCTAGTAGGTAAAGCAGTGGTTTCTTCCAGCACATATAACTCCAAATACTTCCTCAATTATTCAGTGTTTAATTAGGCAGTGAAGCCTGGGAAGGCTACATATTGACACTACACCACTCAGAACTTGGAATTTCCTCCCCTGCTTTAATATAGTTATTAGTTCATTGAGGATTTGGTGAGCTGAAGTCCAGAAAGAACCTTCTGGCAATTCTAGTGTTGAAATTTGGAATAATTCAATGGTCATACTGTCTGGCAAGTTGTATGCATGCAATATCTGAAATCCTGTAGTAAATTGCAAATGGACTAGGCCCACTGAATTAATGGGAATTTGGTGAGTCCTCCTCTATGTAAATTTCACTGATTTGACAACATGCCTGATTTGAAGGTGTGTAATTCTTCAATGCATAATGGTGCTTTTTAGAATATAAGATCTCCATGCCTTCATGTTCAAGAAGAGGGAAATTAAGCAGATAATGAGATAGCCAAGATCATTTTCCCTGAGAAGATATTTGCCTAGAATAGGTGACACAAGTCCAAACATAAGCATAGGCAGGTGTTTTTTCCCAGTAACACATCAGAATGCCAAACATATGACTGTAATTGTGAGTTGCAGATCCCACAGTAAAATGACAGGTGACTGCTGTTATATAGTGATAACTAAACTGCAGTTTCAACAAAATTTCATTGTTGTTGAGGAATCCACTCAAAAGGTAGCTTAATACAGTATATTTAATCCATTCCCCCCACCCAAAAAAAAGAATGATTTTATAACTACTCTGGATTGAAAAATTTAAACAGAGAAAGATACAGTGGATTGGGTTTCTTATTTCTATGCCAGTTGAGCCTTAGAAAATCTAGGAGAAAGATCACAAACATTAACTGTCATCTGAATATTTAGTCCCAAATCATATATTATTAGTGAGTTCCAAAAACAAACAAAATCAACACCACACCTCAGAACTCTACTGTTTCTCCATTGAGTAAGCCAGAATGTAAGTAAGATAGTTATTATGATCAAGCATCCATTTCCTGAAAAATATCTTATGGGAAATAAGAGGAAATACGCCACATCTGAATTCTGCAAATCACTCCGAGAGTATCTTCAACAACCAAATCCCACATGTATAGTCTTTGCCAAATCAGAAAGAGGATAGGTCTGCCCTTTCCTGTGTCAAAACAAGGTGGGTGTGAAAGTTGTGAAGCACCCAGGAAAATTTGTGCTCATTTGCACATAACCAGCCAGCTAAAATCAGCTAGTCTGATATCTCTCACACATACACACTCAAGCCACACACACATACACACACTTTCTGACACATGAAAAAATACCATGTGGAACGCTGTATTGAATGTGTACTAACCTTTTTCTTTCTTTCTTTTCTGTCCAGGAGGTGAATTAGTTATCCCTCTTCTTGTAGAAGACCCTTTAGATATCCCTCCTATTGCTACTCGTGCACCTTTCATTACACTCCCCACTACCTTCCGCCCCCTCCTCACCATTATTGAGACCACCAAAGATTCCCTGTCCATGACCTCTGAGGCGGGGTTACCTTGCTTGTCGGACCAAGGCAGCGATGGTTGTGATGATGATGGCTTGGTGATATCTGGGTATGGCTCAGGGGAAACCTTTGACTCTAACCTGCCCCCTACTGATGATGAAGATTTTTACACCACCTTCTCCTTGGTAACAGATAAGAGTCTTTCCACTTCAATCTTCGAAGGTGGCTACAAAGCACATGCACCCAAATGGGAAGCCAAGGACTTTAGACCTAACAAAGTCTCCGAAACTGGTAGGACTACTACCACAGCTTTGTCCCCTGAGCTGATCCGCTCCACAACTTCAGCCTCGACTGGAATGGTGCCCAAATTGCCAGCCGGCAACATGAATAACCGTGACCTCAAACCCCAGCCTGATATAGTCTTGCTTCCGTTGCCCACTGCCTATGAGCTAGACAGCACAAAACTGAAGAGCCCGCTAATAACTTCCCCCATGTTCCGTAATGTGCCCACAGCAAACCCCACGGAGCCAGGAATCAGACGGGTTCCGGGGGCCTCAGAGGTGGTCCGTGAGTCGAGCAGCACAACGGGGATGGTCGTCGGCATTGTGGCTGCTGCAGCCCTCTGCATCCTAATCCTTTTGTACGCCATGTACAAGTACAGGAACAGGGATGAGGGGTCCTATCAGGTGGATGAGACGCGGAACTACATCAGCAACTCAGCCCAGAGCAATGGCACGCTCATGAAGGAGAAGCAGCAGAGCACAAAGAGCGGCCATAAGAAACAGAAAAACAAGGACAAAGAATATTATGTGTAAAAAAATTACTTATTTATATACATAAATATATGAATACCTAATGAGATACCACTGAATCAAAACTGTTACACAGCTAACAAGATTGGGAGCTACAGTTTGTGTGTAAAACAAATGTTGAGAATAAACATTTCAGCTGTTGACTGCTAAGTTTTCAGTCATTACTTGGAGTCCCAAACTCTGCCCTACTGTATCATAAAGCACACTTAGCGTTCTGAAGAAGGCCTATGCAGCATTACCATGGTGGTGGTGAACTTGAAAGCCTTCAGACCTCCTCCTCAGTTGAACTTTACTGCAAGGGCAGAAGACTTCATGGCTTACTTGTTTCGTATCTCCAAGTGAGTCTTTAAAGATGTTCATGATCTTTGACTGTATGCTATTTTTTCCCCAGTTTAATTATTTTAAAAAAATAACAAAAAAAAGAAAAAGAAAAAATACAGATGTTATAAACAAAAAAGAATAGCTTACCTGGCCATGTCCAGCCTATGTATCTTTTTTTTTTCAAGATGTGAGGGGGGAAATCAAAATAAACGGTTTTGGGTTTTCATTCTGTTTTTGGTTTTGTTTTGGTTGGTTTTTATTTTTTTCATTTTCCATGAGAGATTTTGGAAAATGAGCCAGGACATACATCAAGAAGAAAACTTGGGGGGGAAATTGTAATAAAGAGAGACTATTCCTATAAATGAACTGAAGTTCTACCATGGTGTTTGCTCTACATATCAGATTGTGTTGTCTCTTGAATCTGTCGTCTGCAGTAAGTCGTTAACGTTTTAAAAATTGGGTGGGGTGGCAGTGATGATGATGGTGTTGAGAATGACAGTCATGGAAAACTGGACACATACACCCCACCCTAGGATCTGGCTCCATTATCTGTAAGTGAAGTCATAAGAAAAGAATAGTGTTTCTTTTTTGACAAGGAGCCACCAACTGTATTTTATCATGCAGTGTATACTAGCACAGCTAAGCTATGTGGGAAAGGGGGATTTAGAAACAAAACCAGGCAAAACAAAACTCCTTAGCCATTCTGAATTGAACAGAAAAATAAAAATGGATGAACCCCTCTCTGGGTTCTGTTTTTTGGTTGATGGCAATGTGTCAAACAACAGCAATCATTTGAATTAAGCATCTAGAAAGATTATATTGAGTTTGAGTTATGATAAGAACTACAAAATGCCATATAAACCAAAAAAATTGTTACAGAGGAGTGCAAAATGGAGCAAGTTTCTTGCCCAAAATTGTTAAGTTGTGTTTCATATGTAACAATTTAATTTTGTAGATTAACATATCTAATTTGCTGTCTTTCCATTGGCCCTGTTCTCCCTTTCCCCTCTCTTTTATATGAAAGAAGATAAAATTTTAAACAGTCATTATGACACGCAGAAATAAAAAAAATTAAAAGAGCTTATTAATAGTATAATATATATAAATAATATATATATATATACACAGATATATTTATCATGGTATGTTTGATGGGATGACTGGAACAGAAATGCTGTTAAAGTCTTAATATGAAATGAGAATGTTGTAAAGAAAATGTTTTTACAAGACAAACATAATGCTAAACTTTAAAAATGTGAAGATAGTGTGCATTTTAACTTTGTCACAGTTATCTGTGTCAGAAAGATTTTAAGATACAAAATAAGATTTTGTTTACATATTTTACTACAATTTTTTTTCTGGCTGGTGTAATTTCTAGATGGGTACCCTAATGTACATAACACTATGAGGTTTCTTTGAGTTATTGTTTATATTCAATGTACTTAATTTTGCCTGGTTTTATTTAAATTCTTCCATTCTTTTGAAAGAGAGCAACTTATTGTATAGGATAAAATAACCAACTATGTATTTTTTTGGCCACAAATATCACGTGCAAAAAAAATTACAAAGCAAAAAATAATAGAGAGAGAGAATGAAAGAGAGAGAGACCCACAAAAATTCTGAGAGGACTCCGGCATATTTAAAAATGTACAATTTTTTTGTGTACAGATGAAATCTAATCAGCTGTTTAGGTTAGAAATCTACTCTTGCTGGTGTTTATAAGTCGCATGAATCATTGACTTTGAAGAAGCGTTATCCAATGCACACACGCACATGAGAACAAAATAAACAAGGCAGCCTTCTCAGATGACTTGAGAATAGGCTTACCTGGCTAACAAATCTTTTTAGTGTGTGTGAGGTTGTTTTTTAAATTATTTTTTTACACTACAACAGAGGGGAAAAGCAGACAGGTTTTCAAAAGGTATGAAAGCACGTTTTTAGACACGTTAACTGGCTGGACATATACGGAGGTGATTATATCTTGATGTCTGTAAAAGATTGCTGCTGTTCTTGAAGTCTTGGAGTCTTGTGAAATGGTTTTCTTCTTTTGTTCTTTATCTTTTTTTTCTTCAGAAAACCCGCCTTTCTGTTCCCCATTTTTCGTTTCTTTTCCCCTCTGTGTGCGTGTGTTTCTATTGGACAGATTTTTGGGAACATGTGCATTTCTGTATGTGGGCTTTTACCATACCTTATTGTTTTCTGGACAGAATCTTGAAGATTTTCTTTAACATTATTGTGTCGTTATTGCTTTGTTTTCCCCTTCCCTCTGCCACTTCTTTTTTTTCTTTTTTCTTTCTTTTCATAATTGCCTTTTCGTTCAAGGATATGCTTAGCAATAAAATGTTCTTCCCAAAGCCCTGGTTGTTGCTGTCACTTTCTGTCCAAACACCGGAAGAGTGCTCCTTTCTCATAGGAAGTCTGAGTATAATAAGATACTAGTTTTCTTAATCTAGCACTGATTATACACCACTGTCATAGCCTTCAAGAATCCAGGGTCATCTCTATGGTATAATGAGGAAGCAAAGACTTTGTGGAGGAATACAAATGTAATCCAAGGGGGAAAAACACTTAACAACTGCACAAAAGACAACCCAATAAAGACCAGTACAAAGCACAAACTACTGAATAAACAGAAGAATGAAAGCAGGAAAATGGCACAAGGTTTAAATAGCAATTGTTTCTAAAGAACAAAAACCTGGTCACGTGGTGATGAAAATTGGGCAAGGTGAGCTTCTGTGACTGCAATTGAGAAAGGATGTGAAGTGTTTTCTCTGTTTGTGGCTATCCATCTCGGACCTCCAGAAAAGGAGAAAGTCAGAAAAAAACCTTGATAGATGACTTAAGGCAATTGGCAGAAGAAGGGGCATCAATTAAGTACCAAGCTTCTTCTTCTTCTTCTTCTTCTCCTCCTCCTCTTACTCGTCCTCCTTAAGTTGTGTTTAATATGTAACAATTTGATTTTGTAGATTGACATATCTAATTCCATCTTTTAAAAATTACTTACAACTTCTGGTGTTTCTTCAAATGGATTCTGAAACATTCTTATTTCCTTTCCATGCTTATGTCAATCAGTTAATCTATTCTGGAATTCCACCTGCTTTTATGGGTGGAGACTCTAGAAATGTTCAGTATGTAAAACACTTCGTATCCTTTTTTTAAAGAACACAAGGCATTTTACTCTCCTTCCCCTGCCTTTTTCTTTTCTTTCTTTCTTTCTTTTTTTTTTGCAAAAGTGAGCCAGATATCTCTTGAACCCATCCCCATAGCTGCTTTATCTTCCTTACATCTATACATAGCCTTCAGCATGGTAGTGCATTGAGTGGGGGAGTGAAAAAGCTAGAGGATATGGGTACCTGAACTCTGCTGGCTAACAAAACACACATAATGGCTAAAGGGTTACTACAGAGGATAAGACCAAAAATGGGATAAGAGAAGGAAATTTAGAGAACAGAAAAAAAACAATGTTGCTGTTATTTTCCCCCCAAGAATGGGACAAGGTAAAGAACAGTAGATGATGCCACTTGAGTCACCAAGAACAATATGAGTCTGATAAGTACCACAAAGAAAGAGTTTAATGATCTCTCCCCCGCCCTTATAGATTTTAAAAGTGAATTTGCCAGAGCATGGGTCACTGCATCTTAGTCTCACCAGTAAGGCTAAATTGGGTTACCATCATAAATTGGCACATTATGCTGTTAAGGTTATGTAGCTGTAGTAGCAAGAAGAAGAAGGGCCAAATGGTGTGTATCAGCATGAACAGGAAAACCGCTCAGAGCAGGCAAAAATGCAATAAAGAAATGTTTATTCAAAATCCAAACGTGCCATTCCATAATCCAAAATAGTAGATATCATTATCCAAAGAAACAGATCCTCCAGTAAATTGAATTTTCAATGTAAAAACCTTCCTTAGGGATCTGTATCATCCACAGATTTTCTTTGAGTAGTAGATTAACAAGTTACATATATAAGATTTTTTTTCCTTTCTTATTTTTCTTATGTTTTCAATCGCGTCCCTGACTTCACTAGTTAATTCTTTCAGTATCATGATTTGCAAATTGAAATTGAGTGACTATGGGGGAATAAATTTTGTTGTACCCATAGTGATTGGAGCAATACCTAAAGGTCTCCCTAGATATTTGGAAATTTTGCATCTGTTGGACTTCAACATCCTAACTCTCCAAAAAAAAAAAAAACTCTACTAGGAACTGCATATATACTTAGATGTTACCTTAACAGTTCTTAGGTCCTTGGTTAGGGTGTGAACTATTAATTTTATACCAGTCCTCAACTGTGAATCAAATGGTAGATTTGTATTATAACAACAACAACAATACAGAATGCATTGACTCTCACTAATCTGGATCATAAAGTTGCCCAGCAACACTCCTACTCTCACGACTCACTAGATTAGGCATTAGTTTTTTGGCCTTCCAACAAACCTCTGTCCTGTGGTTGAGTTCTAATATAGCAAAGCAACATCTGGCTGTAAAGGGAAGAATAAAGTTGTGTATCATCAGCATATTAATGGCAACACAGTCTAAATGACCTTGTTCAGTAGCATCATATTGCTGATAAACACCACAATAGACATCTAATATCTACAGGACCCCAAAACAAGGATGTCACAGGGTCAATGAGGAATTCTGTTGCATCACCTTCTAGACATTCATATAAAAGTGAAACTGCTGCCAAGCAATACCATCCACATGCCGTATAATTGCATGGTATTGAAGGCTGCTGAGAAATAAAGACGGTGAACATATTTATTAGGATATCAGTATTATCATCTTAACATCAGTTTTAAAATAAAAATAAGAACTGATATATAAAAAGAATGCATGTAGAGTTTCACAGATTAAACCCCCATTTAAAGAATTAGTTGTATTGGGTTGTATGATGCAAAAGACATCTGTCTGGATAACTGGACAGCTGCTGATAGTCACGCTACTAGAACATACCAGATTAGATGGTCAAGGAGTCTAATGTGGCATTGGATGGCTTCCTGGTCAGAGGCAACCATACACGAGTTAGATACAATCTTGAGATCCTTTATATCAAAGTGATGCTAGAGATCCTTTATACTTCCTTACCTACAATTGGGGTCAGTGCAGTAGTTCTGTCCCACATGAGCACTGTCTTTCTTGGAAACTGGACCGGTGCTTGCTAGTGGGGTGGGAGAAAGAGCCACAGCATGAAGCAGCCGACTGCAGATTTTGACAAGATAAGTGACACAGGAATGACTGAAGTAGCAACAGATTCCATGCTGCAAAAGTAAACAAGAACCTTTAATTTCATCCAATCTCAAGTTGTGAGGATATACAGGTAGAAGGAAGATCTTGGCTTCAAAATATTTCCTTATATCTTCTTGGGCTGTGTGTCAATTTTCCCTGTTTTGAAAGGTACTTGGTAACTCTGGATTGCCTCTTTAGGTTTCTTCTTTCGAATACTGCCTATTAGGTAAAGGTAAAGGTTGCCTTTGCTCAAATGCCAATTGTATCTGACTCTAGGGTTCAGTGCTCATCTCTGTTTACATTCAAAGAGCCACCGCTGACTGCATTTGCAGACGTTTCTGTGGACATGTGGCAGGCATGACTAGACATCAGAGTTCATGAAACACTGTTTATCTTCCAACCGAAGTGGTACCTATTTATCTATTTGCAATTTCCTGCTTTCAAACTGCCAGGATGGAATGGGGAGAAGCTTGTTTGTTTGTTTAAAAAAAGGAAGAAAAAAGTTGGATGGAGCGTGTAAGAAGTGGTGTAGGGGAATGTCTATGTGGCCCATGGCGACTGAAATGCCCAGCCTGATTTAAATACTAGAGGAATGAATTATCTTTCAATGGCCCCTTCTTTCCAACGACCTTTTTATGTGAAGAAATTGTCTAAATTGCTAAGATAATGTTTTTTGAAAAGGCATGTGCAAGGTAACATGTCTCCTATTTGACTTCATGGGGTGGGGGGTTGTCATATGACTCTTTCCTCATTCTAATTTGGTCCGTGTATCTCATGTGGCAGTTCTGTCAACTCAACCTGACAATTCTCTCTTATCAAGGATCTTGGATACATTCTTCTTGCTCATTCTGATGTAGCACACAACACAGATTTAACCTGATTCCTTTGGCTAGGTTTCAGTTGTGGCCTACCCTCAATCTTTAGGTCTTTGTTTTGTCCACTTTCTAAGAAGCTTGCTCACATCGGATGAGTCCATCTTCTCTACTTGATGAATTTTAGGAAATCAAATATTTACACAAACTGAAAGATGCTGAACAGCTGTAAGGAAAGGTGAGATTTGAACTTCTAAGTATGTTATAAATGTGCAATAAGGAAATTAAATGCACTTATGAAGATTATCCAAGGAAACACTGTTTGTAGGAATGATGCTGGTTTTTTTTCTTCATATGAAAGCAGCTTTCTCTGAAAGTTTCTATTTATTTCCCAGCCCCCTCAAAAGGATAGGCAGAATCTAGAATGTACTTGTTTTCATAAAAGTCAACACACACTATTTTATTAGAAAGTAATGAAATGCTGCTCTCTGTTTAAAATAATTCAGAGAAATACACTTTGAAGAAATAAGCAAATACTGTACATCTGTGTGATCCATACATAAAATAAAATAAATGCAGGGGGAAGATAATACAGTACCTTTATAGCAGTAATGGTGAACCTTTTAGAGACTGAGGGCCCAAGGAGGAGGAGGAGGAGGCACATGGACAGGCACCATGAGTGCTCACACACCCATGTGATGTTGACAGCGTGCCTGCTGCAAAGTCATGTGGGTGCATTTACATGGGTGCCGCTTGAGGCGTGCCAGTGACACCATGTGTGTGCCTGCACCTGTGGATGCTCCCCACCACTGTGGGAGCTCCCCACTCATCCCATGGAGGCTCCCCACCCACCCCATGGGCCCTCTCCACCCCTCCATGAGTGCTCCTCATCCCTCACAGAGTCTCCCCACCCCCAATGAGTCCTCCCCACCCCATGAGTCATCCCCACCCCAAAGGGCCTTCCCCCATAAGTGTTCCACCATGGGGCCTCCCCATCCCCCACAAGTGCTCCCCACCTTACCTCACCCAGCCACAGCCTGCCTGCCGGGATTTCAGCCTCCCTTCTTGCTTCCCATTTGGTGGTGTGAGAGGGGTGATGGGGAAGCGGCGCTGATTGGACTGGATGGGGCTTCCCTACAATGGCCCACGTGCCAAAAGGAAGGCCTCTGCATACCACTTTTGGCACATTGTGAGCTTTCATGATTCAAGATCACTTCTTCAGGCAGGGTAGGAAAATATAAAGAAAAATCCCAAAAAAATCATGGCATGATGTTCAGCCAGGAGGTGTATCTTAGATGTTTTGTGGGGAAATCAGCAGATTGCATTTTTTTACAATCCCCATTCCACAAACATATGTTTGCATGTTACCTTCCCAGATGGCCCTTTTTTAAGCTTTGTAGAAATAAGCATTGTGGATGGAACACAATGTTATACAGGTGGGAGTACATTGGGGCATGCTCCCTTCCTTTTGCTCCATTTAGGACAGGTGTGCCCAAACATTTTAGGCCATGGGCCAGTATGTGGGCCAGTTCAGTGGGATGGTCACTTTGGCTCATGGGCTGGATCCGACTCCTGATGCCAGTTCATTCAGGCCATTTTACTTCCATAAAGGGATGTTTTACTTCTGCTTCTGGGAGCGTGTTATGTATGTTAACTGTGTTTTCTGACAGGAGCGGTATGTATCTTTTCTCATGTATCTATTCTTATGCAAATAAGTGGATTGAAAATTTGCACACTCTGTTAGCCAATGGGCTTGTATTATTGTTACTGTTTATAAGAGCAGAATGTATCTTTTCTCATGTATCTATTCTTATGCAAATAAGTGGATCAAAAATGTGCACATTCTGTTAGCCAATGGGCTTGTTGTATTATTGTTACTGTCACTGTTTATAGTGTATATAAATCCGAGTTTTGCCCCATCCAATCTGTGTTCAAACCCCACTAATAGCTGAATTTCACTACTTCACTCATCTGCTTCTTCATTCCCTGAACACGAAACTGGCGACGAAGGTGGGATGGTGTCCCCACACAGCAGCAACATCTGCCCATTTGACCCAGTGCATCCAGAGAAATGGGCAACATACGAATGCTGATTCCGCCACACAATGGCCTCGCAGAAGATCACTGACGAAGACCAGAAGCGTTCCTGTTTCCTCGCTCAGTGCAGTTCTGAGATGCTTGAGCTGGCAACCCACCTTGTTCTCCCAAGGGACATGGATGTGGTGCGGCTCGCAGAAATCATGTCCGCACTGAGGAAACACCTGCAGCCAGAGATCTCAATCTTCCCGGCCAGGGTGGCCTTCCACAGAAGGGAGCAGCGACCTGGGGAGTCCATTGCAGACTACGCCGCCACTCTGCGCATTGCTGCCGCCCCGTGCAAGTGGGACAACATCAAAGAAGCACTCTGGGACCATCTGCTGGCTGGCATGAGGGATGAAGATGCTCAATGTCACCTCATGATCAGGAAGATGATAATTTTCAAGGCTGTCCTAGAAGAGGCGGTAGCATCTGAGGCTGCACGGTCCGGCATCAAGCTTTTCCGGCATTGCCACTCCACCACCAGTGCCACTGACTCAGCTGTGGAAGCTCAGCAAAATTCATATTCATCCTCCTCAGCATCACCTGGTTCCACCTCTTCATCAGAGTCCAGCGATGCAGAGGGAGAAGTCCGAGTGGTCTGACGAAAGCACTGAGAGCACCGTGACGATTGGGAGAAGAAATTCCTTTGCTGTGGAGCCCGGCATGACCGCAGGAAGTGCCCCTTCTGCACCGCAGAATGCCACAGCTGCGGGCGACGAGGGCACATTGCTAAAGTATGCCGACAGCGAAAGCAAAGAACTCCAGCACCTGAGTCCAAGAAGAGTCATCACCACAAAACGTCCACTGCCAAAGTGTCACCAGAGCCTGAGCCGTGCCAAGTGGGCATCATCAGCGAGCATTTCTTCACAGACCTGAGCCTGCAGGACGTCCCCTTCAATATGGAGGTGGATTCAGGTACTACCTTTTCCATAATCCCACAGCGGGAGTTTTTGAGAATTCCTTCTGCCTTTCGGCCCAAGCTCAAATCTTTTAAAACTTCCCTCCGGGATGTGCAAGGTTGCCAGATTCTGGTCCTGGGGGTGGGAAATTTCTTGGTCAGATTCAAAAACATTTGCACCTCCTTGCCATTGGTTGTAGTTAAGCAGGGCACTAACTGTCTTATTGGGATCCAATGATTTAGGCCCCTGGGAATCCGGCTTTCTGGCATTCACACAATAGATGCTGACCCAATCCGGGACATTTGTGCTGCACATTCTGAGGTGTTCAAAAAGGGTTTAGGGTTATACAAAGGAACCCCTGTGGACTTTGAGCTTTACCCAACCGTCCGGCCCATCCGGATGAAGCCATGCCAGGTACCCTTTGCTTTAAAGGAGAAGATAGAAGCCAAGCTGGACAAACTGGTGGGGCAGGGCATCCTAGTGCCAGTGGACTCCGCAGAATGGGAGACACCAATAGTGACTGCTTTGAAAAGTAACAGGGAGGTCAGGATATGCGCTGACTACAAGTGTACCATCAATAAAGCTACTCACCCGAACTCATATCCTGTGCCCATGGTAAGCCACCATCTTGCCTCCTTGCATGGAGGAAATTGCTTCGCAAAACTTGACCTTGCCCAGGCTTACCAACAATTGACTTTGTCTCCTGCTGCTGCCATAGCCCAGACCATAGTAACACATAGGGGGGCATTTAAGGTAACTAGACTACAATTTGGGGTGAATGCGGCCCCCAGAATATTTCAATCTCTTGTAGAACGTATTTTAAAAGGTTTGCCCGGTGTCCTGCCATATTTTGACAATGTCCTGATCACCGCTAAGGACACCATCGAACTAGAGGCCAGGCTCAATTGAGTCCTCTCACATTTTGAGAGGGCCGGTCTATGTCTCAGAAGAGTTCTTGGGTTGCTGAATTACACCCCAAGGTATCATGCCCTCTGACTTCAAGGTGGCAGCCGTGCGAAATGCACCCAGGCCAAAATGTAAAGCTGCATTGCAATCATTTCTAGGATTGTTAAACTTCTATCATGCTTTTCTCCATCACAAAGCCTCAGTTGCCGAATCATTACATCAGCTTCTTAAGAAAGATCCTGTTTGGCACTGGGGCCATTGCCAGGAGAAAGCGTTCCTAGAACTTAAAAGCCCACACCTCAAATTCTGTCCCCAAGGATGTTGGATTGGGCAATTTTCCTAAATGCATACGATTTTCCTTTGGTGCACAGGCCTGGCAAGAACATCACCCATGCTGATGCCCTGTCATGTTCTCCACTGCCAGGAGTCGGGGAAGCCAAATGCGAGATCGAAAGTGACCACCAGGTCCTTATGACTGAGGCTTTCGACTTGCCCCCAGTCATCCCCTCAGATATAGCCAAGGCTACGGCCAAGGATGTAACATTGACTAAAGTAATGTCTTGGGTACAAAAAGGCTGGCCTGTCTCTCCTCTAGCCGAGGAATTCAGAACATTCCACCGCAAGCATTTGGAACTGTCAGTGGAACGAGGTTGCCTTCTATGGGGTCAGCGGGTGGTCATTCCTGTCACTCTCAGGAAAAAGGTTTTACATCTACTTCACACAAGTCACCCGGGAATTGTCCGTTCCAAAGCCCTTGCCCGTAGCTACTTTTGGTGGCCTCAACTGAACCAAGACATAGAACAAATGGTCGACACTTGTGCCAGTTGTCATTCCTCTCACCCAGAGCAATCCCACCTTCCCTCTCGGGAATGGGATTCTGCTCGGGGCCCGTGGTCCAGGTTGCACATATATTTTGCAGGTCCATTTCGGGGTGCCCTATTTTTGTTGGTTGTGGATTCATTCTCTAAGTGGCTGGAAGTCATTAGGGTGCCTAATACCACTTCAGCCACCATGATAATGCACCTTAAAAGGCTGTTTACAGCATTTGGACTTCCAGATGTGCTGGTGTCTGACAATGCGTCCACGTTCACATCTGCAGAATTCTAATCTTTCATGGAAAGGAATGCAATTAGGCACATCACTGCTGCCCCATTCCACCCAGCCACCAATGGCCAGGTAGAGTGGCTGGTGCGCACAACTAAAGTTGTGCTTCGGCGTATGGGTGAAGGGGATTTGGAGTTCCAGTTATGCCAGTTTCTTTTCACATATAGGCTCACCCCCCCTTGCCTCAGGGCTGTCCCCTGCTGAATTGCTCCAGCAAAGGAAACTGTCATCCTTGCTGGACAGATTGGATCCCTCTAGGGTAGAGGACAAAGGCACAAATATAGCAATCCAACACCAGAAAGGTTTCTCGTCCAGAGACCCTGTACATTGCCGCAATTATGCAGCTGGTGGCCCTACGTGGGTGCCTGGGTTTGTGATCGATCAAACTGGTCCTATTTCTTACAGAACTGAAACAGCCACTGGTCTGATCTGGAGGAGGCACACGGATCAATTGAGACCCAGAGTAACTGAACCCACAAGATGAATACAGACACTCAATGCTAGGGTTGGCCCCCACCCATTTAAACCCAGGGGGCAGAGGTAATAGTCAGCAGCCAGCCAACATTGACCCAGAAGTGTTTTCTAGGAACCGATTTCAAGGGGAATTTGTGGAATGCTCCCCTATCCTGGCCAGGTGTACCCCTACACTGTCCCAGCCTAGCACTCTGGATTCCTTTATTGATGATGACCAATTTTGTTTGGAGTCACCCTCCACTCTTATTACACACAGGAGGGACCCTGAGTTGTCTTATTCATCAACAAAATTAGATTTTGGTTTTGAGTGATCCCCTGCTCCTCCATCTGACAAATGGGGCTTTCATTTGGGTTTACAATCCTCCCCCTCTAGTCAATCCCTCACTCCAGTCGGGTCGCCCATCCTACGAGCCCCTGAGCCAGCTCAGCCAAGTGTCCAACCCAGAACGGAAACTAGACCACCATCCTGGTTAAAGGATTTTGTTTTTACCTAGGGGGGAAGAATGTTATGTATGTTAACTGTGTTTTCTTTTTCTTTTTTATAATTAATTTTTATTAAATTTTATACCTATAAAATACAAAGCACAATACAAAAGTATACAACATAATACTTAAGAAAAAGAAAAAATAACTAAAAAAAGATGTATACACCTTAACTGTGTTTTCTGACAGGAGTGGAATGTATCTTTTCTCATGTATCTATTCTTATGCAAATAAGTGGATCAAAAATGTGCACACTCTGTTAGCCAATGGGCTTGTTGTATTATTGTTACTGTTACTGTTTATAGTGTATATAAGTCAGAGTTTTGCCCCATCCAATCTGTGTTCAAACCCCACTAATAAAGAGCTGAATTTCACTACTTCTTCATTCCCTGAACACGAAAGAGCAATGATGGCTTCATGGGCCGGATGAATTGACATCAGGGACTGGATCTAGCCCATGGGCCATAGTTTGGGCACCCCTGATTTAGGAAGTTGCATCCTTCAAAATTCTGCTCTAGAAGACACACCATTCTTTTGGCACAGAATTTAAGCACGTAGGTGAATGGAATTCTGCCTTCTAATTCCTCTGGAAGAGCCCATACAGTTAATAAACAACTGTAGTGTATTTCATGACAGTAATTAACTGTAAAACACTAAGGCTATTTGTGGGGATTTAAGTATTGCTTTGTTCAATGGTAATTAGCTCCAGAGGAGTATGCACAGAACTACCTGAAATAAATAAACCCACTGGGGAAGCCATATTAATTTACTGCAGAGAAGAATGTCTTCCAGTACCTTAAAGACTAACAGATGGATTCTGATGTAATGTTTCTGGACAAGAGATCATTTTGTTAGATGGATCACATGCTATTATGAGAGATAGAGTGTAGATTGAGGGTTAGGTTATTTAAAAATCATTGCACCAAGAATTGTAAGACAACTGATAATCAGCTACCATTCATCTTTTTAAAACATTAATGTTTCAAATGATAAATCTCGTGAGATTTCATCACTTCTTTTTTTTAAAAGTGGGATTACTATGAGAAGAACATAAAACTTTATTTCCAAAAAATGCTTTTAACAAATAACGAGAAAATGTCAGCATTTTCACCTCTGAACTCTTTTGCTGTCATTACTTGGAAATTAAATTTATTATACCTTTGTTATGAAAGAAAAAGGAGCACCTTGCATTACCTGAAACCATAGTGTGAGGACATCATCCTGTTTTTATTGGTATCACTCCACCTAAGATAAGGAGAGAAGTTGCAGTGGACTCTGAGAGAACTAAGCAAGAGAACAACATCCTCGGAATGGATATGAGCCTCAAGTCTACTGGCACAGATCCGGAAAGAGCATTATGGCAAGAACAAATATTTTTGAGGGTAGTAAAGGGTGGGGGGAACCGGTCCTCATAAAGAGTTATCATCGCTGGTTTGGGATGGGGCATTGTTACCCCAATCCAACCCAGTGCGCAACCTGGGGGTCCTCCTGGACTCGCGGCTTCTTCACCAGGAGCAGGTTACAGCCGTGGCCAGGAGGGCCTTCAGGTAAGTGCGTGTTATTAATCAATTGCGCCCACTCCTGAACCGGGAGGCCCTGCTCATGGTCACCCATACCCTGGTCACCTCCCGTTTGGACAATTGTAATGTGCTCTACATGGGGCTGCCCTTGATGACCATCTGGAGACTGCAGTTGGTCCAGAATGCGGTGGCCCATGCAGTGGTGGGGTGTAGTCATTTTGTCCATGCCTTGACACTGCTGCGAGAGCTGCACTGGCTGCCTATATGTCTCTGGGTGCAATTCAAGGTGCTGGTTGTCACCTTTAAAGCCCTTCATGGTAGCGGACCAGGATACCTCAGGGACCGTATCATCCCTAGGACATCGACCTGTCCCACGAGAGCAAACCAAGAGGGCACCCTTCAGGTGCCATCAATTGGGGAGGCTCGCCTCTCCAGCACAAGGAAAAGGGCCTTCGTGGTCATAGCCCCCACACTATGGAACTTCCTCCCAGTAGAGCTATGCCTCCAGGCCCAGTTAGGCCCATTTAGGAAAGAACTGAAGACATGGGGGCTCCCCTTTTTTGGCTCGTCTGAGGCTTCCCTCCTCCTGTAATTATTTTTTTAAGGTTTTTGTAGATTTTATATTTGTTTTTAGATAATAGACGTCACGGTGGGAGTTAATATTGTTTTACCTGTATATTTGTTTTAACTTGTGTACACCACCCAGTCCTTTGGATAGGGTGGTATATAAATTAAATTAAATTAGATTAAATTAAATTAAATTAAAGGTCACCCTTGCTTGAGAGCCAGTCATATCCGACTCCAGGGTTCAGTGCTCATCACTGTTTATAGTCAAAGTGCCTGCACTGTCTGCATCTGCAGATGTTTCGGTGGACATGTGGCAGGCATGACTAGACACCAGAGTGCATGAAATGCTGTTTACCTTCCCACCGAAGTGGTACCTATTTATCTACTAGCAATTTCTTGCT
Organism: Bradypodion ventrale; assembly: GCA_035047345.1. NCBI lineage: Eukaryota > Metazoa > Chordata > Lepidosauria > Squamata > Chamaeleonidae > Bradypodion > Bradypodion ventrale. The sequence goes on from JAWDJE010000001.1 coordinate 461,972,312, forward strand.
TTCAAACTGCTAGGTTGGCAGGAGTTGGGACAGAGACAGAAGCTCACTCTGTCATGCAGCACTCAGATTTCAAACTGCCGACCTGATGACCTTCCAGTCATCAAGTTCAGCATCTTAACCACTAAGTCACCACAGCAGAGCAAAGTCCAATTAGTAGATGGAGGAAGGAGCTTACTGAACAAGGAGTTCAGTAAAAGAGGATATGACTGAGGAACTCGACCTCCCCTACATCACTTGCAGGACCCTAAATAGGCTGAGAGCTGGAGTCCCTAAATTTCAGACCACCATGCTCATGTAGGGGTTGTTGGCTGACAACACCATGTGATGTGAATGTGGAGAGATACAAAATTCTGCTCATTTACTAGCCTGCTGATTACTGCCAGAAACATGCACTGATAAGGACTTATGTTTGGCCAATGGCAAGGCCAAGAAGGTCACTTCATTTTGGCAGTCCAGGGTTTGACTGGGACATGAAAAAAGGATCATACTGTTTTTACAGTGAGATGATGATAGAATCATCATCACACTGTTTGTAGCATCATGCCTTATGAAGTGATATTGCTAGCCTGAACCTCTTTTCATACCTTTTACTTGACCAAATAAAGGTATTGTACTAAAAATGACTATGGCCTGATGTTTCTCTGGGTAACAGATAACACCTAAAAACACCCATTTGTTTCTTTCTTAACCTAGAAAAAAATGCTGTAACTATAATCTATGTTATCATATTGCTCTTTTATCCAAACATGCTGTCGTAGAGGTGTACCAGATCAGGACCCTGGTAAAGTGAGGGGGTTGTTTCACAGTAAGCTGTGCCCAGTATTTTTCAGCACAAACACTCCCTCATGCAGCAATTACCGGACCCTCACAAAACCTATGCCCGTCACGGAGCCTCTTCTGCTTCTCATCCACTTCCAGGGAATATGCGATTTGCAAGGTTTGGTAATGTGTAAGGCAGAGAGTCTTACGGTAACAAGATTCACCTGTAAATGACCGAGTTCCACTCAGATATGTGGCAGCAAAGTTTTATTTCAAAGCAACATATGAACAAGACAAAGTACAGAAAACACACAGAATAAAAATTAGTCAGAGTTTCTTTCCCTTTGGCATAATCCTGGGCAGGAAAATGCTCCTGTTAGATATTTATTCTCTTCTTAGAGTTTGGGGAAATTGTATTAGCGAAACCTGGGTCTCTAGCTAACAGTCCCCCTCTTAGAAGTGAAATGCAACCCCAGTTATACTCTTAGGATTCCCATTTCTCCTCCCAAGGATGGGTTTGGCTTTGATAAGAAAAGCCAACCAAATTAGACCAGTGATAAGAGTATCCTATTATGATGGATCGCTCCTACCCCTCCCTTAGGGTATAGGTGGGGACTCTCCTGGTTGGTTAGAGGTGTGGTCAGGTAAGGGACTTTCCAAGGGACTTCCCCTAAATGACTAAGTATGAGTGTTTCTGACCCCCTCCTGCAAGAAATTATTTCTAACATGGATGAAAAGATTCAAAATGACTCCTGTCTGGTTCATCAGGCCTCGACACATGCTACCCACAAAATTCACACCAAATATCAACAGAATGACTAAACAAGCTTTCTGCATTTAGATCACAATATTTATCTGCTTTGCTGTTGGCTTTTCCTGGGTTTTATATGCCACAGTTTTTTTCATTTCTCCTACAAGTTTTATCTTGGTTTTGTTATATTCCATCCCTAATTATTGTTGTATTATTACTGCAGTGGCTCAAGTCGCTAAGACGCTGACTGGGAAACGGAAGGTCAGCAGTTCGATTCCCGAGTACTGCAGGACGGAAATGAGCTCCCGTCTTCATCCTAGCTCCTGCCAACCTAGCAGTTCGAAAGCAAGAAATTGCAAGTAGATAAATAGGGACCACTTCGGTGGGAAGGTAACAGCGTTCCGTGCGCTCCGGTGTCTAGTCATGCCTGCCACATGACCACGGAAACGTCTGCAGAAGCAGACAGCGCTGGCTCTTCGGCTTAGAAACAGAGATGAGCACTGCACCCTAGAGTCGGATACGACTGGCTTTCGAGCAAGGGAAACCTTTACCTTTAATTATTGTTGTAATCATTAATAACCACATGTGGCCTTCCATTTATTGACGGTTTCCTAGAAAACATCACCACTACTGTTGTAGCTACACCATATAGCATAGTCCTACATAAAGGTGGGCTACAAAAAGCCATTATGAATATTGTCCCAGGGATATCTAAGCATTTACAGCCACCAGGTTTTGCTGCTTTGTTTTTACCCATAATTATGTAGGGGTCATATCTCCAAAACAGTGCTCCTCCACATCTCTGTAGTCTGATACAGCAATACTTCTTTGGTTTCTCTGTTTCAGAAAACCACTTATAAAGTTCCATAAGACCTACAGCCTAAGATGAGACCAGCTCACATGGCAGATTCATGTTCTCAGGATTGTGGACCAATTATATGGTAGATATGCAAATACTACCTCACTATAAACTCACGATCTGCTAAACAAGTGATAGACATTATTTTTGGAGAACCAAAATATCACAGACACCATAACTGCTCCCAATTATGCACTGCCACTACCACCCACGACACATTGGACGAGCTGTAAAGTGTGCCAAGATATTTACTGTAGCTGCGTTTATTATATTGGTACCTCTGACAAAAAGCTAATGATGACTGGATTTATGTCAGTCAGTCTTAAAATGGCAATATCAGCCCTGCTCATTAAAGACAAAGCAGTACTTTGAAGCTGCCTACTACAATAAAGTGACTGAACATTACATATTACCTCCTATATCTTGAGACAAAACTGATGCAACATATTATCAGGTCCCTATAGCTTATGTGGCACAATAGGGAATTTCAAGCAGCCTCTTCTCCCTGAAAACATACACATGCACGCCTCTCAACATACAGTATCTAAAAATCAAACTTTATTGCAGTTGATGACCTGTGCACAAAATACAGTATCAAAGCAAACACAAGGCAATTATAAGTTCTTCTCTATATTCTATAACCGGAATGGCGAACCTTGACACTTCAGATGTTCTTGGACTTCAATTACCAGAAGCCCAAGTCAGTACTCCAGCTGATCAGAGCTTTTGGGAATTGAAGTTCAAGAACAGCTGGAGTTCCAAGATTCACCATCACTGTCCTATAATGAGCCCTGGTGGCACAGTAGTTAAATGCTGTACTGCAGCCAGAATGTTGTGAGTTCAATCATGTTGTGAGGGGTCAGGATTGTCTCAGCCTTCTATCCTTCTGTTGTCGGTAAAATGAGTACCCTGTATCTTGGGGGCAAAATGCTAATTAACTTGTGAACCACCCAGAGAGTGCACTAAGTACTATGGGGCAGTATATAAGTGTCAGTTAAACCTTGAGTTATGAATGGCTCGACTTCCAAAAGTCTCATGATATGAAAGAAAATCGGGGGGGGGGGGGGAGGGTGATTGCAAAGATACAAATTTTTTTGAGATACAACAAGTTCGGGGGTGTGTGTCTTCTGAGCATTTCTGCTCTGTTTTTGAACTTTTTTGTCATGTTTTGGCACCACCAGAAGCTCTCTCCGCAACCAGGAAGTGCCGAAAATTCCCCCTTCTCTGAAACAGTTGATAATAGGGTACTGAGCCAGCAATTACCAGAGCTGGCCACTAGGGGGTGCTTTCAGAAATGTGCCAAATATGCATCGAATACCCAAATAATCATTTCTGGAGCTTGGCGAAAAGCCAAAAAAAGTCTCTTATCTGTTCAAATCTCAGTAAAAATGTAGTGAAGATTTTCAAAATGAACTTTATGGTTTTGAACTGAAAAAAATATGGCTTTTTGGCTTTTTTCTGAGCTCCGGAATGGATTGTTTGCTTTTCAATGCAGTCCTATGGGAAACCATGGTTCAAGATACAAATTTTTCAAGATACCATATAAAAAACCTTGAGGAATGAATTAATTTTGTCTCTTGAAGTTTTACTATAATTGCTATTCTCCACCTGGAAAAACCTAGAAAGGGTTGCCATAACTCAGAATTAAGAATTAACTTGATGGTATGCAATTGTTTGTAAGCAAACATAAACTAAGGGTCTACAGTCTGAAAGAAACCTAATATCTTTCTCTGCCAACTTACATATCTATTATAATAACACTGTTCTAGAACAGACACAGTGTCAAGGTCTCACTTATCCAATATATTCAGCCTTTATGAAGGTGAATGTTTTCTTCCAGTGCCCTTTGCCATTTTTCATAGAAGAAAAAAAACCCCACATTTCTGCATAAGAGAAGAATTGGCTACAAACTGAATCTGAGATGTGGCAATGGTTGGAAAATAGTGAGAAAACATTTTAGACTGCAAAGAAACTTCTTTGCTGTATTCTCCAGCCTAGTCTCTCCCTACAACAGAACAAGATGGAAAGTGGTGATGGAGTAGTAGACTGTACTATTGCAAAACAAAGGAAGGCTCAGATGTTCTGACAGTTTCTACTATATAAGAAAAATGTATTTAGGACAGCCATCCCTCCTGTGTGAGAGATAACCCAAGCTGTCTCTTGTGCTGATGCTTGTTAATTTTTAAAGTACAAACCACAGCCATAATAGAAACTTTTTAAAACAAAATTAGTATGTGTTGGTGTACATATGTCAGCCTTCTGAATATAAGAACTACCACATTTGCAGAAGTGAAATCTCATTATTGAAAGTTTATACTTCTATTATAAAGCAAGAGAGGTTGTTTTATTTAAATGTTGCTGTTCAAATAATTAATCAAACTGGTTAGATGAGGTATGACAATGAATTAGTATTTATATGTATTACACCTACCACCAAATAGCCAGCTTTAGTGTTAGTCAAAGTGAGGAAGTGAGCTCAGATAGCAGATTCTAATAGGTATTAGGAAACAGACCTTAATGCTAAGGTAGCCATCATCTTAAAGCAGAGGTGTGGGTGGCATGTCTGGAATGCGCTCCTACACCCCTTGACCAAACCCCATGAGATTTGGCACACACATACCTCTCCAGCCCGAGACAGGCCTTGTCTGGGTCCTGGGCCCAGTGATGGGGTGCAGGCCCCCTAAATCTAGAAAAAAATGACTGCACATGCACACAGATACAGGGGAGGAATGGCCGTGTGCAGAACCGTTGCACTGCAGCTCTTGCATACGCATGTCCATGCGTGTTCAGAGTGGGGAAGCGGCATGAGGAGGGGCCGATGATCAGTGTGGTTGGTCGCACACCCACAATGGCGCTGACAGATACCGAGGAGGTCGAGGGGCATGAGGAGCCAGTGGCAGAGATGGCAGGGACAGCAGCGGGGGCATCATGAATGCCGGCAGATCGCGGAGGTGCTGGGAGAGGGAGACCAGTCCTCAGCAGGTCTGTAGGGCGAGGGACGGGGACTGGGGTGGGGGAGCAGCCCCTGGATCGATCCACACGACCATCTTCCAGGTCAGGACAGATAAAGGGAGAACACGTACCCAGGCCCCATCAAACCCAGCCATCCTGAGGAGCTGCCTGAGCCCAGATCACACATCTCCCTCCCCGGACCAAACACAACTTACCTGCCCTGGACAGATCTCCCTACTCTGCCACCTAGCATCACGCTGAGGGCACCAGGGCCCGTGCCGGCCTGTGGTCCACTGTGCCTGCCTCGCCGGGACACTTCAGGCCAGAAAAGCATGCCAGGCAGTGGTGGTGGCAACCACAAAGATGGCTGGTGTGACCCAAGAGGCCTCAACCTACTGGCACAGGGGGGAGTGAGGGAGAGGCTAGGTGGGGGCCCTGGAGTGGATCTATAACACCCAACCAATTCTGTGGTTAGTCCCAACCCACCAGCAGACACCAACCCTCCCTCCAGGTGTCCCAGCAGGGTGCTCCCTTCCTTGCCCTGCCTCCACCCACCACCGGAAACCCACCCTCCCTCCAGGATTTCCGACAGGGCCGTATGGAAGGTCTGGAGGGACACAGCTTGAAAGGCAGAACTCGTTGGGGAACCTCTCTATAATACTTTAGTGGCAGGGGTGGGGGGGTGGGCCAATAATTCACCCTCCCAGTCTGGCCTCAGTATAGCATAATGCACCTTCCAAACTAAGATTCAAAGGGGACTACACGTCCCACCGTGCATTGTGTGGCACCAAGGCCCGGCCCTGCTAAGACACTTGCTATGGGGAAATTCCCTTTTCCTGCTGGTTTTGCTTCAGCACAACCAAAAGAAAAGGTGCAACCTCCCCCCCCCCCCCCCAATCTCAGGAATCTAAGTAGGGTCAAGCCACGCATGGTGGGAATTGTAGTCCCCATGAAAGCCTCGTGTGGAAGGCGCGTGGGCCAGGCTGGTAGGAGCAGCTATTGGGGAACAAACCCCCCCCCCCCTTGGTAACAGACTCTTACAACTCATGCATCTGGTGGAGAAGGCAGCTAAATTTCTCAGTCCCAACAGCGGAGTAGGGGGAAGGGATGAAGGACAGAAAACAATTCATGGGGAAGGTAATTAGAGGTGTGTGTGTGTGTGTGTGAGAGAGAGAGAGAGACTCTGTATTCCACTTAAGAATTTACATACCTATACTTCCAAAACAGGACAAAATGCACCCGGGCACAGCAGGGCACTCAGCTAGTTCCTTATAAAATAAGATACATTAGTCTGGTTGGCTTCTGTGGATGAAATGAAATGATGGTGGTCATGTTGTTCACTCCTTATTAATATTCCATGCTAATAATTTGTTGCTTTAATTTATATTGAGGAACTCTTCAGAAACTATAATGTTGTGACCCAGGAATTGTTTCACTGGAGTCTATCTGATTGTAAAGGAGAAAGATATTTCATCCAGAACTGGTGCAATTGAAGATAAAAATGTAGTTTCCGCTTTGTGTTAAAAACGGCAATAGATCTTTGCAAACGGCTGCATTTCCTCCCCTCCACAACACAGTGCTATTTATGGCAAATATGGCCAAGTATAAGTCTGACCAGGTTATCCTGTTATTGTAATAGAGTAGACCATACTGCCTGTGACTCAACACCAATTGTCAGGCCGTGGTTAACTAACCTGACAATCCTGAGGACTAATGGCCTTGGGTGCCCAAGTCCACAGGGAAGGGTTCTGGTACCCAAGTGGATTAAATCCCACTTGAATCCATCTTGATGGTGGGCAGCAGACAGGGCCATAGCCAGGGCAGGGTGGGCAAAAACCCTGTTGAGCTAACAACCCATCCCTCCCAACCCACCGCGTGATGCCAATGTTACATATGTGAATGTGACATTGTTGCTCCACCTGAAAATTTTTGCCCCTCCTGAAAAATTTGCACCCCCCCAAAAAAAAAAATTAAAAAGGAGAGAGAGAGAGATATCCAGAATCCTGGCTATGGACCTGGCAGTAGATTCATCAATAGTGGCCTGGGGCTAAGGAGGACTTTGTGTGCCAAAAGGGCCAGAAAGTGACTCACAGAACTGGATCACACTGCAATGCGGAAGGTGGATGAAAGGCCACAGCATTATATTCTCAGGACAGTCTTCATGGCTGGTTGCCATGATGATCCCAAATGTTTGGATTCAGATATGGCAAAAGAAGAAGAAGAAGAAGTCTATTTATTTATTGCATTTCTATAGCACCCATTTCTGCCTACAACAGAACAAGTTGGCAAGCAGGGATAGAGTATTAAACTGTACTATTGCAAAACAGAGGGAGACTCAGCAGTTCTGTATTTAGGACAGTCATCCCTCCTGTGTGAGAGAGATAACCAAAGCTGTCTCTTATGCTGATGCTTGTTAATTTTTAAAATACAAACCACAGCCATAATGGAATTTTTGTGAACAAAATTGGTGTGAGTTATTGTGTGTATGCCAGCCTTTTGAAAATAAGAGATACCACATTTGCTCAAGTGAAATCTCATTATTGAAAGTTTGTACTTCTGTTATAAAGCTAGAGAGATTGTTTTATTGAAATGCCACTGTTTAAATCATTATTCACTGTTTAATTCATTGGACAGATGTGGTATACTGAAGATGGATTAGTATTTATATTGTACCCACCACCAGATAGCCAACTCTAGTGTTACTCAAAGTGAGGTAGTTAACTCATACCTGTCAACCGCAGCTCCGACCAATCCAGGACCTGCACAGAACGGTTCTGCGCAGGTCGCCTTCTACACATGTGTAGAAGGGTTTTACGCTTGCTTAGCCCCCTTCTATGCATGTGTAGCCTTCTACGCATGCATAGAAGGGTTCTACGCAAGTGTAGAAGGGTTCTACGCAAGAGTAAAACCCTTCTACGCATGCGTAGAAGGTGACCTGCACAGAAGGGCTGCACAGTACCTCCTTTCCCCCGCTGCCAAATTCTGGGGTTTCGGCAGCGCGGGGCGGGAAACGATGCAAATCGGTGCCGAAAACCGGAAAATCCTGGCCAATCTGGGAAGGCTGACAGGTATGAGTTAACTCAGATAGCAGATTCTGATTAGGTATTGGGAGAGAGACCTTAATGCTAAGGCTGCCACCTTACCTTAGAAAATACAATAAGGTTCACTAGTCTGGTTGGCTTCTGTAGATGGAATGGCAATGATGGTGGTCATGTTCACTCTTTATTAATAACACAGTTTAATAATTTGCTGCTTTAATTTATATTGAGGAAGTCTTCAGGAACAAGACCATAATACTGTGACCCAGGAATTGCTTCACTGTAGTCCATCTGATTGTAAAGGAGCAAGATATTTCATCCAAGACTGCTGCGACTAAAGATAAAAATGTAGTTTCTGCTTTGTGTTAAAAACAGCAATAGATCTTTGCAAATGGCTGCATTTCCTCCCCTCCACAGCACAGTGATATTTATGGCAAATATGGGCAAGTGATGATGCACTATTGTAGCGGATCATTGCCAGTTAAATTCTATAGTTTATTGTCATTATTGTTTCACTATCCAGTTCTGCTCCCTCGACACCCAATGGGGTAAAAGAGGAAACAAAAAAGAAGATCCAATTCTGCAAGGCCTGGGCAAGAAACAAAAGCAAGAATCACTTTATGACCTAACCATGCCTAGTTATTATCACATTTGTGTGCTATAACATCTTTAATTAGCATGGGCATTGCAAAGTTTGAAAGATTACTTTTTGTTGCTATCAGAAGTGATGGTCCTAGAATTTGATAACTACAATTACCATGACAATTCATTGCTCAGGATTTGCCACTAAGAGCCTTAGAAGTTCAGATCAATGCATGAAACTACAACTCAGTTTTGATGAGCATACAGTAAAAACCATTTGTTTCTAGCTCTGTTTGACTCAGTACAGCCTTTCGCACAACAGGCAATATGATAAGGAAATAATAATTAATATATACCTTAATCATAGTTTCTTAGCAACTCTATAGTTGCTAGGAAATTGGGATTAACTGTCTAGTAGTTTAGGTCAAAACCAAAATTATATAAGTTATTTATAAATGAGAAGATTCAGGTGAAATTCTTTGATGAAAAATATATGTTTCAAGTTGTTTCTTAAAGGCATTTGAAGATGGAGCTGATCTTATTTCGTACAGTAAACTATTCCATAATGTTTACTACAGCTTTCTTTACTTTACTACAGCTTTCTTTACTTTTTTAGGAGTGACTACCCATAACTTAAGCTGAAGAGTACTCAGGGTTGCATATCTTCCTGCAGATAGCATGGTCCTAAACCATTTAGGGCTTTAGATGTCATAACCAACACCTTGAATCTGACACTGTAGACTATGGGTAATCAATGCAGACTAGCCAGCACTGGGGCAATGTGATCATAACTGTCAGAGTCCAGCTCCGGCACAAAATGGCACTATCAGGAAAAAAGGGAGACTGCAGTCTGAATATCTGGTGCACATGAACAAAGAAAAATGTCTCCCGGCCACACCCAGCATGGTATTTTTATTGAATACAAAGTTACATACATCATACACCTCATCAGCCTATCAGGTGCTCATACATCAGGTGCCTCATCAGCCTATCAGAGCATAGCAAGCATAACCTTATATGGAAGCATGAGTAGGCACTTTTACCTCTGTCTGCACATGCACAGAAATCTATATCCAGCCGCATCAGCCTTGGGGGTTGGGTCTCACTTGCAAGTAATGGAGAATGCAAGCATATTGAACAATTCCAATCCAGGTAGCCTCCCACATGTCCTCCTTCTTTATTTTAATTTTTGAGTGAGGGACCACCAATTAGATACTTGCATATCAGCATAATTCATAACTACCCCCTCATAGTCACCATCACTATCCTCCCGGGCGTCGTACCCCTCATTGCTCCTGGCGCACTGATCAAGAGGATGATACTTTACATAGTATAATTGCCTTTTCGTAAAACCGGAGGCTTCCTTTCTATTCAGTAGACAGGTATTGCAAACAGAAATAAGATTAGGAATACATTGAATACAACAGCATAGAAGTATAAGGCATATAATAGCAATGACCCCGAAAAAGAAAAGCTGCCTGAGGAAGGACAGATCAGGCAACCAAGAAGTCATCCAATCAAAAAGAGTTACATCATTATGCACATTATTAGTAATGGTCTCCTGCAGATCCTGGAGTTCTTTCTCAATTGTACTGTTTAGATCATGGAATTTCACCTGACACCCCTGGTTCCTACCAGTTTACAAAATCCTCCAGATTTTGCTAGTAGGTAATCTATGGCCAACCTCTCCTGCATTTGATCTTGATGGAGTTCAGTGATTTCCATTTGAAGGCCCCGTATAATCCTCCCTGTGCCATTGATTGATTTCTCCAGCCTACAGGTAAGTCCCAAAATGTACCTCCTATTTTCCTGGGAGATGACACCTGGGTAAGATCCCAGGGTGACTGCTCCAGTGGTAGGACCTACTATAGCTCTGCCCCAGGAGCTACCATCAGAAAGCTGAACATCGATTATCACTTCATCATTGCAACCAGGACCCATGGGGCCGGCCATAGCCCACCGGTGTCGTACTTTACCCTTCGGTGGTGTTTGTATCTGTACAGGTAAGGTAAAGTAACCTAATGCTGCACATTGATACCCTCCTGGGTGAAAATTCGTGGCAACTCCATTAAAGAAGAACCACATGTTTGGATCCTTAATTTGCCATCCACTGCAAATTGAGCCACTAGCTATAGCAGGATAATCAGGTGTAAATATAGGAAACACATCATATATATCTTTGATAGTAGTGTTAAACAAGGTATAATTAAATTTATATGAACTGTTATAATTACCCCATAACCAGAAGTAATCATCACACCCCGTATAATTGCCCACATTCTGCAAAACCCACTTTGCTTGATGTCAGTACTTCCATTTATTATTCCAAACCCTGGAATTATGGCAACAGAAGCAAAGCCCTTTGGTATACTTCTTGAATGTCATGCTTCTCCAGCGGGTGTTGTTAAATTGGTCCAGGGGATTAGAAAAGACAGCAGACCTGTCAATATGTTGCAGGTGTCCAACGACCAACTCAGGCGTGTGGAACAATGCCGGGATGAAGGCCATCTGAGACACTGCCAAGGGATGCTCATAGTATAGTGTGGCATCCTTTCCATGAACATCAAAGATATAATTAACGTGGCGAAGCCAAAAGTTAGGGTTCCCACCATGTGTCATTGCCCTCATGGCGGGAAACATGGTAAGGAAGAAAAGACCAAATGTCAGCAATGCTACTGTACTGTTGAGCTACCGTCGTCGAGCCGAGTATCCTTCTTTTCTCTCCATGGGCGGATCACTTGGGCAGGCACTCACACAGGTCCAGAAGCAGTAGAAACAGCTGCGTATCCTCTTGTCCAAGTGATAAGTGGGACAGGACCCTTCCACTCAGGATCCGGTTGTTGCCAATAAGTGACCAAAGGTCTAGGAAGACATTTCTCTGTCTTGAAATGCAATTCAACTGGAGAGTATGACCTGTTATGGGGAACAAGAAGAAAATTAAGAGTATACAGCACTTTAGCAATGGTTGTAGGGATTTCAGCCACAGGGACCCCTCTATCTCCCACTTGCTTATGTAGTAAGTTCTTAAATGTCAGGTGGGCCCTTTCAACAATCGCCTGTCCAGTTGAGTTGTAGGCTATTCCATACGTTAACTTGACATCCCATTGGCAGCAAAAGTCCTGAAATGCAGAAGAAACATATGAGGGTGCATTATCTGTCTTAAGACATGTAGGTTTACCCATGACCGCAAAGGAACGTATGCAATGTTGTATGACATGTCTGGATGTTTTCCCCCCGCAAAGGTGTAGCCCATATAAATCCAGAAAAGATATCAACAGAGGATTAACAGCATCAAAGGGCAGAAACATAGGTGACTTCGCGCAAGAGGCGCAGCAAGATACAATGTCCCTAGCCTGTGACATAGGAGTAGAAAATTGTTTATGCAAAACTTTAGCAGATTAATGAAACATTGCATGACTCTCAATGGGATTATCAAATAAGGGAAAACCTCAGTAGATCCCGAAGAGCAGAATCTGTTCGTGCATTGCCTTCAGTCAAATATCCTGGGATCCTTGTGTGGGAGCGTATATGGGCAATGAAAAATGGAACAGTACGAGTGGAAAGAAACCCTTGGAGCTGTTGAAACAAGGTAAAAAGATCTTTGTCCAAAGAAGGAGACAGATAGGCTTGAGCTAAAGTAAAAATAAGACGAAAAACATATTGAGTGTCCACAATTAGATTAAAAGGTACATCAGAAAAGGTTGAGAAGGCAAGAATGATGGCTGCCAGCTCTGCCCGTTGTGCCGAGGTCTGTGTGTCCGTGAACACAGTTTCCCACTGCCCAGTGGGGCCCTGCCACGTAAGGACTCCCCGGGAGGGAGACCCATCTGTGAAAAGAGTGACAGCATGCAAAATAGGTTGCAGGGAGAGTGGAGATGATAGGGAATAAGAAGTGAGATTCAGCAAGGTGAACCGCTTATCCTTGGGGGGGTTAAACCTGATCTGCCCCACAAAATACTCCATGGCAATCTGAAAGGCTTCGGAATGCTGTAATAAAGCCGTTAACTGCTCCTGTGAGAGGGGAAAACAAACAAAGTCAATGTCATAGCCAGTCAAATGCTTAGCTTGATTACGGCACTTAAGAAAAAGGTCAGCAAGTCAGCAAGTGCATCCAGCAAGTGGTAACAACTCTTTGGAGGAGTGTGCGCCAAATGCAGCCATTCCACGATAGCCACTTTCTGGGAGTTGACAGGCACAAACAGAACAGCGGTGGGCAACTTTGGCGTGGGGAGAAGAGCACATGCCAGTGCTGTGGTGCCTGGGAGGACACGATACACGGCAATGGTATGGAGTTTATTGTTTAGGTGTTGAAGAGCTGTGCGCATCTCCTCTGTGCATGGTATGATGTCTGCCGGGGAAGAATGACCAGAAAGAGCGGCGAAGAGCAGTGACAATTCCTCAGTTCTAAGGGCTAAGAAGAGACGAGCCCAATTTATGTTCCCCAACAATTGCTGCAACTGCACAAGAGTGAACTGCTCTGGAATAGCTATGGTTGGCAGCAATGGAGTTGAAGCTGTAGCTGAAAGCCTATGTCCCAGATATTGAAATGGATACATCTGCTGCACCTTTTCAGGAGCAATTACCAAGCCCACCTGTTGCAAGATCTCTGCAAGGTCCTGCAAGTGTTTTTCCTTAATTTGTGGGCCATGTAATAAAATGTCATCCGTGTAATGATAGACCTGAACCTCTGGGTGGCGTTGTCTGAAAGGTTCCAAGGCTATGTTCACAAAATGTTGGCATAAGGTTGGTGAGTTGGCCACGCCATTCAAAACGTTGGGTAGGGCGTTCATTATTGTATACTGGCAATGTAAATGCAAATTTTTCTCTATCTTGTGGTGCCAACAAGATGGTATAAAAGCAATCCTTTAATTCTATTACCATGACTTGGTGATCTTCAGGAATCATATTAGGATTGGGGAGCCCACACTGTAAAGTTCCCATTGGCAATATGTGCTCATTAACCTTTCTCAAATCATGCAACAATCTCCATTTCCCAGACTTCTTTTTTACCACAAATATCGGGGAGTTCCAAGGACTAGTGGTTGTTTGAATATGTCCCAGAGTTAATTGCTCCTGTACAAGGGCCTCCGCTGCCTGGAGCTTTTCTTTTGGTAGCGGCCATTGATCCACCCACACCGGTGGGGTGTTTTTTCATTGCAATGGAAGTGCATACAACGGCACTGCGGGGGAGGCCCATATCAAAAATTTGTCTGCAAGGTACACCCTGTTTTAGCCATGAGATCTCGGCCCCACAAAGTTATAGGAATGTCCATGACCAGCGGTTGGAGAGAGATCGTTGTTCCCCCAGAGGTTTCAAACCTAATCAAGTGGACACTCTGTTGTGCTGGTTCATACCCACCCACCCCATACACCTCATGGGAGGGGTGGGTAGGCCATTCAATTGGCTAGTCCTTTTTTGACACCACGGAAATATCTGCTCCTGCGTCCAGGAGCCCAGACACCGATTCCCCCTCCCCCCATGATTAGTGAGTGGGTTGGTCTATCCTTGGTGATGGTAATCAGCGCCATGGCAAGGGAAGTAGGCATAGCCATGGTAGCCAATTTTAACTCTGAAGTCTGCAAAGCATACATGCGCCCTATCTCTTGGCCCTGTGGTATCATGGAAACTTGGGAAGCAGTAGCCGGAATGGTGAAAGCGGCATTGCCAAGGGTGGAGATGGTTCCCGGTTGAACATGGACAGCTGCTGGCAACAAGTCCATTCGGGGAAAAACCACCCCAACCATGCCTTTGGGTAGAATCCCCTGGGCAAATACTGATAGAGGTTCCACAAGTCCCGGAGTGTGAAAATTACAGTCTGCAGAACTGATTAAAGGCCATCCACCCACAGGTGGGGGCTGTCCCAACCGGGAAGGGGCCATCCTGCCCACCTCCTCCCAAATGTCCTGCTCCTCCCTTGAGGCGTCTTCTATATCCTCTTCTGTAACCTCCTCTCCCCGCCCTGTTATTTCCCCGGGGCCTGGGCGTGGCCCGCTGACCAGTTTCCCGACTGCTGCGGGCAAGACCCAGAGTCCTTGATAGAGGGGTTGGCGTTAGGATTTGAGTGGCGCTGGTTGGCCCAGTGATATCCCTTCTGGCAAATGGGGCATTTTTTTTGAGGGACGTGCTGCCGGCTTTTGGGAGGAGCGGCACTGTGCCCTAAAATGCCCTTCTTTCCCACAACCAAAACACCACTTGTTTTGGGCCGGATTTGTAGGCAACAAAACTGCAGCGGCCAGAAGTTGAGCTTTATAACTGTGGGTTCCAACATTTTGACACACTTTCATCATATCTGCTATTGTGGTACCTCGGCAACTATAAATAGACGTCAGAGCACCCTTGCAATCCTCATTGGCATTTTCAAATGCCAGTTGTTTCATGAGCATTTCCCGGGCCGGGACATTTTCAACTTGGCGGTTAAGGGCTGTCATAAGTCTGTTAATAAATTCACTATAGTCCTCCTTTGCTCCTTGCCTGATCGCTGCAAACCCAGCAACAGAGCTAACACCCTGAGAAGGAATCTTACTCCAAGCATGTAAGGCTATCTGTGCAATCTCTCCCAACTGGGCATCAGTGAATGCCAATTGCTGTGTGGGAGTGGCAAAATTTCCTTCTCCACATAACATGTCTATGGTGAGAGCAGGACGTGAGTTATGTAGTTCCAAAGCCAGATCTCTCCATTCCTGCATGCAGAGCATGGCTTCTGCCGGAGGCAGGAGTGCCCTGATCATTTGCTTCCAATCAGCCAGCACCAGTTTTTTGTGTAGAGATGGCTTCTAACAGGGCTTTTGTGAAAGGTGCATTAACACCATAGTCCCAGATGCTACCTTTTAGCTCCTTTAAATATTTGTAATGAAGGGTCTCATATCGGTCAGGGAGTGCTGGAGCATTTCCGACTGCCGGGGCACCTTGGATGACTGGAAATGCAGTGGTGGGCTCCAAGTCCAGCACAGCCGCAGTTAAAGCAGCGGAGAATGGTTTTTTTGCAGTATTAACAGTGCCTGATGGCGGCAAAGTGGGATATAACATTCCACCTTCATCAGGGGGTTTCGGAGGCAGTTGTCGCCCATATGGCGGTGGGGGTGCCATTGGGGATAGAGGATCTCCCATGGCGGGTGGCAATATTCATGGCATCGAGGTGGTCAGGCTTTGGGCCAGAAGGATGTTCTTTGGGGTAAGTCCCTGAAGGCAGATCCTGACTTTACACCAGGTATGTTGCACTGGAATGGAAACCCTGGGGTGGCCCTGGAAGTAAGTTCCGATCTTGTACCATGTTTTTAAATCGAGTGTGCCACCCTCTGGAACCCAGGGGCAGATGTCATCTATGGCACCAAATAATTCTTCCACTTCTTTAGGAACGGTTTTATGGCCATTCTTATTCAAGAGATACACTAAATCCTTACAGTATTTCTGTTGTGGGGAAGTGAGGGAATTTCCCATGTCGATCAACTCACCTGGGATCCAAACGGATATGAAGGGTGCCCTGAAGTCCTGGCCGGTCATGGGTGAGCATCGGGACAGCACTGAAGATGAGAAAATGCGAACAGCCTCACACGGGGCACCACTTGTCAGAGTCCAGCTCCGGCACAAAATGGCGCTATCAGGAAAAAAGGGAGACTGCAGTCTGAATATCTGGTGCACACGAACAAAGAAAAATGTCTCCCGGCCGCACCCAGCACAGTATTTTTATTGAATACAAAGTTACATACATCATACACCTCATCAGCCTATCAGGTGCTCATACATCAGGTGCCTCATCAGCCTATCAGAGCATAGCAAGCATAACCTTATATGGAAGTGTGAGTAGGCACTTTTACCTCTGTCTGCACATGTGCAGAAATCTATATCCAGCCTCATCAGCCTTGGGGGTTGGGTCTCGCTTGCAAGTAATGGAGAATGCAAGTATATTGAACAATTCCAGTCCAGGTAGCCTCCCACACATAACAGCTTAAACCTGTGATCAATCAGGCAACCACATTCTGTACACACTGATGTCTCCATAACCAGCCTCAAGGTAACCCCATGTAGAGAGTACTGCATTAGTCAATTTTGGAGATTACCAAAATTATCTTTGTGATACTATGATTTCTACCATTAGGATGATTTGTGTCTAGTGTTGGTCACTTAATACAATAGCCACACTACCAATAACAAGGAAAAACATTGGGGGGGGAGATAATCAAAGGTACACATTTATGTGCAACTTGCACAATCAAGTACACTTGCATAAATACAGACATGGAAATCAATGGAAATACATGCTGAGTATTGGTCAGGGGTAAATAACCTGACTACAGGTGGATGAGCCCCTTTGGGTGGGGTGATGGTCCCCTCAGTGCCACTGGAAACCATCATATTGGGCCCAACGGCAAAATGAGTGATGGAGGAACTCTGATTCCCAACAGTCATGGAGGTGGAAGAGATCATGCCAAATTGACTGGCTGTGAAGGCGCACCTTGATAATATCCTCATGGCTGTGGCAGTCCATTGCAGTCCTGGGGTTAAATCATGCATGTCTCATTTCATATGTGCGACAAGAAATGGCTCCATGAATATTAGGAAGAATGGCTCCTGTCTTCAAAGAGACACTCTTCCTCATGAAGTAGGATATGTGGCCACAGGAAAACAGTACCCTGAGCCATTAAAATGGTAAGTTTGACTAAAAATGTGGAAATGTAATCTTGTCCCTTGTGAGGGCTGTTTGTTGGTTCTTTTTATTTTGTGAGACACTGGAACTGAGCCTTTGGTACATTTTCTAGTTCACTGTATCAGGGGTTTTGGGGGGTCCTAAGAGGCTTTGGTGGTGACAGAGTGCTGCATATGATGCAGTCCACCACAACTCCCTCCTTTCAGCAACTGTCAGCCTCTGCCAAGGGCCCAGACCACCCTGATCTTACCCAGTCACAGGGAGTGTGGTTTTTCCATAGTAGCATGGATGCAACAGTAGCAGTGTGTGGTAGAAGCAGAGAGCTAGGTGCCAGTGCTATGCCCAAATAGAATCCAACAAGGTAAAGTCCCAAGACAGAACATTATTTTCTATTCCATAAGAAGAAATACCTGTAGAGAATAAAATCCCCAAATTTCAAAATCCATAGGGCTCTTTTAGATCCAGAAATGTCCATGAAATAGTTCAAAGAGCCAATAAATCCATCACAATGTCCATAAGCCTGTGGAGCCAAAGACCCCCACCACCACCACCACCACCACCACCACCACCACCACCACCAAGTCCATCAGTCCATGAAATGGCCAAATATCAGCAAAGTCCAATATCCATAGGATGGCAATATATTAGGTTAATCCAGCAAAGTCCAAGTCTCTCGCCCATCCATCAGATGCATTGGGCAGGGTACATCTTCGAGATAGAATCCAATCCAATCCAATTCCATCCAATCTCATTGGATTATATCCTGCCTCCTGCCTTTGGTGTGTTCCTTCCAGGGAATAGAGTTCAGCTAACAAGAGCCTGGTAGCCCTCAGTTAGAGAACCAATTTGGGGTCTCAAAACCTCTGGTTTATATAGGCAAAATGAGTGGTTACCTACCCCTAGGAATGCATTACATAATGGGATTATGTAATGGGGTTGCTTAACGATTTCATCTTGGGAAAGACCCAGGTCTCTGCAAGTGTCTCCCTCTCCCCTTAAGAATTCATGACATCATGATAAGGCACCTGACCATCCATGGAATGTGTTTACCTCATGGAAAAGCACCTGGGCTCCCATGGAAATAGAATGTGTTTATGTCATGGGAAAGTCCCTGCAGGTGTCTCCCCAAAGGTGTCTGGGAACTAACCTTCCACACATACACCCCTGTTACCTTGGATCTGTGATGTAATAGATCAAGGACCAGAAAGGGTCAGAAAGGGCCAAAAAGGACATGAGTTACAGGAGGGGTAAAAGTCCCCTTCCCTTTTGTAACTTCCTGGGTGGGTTGTAGCACCTGCTAGCTACATAATCTGTAAAGAATGTGGTCACTAAAAGTCATGAAACCATGCCAAAAGTTGACTATCAGTCAATTACTTGTACACAGCAGATAAAGTTTGGCCACCTCTGTCTTTCTCTCACTGATGTCACTCCTCTGGTATGTCTGAGGTATGCAGTCAACGAAGTTGCTCTTTAACAAAAATACTGCCAGCAAGTTCTCAGCTTTTCCTGATCACATAAAAACAGCCAAATGAACTTAACTAAACATGTAAGTAACAAAATGATTTATATTTTTATCACTTAACTAAACATTTCTACTAAACTCTTAAGCTCTTAAACAGCTAGCTTAAAGAATACATTTCTATCAGCTAAATTAAAACATTTTATTTAATTCTAAACAAACCAAATTAATTCTAAGCAAGCTAATTTAAAGCATACAATTCTACCTTCTAACCCTAAGGTAAATTATTTTATCTTATCCTAAGATATTACACATTTTAACTGAATTTCTAAACAGTTGGTTTAATGCATCACACTCAGGAGAAAGAAGTGCCTAAGCACTGAATCAGCAACTCAGTATCATGACACACTGTTAACAAGACTGAAGCAAATATTTCAAGATTGCCTTAATTTAGACTTGCAGTGTTTCATGAATTAAATCTCTGTGTGTGTGTGCGTGCATGCGTGCATGCATGCATGCATGCAAACATGCACAAAGTCATACATATAACATGCACTTCGACTATCTGGTCAGAATTGTCAAATATCTAAAACAAGGCCTTGAAAATTGGGAAGAAAAAACACTGGCCTCTGAAGAGTCGTTTAGTCACTGGGCAATGCCAAAGGACATCATGAGGCACTATCCTCATTACAGTCACTATTTTCTCACTGGAATGAATTTGACCACATCACCTCCTGATGACACAGCAGGGAGATCTTGGTCTATGCAAGAAGAACAGCAGATGTGTAGGCTTTTCATCACTGAGAAAGTGTCTGGGACTACAAAATTCGCTTAGTCTCCTGCACACTTAAAAAGAAAAGCCTCTTTGTTAAACCCTTAGACACTGGTGTGGTGGAATGATGGGAGATCATTCCACCTTATCTAATATACTTGATGAATATTAGGAAGAAGCCCTATATTATTATTATTATTATTATTATTATTATTATTATTATTATTATTATTATTATTATTATTATTATTATTATTATTATTATTATTATATTTGCATTTATATACTGCTTTTCTTGTCCTAAGACAACTCAAAGTGGTTTCCAACATAATTACAAACAAATACAAAGCATATAAGAAATACAATAAAATAAGTACAGTATGGATACAATAACATAAAAAGTACAATAATTCTAAATATAACAAAAATAGCAATAACAAATAGCAATACAGTAAAAAAAAGCTATACAATAAGATACAGTAATCAATTCATCGCACTACCATAACTACCATCGCACTCCCTAACCCAGCTGCAAACAAATCAAAAGAGGGGAAATAAAGTCCAACCATACAATTACTGCTCATTACCACCTCGAGTCCCAAAAGGGGGGCAAGGGTTGGGGCACTGAGATGGAAATTGTCCCGACACGTACCAACCCACCCCAAAACATCCCGGATGGAAACGAAAATCCAGCCGTGGCTGCCTGCCTTTAAGTACCGGCAGGTGGATAGAGATGAAGATGCTGTAGATGCAGATGGTCCTGAAGCCCTCCTCCCAGCTGCAACCAACTCCAAGCGGCAGCCATAGCATCGGTTGGAACTCTGTTGACTACGGCTCCTATCACCCCAGCCACGGGAATGACCACCAGCTGTACTTCCCATGGTCGACCGTACCAAAGGGAGAGCTGAGAATGTGTCAGCTGGCAAAGCAGTGACAGCGACTCTCGCAGCCCAGCCATGGGAATGTCCACCAGCTGAGCCTCCACCTCTCATATTCGGCCAGGCCAAAGGGAGAGCCGTGGCACTACGGCGCCACAAGGCCAGCTGCTATGACTCCCGCTGACCGGCTAGGCCAGAGGAGGAGTGCGAAGCCTTTGCGGTGAAGATGGTGGCAGCATTTTTAAAGCCCCGGAGCCGTGAGGCCAGCTGCTATGACTTCCGCTGACCGGAGAATGGCCACTGCTGATCAGCAAAAAGGAAGACATGAAGGACAAGAAATACCAAAAGAGAGGGCATCCTTCAGAAATAAACAAGATAATTTTTCAATTACATTTGCAAGTGATAATTTAAACTAATATATGCAAATATTTTCCCCTTCTCACCCCTATGCCCATATCTCTGCAGACAACTTGGATAACCTCCCCGTCACCCAACATTACTCCCTGGAGTTATCTTTCATGCCTCGGTTCACACCCCTCCTGATCCCCAAGATCCCCCCAAAGAGTCTTACAAAAATTATCTTGGCAAGATGTCATTTACTCTCTCCCTGAAACCCACAGGAAAGCCTAATTTACACAACAACTCTGAAGTCCTCAATCTCTACCGCCGCCACCGCAGAGAGGCTGCCCAGGGCCAGAGGCAGCTGCGAGACCACCCCAGCCGGGGGTGAGGAGGACCAGGTGGCCGGCGGGAAAGCAGCCATCTACCGCCGCCGCCACAGAAAGGCTGCCCGGGGCCAGAGGTAACCACAAGACCACCCCAGTCGGGGGTGAGGAGGACATGGCGGCCGGCAGGAAAGCAGCCATCTACCGCCACCGCCGCAGAGAGGCTGCCCAGGGCCAGAGGCAGCCGCGAGACCACCCCAGCCAGGGGTGAGGAGGACCAGGCGGCCGTCGGGGAAAGCCACCTCCTGCTGTCAGCCGAGCACTGGAGAAGAAGACCACGCGGCAGAAGAGAAGAAAACAGAAGAGGAAAGCCAAGGGGCAGGAGGCCCATGCAAAGGATAAGTAACTGACAGACAATAATGTAGCTGATCTAATATAGCAACTGACATAGAGACTGACTTAATATAGCAACTGACATAGAGACTTTACACTGACTTAATTTATAGAAACTGACATAGTGTGTTGTAAATGGTGATAATATGTATGATAATATGTTGTTTAAAATGTTTTAAACTTTGTTTTAAATATGTATGATGGGAGAAAAATGGCGTAGACACCAGCAAACCATGCCACAAGGCTTGCCAAGAGAACCCTATTGACCAAAACAAAAGGCAAAACAAAGGAGCAGGCTAGATGATACAGGATGCTTAGCACAACAGAGTGAAGGAAGGGGAGGGACAGGAAAGGGAGAGGGGAAATGCAATGTTGCAAGGAACAATACTGCATAGGGACATGGAATGTGAGATCAATGAATCAAGGTAAACTGGAAGTGGTAAAAAATGAGATGGAAAGAATAAGCTTTGACATTCTGGGAATCAGTGAGCTAAAATAGACAGGGATGGGCGAATTCGGGAAACCATCACATCTACTACTGTGGACAAGAATATCTTAGAAGAAATTGAGTAGCCATAATTGTCAATAAAAGAGTGAGGAAAGCAGTAATTGGATACAACCTAAAAAATGACAGAATGATGTCAGTCAGAATCCAAGGCAAACCTTTCAATGTCACTGTGATCCAAATATACGCACCAACCACTAGTGCAGATGAAGCCACAATGGACCAGTTCTATGAGGACCTAGAACATCTCATAGAACAGACACCAAGAAATGATGTCCAAATTATTTTAGGAGATTGAAACGCCAAAGTAGGAAATCAAAAAGTGGAGGGAATAACAGGAAAGTTTGGCCTTGGAATGCAGAATGAAGCAGGGCAAAGAATGATAGAGTTCTGCCAAGAGAAGGCACTGGTCATAGCAAATACTCTCTTCCAGCAACACAAGAGGTGTTTGTACACATGGACATCACCAGATGGCCAACACCAAAACCAGATTGACTACATACTCTGCAGTCAAAGATGGAGAACCTCCATACAGTCAGCAAAAACAAGACCTGGAGCAGACTGTGTCTCAGATCACAACCTACTAATTGCAAAATTGAGGCTTAGACTAAAGAAAATAGGGAAAACAAGGAGACCAGACAGATATCACCTATACAGCATCCCTAAAGACTACACGGTGGAGGTGATGAACAGATTTAATGGATTAGACTCGATAGACAGAGTGCCAGAAGAATTATGGACAGAGATGAGGGACATTATGCAAGAAGCAGCAAAGAAAACCATACCAAAAGAAAAGAAGCGCAAGAAAGCAAAGTGGTTGTCTGATGAGGCTCTTAAAATAGCAGAGGAAACAAGGAATGCAAAAGTCAAAGGAGAAAGGAAAAGATACAATCATTTGAACACAAGGAGAGACAAGGAAAACTACCTAAAAGAACAGTGCAAAGAAATGGAGGAAAACAACAAAAGATGCAGGACTAGAGATCTTTTCAGAAAAATTGGGGAAAACAAGGGAACATTCAAAGCAAAAATGACCATGATAAGGGACAAAGACGGAAAGGAGCTAGCTGATGCAGAAGAGATTAAGAAAAGATGGAAAGAGTACACAGAGGAACTCTACAAAAAGGACCTCAACACTCCTGATAATCACAATGATGAAGAAATTGAACTTGAGCCAGACATCCTGGAGAGCGAAGTCAGAAAGGCCCTAAAGAGCACTGCAAACAACAAAGCTAGTGGAGATGATGGTATCTCGGTTGAATTTTTCAAAGCTCTAAAAGATGATGGCGTCAAATTACTGCATGCAATATGCCAGCAGATCTGGAAAACAAAACAGTGGCCACAGTATTGGAAAAGATCAGTATACGTTCCAATCCCAAAAAAGGGCAATGCCAAAGAATGTTCAAATTACCGAACAATTGCACTCATCCCACACGCGAGCAAGGTGATGTTCAAGATAATACAGGATAGACTTCAGCAGCATGTGGAGAGAGAATTACCAGAGGTTCAGGCTGGCTTCAGAAGAGGCAGGGGGACTAGAGACCACATTGCCAACATACGTTGGATCATGGAGAAAACAAAGGAATACCAGAAACAAGTTTACTTTTGTTTTATTGACTACACTAAGGCATTTGATTGTGTGTACCATAACAAGATGTGGCAAGTAATTAAAGAGATGGGAATACCAGAGCACCTCGTATGCCTCCTGAGAAATCTGTACATGAGTCAAGAAGCAACAGTTAGGACAGAACATGGAATGACAGAGTGGTTTGGAATAGGAAAAGGAGTAAGACAAGACTGCATTTTGTCACCCTGCTTATTCAACTTATACATAGAGCACATAATGCACAATGCAGGGATGGAGGAATCACAATATGGGATTAAAATTGTTGGGAGAAACATCAACAATCTGAGATATGCAGACGATACCACCCTAATGGCAGAAAGTGAGGAAGACCTAAAGAACCTCTTGATTGGGCTGAAAGAAGAGAGTGCAAAAGCTGGCTTGAGACTCAATATCAAGAAAACCAAGATAATGGCAACAGGCCCAATCAGTTCCTGGAAAATAGATGGGGAAGAAGTAGAAGCAGTAACAGACTTTACATTCTTAGGAGCAAAGATCACTGCAGATGGGGATTGCAGCCATGAAATAAAAAGGCGACTGATTCTTGGGAGACAACCTATGAGAAACCTGGGAAACATAGTGAAAAGCAGAGACATTACATTGCAAACAAAAATTAGAATAGTCAAAGCAATGGTATTCCCAGTGGTAATGTATGGATGCGAGAGCTGGACAATTAGGAAAGCTGAACGCAGAAGAATAGATGCCTTTGAAATGTAGTGTTAGAGGAGAGTTTTGAGAGTCCCCTGGACAGTGAGGAGAACAAATAGGTCAATCTTAGAAGAAATCAACCCAGACTGCTCATTGGAAGGTCAAATAGTAAAAATGAAGTTAAAGTACTTTGGACATCAAATGAGAAGGGAGGACTCACTTGAGAAGGCCTTGATGCTGGGAAAGGTGGAGGGCAAAAGAAAAAGGGGTAGGCCAAAGATGAGATGGCTAGATGATATTGTAGACACAATGTGCACAGAACTGGGAAGGCTGAGGGGGATGGTGGAGGACAGAGGCACCTGGAGGACAATGGTCCATAGGGTTGCAAGGGTCGGAATCGACTGTGCGACTGAACAACAACAACAACAACATATGCAAATATCATAACAATTAGACATTACTAGAATTAAATCTGTACTTCTCACCTATTGCACATAACTGTGAATATGTGGAAAATGTAATCTGTAGTCTTGTCCTTTGTGAGGGCTGTTTGTTGGTTCTTTTTATTTTGTCAGTCACTGGGACAGAGCCATTGGTACATTTTCTAGTTCACTGTTGACAAGATTGAAGCGAATATTTCAAGATTGCGTTAATATATACTTGAGGTGTTTCATGAATTAAATCTCTGTGTGTGTGTGTGCGCGCACACACACATACATGTGAGTAAGTAACCACTTGGGGACATAGCATTGAGACAGATGTTCACACAAAATTCACATTCCATGCTAATTATTGAACCTCCCAGAGAGTGTAATAAGCACTATGGAGCAGTATATAAGCGTAATTGCTATCCCATGCCATGGCCTTCCTAACATTTATCAGTAGTTTTATCAGCACATGTAGTTAGCATCTTTGTTTACAAAATGAACACCTCAACCATTGTCATCAAATGGTGGATTGTTCTCACTTAAGATACATAGCTACCCTATTATAAAATCTTAAGACCTTTTGAATTTAAGAAAGGATTAGACAAGTTCATGGAGGACAAGGGTATCAATGGCTATAATTATTGATACCTAAGGACAACCTCCGGGTTGGAGAGATAGGCAGGATATCTCTCAATGCCATTTCCAGGGAATCCTAAGCAGGTGAAGGCATCTGCTTGGGAATACCCTGAAGCAAATGGTGAGCCACTATGTGAGACAGAATGCTGGACTGGATGGGCACCTGTGGCCTGTTCCAGCAAGGCTGTTCTTATGTTCTTATGAGTGGAAGCTGATGTCCCTGGAGGTCAGGACAGAATGTGTATAGGAACAATGCTATGTGATAATACAAGGTGGTTAGAGAGGCAAGGCTCACACACTGGAAGAGTATGCTGTACTAATTTTGAAAGGCTCATGCAACATACTCTCCCTGATACTCTCAGAGTACTACGCTAAGTGATGACCCCACAACACTGTGTACCATGGTCCAGTTGGCATTGTCATCCAGGTTTCAGGGAATAAGCTTCTTCCCAAATTGTTACAAGGATTTAAAAAGTTTAAAGAAGTGACGGAAGCCAAACTCTGAGACATCTCATAACAGTGTTCATACTCCCTACAGACTCTTGCTGTTCTTTGCACAACGGCACCTACAATTTACACTTTTTACATCTCACTTTTTGCATTCATTTTGCACCTCCTACTGATGTACAAAGCCAAGCATTTCATGTTGAGTAGAGAGCAGCATACAGGTAAGTTCCATGAATTGCTAACATTCGTTTATACAAGGGGTACAAAGGAATTTCCTACCAAATGCTGTGCTCTAGAAGCTTATGCTTTTAAAACTGGCAAGAAGAGAAGCAAATACCTGTTGAGGAGACTTTATGAAGGAAAAACACACAGATGGCACCACCTGCTGAAAACAGCAACTACAGCAACGAGAGAAATTGGACTGAACAAAGACACCAGTAACAACATGAAGAGTATCTACCATAATTTGTCTTCACTAAAATGGTCCAATCATCTCCACTGGGTCTTTATCTACACCTCATGCAGATGTGCAGAACAAAGGCCAATGAGCCCCATGCACACTTAAAAGTAAGGATGGGTTGTCTCCATAGTGTAGCATAGTACTGTTTCTTAGCAACAGCAGTCTCAACAGCCCAATTTGATGGTGGGTCAGAGCGACTTGCACAGAGACATCCAGAAGTGGCAATTTGCATCAGAAAATATTAATGTCCATTCCAATTAGGAGCAACACTTTATCAGTTGGCTTATTTATTAAAATACTTTGTCACAGGGAATGAAAAAGTTTTTGTTTTGTTTTTTAAAGGGGAAATGTACTTAAGAAAGGAAACCATGGCAGGAAAGGGGATGGGAAGGCCTACACATTGCCAGCATATATTCAGCTACTCTGCTATGGTCATTTATACACAAGAGAAGTTTAGGGATCAACCAAAATAAAAAGTGTGCCATCTTAGAAATAAATTAAAATATATGGGATAGACAAATGATCTCACACTTTCTGAATGTAATTTTCATTCAATTTGTTCACTTTCAAGAGCTAGAAAAAGCAACCCAACTAGTTACACTGTAAAATGAATGTTTCTGCTTAATTGACAAAACTGCTTGAGTTCAATGCAAGGCCATATGTCATCTCATCTATCTTCTGCTTAGTTCTGAGTGCCCCAGCCCAGCCCCCAGCCCAGGCCAAACATTTGAGGTAGACCATCATTTTTACAGCAAACTAATAGCCCTGTGTATCTGAAATTCTCAGTAAGGAGTTTGTACCGACATCAAGGGTATTGGAGGATGTCAGCATGGGCACACTTAAGATTGATGTCATGGCCTCAGGGGCTGCATTCAAAGGAGATGAGGAATTTCTTTTGTGCCTCTTAGGGCAAAGTCTTCCTAGGTTACTTTCTAAAGAAATAAAGTAGTTGTCAGGAATATAGTGGATGAGAAGCCACTAGGTTTGAATCATGACGGTTCACTGCAGCCTTGGAAGCTGGATGGCCAGAGAGTATTTTGGTTTTTCCTTGAATAGGAGGAGGGAAATTAGGTTGATATAAATTCAAAACCAATTCAGGAAAACTGAATTGTGTGTTCTATGGACTCCTCTAAGAGAGATTCTGGCTATTTCAGGGGAAAGCATTGTGGTGAAGCAGTAGGCATCTTCACTCTCTATTATTTACTTGAGTTCTTCAGAATGAACTGATTCTTGTTAGTAGATGTGTTCTCATACCAAATTGGTTGCAGGAATCCTCGCCAAGTGCTATATTTGGTCAAGCTGCAACTGAGGCTATTGATTTCATCACAAGGTGAGAATGTCACAAACCAGATCAGAAGCAACCAATAATTTTTTTCATTCGCTTGCCAAACACATGGCCATGATTAGTATTGATGATATCATTCTGTTAAAGGAGTCTGTTGCTTTGTGGAATTGGCATAACCAGTCGTGCCATGTTACTTATATCTCAACCTCCCCTACATCACTTGGAGGACTCTGAATAAGCTGAGGGTTGGGATCCCTAACTGCAAGATCAACATGTTCAAGTGGGGGCTGCTGGCAGGCAACAATGAATGTGGAGACACCGAATCCGGCTCATTTACTGGTCTGCTGATTGCTGCCAGAGATGTGCACCAATGAGGACTTGGGTTTTGACAACGACAAAGAAAAGAAAGTGGCTTCATTTTGGCAGTCCAGGGTTTGATTGGGACATGAAAGAAGATGACTCAGGTGCTAATTTTATGTAAACTTATCCTGCCCATTCCACTGGAATCTAGATATTTCTGAATTTAGAAGCTTTACTGGATTCAAGAATCACCACTTGTTGTGTTTTGAATGTAATTGGAACCACATGAATGAGCGAATGTAACAATCTGTATCTTGCAATAGAAACAATGAAACAATCCACAATAGAACGCGAGCTAGTGACCACTAGGGGGAAATAGCGAGCGTTCAGCTCACATGGTACACATTCCTTGAATACCGTCAGCTGCGCGGGAAAGATTCCCGCTCTTACCTCACCTGGACAAGAAGGGCGTGACCAAGGATGACGTCATATGGACAGTAGCCAATTCGCTATCGAGGAGCCACATTCAAATGTATAGCCACTGCATAAAAGGAGCTGTTTGTCCGCCATTACCACATGTTCGTGCTGTACTCCATGCAATAAAGATGTGTTAGGCTAGTTTACAGCTGCTTCCATTGTCTTGATTCCCAAACACTAAACCACCCAGTGTGTGTTTTATGCTGCCTTTATGATTCAGACACTTTTTAAAGTTTCTGCATACAGTATGTGCCTTTATGTGTGTGCAATTTTATGTAAGTACCCAACATGTACAGATATGTCATACATATATGAAATTTCTGCACTTTGTTTGAGTTTTGTCTTGATTTCTTGTAAACTGCCCTGGGAATATACTGTAATGGAATGGCAGGATGAAAATCCTACTAATGAACAATCAGTCAAGCAAACAAATATGAATAACAATTTTCCTTTCAGCTAAATGCCAAAGGTCAAGGCAATTATGTAGGTAGCTCATTTTGTGCTGTGTCTTTGCCAAATTCCTTTAGCATTTTAAATGGCTCAATAAAGACATTTATGAGCAGCAAAATGAAAACATCTGATTTGACTTTTTGCATAATTATTTTAGGAACCTATAACCATTGATAATGTGTTACTTTGTTATTGCTCCTTTAAACTAGCTTAAGGAGAGCAAGGGGTAACACAAACTCACTCCTCCGCATTTGCAGCCTGCATCTGGGCTTGAAATTCCATCCCTATCTCCCCGCCCCCCCCCAATAAATAAATAAATAAATTAAGCTGAAGACGCTTCTTTACACCCTCTAGTGGCTGCAAGAAGCAATTATGTGGTTTTAGGCTGTTCTAAGTGTGTGGTTTCTACAGGAAGCTTGGCAGGTCCGCAGGTCAAGATCCGAGTGCTGCATGACACAGTGGGCTCCTGTCTCTGTCCCATTTTCTACTAACCTAATAAAGGTAAATGTTTCCCTTGCTCGAAAGCCAGTCATATCCGACTCTAGGGTGCAGTGCTCATCTCTGTTTCAAAGCCAAAGAGCCAACACTGTCTGCTTCTGCAGATGTTTCAATGGTCATGTAGCAGGCATGACTAGACACCATAGCGCACAGAACGCTGTTACCTTCCCACCAAAGTGGTCCCTATTTATCTACTTGCAATTTCTTGCTTTCGAACTGCTAGTTTGGCAGGACTAACCTACTAACCTAGCAGTTCAAAAGCAAGAAATTGCAAGTAGATAAATAGGTACTTCTTCAGAGGAAGAGTAACAGCATTCTGTGAGTTCTGGTGTCTAGTCATGCTTGCCACATGACCACAGAAACATCTGCAGATGCACACAGCAAGGCCGACCTAAAGGTATGGTAAAAAAAAGGTCTCCCTTGCTCAAAAGTCAGTTGTATCCAACTCTAGAGGGGGGTGCTTATCTCTGTTTACAGTCAAAGAGCCAGTGCTGCAGACATTTCCGTGATCATGTGGTATACATGACTAGATGCTGGAGCGCACAAAATACTGTTACCTTTCCTGCCAAAGTGTTACCTACTTTCAATTTCTTGCTTTCAAACTGCTAGGTTGGTATATGATGGGACCTCACTCTGTCACACAGCACTCAGGTCTCAAACTACTGACCTGCCAACATTCCAGTCATCAAGTACAGTGTCTCTTAACCACTAAGTCACAGTGATCTCTTCTAAGAGTATGAGCATTCAGAAATTTGTAGGGATATGGTTTTTTTGTATGTTTTTTTTTGGAGAGGGGGAAATAATTTTCCTTTTGTGTAATTCCCACTTGCTAGACCAAATCTAACAGGTATCTAAATTTGCTCTTTTGTAGAGAAGGCCTGGCCAGCAAGTATCATGCCATGGATAGATCTAACTTCCTGTTTGAAAAGGAAGATTCCTAGCAACCACCTTGGCGTCCCAACAACTAA
Organism: Bradypodion ventrale; assembly: GCA_035047345.1. Taxonomy (NCBI): domain Eukaryota; kingdom Metazoa; phylum Chordata; class Lepidosauria; order Squamata; family Chamaeleonidae; genus Bradypodion; species Bradypodion ventrale. Next base: position 462,002,788 of record JAWDJE010000001.1, read on the forward strand.
CATGGTAGCCTAAATTCTGGTGCTTTCCTCACCTCAGTGACCCAAGGCGGCTTACAAGCATCGCATAATGTTAAAATCTTATGAGATGCATTGGATTGTTGTTCAGTCGCACAGTCGATTCCGACTCTTTGCGACCCTATGGACCATCGCTCTCCAGGCACCTCTGTCCTCCACCATCCTCCTTAGTCCACACAGCCCCGTGCCCATTGTGTCTACAATACCATCTAGCCATCTCATCTTTGGCCGTCCCCTTCTTCTTTTGCCCTCCACCTTCCCCAGCATCAAGGCCTTCTCAAGTGAATCCTCTCTTCTCATTTGATGTCCAAAATACTTCAACTTCATCTTTGTTATTTGTCCTTCTAAGGAGCACTCAGGGCTAATCTCTTCTAATATTGACCTATTTGTTCTCCTCGCTGTCCAGGGGACTCTCAAAACTCTCCTCCAGCACCACATCTCAAAGGCATCTATTTTTCTTCGCTCAGCCTTTCTAATGGTCCAGCTCTCACAGCCATACATTACCACCGGAAATACCATTGCTTTGACTATGCGGACCTTTGTTTGCAGTGAGATATCTCTACTTTTCACTATGTTCCCCAGGTTTTTCATAGCTTGTCTCCCAAGAATCAGTCGCCTTTTTATTTCATGGCTGCAATCCCCATCTGCAGAGATCTTGGATCCTAAGAAAGTAAAATCTGTTACTGCTTCTACTTCTTCCCCATCTATTTTCCAGGGACTTATAGCGCCTGTTGCCATTATCTTGGTTTTCTTGATATTGAGTCTCAGGCCAGCTTTTGCACTCTCTTCTTTCAACCTAATCAGGAGCTTCTTTAGGTCTTCTTCACTTTCTGCCATATCTCAAATTGTTGATGTTTCTCCCAGCAATTTTGATCCCATATGGTGATTCCTCCATCCCTGCATTGCGCATTATGTGCTCTGTGTATAAGTTGAATAAGCAGGGTGACAAAATGCAGTCTTGTCTTACTCCTTTTCCTATTCCAAACCACTCTGTCATTATCCGATGTATGTATGCATTGGATAACACTAAAAATCGGATAACACTAAGACTTAAGTTTTAGCGTTATCCATGGTATTACTGTATAAATGTTTAATTTTCCTAGGAAGGTGTATTTCAAGTGTCCACATGTCATACCCACTTCCTTTTTCCTCACCCTTTTCTGCCATTATCGCCATCCTCCTATCTATCCCTCCTGACAAGATTCATCTCCTCTCTTTCTCGTTTAATGTTTAGCAAGTGAAAGAGTGCTGCACTGGCAAGACATGGAAGCATTTGAATTAGTGTTGTATCAGTTTAGTGTTGTAGTGCTAAACTACATCCAATAATAGCTCTAAGGAACTAGAAAATTTTTGAACTTCTTTTTTCACTTTCCAAATTGCAATGACATTGCGAGCGCGGCGCCAAAATGGCCGCCGCGCCCTTTGCGGGCCCCCCCATCGGACGAAGGCATCCGGGTAGTTAAGGGGCATGGCCAGCACCCTTATATAAGGGGCGGCCACGAGGCAGCCGAGCTGCCATTTTGCGAAGCGACGGAGCGGAGAAGTTTTTCCCTCTTACCTCCGTCGCTTTTACCCTCACCGGGAAGCCTCTTGGCTGCTGATTTTCTCCTTTTTCGGCTTCCCATCGGCTAGCTGCAATGCCCTCAAAGAAGAAGGCGACTGCGAACGCGGCTCGTTCTGCACGGAGGCGCAATCCGGGTCGGAGGACTGCGGCTGCGCCTCCCCAGCAGCCTCCTATGCCCAAGCCCACCGGGACCGGTGGGATGGGGTTAATTCCCCCTTGGCCGGAGGCTGGGGGTCCACGTGCGGGCCCAGTAGGGGCCGCGGCCCTCGGCCCGCAAGCGGTGGCCACCGCTCCTGGCGTGGCCCATTCCGCTGGGCCTTCCTCCGTTGGGGCGCAGCTTACTGCGGGGGCTTCCAGCCTTGGGGGGTGGTGTGGCCCTAACGGGCACGGGCTTAGGATCGTGGCCCTATTCAGGCCCCAGGGTTCAGGGACCTGTACCGACGCCTGTAGTTAGTGGGCCGGCTGGCCCTTTGCCCCTCCTTGGTTTAGGTGGCTATGTCAGCGTGGAGGCCCTCCTGGCCCGCGTTGCGGCCCTTGAGGCATCCCTGGCCCGGGTTAGTCACCCTGGGGCCCCTTTTGGGGTGCAGGTCGATGCATCGTCTGCTGGGCAGCGGCAGGCGGCAAGACGGGTTGAGCTGCCTGAGACGTGTGGCCCGGCTTCGGCCACTGCCTCGCAGCTCCCCAATCAACAGGCCGGTGCTGGTCAAGCCCCGTCGACGAGCTCTATGGCGGTCGTGAGCTCCGACGCCCCCAGTGGGCCGGAACCCCCGGTGGGGGTGGCCCATGGGGGTGCAGCATGTGAGTATGCGGTCCAAACTAGTGCACCTACACACATGGCCATGTTGGGGGGGGGCTTTCCAATGGCCTTGGCCTCGCACGGGTGGTGCGGCGGTCCAGTCGCCGACGCCCCACCCGTGACTTCAACTATCACCCAGGGCCCCATGGTGGGGGGTGCTTCTTACCCAGTCGGGAATCTTCTAGGGGTGACCGGGTTAGTCCAGGCTCCTTTACAGATGCCCGCAGTTTCCACCGTGCGTGTGTCGGCTTTGCCGACAGCAGGGTATTCCTTGCCACTGGGGGACCATTTGGCCCAGACCACCAAAGAGAAGATCTGGCGGGGGGAGTATGTGGACATCTTCTCCCTCCTTAACAGAGAGCCCACCAAGGAGGAGAGGGAGGGGCAAGATGAGAAGGATAAGGAGCAGGCGCGTCGTCGCAAGCCACCACGTACGTGGGCCAACTGGTTGCCGGCCTACCTCATATACATGGCGGTCTACCTCAGGGCCCGGCCGGATTTGGCAATTCCGATGGTCCAGTATTTGGACAACATTTACCGGGCGATGGTTGACTTCCCGGGCCCGTCGTGGTTGGCTTATGATGAGGAATTCCGTATGCGGATTCCCCTGCACCCCGAGATGAGGTGGGATGAGCCCTGCCAGAGGCTGTGGCTTCTGTACATGACTCCCACGCGCCCTGTGCCCGGGGAAAGATACCATTGTGGACATGCGGTCCAGCGAGCGGCCCTAGCACAGGCTCCCCGCCAGGTGGCGGGGTAGGGGGTTCCAGCCCGCCTGCTGTGCTGGACTTTCTCGTCCAATGGTTCCTGCAACAGGAAGAATTGGAAGTACAGGCATGAGTGTCCCTCCTGCACTGGCCCCCATGCGGCCTCCACCTGTCCCAGGCCTGGAGGGATGCGGGGCAGAGGAAGGGGCGGACAGGGGGCTGGCAAAACTGCCGCGGAGGGAGCTGGTTCACCGAAAGGCCCCCTCCCCAATTAATGTGGACATGTTGGAGCGTTGGCTCGCATTGTACCCGAGGGAGGAGGATGCGGTTTACCTGCTTCAGGGTTTTAGACAGGGGTTCCGTATTCCTTTCGTGGGTGATAGGTCCCCCCCAGGATGCCCCCAACCTTTTGTCCCTTAGGGGGAGGGAGGAGGTAGCTGCTGCCAGCATTACTAAGGAGGTCGATGCGGGCAGGGTCGCTGGCCCTTTCCCAACACCCCCGTTCCCTAATCTTAAGGTATCACCCTTGGGCTTAGTGCCCAAAAAGTCACCGGGTGAGTTTCGCCTGATTCATCACTTGTCCCACCCAGCCGGCCGATCGGTCAATGTTGCTATCCCTGATGACCTTTGCTCAGTCAGGTATACATCTTTTGACCAAGCCCTGCGCATGGTGCGCTCATGTGGCCCGGGTGCGCTATTGGCTAAGTGCGACATCAAGTCGGCCTTTCGCCTCCTGCCTGTGCACCCGGGCGACTTTGAGTTGCTGGGTTTTAAGTTCCGGGGTGAATATTACTTTGATAAGGCCATGCCTTTTGGCTGTTCCATATCATGCTCTGCCTTCGAGCGTTTCAGTACTTTCCTACAGTGGGCTTTCGTCCGCAGGTCAGGGTCCCGGTCTGTAGCCCATTACCTGGATGATTTTTTATTCGGGGGTGAACGGGGCTGGGACACGTGTACACGTCTCCTCAACACATTTCAGACGCTAATGGAGGAACTCGGTGTCCCTTTAGCGCCCGAAAAGACCGAGGGCCCATCTACTAAGCTAGTATTCCTGGGGGTGGAGATTGACACGGTAGCGCAGGCTTCTAGGTTACCGGGGGATAAGGTGTCAAGGATAGTGGCCCTTATCTCGGACTTGCTTGCTAAACGCAAGGCATCACTGAGAGAACTGCAGGTGCTACATGGTCACCTCAATTTCGCTTGCAGGGTCGTCGCACCGGGCAGGGCATTTGCTCGGCGCTTGTGCGACGCCATGACAGGCTTATCTAGGCCCCACCATAGGGTTAGACTCACTCGGGGTATCAGGGCAGATATGCTTATCTGGCTCCAGTTCCTGAGGGAGTTCAATGGAGTATCATTTTGGAGGTCTGACCTCCTGGCTTCCGCTCGCTTTCAGATACAGTCCGATGCTTCGGGATCCCTGGGTTATGGGATGTACTTCAATGGGAAGTGGGCCTATGGTGGGTGGCCACCAGCCTGGGCAGGCACGGGTCGCCTGCGTGATCTCACGTATCTGGAATTTTTCCCTATCCTGGGGGCTTTGATGCTATGGGGCGAGGAGTGGGCCAACTCGGTTGTCCATTTCTGGTGTGACAATGCGGCCGTTGTGCACATTGTCAACTCACAGACTTCCAAATCACCCAGGGTCATGGACCTAGTGCGCCAGTTTGTGTTGCGCAGCCTGCACCTCAATGTCCTCTTCAGGGCCAGGCATGTCCCGGGGGTCAATAATGATATCGCTGACGCTTTGTCCCGCCTGCAGATCTCCCGGTTCCGTGCCTTGGCCCCGGATGCGGAGGAATTTCCCTCGTCACTCCCGGACGAGATATGGACCATTGGCAAGGAGAGGTGAACTGGGCGATTGGCTTGTCACTAGCGCCACGCACACGTAAGGCATATCACCACGCATTCAATTCTTTCAGAGATTTCTGTACCCAATTCCGGCTGCCAGAAACCTGGCCAATCCCAGTGACCCATGTACTTCGGTTCATGGTTTACCTGCATGCCCAGGGCCTTGCACCTCGCACCATAGCATCTAGGCTGTCAGCATTGGGTTTTATGGCCAAGGTGGGCGGTCATGTGGATAGTACCGCTGACTTCCGTGTGAGACATGTTTTGGAGGGGTGGGTGCGGGAGCGTGGGCGTTGCCTGGACGACCGCCACCCGATTTCTCCAGGGGTTCTTACCCAATTGGCCCGGGGCTGGCATGGCCTCTGTTTTGATAAGTATGAGGCAGCCCTATTTCATGCGGCTACAACGGTGGCCTTTTTTTGGAGCGCTCCGCATCAGCGAGCTTGTGATGCTGTCTAAGGCGGATGCAAGTCGTAGGGCACTGGAACTCGAAGATGTCTATGTTGCCAAAGACTGGGCTCAGTTGAGGATATGCTCCTCTAAGACAGATCAGCATGGCGTAGGCAGTGGTGTAAGACTGCTACGGTGTTCTTTGGCAGACATCTGTCCGGTTGGTGCCCTACAGGAGTTTATTGCACTGCGTGGCACGCACCATGGCCCGTTTTTCTGTCACCAAGATGGGTCTCCCCTTACTAAATTTCAATTTTGGAAGGTGACCGGCAAAGCGCTGGCCAGTGTTGGCCTCCCAGGGGCCCATTACAGCACCCATTCCTTCAGGATAGGGGCGGCTTCCACTGCAGCTGCTTTTGGGTACTCCGGGGCTGACATACGCAGCATGGGAAGGTGGGGTTCGCAATGTTTTCAGTTTTATGTTCGCCCTCTTCCACCGTGAGTACCAGTTTTGTCACCGCACCTTTCTCTTCCTCGTTTTTTCCTTACAGACCCTGGGTGTCGTATTACACCGGTGACAGTATGGCTGGTGGGCCATAGCTACGTGCACAGGGCAGCGCGTTACGCTGCGGCGACAGAGTGGGACCCCGACTGGGACTGGGTGCATACGCAAGTCTCACATGGCATGGTAAGCCCGGGATGTTATGGCAGGAGCTCTTGCCATTCCTTTTTTCAGGCCGGAATGCTGACCCGCCTGACATTCTGATCATACACCTAGGGGGCAATGATTTGGGCCAGGTCACCGGCTTATCGCTAAAGCATGCGATTTGCGGCGACCTTGCCTACCTGCATTACGTGTGGCCTGCCACAACCCTCGTTTGGTCGGACATGGTCCCGCGGCACACGTACAGGGGAGGTTTCGACCTCCAGGCCCTTGACCGCGCTAGACGCATGGTGAATAGGGCTGTGGCACGCTTCCTTGCCGACAAGGGTTGGGGCGGGTCAGTCGTCACCCCGCCATTAGCCTACAAAATTACGGCCTTTATGCAGGGGATGGGGCCCATCTGTCGCGAGGAGGTATGGACCTCCTGTTGGGTGATTGGCGAGCAGGCCTGTTGACCGAGCTGACGGTCTGGGGGGGGCGTCGAGCCTTCTTTGAAGCCCCTCCGTGTGGCGGGTAGCACTGGTAAGGTAAACATTTATGACCCACAGGTATCCGGCAGGTTCGCAATTGACTGGACAACACTAGACAGGCATAAGTTGGTTAAACGTTGTCCGGTCAACGACGAACTAGGCGATGGGGTGATGGCTATAGCTAGACAGCATGCATCACCCCGTGATTTTACGGATACGCGTCAGAGGGTGGGGTCATTAGTTAGATATTGACTACGGTCAACAATTTGTTTGTTGTCAACAAACAAATTGATACAAATAGATACATTGTAACAATTGCCGTTGGCCAGTGTTACTTCGGCCTGCTTGCCTTAAGAATTATGATTGGTCAATTACCAATAGAAATTTATAATTCGGACTAGGGCATGAATCAATAAATGTGGCCCAATGCCGTTATCCACTTTCATCAGTGTCTGAGTCCTTTATTGGGGGGTGCGCCTGCAATGCTTCTTCCTTATTAATCAAGCCTCTAGAGCAGAGATGGCCAAACCTTTCAGGCCACAGTAGTTTACGACAGCTGTGAGTGCATTTACGGCAGCATTTTGCACATGTGCGGGCACATTTTACTTCTGTTCCCAGGAGCAGTGTGGGTGGCGTGGGCCAGATTATTAGGTACCATGGGCCGAATCTGGCCCATGGGCCATAGTTTAGGAACACATGCTCTAGAATAGCATTTCCCAAATTTATTCTATCATGGAACACTTTACAAATCCTAAATTTTTAGCCGAACACTTTGGTTTCTGTAATAGCAAGATAGGTTAGGATAGGTTTAAGTATAAGATCTAAAAATAAAAAAATAAACATGTATTTAAAAATCTAAGTTATACAAAGCATAACTCTTGAAAATAATAAATAAATAATCAACAACAAATAACAATAAATGATCAATCACATTTTTAATGACTTGGATGTTTTGGGGTCTTTTAATTACAGATTCCTGTAATATCAGGCACAATATTAGAAAGCTAAATTCTTATATCTGGTGCAACGTTGAGTTGATTTCTGTATTTTGATTTTGTTGCAGCATAATATGAAAATCATGCTTCACACAAATATGTTGTTGTAAAAGGACATAAAACATGAATTGCTAGTTTTGACAGGTTGGATACTTTTCTGTTAGACTTATCAAAAATTATTTATTGGCAGCTTTTTATATTTTTTTGTAAGTCAGAATTAATAATTAAATTTGCCAATGAGTTTTACCATAATTTCATTCCCCCACCCCCCACCCCCGGAACACTTCTTCATCTTCTTTCATGTCCCAATCAAACCCTGGACTTTTTTATTGGCCAAACTTATGGGAAACAATGCTCTAGAGGCCCAGCCCATTGTTGAACTATTGCTCCTATTTTCATTTCTAGTTAAAGCCACATGTTTCTTTGGACATCCTCCCTGCCTGCTCCTATCTTCTACCAGTATCCGCTGCACCCTATTAGTCACTAAGCTCCAAACTTTAATCCATTCCAGAAGCTTTCTCCTGGTGTCATGCACACTGACTTTACTGATCCATCTTGTTTTGGTCTCCTCTGCTCTTTGTTCTTCTCTCAGAAAGTTAGATAGCCATCTCACACAACTTCTCCATTGTCTCCTAACTCAGTAAGGCATTTAGAGGATCTCAAGTGGATGTGTCAGACTTGGTCTGCTATTTATGAACCTCTGCCGCCTGCTGCTTGAGAGAAGTCACATCCTAAGGAAAGCTTGTCTTGCATTTTTGACAAGGAGTTCAGAGACCAGCTTCTTTGCCTGCCTCTGCTGTGAACTTGTTGTGTGTCCTCGAGTGTTGTGACAGCTTCTGAACTCTTGCTTTTGGTCTGGAATGAAAAGGCAAAGGACATTTTTGAGAGAAACTATAACATTGACAAGCTTCCGACACCTTGCCATTTTTATGGAGAGGTGTGTAGCATGAACCACAGCAAAGCAAAAATTCTTGAGAAAACAGTTCTGTGTATGTGGGGGAACTGTCTGATATTTTGACCTTTTTTAGATTCCCATGAGTTATCAAATAAGGTAAATGTGCACAATTTTATCCAAATACTATTCAATAAGGTCTTGTTGTCTGACACTATCTCGCCAGGTTATCCTGCTATGGTAATAGCGTAGACCACACTGCCAGTGACTCAATGCCAAGCATCAGGTGGTGGTTAACTAACCTGACAACCCTGAAGACTAGCAGCCTTAGCGAAGTCCACAGAGAAGGGTGATGATCCCTAAGTGAATTAAATCCCTCTTGAATCCATCTTGATGGAGGGCAGCAGATTCATCAATACTGGCATAGGGCTGAGGAGGACTTTGCATGCCAAAAGGGCTCAGGACCAGCAAGTCACTTGTTGAGCTGGATCAGTGGTATGACACTATCTCGCCAGGTTATCCTGCTATGGTAATAGCATAGACCACACTGCCAGTGACTCAATGCTGAGCATCAGGTGGTGGTTAACTAACCTGACAACCCTGAAGACTAGCAGCCTTAGCGAAGTCCACAGGGAAGGGTGATGATCCCTAAGTGAATTAAATCCCTCTTGAATCCATCTTGATGGAGGGCAGCAGATTCATCAATACTGGCATGGAGCTGAGGAGGACTTTGCATGTCAAAAGGGCTCAGGACCAGCAAGTCACTTGTTGAGCTGGATCAGTGGTATGACACTATCTTGCCAGGTTATCCTGCTATGGTAATAGACTAGACCACACTGCTAGTGACTCATCAGGTGGCAGTTAACTAACCTGACAATCCTGAGAACTAACGGCCTTGGATGCCCAAGTCCACAGGGAAGGGTTCTGGTCCCCAAGTGGATTAAATCCCACTTGAATCCATCTTGATGGTATGCAGCAGACAGGGTGGCCAGGGGGCACGAAAACACTACTGAGCTAACAACCCACCCCGTGATGCCAGTGTTATATATGTGAGTGTGACATTGTTGCCCCTCCTGAACCCCCAAATAATAATAATAATAATAATAATAATAATAATAATAATAATAATAATAATAATAATAATAATAATAATAATAATAATAATAATAATAATAATAATAATAATAATAATAATATAATAGAATCCTGTCTACAGACCTGGCAGGAGATTCATCAATAGTGGCCTGGGGCTGAGGAGAACTCTGCATGCCAAAAGGGCTCAGGACCAGAATGTGACTCGCAGAACTGGGTCATTGGTATGGGGGTCATGCTGTGCTGTGGAAGGCAGATGAAAGGTCACAGCATTATATTTGCAGGACAGTCTTTATGGCTGATCAGCATGATGAACACCAATATTCTGGGACATTGTGGGAAATTTAAAATGGTGGCTTGCTTTTGTGGGTTCTCTGCCTTAAGGAAACAAAGAGCGTTGCTGTTGTCGTTACTAATTATGATGCTCTCTGTGACAAACTCTTGGGAATTGTTTCCTTCTCATGGAGAAATTTGGCAAAACAATGTTTCCAGTTTTTTACTCTACAAATATCCTATGCACAAATAATTCCAGGAATATTTATTCAGAAATGAGTCTCGAGTTCATTTGAGCTTGCTGCCTAGATAATGTGTTTAGGATTAGAGCATTCAGAGTTTCATTAACAGATACTTAAGAGTGCAATCAGGTGGAAAAACAGCTCACATTTTGGAATATCTGAGGTGCAGTCCAGTGTGAGCTATCTGTTTTTATTTTATTTACATACTGCCTAACTCATCACTCTGGGCATTGCTATTGGTAACAAACATAAAATCGCATAAATAAAGACCCACTCAACAATGTCAACAATCCCCATTATAAAATCAAAGCACTAAATCCAATAAAAACTGAAGCAGCAATTCAAAAGAGATGCAACACCCCAAAGGGAAAGAAACCTCAAAACCGAGACTAAATACAATCAAAAAAAGTCAAATGAAATGAAATCATCTAGGAGGCAGAATGTCAGCAAAGGACATTCTAAACAATTTAGCTTTTACAAATTTGAAGGAAAATAATAGGGGAGAACATAAGGTAGGCATGCAGAGATCTATATTTTCCATAAATGCGGCATCACAACCAAGAAGGCCTTATCTGTAGGTAAGGTTTTCCCAACCTCCCTTGCAATGGGTAGCCATAATCCTATGGGTAGCCGTATCCTATGGATTCCTATTCAGAAGTTAGACAAGATAAAAGCTCTCGCTATCTCCTGATGATGCTCCTTTCAAGCTCCCAATTTCTAGGGTTTATATACAATATCTACAGTAACTCACTCCACTCTGAGTTATGTGAGAACTTTTACTTTCCCACACAGGTGTTTTCCCATGATGTAAAATTCCCCCTTCTGCAGATGTTCTCGGTTGTCCCTTTTACCTTTCTCCCCTTGACCTGAGAGTTTAAAGATGTAATGTTGTGGGTGAAAGTGTTCCTTCCCTAGGAACTCCCTCCCCTCCTATTAGAAGGTTACCGACTGTCAATCAGCCTGAATTAACTTGAATTACCTCTGTCCATTCCCTTTTTCATGCAAACCACACATGTTCCAGAGCTTTAACTAATGTGTGTTTACTAACAGATGTCTCAAATGACCTCACATCTCTGGAATGTGCTGCTGAAATGTTGCTACCAATGTCACACTCTTAATTAAAAGCTAGCCTTTCTCAACTTACAAGACTATTAAACTAATAACATAACTGCATCTATGTAAAGTAATTCATAGAAGTAAAATTGTTCCTTGAATTCCCATGACACAGACAATATACAGGAGATCATAAACCTGCCCAGCCTTGCTCAGTGCCAAAGATGGACCTTTTGGTCTGGTAGCAGGGCTATTTTTTTATTTTTTTGGCTGATTCCTATACACAAAAGAAGAGTTGATTTAAGGAACACCACTGCCAACAAAATGACCCTTTCCAGTGAGATCAAACATGATCCTTTCCCTCTGTATAATTGCACCCATGATCTACATGCATGCAGTAGAATGATGAAGCCAATATGCCAGTAATGGCAAACCTTTTAGAGAATGAGTGCCCAAATTGCAACCCAAGACCCATTTATTTATTTCAAAGTGCCAACATGGCGATAGGGGAGGGAGGAAGTGCTTCCATTGGGCTGCTGGGCAGAGGGGTGGGGTGAACTTTGTGCTGAGGCAATGGTGCACATGTCCACAGAGAGGGCTCTGAGTGCTCCCTCTGGCATGTGTGCCATAGGTTCACCACTACTGCAATATGGTATAGTGGATAACTAGGATGACCTGAATTTAAATTGCTGTTCAGCCATGGAAACTCACTATGTAAAGGGGTAGGTAGGATAATTATATCTTACAGGCCTGGAGTGATAAGCTGGAAGTGATTCTGTACCACATTAGCCCAGTGTTCTTAATTTATAACAATTCTGTGTGGGGAAAATGAAAACCTAAAACACAATCAAGAAAAGGTTCTAGCCCAGGGGTGCCCAAACCTTTTGAGCTGTGGGCCGGCCATGTGGTTCAGTGGGCTAGTCACAAAGTTCAGTGGGCCGGCCATGTGGTTCCTTCCTCCTGAAGTAAAACCCACCTTGCAATCTGTTTTGCAACAGATATGTTTTGCAACAGGGTGAGATAGATTTTATGCTGCTATTTTCTCTGCTTAAACCTGGGGGGCCCAAAGTACGGCCCACGGGCTGTAGTTTGGGCACCCCTGTTCTAGACTAACGTAGTAACAGCATTGCCACTTTTGGTGCTCGCTAGTGTCCTATTAAAAATTATGCACCTGCATATAATAAAAACATGAGAAAGTATGTGGCTACCTCTTCTCTCGCTGTGAAACCTGCTCTATCCATGGAACTTTCTGCATGACTTGAAACCATGGTTCCCCAGGGTTTAGCTAGCACCTGTGTGCAGACTTAATTGCTCAGTCAACAACCTGCATTGCATGTTAATCTGTCTATAAACAGAGCTGTCGACAGGCACCATCTCTCAATTTCTTTTTAAAGCAAGTAATTAGAAATGATCTCCTCCAGGTTCCTTTAATCAGTCACTTTTCTACTTTTGCACCCTCTGCTTGTAACTGCACTCTCCTTTGCAGGCGCACCCCCCAAAGAAAGACTCAGACACCGGTATATGGATAAAGGCATTGGGCCACTTTTATTGAATAATGCCCTAGTCCGAATTATAACTTTCAATTGGTGTATTCATCCAATTGTAATTCTTTAAGGCAAGCAGGCCGAAGTAACACTGGTAAGGTTCCTCCCAAAATGCCAATGGCAATTGGCTACATGTAACTATTTGTATCAATTTGTTTGTTGACACAAACAAATTGTTGACCAGAGTCAATAAACTATCTACTGACCCCACCCTATGACGTGTATCCGTTAAATCTCAAGGTGATGCATGCTGTTAAGCTCCTGCCATCACCCCTTGCCTGGTTCATCGTTGACCGGCCAAAGCTATTACCCCTGTACCTGTCTAAGTGTTGGCCAGTCAATTGCGAACCTGCCGGATACCTATGGGTCATAAATCTTTACCTTACCAGTGCTACCCGCCAAAGTGACCAAAGTCAACTAACCCCTTTGCTCAAACACTAGCAACAGTGTGGGATGGGCAAAAAAGCCAGAACCCAGGTGCCAATTGTAGGTGCGGGCCAAAAATTCCCACCCGGCCCCGAAGCGACCAAAAAATCACACTGTTCACTAGGGAGGGGGTGGAGGGGAAAACTTCTCCTCTCCGTTGCAATTCTAAAATGGCAGCTCGGCTGCCTCGTGGCCACCCCTTTTATAGAGGGGTGGCCATGCCCCCTAACTCACCCGGATGTCTGAGTCTGGGGGGGGCCGCAAAGAGCGTGGCGGCCATTTTGGCGTCGCATTTTCATTGCAGGCGCACCCCCCAAAGAAAGACTCAGACACCGGTATATGGATAAAGGCATTGGGCCACTTTTATTGAATAATGCCCTAGTCCGAATTATAACTTTTAATTGGTGTATTCATCCAATTGTAATTCTTTAAGGCAAGCAGGCCGAAGTAACACTGGTAAGGTTCCTCCCAAAATGCCAATGGCAATTGGCTACATGTAACTATTTTTTTCAATTTGTTTGTTGACACAAACAAATTGTTGACCGGAGTCAATAAACTATCTGCTGACCCCACCCTATGACGTGTATCCATTAAATCTCAAGGTGATGCATGCTGTTAAGCTCCTGCCACCACCCCTTGCCTGGTTCGTCGTTGACCGGCCAAAGCTATTACCCCTGTACCTGTCTAAGTGTTGGCCAGTCAATTGCGAACCTGCCGGATACCTATGGGTCATAAATCTTTACCTTACCAGTGCTACCCGCCACATGGGGAGGCGTCCATGATGACTCACCGCCCCCCCCCCCCCCACCAGACCGTCAGCTCGGTTGCCAGGCCTGCTTGCAAATCTTCCAGAAAGAGGTTCATACCTCTAGCCGACAGGTGGACCCCATCCCCTGCATAGAGATCGTAATTTTGCAAACTTATCCCGGGATGCCGGATGGCCGTCCCCAAACCCTTGTCTGCCAAGAACCGGGCAACAGCCCTGTTCACCGAGCGGCGAGCGGGGTCAAGGGCACGGAGGTCAATATCTCCCCTGTAATTATGTCGCGGCACGATGTCCGACCATAGCAGCCGTGTGGATGGCCAAACATAATGCAAATAGGCTAGGTCACTGCAGATCGTGAATTTTAAGGAAAGGCCAGTGACCTGGGCAAGGTCATTGCCACCGAGGTGCAGTACAAGGACATCAGGCGGTTCAGCATCCCTGATGGAAAACAGGAATGGCAACAGTTCCCGCCATCTCATTCCGTGCTTACCATACCAACGCATATGTGCGATTGCACATAGTCCAAGCTGGGGTCCCCACTCTGTCGCAGCAGCATACTGTGCTGCCCAGTGCACATAACTGTGGCCCACCAGCCATACTGCCACCGGTGTGCGGGAACACACAGGGTCTGTAAAAGAAGAAAAGAGAAGAATGGCTTAACTGGTACACATACCTGAAGTGGGCGGACGTACAATGCAAAACGCATGGATCCCCATCTTCCCATCCGGCGTATATCAGCCTCAGAGTACCCAAATGCAGCCGCAGTTGATGCAGCGCCTATCCTAAATGAATGGGTGCTGTAACGAGCCCCGGGGAGGCCAACACTGGTTAGTGCCATACCGGTCACCTTCCAAAATTGGAATTTAGTCAGGGGAGAACCATCCTGGTGGCAGAAAAACAGGCCAGGGTGCGCGCCACGCACTGCCAAAAACTCATGTAGGGCACCAACCGGACAGATGTCATCAATGGAACATCGTAGCAGTCTAACTCCACTGCATACGCCGTGCTGATCAACCTTTGAGGACCGTATCCTCAACTGAGCCCACTCCTGAGTGACATAGACATCGTCGAGTTCCAGTGCCCTACGAGTCACATCCGCCTTAGACAGTGGTACCAACTCACTGATGCAGAGCGCTCCAAAGAAGGCCACCGTGGTAGCCGCGTGAAAAAGAGCCACCTCATACCTATCATAACACAAGTTATGCCAGTCTCGTGCAAGGTGGGTCAGGACCTCTGGTGAAATTGGGTGACGAGCGTCCAGGCAGCGGCCACATTCCCGTGACCACCCCTCCAAAACATGACGTATGCGGAAATCATTCACGCAGTCAGCGAAGCCCCTCACTTTGGCCATAAATGCCAGTGCTGACAGCCTGGATGCTATAGTACGAGGAGCCAAACCCTGACTGTGTAGATAAACCATAAATTGTAAAACCTGTTCGACTAGTATGGGCCACACTTCGGGCAACTGTAGTTGCGCACAAAAGGTTCTAAATTGTACAAAAGCATGTAGATACGCCTTACGCGTGCGAGGTGCCAATGACATGCCGATCGCCCGGTTCACCTCTCCTCGCCAAACGTCCAAATCTCGGCCGGGAGTGGCGAGGGAAATTCCTCTGCTTCCGGAGCCAAGGCACGGAACCGGGGGATCTGCAGGCGGGATAAAGCATCAGCAATATCATTATTAATGCCTGGTACATGTCTGGCCTTAAACAGCACATTTAGGCGTAGGCTCCTTAACACGAATTGATGAACCAATGCCATAACCCTAGGTGATTTGGACGTCTGAGCGTTGACAATGTGCACCACTGCCGCATTGTCACACCAAAAATGGACCACTGAGTTGGCCCACTCCTCGCCCCATAGCATCAAAGCTCCCAGGATGGGAAGGAACTCGAGGAAGGTAAGATCGCGGAGGCAATCCGTGCCAAACCATGCGTGAGGATACAAACACAATGTACCGTTTGTGTATACCCAAAAATGATGAAGATAATGATAAACGAATCTTCTTATAAGGTCTTTGTATTCTTAATGTTATTTTTATTTTTTATTTTGCAAACTCTGATAATAAACTGATGTATATTAACTTGTAATGTCATCAAACAGAAACCAAACTCAGATACTTCTCTGCACAAAAAGTCTTCAAGTTCCTTTTGTAATCTTGACAATAGTAACCAAATTCAAATATGTTCTCTTCAACTTCTTCACTATGTCCTTTGTAACAATATGAAACAATGATTCATTCCTCTATTACACTTTCTATCTCTCGTCCAAAACAGCTCATAAACTCGTATTCAATTGGGAAGTCAAACTCCCATATAAATTGGCCCCAAACTCCCGACGTCTATCCGGTTAATTAGACATTTCATTCAATAAATTTCATCAGGGGAGTTTTTGCAATATCACTCTTGTGTTTCGCGTCCTCTCTGTCTCTTCTGTAATTTCTCTATGGTTGCTAAGGAACGTCCTTAGCCCCGTTCACCCCTGAACAAAAAGTCATCGAGGTAATGGGCTACAGACCGAGACCCTGAGCTTCGAACAAAGGCCCATTGAAGGAAAGTGCTAAAACGTTCGAATGCTGAACATGAAATAGAGCAGCCGAAAGGCATGGCCTTATCTACATAGAACTTCCCTTGCAATCTAGAACCCAATAGCTCAAAGTTCCCTGGGTGCACTGGCAGTAATCGGAATGCCGATTTAATGTCACATTTAGCCAGGAGGGCACTGGGACCACATGAGCGTACCATCCGTAGGTCCTGGTCAAACGACGTGTACCTGACTGAACAAAGGTCATCAGGAATCGCATCATTGACCGAAGAACCCACAGGGTATGACAGATGGTGGATTAAAAGAAATTCACTTGGGGTCTTCTTAGGTACTAACCCCAGAGGGGAGACCTTCAAGTTAGGGAAAGGCGGTACAGAGAAGGGGCCCGCTACCCTCATAGCCTCCACTTCTTTAGCAATGCTCAGTACAGCTACCTCCTCCTTGCCTTTCAAGGAAATTAAATTAGGGGTGTCTTGGGGTCCTCAAACCCCCCTGAACGGGATACGAAAGCCCCACTGGAAACCCTCCAGTAGGTACCTCGCATCCTCCCTTTTTGGATAAGCTGAGAGCCATCACTCCAGCATATACACATTAACTGGAGAGGGGGCCTTTTGAGTAGCTAGCTCCGTCAGAGGAAGCCCTGACCGCCCCCTGTCCACCTCTACCTCTGCCCTGTGATCCACCAGCCCGCGGGCATGCAGAGGCAGCGTGGGGGCCAGTGCAAGAGGGACACTCATGTCGGAAACAACACTGTCGCTTATTGCACATACCGTTAGCTGAGAAGCTCCAACCCAGCAAGCGGGCTGGAACCCCCTGCCCCGCCGGCTGGTGGGGAACCTGTGTTGGAGCAGCTCGCTGCACAGCATGGCCACAATGGTACCTATCCCCAGGTGCCGGACGCATGGGGGTCATGTACAAGAGCCACAATTTCTGGCAGGGCTCATCCCACCTCATCTCGGGGTGTAGGGCCACCCTTATCCTAAATTCCTCATCGTAAGCCAACCACGACGGGCAAGGGAAATCAACCATCGCCCTGTAAATATTGTCCAAGGCAGGATATCTCTCAATGCCATTTCCAGGGAATCCTAAGCAGGTGAAGGCATCTCCTTGGGAATACCCTGAAGGAAATGGTGAGCCACTGTGTGAGACAGAATGCTGGACTGGATGGGCTGTGGCCTGTTCCAGCAAGGCTGTTCTTATGTTCTTATGTTCTTATGGATCATCGGAATGGCCAGGTCAGGCCGGGCCCTCAGGTATACTGCCATATAAATAAGATATGCCGGCAACCAGTTGGCCCAGGTGCTCGGTAGCTTACGATGACGGGACAGCTTTGTCTCTGTCGTCCTGTCCCTCCCTCTCTTCCTTAGTGGGCTCACGGTTCAATAGGGAGAATATATCCACGTACTCCCCTCGCCAAATCTTATCCCTCGTGACCTGTGACAAATGATCACCCAGGGGCAACGAATAACCAGCCGTCGGTAAAGGCATCGACGGCACATTCTGTATAGAGGGTATACGCAGTGGGACCTGAACAGCCCCTGTGATGTTCAGCATGGCCCCAGGGGCAGACACCCCCACCCTGAACGAGGGACCATTTTGGATCCAGGGGTTACCGGGATAATGTGATAACTGCTGCCCACCCACATCAATTTGACGCGGCCAGGGCCACTGAAACACACCCCCCCCAGTGTAAGTGGACAGTGGTGGTAGTGCACTAAATTGAACCTGATACTCACTAGTCGTACCCCCATGAGCCGCCCCCACCGGGGGTTCCGGCCCACGGTGGGCGTCGGAGCTCGTGACCGGAATCGAGCTCTGGGACCACCCTTGGCTGCTACCAGCCTGTACATCTGATCAGACGGGGAGCTGCGAGGCACCAGCCGGTGCTGGGTGGACAGTCTCAAGCAGCTCGACCCAGTTGGCCTCCTGCTGAAGCATCACGGCCGGCAATTTGGCCGGGGTTGACGCAGGGGCCCCTGTTGAAGAAGCGGTAGCGCCCCACGCAGAAGGTGGCTGGGCAATGCCCAAAGATGCTTCCAGCACTGCTATACGTGCTGTCAAAGCATCCACTGCCTCAGAGTCCCCAGTATAAGGTGGGCCGGGTGGGCTGGACGGCCCACTAGGCAGTTGGGGAAAAGGCAACCCAAAAGGGGAGCCAGGGCCAGAATAGGGCCATGCCCAGAACTCAGGCCCGTGGGGGGGGCAGAGGAGCTGTGGGGTGGACACCCGCACCAGGCCCCCCCCCCCCAGGGCCGAAGCCCCAGAGGGGCCAGCCTGCATCTGCCCAGCTATGAAGCTGGCACCCGGCTGCCAAGTGGTAGCCTGACCGGCCCCACTGGTACCAGTGGGCAAGGTTCCATAACTGCCCTGCCATGGGGGCGCAGCCTGGTCCTTCGACCCGAAGGCTGGCCCCCATCCGATGAAGGACCGGAAAAAGCCCTTCCCCTCGGCCGCGGCTTCAGTGCCGGGGCCTTTCGCTTGGGAGCCATGTCTCCCTAAAAGAATATGAGCCGAAGGATCCCTGTCCAGGGATCAAGCTGCTGCGTTGGAGTACCGCGGTAGCCGAGAGGTAAATTTTAAAACGGCTCCGGGTACGAGGTCTTTCTCTTTTCCCAGCCGGGAATCAAATGCGCAGACCTCTAGAGACCTGCGAGGCTTTACAGCCACCGAACCCACGGCAAAAGAGGGAACGCGACGTACTCTAAAATGGCAGCTCGGCTGCCTCGTGGCCACCCCTTTTATAGAGGGGTGGCCACGCCCCCTAACTCACCCGGATGTCTGAGTCCAGGTGGGGGCCCCCCGCAAAGAGCGCGGTGGCCATTTTGGCGCCGCGCTTTCATTCTGTTGAAACAAAGTAAATTAACTGATTAGCTGACAAAAAACAACATATGACCTTCAGTACCTCATTTAAACATCACCATAGAGAACTCTTTGGGGACTTTCAGAAACAGAGACATGATCTAATACTAACATTTAGCCTGTGACCTTGAATACCCATGTATCATCCTGATGACATGTGCTCTGCTTGCACATATATGAGCAGAGGTGCAAGTCTGAATGTTCACTGTGCCACTTGTTTAAGGGCCTAGATCTTACCATGTTGTAGATACTGTATTTCATTCATTTCTCTTCCAGTTCCCTCCAGTTTTAGAAAAGGGAATAATTCTTTTATTATTAGCTTTTGGTCACAGGCTGACTTTTGGAGAAATTTTGTCCACCGCTCAACCTGGGATGATAGCTGGTAGGGCACTGGGAAAATCATATTTTGTGTTGAACAACTGACATGTTTCTCGGGAGAGGAAGTCCCTGCTGTTTTTCCTTCCATTCCCCCCCTCCATGACCTCTAAAGCTTCCACTCCATCACTGTTTCCCTTCCCTACAGTATTCCATCATTGCCACTCCTGTTGCTCAGAGGGCAAAGAGTCCCATGTATCACTGCCATTCACCACAGAATCAACAGCAGGGATCATCTGTGGGAAAAACAAGCCGATGCATTTTCACTGCAGAGGAATGTGAAGGGTGGCAGAAAACCCAAGGGACCTATAAGCAGCAAGCAACAGCATGCTGGCAGCAAAATTTGCCAAATGCTAAAACTGCTTCTGAGGCCCAGAACATCTCATCTCTCATCTCTGCTGCCAATGTGTAGGTCTGAACTAGAGGTTTCTGAAACCTGCCTCCACTGTCCTTATCCCATCACCTTTGAAAAAGGAATGGCAAACAGGAAAGATGCCACTGGTGTGAGTTTGTTCAAGGTGTATCTCAGCTTGCCATGAAGTGACCCATACACTATGATCACGGAGCCATCTCCTGTGGCACATATAAAATGAGACATGCATGATTTAACACTGGGACTGCAATGGAGTGCTGTAGCTTTGTGGATATTATCAAGGTGCCTTCACAGCCAGTCCATCTGGCATGCCTCCATGACCTTTGGGAATCAGAGTTTTCCTCTACTCATTTTGCTGTTGGGCCTAATATGAATTGGTTTCAAGTGGCATTTCCTCCACTGAGGGGACCATCACCCTACCCAAAGGGGCTCATCTGCCCATAGCTGTTGGCCCCTTTATGGAGTCAGGTTATTTACCACCGCCCAACACTCAGCATTGAGTCACTGGCTGTACGGTCTACTGCATTACCATAGTGGGATGTCCAGCCAGACATTCATGTGTCCCATAAAATGGGAGGGGGGGAGAGAGAGAGAAAGAGAGAGAGAGATCTGGCAAGAGTCCAATATGGTCTTTGATCACTTCAATTTGTCCCTTGTTCAACCCTCACCACTGCTCACCCCTTCTCACACACAATACCTGTACATACTCTGATGCAGTGAGTCTCGGTGCAAGCAGATACTAGGTGGAGAAGGGTGCTCAAGTTTTAAAATCAAGATATTCTTTTCCTGTTCATCTTGAGATCTTCATCTCTCCTTGAAGATCAGGCAAACTGAGAAGACACCCGGAATTTATTTCTGCAGCTCAACAACAGCGTCAAGATCTTTTGAAACTGGATAACACAGAAAGTTAGGCAGCATTCCCACCCTGGCAAGTGTAGGAATGTTTGTAGAATTCATTCTTTGCAAATTCTAAATGAGGTATCAGTGTCCATTAAAATGCAATCACTTCCCTTGGATATTGTTTTACTATGTTCTTTATTAAATTCTGGCTGAAATCTTGCTTGTGCATTTTTGTCATGCAAATTTAATGATGGCAACTGCCACACTAAGTTTTTAAACTAAATTTTATCAATCCCCCGAAAAAGTCCAGAGGCTCCCACACGATCCCTGTTGTGGCATAAGAAGGAATCTTTAATTTCACTATCTCTGGGACATAGCTGTCAAGTATCCCTTATTGGCCGGGAAAACCCCTTATTTTACCCTCTTTCCCACCATTATCCCTTATTAACTAGACTGCAATGCCCTATTGCCGCCATTGGAAGGCAGCACAGGATAAGCATAGCTGTCAAGTATCCCTTATTTGCCAGGAAATTTCCCTTATTTACAAATCCAAAACTTGACTGGTGTGCTCTGCATTTTGACTCTGCATGTGCTCTTAAGCAGAGCTGCTGCTGAGGAGAGCCAAACAAAGGAAGTAAGCACTGGTAAGTTTTGCAGTTGGAGTAGAGCTGCTTTAGAGGCCTCTACTAATTTAAATTGATAATTGAAACTGCTGAGAGCCACCTCTGTTCAAACAGAGGAAGCAGTTTGAAGCTTCCAGAAGCAGGGGGGCAGGGCCACACCAGGCCCTTCCCTGAACTGTGACTCATAGGGGCGGAGCCACACTAGCCTTTAAAAGCTCTGAGCTCTTTCAGGGTCAGCCATTTTGACTCTGCATGTGCTCTTAAGCAGAGCTGCTGCTGAGGAGAGCCAAACAAAGGAAGTGAGCACTGGTAAGTTTTGCAGTTGGAGTAGAGCTGCTTTAGAGGCCTCTACTAATTTAAATTGATAATTGAAACTGCTGAGAGCCACCTCTGTTCAAACAGAGGAAGCAGTTTGAAGCTTCCAGAAGCAGGGGGGCAGGGCCACACCAGGCCCTTCCCTGAACTGTGACTCATAGGGGCGGAGCCACACTAGCCTTTAAAAGCTCTGAGCTCTTTCAGGGTCAGCCATTTTGACTCTGCATGTGCTCTTAAGCAGAGCTGCTGCTGAGGAGAGCCAAACAAAGGAAGTGAGCACTGGTAAGTTTTGCAGTTGGAGTAGAGCTGCTTTAGAGGCCTCTACTAATTTAAATTGATAATTGAAACTGCTGAGAGCCACCTCTGTTCAAACAGAGGAAGCAGTTTGAAGCTTCCAGAAGCAGGGGGGCAGGGCCACACCAGGCCCTTCCCTGAACTGTGACTCATAGGGGCGGAGCCACACTAGCCTTTAAAAGCTCTGAGCTCTTTCAGGGTCAGCCATTTTGACTCTGCATGTGCTCTTAAGCAGAGCTGCTGCTGAGGAGAGCCAAACAAAGGAAGCGAGCACTGGTAAGTTTTGCAGTTGGAGTAGAGCTGCTTTAGAGGCCTCCACTAATTTAAATTGATAATTGAAACTGCTGAGAGCCACCTCTGTTCAAACAGAGGAAGCAGTTTGAAGCTTCCAGAAGCAGGGGGGCAGAGCCACACCAGGCCCTTCCCTGAACTGTGACTCATAGGGGCAGAGCCACACTAGCCTTTAAAAGATCTGAGCTCTTTCAGGGTCAGCCATTTTGACTCTGCATGTGCTCTTAAGCAGAGCTGCTGCTGAGGAGAGCCAAACAAAGGAAGTGAGCACTGGTAAGTTTTGCAGTTGGAGTAGAGCTGCTTTAGAGGCCTCTACTAATTTAAATTGATAATTGAAACTGCTGAGAGCCACCTCTGTTCAAACAGAGGAAGCAGTTTGAAGCTTCCAGAAGCAGGGGGGCAGGGCCACACCAGGCCCTTCCCTGAACTGTGACTCATAGGGGTGGAGCCACACTAGCCTTTAAAAGCTCTGAGCTCTTTCAGGGTCAGCCATTTTGACTCTGCATGTGCTCTTAAGCAGAGCTGCTGCTGAGGAGAGCCAAACAAAGGAAGTGAGCACTGGTAAGTTTTGCAGTTGGAGTAGAGCTGCTTTAGAGGCCTCTACTAATTTAAATTGATAATTGAAACTGCTGAGAGCCACCTCTGTTCAAACAGAGGAAGCAGTTTGAAGCTTCCAGAAGCAGGGGGGCAGGGCCACACCAGGCCCTTCCCTGAACTGTGACTCATAGGGGCGGAGCCACACTAGCCTTTAAAAGCTCTGAGCTCTTTCAGGGTCAGCCATTTTGACTCTGCATGTGCTCTTAAGCAGAGCTGCTGCTGAGGAGAGCCAAACAAAGGAAGCGAGCACTGGTAAGTTTTGCAGTTGGAGTAGAGCTGCTTTAGAGGCCTCCACTAATTTAAATTGATAATTGAAACTGCTGAGAGCCACCTCTGTTCAAACAGAGGAAGCAGTTTGAAGCTTCCAGAAGCAGGGGGGCAGGGCCACACCAGGCCCTTCCCTGAACTGTGACTCATAGGGGCGGAGCCACACTAGCCTTTAAAAGCTCTGAGCTCTTTCAGGGTCAGCCATTTTGACTCTGCATGTGCTCTTAAGCAGAGCTGCTGCTGAGGAGAGCCAAACAAAGGAAGTGAGCACTGGTAAGTTTTGCAGTTGGAGTAGAGCTGCTTTAGAGGCCTCTACTAATTTAAATTGATAATTGAAACTGCTGAGAGCCACCTCTGTTCAAACAGAGGAAGCAGTTTGAAGCTTCCAGAAGCAGGGGGGCAGGGCCACACCAGGCCCTTCCCTGAACTGTGACTCATAGGGGCGGAGCCACACTAGCCTTTAAAAGCTCTGAGCTCTTTCATGGTCAGCCATTTTGACTCTGCATGTGCTCTTAAGCAGAGCTGCTGCTGAGGAGAGCCAAACAAAGGAAGCGAGCACTGGTAAGTTTTGCAGTTGGAGTAGAGCTGCTTTAGAGGCCTCCACTAATTTAAATTGATAATTGAAACTGCTGAGAGCCACCTCTGTTCAAACAGAGGAAGCAGTTTGAAGCTTCCAGAAGCAGGGGGGCAGGGCCACACCAGGCCCTTCCCTGAACTGTGACTCATAGGGGCGGAGCCACACTAGCCTTTAAAAGCTCTGAGCTCTTTCAGGGTCAGCCATTTTGACTCTGCATGTGCTCTTAAGCAGAGCTGCTGCTGAGGAGAGCCAAACAAAGGAAGTGAGCACTGGTAAGTTTTGCAGTTGGAGTAGAGCTGCTTTAGAGGCCTCTACTAATTTAAATTGATAATTGAAACTGCTGAGAGCCACCTCTGTTCAAACAGAGGAAGCAGTTTGAAGCTTCCAGAAGCAGGGGGGCAGGGCCACACCAGGCCCTTCCCTGAACTGTGACTCATAGGGGCGGAGCCACACTAGCCTTTAAAAGCTCTGAGCTCTTTCAGGGTCAGCCATTTTGACTCTGCATGTGCTCTTAAGCAGAGCTGCTGCTGAGGAGAGCCAAACAAAGGAAGTGAGCACTGGTAAGTTTTGCAGTTGGAGTAGAGCTGTTTTAGAGGCCTGCACACCTAACGGCGCACGAGATTGCAAACTAGTAACAAAGGAAGTCTACCTAGTCTTACTAGGTAGAAAGGTAGTAAACGTGTACATTTTTGAGGCCCAGAATACTGCACTTGTTAAAATGGATTCTGAGGGAACAGCTGTAGTTACCTGCAATTCTTGTGCCATGTTTGTGTTCTTGCCAAAGCATATGGAGAACTACACTTGCAGCAAGTGCAAGCTGGTTGCACTACTAGAAGAGAAGGTCCAGCAGCTAGAGGCCCGCATATCTAACCACCAACAAATTAAGGAGCTTGAGCTGTTCTTGGACAGAGCGGAGCAGACTATGCTGGACAAAGAAGTGACAGGGCACAGTTCTGAGGGAGAAGGCCCTTCACTAACTCAGGAGGGAGATGGTTGGAGGAATGTGACTCAAAGGAGGAGAAGAGTAGGGGATCACTCTGAGAGTCTGAAATTACAGAATAAATTTGAGGCTCTTTCCCTTATCACACCTGATGAGGAACACACAGAGGAACAACTGGTTCCACCTGATGATCTCTCCTTCGTCACACTTGATGAGATCCAGGAAGATGAACAACAGGAACAAACTGAGGTTCTCTCCCTTAATAGGGTTGATGAGGTGCATGTAGATGAACAGATTGCAGGAGAGAGGCTCCTTGTACTTGGCGATTCAATAATTAGAAATACAGAGAAATGGATTTGTGATGCACATGATAACCGTATGGTGACTTGCCTGCCAGGTGCAAAAGTTGCAGACATCACAAGAAATCTAGATAGATTGTTAGAGAGAACTGGGAGCGAGCCAGTTGTCATGGTACACGTTGGTACTAATGATGTTGGGAAGGCCAAGCGGTCTGTCCTGGAAGCCAAATTTAGGTTGTTAGGAAGAAGATTGAAGTCCCGGACTTCCAAGGTAGCATTTTCAGAAGTGCTGCCTGTCCCTCGCGCAGGACCTACCAGGCAGGCAGAGCTCAGAAGCCTCAATGCGTGGATGTGGCGGTGGTGTCGAGAGGAGGGCTTCAGATTTGTCAGGAACTGGAGAACATTTTGGGACAAGCCAAATCTGTTCAGGAGGGATGGGTTGCATTTAAACCATGATGGGACCAGATTGCTGGCACTCAACATCAAAAAGGCTGCAGAGCAGCTTTTAAACTGATAACTGGGGGAAAGCCGACAGGAGCTGGGCAGCATCCGGTTCGGGAAAGTGTGTACTTGAGTAGTGAGGAGGATGCAAAAATTACTGAGCAGAGCAAGGAGCTAGTCACCAGCACTCTAGCAGAAGGATGCAAGAGGCAGTCTAACAATGCAACTGGACTCAAAAGACTGTATCAGGAAAGCATATATAAATGCTTGTATACAAATGCCAGAAGCCTCCGTAACAAAATAGGGGAGCTGGAATACTTAGCAATAGATAAAAATATTGATATTATTGGTATCACTGAAACCTGGTGGACGGATGATAACCAATGGGATACAGTTATCCCAGGCTACAAACTGTACAGGAAGGATAGGAAGGGGCAAACAAGAGGTGGTGTAGCCTTGTATGTCAAAGAAGTGATAAAATCGTATGAATTGGAATATCTAGGTGATTTGGAGTCACCATTAGAAGCTCTGTGGGTAAGAGTACCAGGCCACAAGGATGGTCTAACAGTAGGCATATACTATCGGCCTCCGACCCAAACTCTTGAGGGAGACTGGCAGTTGGAGAATGTTGTAAAGGAGGCATCCAGGAAGGGAAGCCTGGTTATAATGGGGGACTTCAATTACCCTCACATAGACTAGGTGAACTGTTGTTCAGCACATGATAAAGAGATAAAGTTCCTAGATATGCTCAATGATTGTTCCCTGGGACAGATGGTTGAAGACCCAACTAGAGGTACAAGAATCCTTGACTTGATCCTGAGTAATACTCAGGATCTGGTGCAAGATGTTAATGTGACTGATCCAATAGGGAACAGTGACCACAACTCAATTATGTTTAACTTGATCATAGACCGCAAGTCACTGATAAAATCTAACACAGAGACCTTAAATTTTCAAAAAGGAAATTTCCCAAAGATGAGGAAACTAGTAAAAAAGAAACTAAAAGGGAAAATTGAGAGAGTCCAAACACTCCAAGAGGCATGGAGGCTGTTTACAAAAACAATAACAGAGGCTCAATTGGAATGCATACCCAAAAGGAAAAAGGGCACTGCCAGGTCCAAGAGGACTCCGATGTGGCTTACAGGAGCTGTTCGGGAAGTGATCAAGAGCAAGAAAAGCTCATTTAGAAGATGGAAGGCTTGTCCAAATGAGGACAGCAGGAAGAAACATAAATTCTGGCAGAACAAATGCAAGGCAACAATCAGGAAAGCAAAGCAAGACTTTGAGGAGCGTATAGCTAAAAATACTCAGAGAAATAACAAAGACTTCTTTAAGTACATTAGAAGTAAGAACCCAACTAGGAAGGCCATTGGACCATTAGATGACAATGGAAGGCAAGGGGTTATTAAAGAGGAAACAGAGATTGCAGAGAGACTCAATGAATTCTTTGCTTCAGTATTCACTGAAGAAGACAGAGACCACATGCCCAAAACAGAGCCTATCTTCGTAGGGAGGGAAACCGAAGAATTAAGCAAGATAGAAATAACCAGGGAGGAGGTCCTTGCATGTCTTGTTAAGCTAAACACTAACAAATCCCCAGGACCAGATGGCATCCATCCACGAGTTCTCAGGGAACTTAAAGATGAAATTGCTGATATCCTAGCCAAAATATATAATCTTTCCCTCAAATCAGGCTTTGTGCCTGATGACTGGAAGGTGGCGAATGTAACACCAATTTTCAAAAAAGGATCCAGGGGTGATCCAGGAAATTACCGGCCTGTCAGTTTGACATGTGTCCCAGGTAAAGTGATGGAAACCATCCAAAAAGATAGAATTAATAGGTACATAGAAGAGAAGGCGCTGCTAAAGGAGAGCCAACATGGCTTTTACAAGGGCAAATCATGTCTCACTAATCCGTTGGAATTTTTTGAGAGTGTCAACAAGCATGTGGATAAGGGGGATCCAGTTGACATTGTTTATCTGGACTTTCAGAAGGCTTTTGACAAGGTCCCACACCAAAGGCTCTTGAATAAACTTACCAGTCATGGAATAAAGGGACAGGTCTTGTCCTGGATCAGCAACTGGCTAAGGGACAGGAAACAGAGGGTAGCACTAAATGGACACTTCTCCAAGTGGAGGGAAGTAAAGAGTGGGGTCCCCCAAGGTTCAGTACTGGGACCCCTGCTTTTCAACCTCTTCATAAATGATCTAGAGGTAGGAGTAAAAAGCAAGGTAGCCAAATTTGCTGACGACACTAAATTATACAGGGTAGTGAAAACTGTGAGAGATTGTGAAGTGCTCCAGAGGGATCTCTTGACACTGGGGGAGTGGGCAAAACAGTGGCAAATGAGCTTCAACATCAGTAAGTGCAGAGTGATGCATGTTTGGGCAAAAAACCCCAATTACATTTATAAACTGATGGGGTCTGAACTCTCTGCGACAAACCAGGAAAGGGACCTTGGTGTCCTGGTGGACAGCTCAATGAAGGTGTCAACCCAGTGTGCCTCAGCAGTGAAAAAAGCAAACTCAATGTTAGGGATCATTAGGAAGGGTATAGAAAATAAGTCAGCAAGTGTCATTTTGCCTCTTTATAAATCTATGGTGAGGCCCCATCTGGAATATTGTGTACAGTTCTGGTCACCATACCTCCAGAAGGATATTATGGAGTTGGAGAAAGTACAGAGGAGGGCAACCAGAATGATTAGGGGACTGGAACACCTTCCTTACCATCTGAGGCTGCAACGGTTGGGCCTTTTCACTCTTGAACGACGGCGTCTAAGAGGTGACCTGATTGAAGTTTATAAAATCATGCACGGTGTGGACAAAGTAGATAAGGAAAAACTGTTTTCCCTATCGCACAACACTAGAACTAGGGGACACTCCATGAAACTTTTGGGTACTAGTTCTCAAACAAATAAGAGAAAGTACTTTTTCACCCAGAGGATTACTGGTCTATGGAACTCCCTGCCAGAAGAAGTGGTGACAGCTGTCAGTCTTGACAGCTTTAAGAAAGGATTAGACAAGTTCATGGAGGACAAGGCTATCAATGGCTATAATTATGGCTACCTAAGGACAACCTCCGGGTTGGAGAGATAGGCAGGATATCTCTCAATGCCATTTCCAGGGAATCCTAAGCAGGTGAAGGCATCTCCTTGGGAATACCCTGAAGGAAATGGTGAGCCACTGTGTGAGACAGAATGCTGGACTGGATGGGCTGTGGCCTGTTCCAGCAAGGCTGTTCTTATGTTCTTATGCTCTGGGATGATATTTACAAGCAGCAATTGTTTAAATTAAAGAATCCACCTCCCATCAAGGCTTCCCCACAACAGAAACAAAATCTACAGAAAGCAGAGCAAATGTGGGTGGTGATAATAATAATAATTTTGTATCAGAAATGATTCTGGTTGAAAGGTTTTTTGCGGAAGAAACTGTGCTCAGGGAACACCCAAATGAGGTTCCTTTCATGTCCCCAAGAGCTGGGACAGAGATGAGAGCTCAATCCGTCATGCAGTACCCATGTCTCGAACTGCTGTCTTGCCAGCCTTCCAGCTAACAAGGTGAGTTTCTTAACCACTGAGCCACTGCAACCCCTAATGTGGGAGATGATGGTAACTTGAGTCCAGCAACATCTGAAGATCTATGTGCTTCCCATCCCTGCCATAGCATATTACTGTACATGACTGTTGCCAGGTCCCTAAAAATAAACCTATGCTTTTTAAGGGGGCAATTCAAGAATGAGTTAGACCAAGTTAATGGCCTTTTAAGTTTCCTCCACGTGAATAGGAGTGTCAGGGTATTGCCTGTACCATGTCTCAGCCTCGTGTCCAAAATGGAGATTTCTGAGCTGGGGAGAAGTTGGAGTGCATTCCAGGTTTGGTATGCAAAACATGCTAACCTTGTGTTTTGGAAGAATGAAACTTAATGTGTGATGGACATGTGATACTGTATGATCATTGGCTGGATTTCTTTAGGGGAATGGAAGGGAGGTAGACCATATGTGAGGAGATAAAACCCAGAGGGAGGGGCCAAGATGCTCTCTTCATCCGATGTTTTGTGCTGTGGGTGAGCTGAGATGTAGGGGCTTAAGCTACAAGTGGGGGGGGGGGGAGCTTGGGCTTCCTCAATTAGAGAAGCTTTCTTTGTTTTGATGAGCTTTCTGAACTTCTGAAAACTTTCCTCTGTAACTTACTCTGATTACAATATACAGTGGTACCTTATACAATGATTTTAATCCGTTCCACGGGGCTTGCTCCTGTACAAGACAATTGCTATAAGATACATGCATTGTATAGTGATTTTTCCTATGGGATGCATTGTACCATTCTCTCTCTCTCCCTCTCTATTTTTTATCAATCTCTCTCTCTCTCTCTATCTCTCTATCTCTCTATCGATCGATCGATCGATCGATCGATAGATAGATAGATAGATAGATAGATAGATAGATATAGCTAAGTAGTTTTTCCCATTGAAAAAATGTTGTATGATTTTTTTCCATAGGGAAAATTGTTATGCAAGACGCCATTTCTTTCCAAAACCTAATTGTTATGCAATTTTGTTGCTATACAGGGCAATTGTTGGATGAGGTTCCACTGTACTTTTACAATACCAGAAGATGACTGGAGTGTTTACTTGGCTATGCACTACATTGCAGGCGCACCCCCCAATAAAGGACTCAGACACTGATGAAAGTGGATAACGGCATTGGGCCACATTTATTGATTCATGCCCTAGTCCGAATTATAAATTTCTATTGGTAATTGACCAATTATAATTCTTAAGGCAAGCAGGCCGAAGTAACACTGGTAAGGTACCACCCAAAATTGCCGACGGCAATTGTTACAATGTATCTATTTGTATCAATTTGTTTGTTGACAACAAACAAATTGTTGACCGTAGTCAATATCTAACTAATGACCCCACCCTCTGACGCGTATCCGTAAAATCACGGGGTGATGCATGCTGTCTAGCTGTAGCCATCACCCCGTCGCCTGGTTCGTCGTTGACCGGACAACGTTTAACCAACTTATGCCTGTCTAGTGTTGTCCAGTCAATTGCGAACCTGCCGGATACCTGTGGGTCATAAATGTTTACCTTACCAGTGCTACCCGCCCATGTGACCAAAGTCAACAGCAGCAACAGAAACCCCTATATCAAACCATAGCAACAGTGTGGGATGGGCGAAAAAACCAGGACCCAAGAGCCAATTGTGAGTCCCAGCCAAAAATTCCCACCCGGCCCCGAAGCGACCAAAATATCACACTGTTAACTAGGGAGGGGGTGGAGGGGAAAAACTTCTCCGCTCCGTCGCTTCGCAAAATGGCAGCTCGGTTGCCTCGTGGCCGCCCCTTATATAAGGGTGCTGGCCATGCCCCCTAACTACCCGGATGCCTTCGTCCGGTGGGGGGCCCCCCGCAAAGAGCGCGGCGGCCATTTTGGCACCGCGCTTGCATTGCAGGCGCACCCCGCAATAAAGGACTCAGACACTGATGAAAGTGGATAACGGCATTGGGCCACATTTATTGATTCATGCCCTAGTCCGAATTATAAATTTCTATTGGTAATTGACCAATTATAATTCTTAAGGCAAGCAGGCCGAAGTAACACTGGTAAGGTACCACCCAAAATTGCCGACGGCAATTGTTACAATGTATCTATTTGTATCAATTTGTTTGTTGACAACAAACAAATTGTTGACCGTAGTCAATATCTAACTAATGACCCCACCCTCTGACACGTATCCGTAAAATCACGGGGTGATGCATGCTGTCTAGCTGTAGCCATCACCCCGTCGCCTGGTTCGTCGTTGACCGGACAACGTTTAACCAACTTATGCCTGTCTAGTGTTGTCCAGTCAATTGCGAACCTGCCGGATACCTGTGGGTCATAAATGTTTACCTTACCAGTGCTACCCGCCACACGGAGAGGCTTCAAAGAAGGCTCGACGCCCCCCCCCCAGACCGTCAGCTCGGTCAACAGGCCTGCTCGCCAATCACCCAACAGGAGGTCCATACCTCCTCGCGACAGATGGACCCCATCCCCTGCGTAAAGGTCATAATTTTGCAAACTAATAGCGGGGTGACGACTGACCCGCCCCCAACCCCTGTCGACAATGAACCGGGCAACAGCCCTGTTTACCATGCGTCTAGCACGGTCAAGGGCCTGGAGGTCGAACCCTCCCCTATAAGTGTGCCGCGGCACCATGTCTGACCAAACGAGGGTTGTGGCGGGCCACACGTAATGCAGGTAGGCGAGGTCGCCGCAAATTGCATGCTTCAGCGAGAGGCCGGTGACCTGACCTAAATCATTGCCCCCAAGGTGTATGATCAGAATGTCAGGCGGGTCAGCATTCTGGCCTGAGAAAAGGAATGGCAACAGCTCCCGCCATAACATCCCGGGCTTACCATACCATGTGAGACTTGCGTATGCACACAGTCCCAGTCGGGGTCCCCACTCTGTCGCCGCAGCGTAACGCGCTGCCCTGTGCACGTAGCTATGGCCCACCAGCCATACTGTCACCGGCGTAATACGACACCCAGGGTCTGTCAAGGAAAAAACGAGGGGAGAGAAAAGGTGCAGTGACTCGACTGGTACTCACGGTGAAAGAGGGCGGACATAAAACTGAAAACATTGCGATCCCCACCTCCCCATACGGCGTATTTCAGCCCCGGAGTACCCAAAAGCAGCCGCCGTGGAAGCCGCCCCTATTCTGAATGAATGGGTGCCGTAACGGGCCCCTGGGAGGCCAACACCGGCCAGCGCTTTGCCGGTCACCTTCCAAAATTGAAATTTAGTAAGGGGAGACCCATCTTGGTGACAGAAAAACGGGCCATGGTGCGTGCCACGCAGTGCAAGGAACTCCTGTAGGGCACCAACCGGACAGATGTCTGCCAAAGAACACCGTAGCAGTCTCACTCCACTGCCTACGCCATGCTGATCCGTCTTAGAGGAGTGTATCCTCAACTGAGCCCAGTCTTTGGCCACATAGACATCTTCGAGTTCCAGTGCCCTACGACTTGCATCCGCCTTAGACAGCATCACAAGCTCGCTGATGCGGAGCGCTCCAAAAAAGGCCACCATTGTAGCCGCATGAAACAGGGCTGCCTCATACCTATCAAAACATAGGTCCTGCCAGCCCCGTGCCAGTTGGGTAAGAACCCCTGGGGAAATTGGGTGGCGGTCGTCCGGGCTACGCCCACGCTCCCGCACCCACCCCTCCAAAACGTGTCTCACATGGAAGTCAGCGGTACTGTCCGCATGACCGCCTACTTTGGCCATAAAAGCCAACGCTGACAGCCTGGATGCTATGGTGCGAGGTGCAAGGCCCTGGGAATGCAGGTAAACCATGAATTGAAGTATATGGGCCACCGGGATCGGCCAGGTATCTGGCAGCCGGAATTGGGCACAGAATGCTCTGAAAGAATTGAATGTGTGGTGATACGCCTTACGCGTGCGTGGCGCTAGCGACATGCCGATCGCCCGGTTCACCTCTCCTTGCCAATGGTCCATATCTCGTCCGGGAGTGGCGAGGGAAATTCCTCCGCATCCGGGGCCAAGGCGCGGAACCGGGAGATCTGCAGGCGCGACAAAGCATCAGCGATATCATTATTGACCCCCGGGACATGCCTGGCCCTGAACAGCACATTAAGGCGCAGGCTGCGCAATACAAACTGGCGCACCAGGTCCATGACCCTGGGTGATTTGGAAGTCTGTGAGTTGACAATGTGGACAACGGCCGCATTGTCACACCAGAAATGAACGACCGAGTTGGCCCACTCCTCACCCCACAGCATCAAGGCCCCCAGGATGGGAAAAAATTCCAGATACGTAAGATCACGCAGGCGACCCGTGCCTGACCAGGCTGGTGGCCACCCACCATAGGCCCACTTCCCATTGAAGTACATCCCATAACCCAGGGACCCAGAGGCATCGGACTGTATCTGGAAACGAGGGGAAGCCAGAAGGTCAGACCTCCAAAATGACACCCCATTGAACTCCCTCAGGAACTGGAGCCAGATAAGCATATCTGCCCTGATACCCCTGGTCAGTCTCACCCTATGATGGGGCCTGGATAAGCCTGTCATGGCGTCGCACAAGCGCCGAGCAAATGCCCTGCCCGGTGCAACCACCCTGCAAGCGAAATTGGGGTGACCATGTAGCACCTGCAGTTCCCGCAATGACGCCTTGCATTTAGCAAGCAAGTCTGAGATGAGTGCCACTATCCTGGACACCTTATCCCCCGGTAACCTAGAAGCCTGCGCTACCGTGTCGATCTCCACCCTCAGGAAGACTAGCTGTGTAGATGGGCCCTCGGTCTTTTCGGGTGCTAAAGGGATACCAAGTTCCTCCATTAGCGTCTGAAATGTGTTGAGGAGACGTGTGCACGTGTCCCAGCCCCGTTCACCCCCGAACAAAAAATCATCCAGGTAATGGGCTACAGACCGGGACCCAGACCTGCGGACAAAAGCCCACTGTAGGAAGGTGCTGAAACGCTCGAAGGCCGAGCATGATATGGAAGAGCCAAAAGGCATGGCCTTATCGAAATAATATTCACCCCGGAACTTGAAACCCAGCAACTCAAAGTCACCCGGGTGAACCGGCAGGAAGCGAAAGGCAGACTTAATGTCGCACTTAGCTAACAGCGCACCCGGGCCACATGAGCGCACCATGCGCAGCGCTTGGTCAAAAGATGTATACCTGACTGAGCAAAGGTCATCAGGGATAGCATCATTGACCGATCGGCCGGCTGGGTAGGACAAGTGATGGATCAGGCGGAACTCGCCCGGTGACTTCTTGGGCACTAAGCCCAAGGGCGACACTTTAAGGTTGGGGAACGGGGGTGCAGGGAAAGGGCCGGCGACCCTGCCCGCATCAACCTCCTTAGTAATACTGGCAGCAGCCACCTCCTCCCTCCCCCTAAGGGACAAAAGGTTGGGGGCATCTTGGGGGGGACCTATCACCCAGGAAAGGAATACGGAACCCCAGTCGAAAACCCTGAAGCAGGTAAACCGCATCCGCCTCCCTCGGGTACAATGCGAGCCAATGCTCCAACATGTCCACATTAATTGGGGAGGGGGCCTTTCGGTAGACCAGCTCCCTCTGCGGCAGTCTTGCCAGCCCCTTGTCCGCCCTTACCTCTGCCCCGCATCCCTCCAGGCCTGGGGCAGGCGGAGGCCGCATGGGGGCCAGCGCAAGAGGGACACTCATGCCTGTACCGGCAATTCTTCCTATTGCAGGAACCATTGGACGAGAAAGTCCAGCACAGCAGGCGGGCTGGAACCCCCTGCCCTGCCACCTGGCGGGGTGTCTGTGCTGGGGCCGCTCGCTGGACCGCATGTCCACAATGGTATCTTTCCCCAGGCGCAGGGCGCGTGGGAGTCATGTACAGAAGCCACAGCTTCTGGCAGGGCTCGTCCCACCTCATCTCCGGGTGCAGGGGAATCCGCATACGGAATTCCTCGTCGTAAGCCAACCACGACGGGCCCGGGAAGTCGACCATCGCCCGGTAAATGTTGTCCAAATACTGGACCATCGGAATTGCCAAATCCGGCCG
The DNA here is from genome assembly GCA_035047345.1 of Bradypodion ventrale. Taxonomy (NCBI): domain Eukaryota; kingdom Metazoa; phylum Chordata; class Lepidosauria; order Squamata; family Chamaeleonidae; genus Bradypodion; species Bradypodion ventrale. Next base: position 462,037,713 of record JAWDJE010000001.1, read on the forward strand.
GGCCCTGAGGTAGACCGCCATGTATATGAGGTACGCCGGCAACCAGTTGGCCCACGTACGTGGCGGCTTACGACGATGTGCCTGTTCCTTATCCTTCTCATCCTGCCCCTCCCTCTCCTCCTTGGTGGGCTCTCTGTTAAGAAGGGAGAAGATGTCCACATACTCCCCACGCCAGATCTTCTCTTTGGTGGCCTGGGCCAAATGGTCCCCCAGGGGCAAGGAATACCCCGCTGTCGGCAATGCCGACACCGGCACGGTGGGAACAGCGGGCATCTGAAAAGGAGCCTGGACCAAACCCGGTCACCCCTAACACATTCCCGACTGAGTAAGAGGCACCACCCAAAACGGGGCCCTGGGTGAGAGGTGAAGTCACCGGATAGGACGTCGGCAACTGAACCGTCGCTCCACCCGTGCGAGGCCACGGCCACTGAAATGCCCCCCCCCCAACGTGGCTAGGTGTGTGGGTGCACTAGATTGAACTGCATACTCACATGCTGCACCCCCATGGGCCGCCCCCACCGGGGGTTCCGGCCCACTGGGGGCGTCGGAGCTCACGACCGCAGTTGAGCTCGTCGACGAGGCCTGACCAGCACCAGCCTGTTGATTGGGGAGCTGCGAGGCAGTGGCCGATGCCGGCCCACGCGCCTCGGGCAGCTCGACCCGTCCTGCCGCCTGCCGCTGACCAGCAGACGAAGTATCAACCTGCACCCCAAAAGGCACCCCCGGGTGGTTAACCCTCGCGAGGGATGCCTCGAGGGCCGCAACGCGGGCCAGAAGGGCTTCCACATTAACGTAGCCCCCTAAGCCAAGTGGAGGCAAAGGGCCGGCCAGCCCACCAGCTGCAGGCGCCGGTCCAGGTCCCTGGACCCCGGGGCCCGTATACGGCCACGACCCCAGGCCCGGCCCCTGCAGGGCCGGGGGGATACCCTGCCAGAGGAGGGAAACCCAGCCACCCCCCATGGTTGAAACCCCCCGCAGGAAGCTGCGCACCCATGGAAGAAGACCGCGCAGAATGGGCCATGCCAGGGGCAGTGGCCACTGCTTGCGGGCCGCGGGCCGTGGCCCCTGCTGGGCCGGTACGCGGACACCCCGCCTCGGGCCAAGGGGCAATCAGCCCCATCCCACCGGTCCCGGTGGGCTCAGGCAAAGGAGGCTGCTGGGGAGGCGCAGCTGCGGTCCTCCGACCCGGCTGGCACCTCCGCGCAGAACGAGCCGCGTTCGCAGTCGCCTTCTTCTTAGAGGGCATAGCAGCTATCCGATGGGAAGCCGGAAAAAGTCAAGAAAATTAGCAGCCAAGAGGCTTCCCAGTGAAAGGCAAGAGCGACGGAGGTAAGAGGGAAAAACTTCTCCGCTCCGTCGCTTCGCAAAATGGCAGCTCGGCTGCCTCGTGGCCGCCCCTTATATAAGGGTGCTGGCCACGCCCCCTAACTACCCGGATGCCTTCATCCGGTGGGGGGGGGGGCACAAAGAGCACGGCGGCCATTTTGGCGCCGCGCTTGCATTATTTACACTAAGCTAATATCCTGGGTTGCTAAGCTAGAAGAGCGTCAGCTCAGAAGCAGGAACCAACCACTTGTGAGCAGACAGTCCTACACGTGAGTAAAGAGGATCCTGAAAAGGAGTTCATTTTTTGAATAATAAGAATTATATGTCATAATGGGGAGGGGCATCAGGATTTTAGAGATGCTTAGGTGGGGCATGGCAATAAGAAATGTTGGGTACTACTAGTCTAGATGATTAAAGCCCCTATGGTACAGTGGTTAAACCAAAACTCTGTTCACAATCTGAGTTTGATCCTGATGAGCTCATGGGGGATTCACTCTTCCATCCCTTTGAGATGGGTAAAATGAGTACCCAGCTTGTTAAGGGCAAATTGTGTTTTGCATGATTACATTGTAAACTGCCCAAGGGAGCACTTTAGTACTATGAGATGGTATATAAGTAGCTGCATTTGCATTTTACACTCAAGTACACTGTATATAGACATTGCTTACAACTATTCACTTGAGATGATGGGGTACACAAAAAGAGCCTCTTCAAAGATTTGAACCACAATCGGGCATACCCAGGTAATGGAACCTTTGTGTTGCCACCTAATCCTTCTCACACTAGGTCAAGCAAAAGGAAATGCAGGATGAACTCACCAAAAGTTTCACGTGTGGCCAAAACACAGAAGAAGAAGATGAGATGACAGTGACATAGAAAACTTCTTCTATAGGGTGAGTTCTGTTTGAATTCTGCCAGAAAACACTGACTAAGGGAACTAAGGTTGGCCTGTCAATGAGGGTTTGACACAACAGAGTAGGACCCAGCTTGTCTTCTTTGGCAGAAAATTCTAGTGCTTGGGAGTGGCCACTGACAAACCTTTTTCTCCTGCCTGTCTGCCTTGAGGGACAGTAACTGTGAAGTACAATGGTTAAGGATTTGCCCACCCTCTAGCTTGCCTCCAAGGCACCAAGTTGTGCACCACTGTTCCAAAACAATCAGGGACCTAAATTTTCATATGCATTACCCCAAAAAAGGTTGTTATTTAGTTCAACAAACAATAAAACATTTCCCCCACCTTGCCTGCTTTTGAGTACTTTCCAACCACTTCACCTAGAAGATATTTTACTAGGTAATTACTGTGGAAATGCAGACACAGCATGTGAAGCTCCCCATATTTTGACTCTCATCTTTATAGAGAACAAACAAAAATATCTCCAAGCCAATCAAAGGCTCTTAAGTCTGAGCTTGGCTCTGGAACCAGCTCTGCTGAAGATCCTGGCTATCCATGCGAGAAATAGGCAGGCAAAATTGTTAGAGATAATTAGTTTGTACTCCACAGCTCCGTCACCATTCTTGGCACTGTTATACACTGTTATACGGGCTGTTACACCAGGAACACAGCGCCAATGTGCGCATATTGGCCCATGCCGCAAACATTATGCTTTTTCATTTGCATGTGAAGCACTCTGCGACTAGCGACATTGCATTCAGGCATGCCTGAGGAAAAACAAAAAGAAATGTGAAGAAATATCTTGAAGGCAACAAATGGTGGGAGGGGAAGAGGATCTTCTTTGGCAGCATATATGCTTTCCATCTCCTTTGGAATACGGGGGACTGCCATATACCAGTACAGGCCTTCTTCTTCTCCTTCTTTTGTATCTGAATCTGAACATTGGTAATCATCATGTCAATCACCCTTGATGACTGTCCTGAGAATGTAATGCTGTGGCCTTTCATCTGCCTTCCGTACTGTAGCATTATACCCGTACTACTGATCCAGTTCCACAAGTCACTTTCTGGTCCTGAGCCCTTTTGGCACGCAAAGTCCACATTGGCCCCAGGTCAATATTGATGAAGCTACTACCCTCCATCAAGATGGAGTCAAGTGGGATTTAATCTGCTTGGGGACCATCACCCTTCCCTGTGGACTTGGGCACTCAAGGCCGTTAGTCCTCAGGGTTGTCAGGTTAGTAAACCACCCCCAGACACTCAGCGTTGAGTCTCTGGCAGTATGGTCTGGCTAGACTTTCAGGCCCTCAGTCCATTTTAATTATTTTTTACATTGGCTAGCCAAGGCTCATTGGTGTCTTGAAAGAGGTATTTCCCAGCATATCCTGGAGATGCAGAGTTTGAACTTATCCACCACTTCACATTTGGAAACATGGACTACTATTATTTATTTGTCTTTGTACAAGGGATGTTAGTGAGTTAAAGGTGGTCCTTGCTCAAAAGTCAATCATATCTGACTCTAGGGCTGTGATGGTGAACCTTGGCACTCCAGATGTTCTTGGACTTCAATTCCCAGAAGCCCAAGCCCCCATGAATCCACATGAATGGCTTTACTGTGATTCATCCAGACCGTGCCACCCTCGTCGCTCCTGGAAGCAGAAGTAAAACGCGCCCGTATGGTATGTTTCCTTCCCACCAAAGTGGTACCTATTTATCTACTTGCAATTTCTTGCTAGGTTGTCAGGAGCTGGGACAAACAGAAGCTGACTAAGAAACTGAATTCAGGCTGTGTTGTGTCTGAAATAGTATACCTTTAAGTAATGTAACACTCGAATGAGTAGATATAATAACCACCAGCTGTAACACTGTAACCTTCTGTATCAGGACGTGAGCTAGTGACCTCTAGGGGGCAATAGCGAGCGCCCAGCTCACATGGTTCCAATTCCCCAAACAACTACAGCGCGGGAAGATTCCTGCCACCACCTCACCTGGACAAGAAGGGCGTGACGGGGAATGACGTCACGCAGACAGTAGCCAATGGGCTATCGAGGAGCCACTTTCAAATGTATAGTCACAGTATATATTGAGCTGTTCATCCACCATTACCACATGTTCCCCCGGACCATCATGCAATAAAGATGTGTTAAGCCAACCCTTCGGCTGTTTCTATTGTCTTGGTTCTCATACACTAAACTGGCAACGAAGGTGGGATAATGGATCCCCATGGAATCAAGACAACGCAGGCCGGTTTCAACATCAACAAACCGGAAGAATGGGAGCTCTTTGAAATGGACTTCCAAAGCACACTGATGGTGTCCGACATCTCAGACGAGGGGAAGAAGAGGGCCATTCTCATCCGGATGCTCGGGTTCCCCGCCATGAAGGTATTGGTGGACCTGGTGTCTCCGAAGAAGGTGAACGAAGTGCCGGTCAAGCAGCTCCTGAAAGCAATGCGCGACCATTTCCAGCCCTCGGTTTCGATGTTCTCGGCTCGGGACGCATTCTGGAAGAGAGTCCAGGTGCCTGGTGAGTCCGTGGCTGCCTTTGCAGCGGCCCTCCAGTTGGCCGCCGGCCCATGCAAATGGGAGAACCTGGAAATCGCCCTCAGGGACCGCATGCTGTGCGGCCTGTGGGACGAGGAGGTTCAGCGAAAGCTGATGAACCAGGAGCCACCCCCGACGCTGCATGAGGTCGTGAAGGAGGCGCAGGCGGCGGAAGCCACGAGAGCCAGGGTTAAGGGGTTCAGAGCAAGGCCCCCACAACCCGACAAGGCAGCGGGCTCAGTGCAAGCGGCCAGGCGGGCGCCACACTCCTCCACGGAGAGCAGCGAGGACGAGGACATCCGGAAGGTGCAGAAGGATGGCCGACGCTGCGACGGCTGCGGGGCGGCCCATGACCGCATCAAGTGCCCTTTCTGGAAGGCCGAGTGCCACAACTGTGGGCATCGAGGGCACATAGCCAAGGTTTGCAGATGGCGGCGCAGAGACCAGAAAGGCTCGACAGACCGCTCACCGAGGATCCAGGAAGGCGTCCGGCCCTCGAGGAAGCAGGACAGTGTGGGCCACATCTCCGACGACAGCGACGACGACACCGCAGTCCACAGCGTATCCTTAGGATACCCCCGTTATTTTGTTGAGGTACTGGTGCAAGGGCCCCCCGTTAAGATGGAGATAGACTCGGGTTCCTCATATTCAATCATTTCCCAGAGGGAGTTTTTGGGAAATTCCCCCAAGCTCAGAGCACTGAGGTCTATGCTGCGTGACGTGCAGGGAAATAGCATTCCGGTGTTGGGGGTTGGAAAATTCAAGGTCCAATACAAGCAATGCGCCACGGAACTTCCCCTGGTTGTTCTCAAGGGGGGGAATTGTTGCCTCCTCGGGACTCAATGGTTTAAGCCCCTGGGTTTGTTCATTGGGGGGGTGCATGCCGTTGGGACTGACCCAATACAGGAGGTGTGTGATGCACATCCCGAAGTGTTCAAGAAGGGACTCGGAAAATTCAAGGGACCCCCAGTTGCGTTCGACCTGGACCCGGAGGTCCGCCCAATAAGACTCAAACCGCGCAGAGTGCCTTTTGCACTCAAGGACAAGATAGAGGCAGAACTGGACAAATTGGTGGGCCAGGGGATCCTTGTTCCTGTTGATTCTGCGGAGTGGGAAACTCTGATTGTAACAGCGCTGAAGGCCAATGGGGAGGTTCGAATATGCGCTGATTACAAATGTACCATTAATAAGGCGATACGCCCAAATGCGTATCCGGTGCCGGTAGTCAGCCACCTGTTGGCCAGGTTACATGGGGGAAAGTGTTTCGCAAAGCTTGACCTGGCGCAGACAATAGTCACTCATAAGGGGGCGTTCCAGGTGACGTGCCTACAGTTTGGCGTGAACTCGGCGCCAGGCATCTTCCAATCGCTCGTGGAACGCCTCTTAAAGGGTCTGGAGGGGGTCTTACCATACTTTGATGACGTGTTGATAACGGGGGGAGCGAGTCAGAATTGGCTGAGAGGCTAGACAAAGTACTGACGGTATTCGAAAAGGCGGGGTTGAGGCTGCGGAAAGACAAATGCGTCTTCTTCACAAAAAAGGTTGAGTTCTTGGGTTTCCGGGTAACCCCTGCAGGCATCAAACCCTCCAAATCAAAGGTGACCGCTGTTCAAAATGCTCCTCGCCCCACCTCCAAGCCCGAATTGCAGTCGTTCCTGGGGCTCGTAAACTTCTACCATTCCTTCCTGCCTCGGAAGGCATCGGTAGCAGAGCCGCTTCATAAGTTACTAAAAAAGGACGAGGCGTGGAAATGGGGCGAGAGCCAGGAGAGGGCATTCAATGAGCTAAAGCAACTCTTGTCCTCAGACGCCATATTAACCCATTTTGACCCCAAGAGACCAGTGGTTCTGATATGTGATGCATCCCCAGTGGGGGTGGGGGCGGTTCTGTGCCACGTGTTGGAAAACGGGCGGGAGGCCCCGGTGGCATTCTACTCCAGGTCCCTGTCTAAGGCAGAGCGAAACTACGCACAGACAGACAGGGAGGCGTTAGCGATAATTGCTGGGACAAAAAGGTTCCACGACTTCCTCTATGGCTGCCCCTTTACCATTGTGACTGACCACAAGCCCCTGCTAGGCATTTTTACTGCAGACAATCCCACGCCACAGATCCTGTCCCCTAGGATGCTCAGGTGGGCCATTTTTTTAAACGCGTACCAGAACGTGCTGGTGTATCGCCCTGGAAAGGACATAAGCCACGCGGATGCCCTGTCGAGGTCACCCCTCCCCCACACAAGCAGCCACGTGTGTGAGGTGGAACAAGATCACCAAGTTCTCGTGATAGAGGTCTTAGATTCACCCCCCATAGTGCCCGCGGAGATCGCCAAGGCGACAGGCAAGGACAAGACGTTGGCCCTGGTCAGTTCTTGGGTGCAGAAAGGGTGGCCAACGTCCTCCCCGGCGGCGGAGTTCGCCCCATTTTTTAGGAAAAAGCTAGAACTGTCCTTGGAGAGGGGGTGCCTCCTGTGGGGCCAGCGGGTAATCGTCCCTGAATCCCTGAGAGCTAGGGTGCTTAAACTGCTGCACGTCAGCCACCCTGGAATTGTCCACTCCAAGGCATTGGCCAGGAGCTACTTCTGGTGGCCCCAGTTGGACGCCGATATCGAGCACATGGTGGGCACTTGCGAGAGTTGCCAAAGCTCCTGGCCCGAAGAGGCTCGACTTCCGCACAGGGAATGGGATGGGGCAAAGGGGCCATGGTCCCGCGTGCACATTGACTTTGCGGGCCCTTTCAGAGGGTCGCTTTTTCTCCTCATAGTGGATGCTTACTCCAAGTGGTTGGAGGTTATCCCAGTTGCGAACACCTCCTCAGCCGCAACAATTAAACAATTGCGCAGGGTGTTCAGCACGTTCGGCATACCCGACACCCTTATTAGCGATAACGCTAGTTGCTTCACGTCCGCCGAGTTCAGGGCATTCACCGACATCAACGCCATCCGGCACATCACCTCCACGCCTTTCCACCCGGTGATGAATGGCCAGGTAGAACACCTCGTGCATACCACCAAAGACGCGCTGAGGTGCATGGGCCCCGGGGATTTAAACCTGCAGCTGTGTCAGTTTTTGCTGGGATACAGGGTGACCCCCCTAGCGTCAGGATACTCGCCCGCGGAGCTCCTAATGTGCAGGAAGCTGACTACGATACTGACAAGGCTAGACCCTACGAGGGTGGAGGACTCTGGGAGGAACATCGGGTTAGCAGGCATGAAGAGTTTCGAAATAGGCGCCCCGGTTCATTGCAGAAACTACGCTAGCGCAGGGCCAGCCTGGGTTCCGGGCGTAGTCATTGGGCAGACAGGTCCCGTGTCGTATTGCGTAGAGACCAGCACAGGTCTACTCTGGAGGCGGCACGCAGACCAACTCCGGCGCCGGGTCTCCGGAAACCAGAGTGCGGACAGCGCAGAACAGGATTCAACGTTAAGGTTCTCCCCCACCCGTTCAGCCCAAGGGGGAGGAGAGGGGGGCCAGTGGTCCCCACCAAGGGGGGAAGGGCCCCCACCAGGGAGGGAAGGGAATAAGTTTGTCCCCATAGATATCCTGAGGGATACCCCCACAGATACCCCAGTAGATGAATTTGAGTTTGAGTTACAAAACCGGGGGGTTTTTTTGGAGTGGTCCCCCACCCATCCAAGCGAGAAGCGGGGTTTTTCGTTAGCCCCCAGTGCCCCCGGTTTTCCCACAATGGAGTTTACCCCTACCCCAAAAGCCGCGGAGCCGCGGCAAGTCGTTAATGAGTCTCCCTCTCCCATTGCAGGACAAGAGACCAGGGAACACAGAAGCGATAGCGCCCCCGGGACAAGCCAGCCAGCCTTGCGCCCAAAACGCGCTTGCAATAAACCATATTGGATGAAAGACTTCGTCTCATCCTAGGGGGGAGGGATATTGTGTCTGAATTAGTATACCTTTAAGTAATGTAACACTCGAATGAGTAGATATAATAACCACCAGCTGTAACACTGTAACCTTCTGTATCAGGACGCGAGCTAGTGACCTCTAGGGGGCAATAGCGAGCGCCCAGCTCACATGGTTCCAATTCCCCAAACAACTACAGCGCAGGAAGATTCCCGCCACCACCTCACCTGGACAAGAAGGGCGTGACGGGGAATGACGTCACGCAGACAATAGCCAATGGGCTATTGAGGAGCCACTTTCAAATGTATAGTCACAGTATATATTGAACTGTTCATCCACCATTACCACATGTTCCCCCGGACCATCATGCAATAAAGATGTGTTAAGCCAACCCTTCGGCTGTTTCTATTGTCTTGGTTCTCATACACCAAAGGCTATAAAACTTGTAGACTCTGTGATTTAGCATTGCTATCATTTCCTCTACTTCTGGTATAAATGATTCAAAATGAAGTCACCAGTCCTCTTATTGACCCATTTACCCAGGATGAGACACTATAAGAAAAGGTGCAGAAAGGTTAATTGGTGTTATTGTTAAAATGTTCTTTCTCTTCAATTCACTGCTATCTCAGGCAATGTTCACATAGTCAGTGAAAGCATAAGCAAGTACCAGGCAGTGGTGGGCAGGCTAAAGTGTTCAACACTGAGGTCACAGTGCTTCCTCATTTGAAAGCAGCTAAGGGACACCTGTTAAAAGTGGCACATCAGTTGAAATCTAGTATGGAAAGGACAGCCATGCTTCTGAGAAGCCAGACACATAAATATATTCAGCCATTTTAGTTGTGTTAGCTTCATTCCAAGATAATTTCAATGCTAATCAATGGGCAATCTTAACTTTAATCTGTATGTCAATGTAGATTGGAGGGAGGGGAATAGCAGCTCTTGGGCCATTTGTAGCCAAGAGAGGCCATAGCTCAACTTTAGTTGTACAGGGTGGCCTGTAAGTCCCTACCCGATCACAAAGAGAGTAGGGATCTGCTGGGGTGGGAGAAAGTGCTCCTATTGGGCTACCAGGACTGTGCTGGCCCAACAAGATACCAGGACGTGTCGCCATGTGCCCCTACTTATAACTTATAACTTAAAAGGCCACACCACCTTGGCATTTTCCGCTTCCGCTTCAGCTCCTCTCAGTGGACTCCCCTCCACCCTGTGGGAGAATATCTGAAGCACTTCAGCAGCTGTGTAGAGATAATAATATTAATTTTGTGGGGGGGTTTCCAATCAAAGCCATGTTGTTCTTGTTTTTGTTGTTGTTGTTTCTCCCACAGGTGGGAGGGGAGCCTGGTGAGAGGAGCCGAAGCAGAAGTGGAAACTGCCAAGCTGGCATGGCCCTTTAGGTTGCAAGTTATAAGTAGGAGCGCGTGGTGACATGTCCTGGTATCCTGCTGAGCCAGCCTGTGCCCCTCTGCCTGGCAGCCCAATGGGAGCACTTCCTCCCTCCCCCAGCAGATCCCTATTCTCTTTGTGGTCAGGTAGGGACTTACAGGCCACCTTGTACAACTAAAGCTGAGCTATGGCCCCTCTTGGCTACAAATGGCCCAAGGGCTGCTATTCCCCTCTCTCCAGTCTACACTGACATACAGATTAAAGTTAAGATTGCCTATTGATTAGCACAGGCATGGAGGGGCAGGGTGCATGCACACAAAGAGGATGGGTAGGCACTTATAGGCCATGTAGGGACGTACGGGCCACCCTGTAGAGACAAATGGTGCTAAAGTGTTCCTACACATCCATTTGATTATTTCTCACATAGAGCTTTCTCTTTGATTGAATAATCCACTATCATGTGGCAAGTAGAAGTGAGTGTGATATAAGTGGAATGTCAAAATGTTAGTGTCTCCCATTTTCATCTTGGTATTGTCTGTATATTTTTGAGAGAGACCCGAGTCTCTCCCCTTTCTCTCACTACTGATCAGGTAAAAACAGGCCCATTTACTTTGTGCTGTTTTTCATTCCTGCAGCACTGAAGGAAGAAGGTCTGTTTTTTGCTCTGTTCTCTGGAAGGTTCTATATCGGGATTTCCCGACCTTGCCCCTCCCCCCCAAGTGTTCATGGACTTCAATTACCAGAAGCCCAAGGCAGTGCACCTGCTGATCAGGGCTACTGGGAATTTGTTGAGTCCAGGGTTTAACAAGTATTCTGACCAGCAGGATCGGGTCAAACACAAGTGATTTATTATTCAGCTCAGATATACTGGACTGGGGAACATGTACAAGGTGGCCAGCTTATATACAGTGAGAATGGCAGTTACACAGGTTGATACATTTTGTCAGGCTTCTGGAGAAGCAGGAAGTTTGTACTGACGAATCACCAATTTTGACAATGATTTGAAAATGGTGCCTTTGCAAAAGGCACGCTTCTTTGCTGTAGACATTACGGCGCTAATGGCAGTTATAATAAATAATGTTGGACACAACAGAATTGAAGGCCAAGAACATCTGGGTGCCCAAGGTTGAGAAACCCTGCTCTAGATTAAAATAGGAAAACAAGATTTAGGACTGGTGGGCTAAAAGAATGTGAAGCAGGAAAGAGTGGACACAGAAGGAGGATGGCTTTATCCCAACACCACAGTTGTTCCCAAAACAGGACTAGCTTCTACACAAAAAGTTCCTGTCTTTTCACCAGTAACCATTGGATGCAATGCTTGTCTCCCTTGGTTTCCATAGGTGTATGGGAAAGACTTTCCATGTCTCTTCAAGTCTCTTTTCGACATGGTTTATTTTTCTCCATATCTCTCTCTCTCTCTCTCAAAAAAAAATGCTGTCAGGAAGGGGAAAAAATAATGTAATTTGGCAGGCTCACCCAGTATAGAGCATGACTTCTAGCGCTAATGCTCCCTCCCACTGAGATCCTTTCAGCTGTGAAGGGACAGACCCTGTAGCAAATGAATAATATTTAGGGAGGAGTGAGAGGAACTTGACTTAGAGTAAATCTAGATTAACAAAAAGCACTACATTTGTGTTTCTTTTAGGCAAAGGTAAAGGTCTCCCTTACTCAAAGTTCAGTTGTATCCAACTCTAGGGTTTGGTGCTCATCTCTGTTTACAGCCAAAGTGCCAGCACTGCCCATGTATGCAGATGTTTCGAGAAACAGGAACACTGTTTGACTTCCCACCAAAGTGGTACCTATTTATCTACTTGCAATTTCTTGCTTTTGTACTGCTAAGTTGGCAGGAGATGGGAGCTCACTCCATCATGCAGCACTTGGGTCTCGAACTGCTGACCTGTTGACCTTCCAGTCATCACATTCAATGTCTTAATCATTAAGCCACCACAGTCCCCTATCTTTTTCCTTTCTCATCTTCTGTTTCTTTCTGAATATGGGGGAAAAAACACTTGAAAATTATTTTCAACAAACAAAGGACAATGAAGTTCTCCTCTATCCCTAACTATGAGTTAACCCCACCTTCCATTAAATGCTGGGGCCATCGGACCAGAGGTACCCATTATATGGAAGCCCATCCTTTGTATGGAAAAGAATTTTCAGGCAGGGCTAGGAAAGATTGTCATCTGAAATCCCTACTGCCAGGCAAAAAATAATACTGAACCACATGAACTAACGGTATAGTACTGACGCAGTTTCCTATGTTTTTATTTGTTGCTTTCTGCTACCAAAATTTCTCAGCAAGCTGAGTCCTCATGGTTCGGGAACATTTGTGGGCTGGAGTAGAGATGACCCTACTATTAGGCTGGGTGAGGAAGATGCTTCAGGTGGCAGGATACTAAAAGTGATAAACTATGCTCTCCCATATTAAAAGGTCTGCTTCTGCTTGCCTCAAAGACTCATCTTGTTGTTGCCCTCCCCCAACCAACTCTCCCTCCTTGTATTCTTGCTTTTATTCCTACAGTGGCAGCTATTATGCTGACTCTGACCAGCAGTGGTGGCTGGCAAATCACCTGGGTGTCCACCTATACAGAAATGCCAGCCACTCAATGCACCCTGTTGGCTGTTCTTGAAAACATACCACCCACTTTGGGTGGGTGGCACTTTCATGGTGTGAGTAATGACATCAGCTGCAAAAAATTGCAATGAAGAGAAGGAGGAAAACAGCCATGGTGGGCAGAGTGGCAAACCTGAAGAGAGGGGATGGTGGTGGCAACTGTCCCACTTTCCCAAGTATTAGGGTGCAGACAGTAGCCCACAAAATCTTATACCAGGGGTTCTCAACCTTTTCAAGCTGGGGGCCGGGTCATGCTCCTTCAGACAGCTGAGGGGCCAGATGGCCATTTTATCCTATCTGCATGATGAGGTGGCCTTTTTGAGGTTGCCATTTTGTCCCAACAGATTCAAAGGGGTGGCCATTTTGTTTCTCTCTGGAAGGAGGGAGGGAGACACCAATCCTCAATGGAGGCTTTGGACCCCCCACTCCCCAACTGACACTAAAAAGGAAAGGGTGAGTGAGGCTTTTTAAATAGGCTAGTCCTTGTGGGACTGGAGGTTATTCTTAGGGTTGGGGATGGTTTCCTGGAGGGAGGTTTGGGTAAGACAAGGCCAGGAGCCCAATGCACCCCCCCCCGGCACCATTTCATGTGGACTGCTGCCCTCACTCCCGCCGCTGCCACTGGAAGCTGTACAATGTGTGGTTCCTTTTTTAAAATGTAAACAGCTTTGAAATGCTGTTTACATTAAAAAAAGAACCATACATGGCACAGCTTCCAGTGGCCACAGTGGGCGTAATGGCAGTGGGCCACATGAAATGGCACTGGGGCAGATCTGGCCCATCAGCCATAGGATGAGAACCCCTGTCTTATACCAATTCATACCACAAATGTGTTAGTTATACAAAATGCTAGGCTTTGCAATTGTATTGTCATGCAAGGTTTTAAAATGAGCTCTTCCAACCATAAAACTGTTAATTGGCCTTGACTTGGGGAAAAGAAAAGAGAGATGAATAAAATGACTGTCTCATTACTGTCAAACGCTTGATTTCTTGTTTTATTGATAGCAAAATGAATCACTTTCATTCGCACAAGTAAAGGATCTCAGGTTGTCCTTTCCATTCTCAGAATAAATTGTCAGGAGTTGATCAGCATAATTTATTTTTGCTCTAATATATCTGATTCCAATCCTGCAATAATACTAGTTTTTCTCTTAAAGGCCAAATACAACAAGCAGGAGAATTGCTTTCATTATACAGAAAATATTAACTAGCGGTTGGAGCTGAAAATAAAATGGAACAGGCATGGAATTCTCTTCAGAACTAATGTATTCTATGCTTCTTTACCACCAGCAATTGTTCTGAGTCAGCAGTTGTAACCAATAGAAGAGAAAATGTGATTCTCAAAACCTTTTATCAACTTCTTAAATGTTTGGGTACAACTACAGGTTACAATTTATCTTTTTTTACCAACTTGCTATTTTTCTAATGTTACGTTTTATGCTGCAAATCCCACCTCCTGCCTCAACGTGGTGCAGCGGTTACCCTGGCAGCTATGATGGCGGGGGTGTAGTCCCCTCGCAGGTTCAACCATGCCATAAAGGTGTTGGCTAGTGGTTTGGGGTGGTTCTTCATTCTGGAACTGCAGGTCAGCTAAATGGGGTTGGGTATTTGGGCAATGCACCTGGCCAGTGCATTGCTCTAACATGGCCAACTTCAACATGAGCCCAGCCAGCTGTGTTGTCATATTTAAAATGGCTAAGGAAGGGGTGCCCAACCTATGGCCTGCAGGCCAGATCCGGCCCCTGACACCAATTCATCCAGCCCGCACCACCCTTGTCGCTCCTGGAAGTGGAAGTAAAAGACACCTGGGTGATGAAGGTAGCGTGGGTCAGATGGATTGGTGTCAGGAGCTGGATTTGGCCCACAGGCCATAGTTTGGGCACCCCTGGGCTAAAGGAACATAAAAAACATGGGCCTCAGTACCCCATGTTCCATCAGACCCTGCTATGATAGTGGTAGGACCTCCCCTGGTATGTGCTGGTATATCGGGCAATCAGGCTTTGTCCCACCCTGCCCTCACCTCTGGTGCCCTGGGGCACGAATAGCAATGTATGGGATTCCCCCCCCCCAACCCCAACCTCCAAATAGGCGCCCCCACCACTCCCTGTCCAACACCTTCCCATGGTGCCCTGCACACCCCTGGACCTCCTGATGGTGAGAGGTTGCTAAAATTTCATGGGAGATGATGCTTCAATCCACCACATCAAACTAGAATGTGAAGTATGGATCAACCAAGTAACCAAGTGAGTAAGTTTTATGCAGTAGCAGTAAAGCAGGACAGTTTTTAGGCAACCTCAGTTTGAAATGCAAGTTCTCTAAGTCTTTTTCCTTGTTTTAGCACAGCAATAAACACACTTCACAAAATGTTTTAGAAAGATAACAGAAGTATTGTTTATTTACAATTAGGTTAGAGAAATAAACATGTGCTCTGGTTTCTTGGTGAGAATAGTTTCAGAAATAAATCATGTTAAAGGTTTTTTTGTTGTTGTTTTGTTCTTTTAAAGTCTTTGGGCCTGCCATATGGCCAAACAAAATGGCAGGCTCAAACATACATGCCTCTCCTTCATATCAGAGCAAACAACAACAAAAGACAAAAAGCACTGTGGCACTTTAAAGACTAACATCTCATGAGCTTTCAGGATCAGGTCCACCTCATCAGACATAAGAGTGAGACCTCATGGCATCAATGTATACATATCAGGTACAGAGGCAGACAATGTTTCTCCTTGAAAGGCAAAAATAGCAAGAGAGAGAGAGAAACATGAATAGCAAGGCCTTAATACATACAAAATAGGTCAGGTGACCCTAGAGGTGGGAAATTAGAAAACTTTCCTATTGGGTAGTCAGGGATAAATCAATATTAACAACTCACTGCATGCTTGGGTTGCACTAATTTAGTGTATGAAAACCAAGACAAAGGAACAGCCGAAGGATTGGCTTAACACATCTTTATTGCATGAGTGGTCAGAGGGAACATGAGGTAATGGCGGATGAGCAGCTCAATATATACGGTGGTTATACATTTGAATGTGGCTCCACGACAGCCCATTGGCTACCGTTGGCGTGACGTCATTCTTGGTCACGCCCTTCTTGTCCAGGTGAGGTAGTGGCGGGAATCTTCCCGCGCTGTCGTTCTTTGGTAATTTATGACCTGTGAACTGGGCGCTCGCTATTGTCACCAGGTGGTCATTAGCTCGCGTCCTGATTGGAGCGGGTTACATTGATGTATGGTTTAAAGGCACAGTATGGAAAAACACAATGCATAGTATTGAAACACAACAACTAAAATACTCAACATCTAAAAGGGCACTTCTAAAAAAGTGCAGGAGGATAGCTGTTCAGATGTTATTCTCTTAAAACCTCATTTACTGGACCAAGACTTAGATCCCTATATTTCCATATGCTCTTGCCCTTGTCCACCCCTCAGTGCAGACATCTGGTTTTGTTCAGTCAGTATCCCATAACTTCAAAAACCAAACAACTGTGTTTTATGGGCTGTGTATAGGGATTGGTGAATGCGAAAGATTAAAAAGAGACCACATAGGAAGAAAGTTCCCTTTCAAGGTAATATACCAGTCTTTTCAGTCCAATAGATCATGGGTTAGTGGGCCAGCATTCCCCTGTCTGGATGTGTCTATGGATTTAGAACCCAAGGCCATCAGGCTTTGCAAATGCACATTTTCTGGAAGAGAGATTTTGCACTCAGTGGTTCTTAAGCCACTAATGCACGTAAACCTTGTTGGTGAAGTATTCCCAAGAAAGTTGCTCACTACTTGTTTAGAAGAGATTATATTCTCAGTCATTTTGATTCTGAGCAAAACTGGTTCTCGGTTGAGAAGTTTGTCTTCAACGCATACTGCTAGATTATTATGTACAAGAAGACATTCTGTGCCTTATTCTTTACAGAAGAAAGTACATTACCGAGCCCATGGGATTGCTGCTCTGTTGTAGCATGGTGATGCCTATGGCAATATAAAGGAAAGATGAAATGGATCACCTATAAAATAAAGATATTAACTCTGATTTAGTGTGTTTCATCCCTCTCAAATCCCACTGCAAACTTTATCTTTAAACAGTCTTTCGGTTACATATATTACTCTGAAAAATAAAGCAAGCAGAAAACAAGAATCAAACATTTATCTTTACTAACAGTATCAGGAGCTAAAGATACAGAACCTTGAGTGAACGCTTTACTTTTCTTTAGTGTATGGGACCAAAGACAACGAAACAGCCGAAGGGTTGGCTTAACACAGGTTTATTGCATGATGATCCGGAGGAACATGAGGTAATGGTGGCGGTACATCTCATTATATACAGTAGGACTATACATTTGAATCTTGCAGCACGGTAGCTCATTGGCTGCTACCGGCGTGGCCTCGCCCAGGCACGCCTCACTCTTGCAGTTGTTTTCTCTTCCTGCTTAATGCGGGGACATTTCCCGCGGCTGTCCGTGATTGAGCAATGTGAGCCATGTGAGACTGAACGCTCGCAGCTGCCCTCTATGGGTTGCTTGCTCGCGTTCCTTTGCAGCTGAGATACATTGTAATTGGAGTGGATACATTCTTGTCTTTACAGTAACATTGACATGCATACATAACACCCCTCCCCCCTAGGATGGGACAAAGTCCCGCAACCAATGTGGCTTGCCGCATGCGCGCTTGGGGCGTGCTGGCGCCTGACCTAGTGCAGGGGAGCCTGTGATCCCTGGTTCCGTGGGGGCTTGTCCTGCAATGGAAAACGGGGATTCGTTAATGGCTCTGTGGGGTGTCTGTGCCCGCTTTGCGCTGGGGGACGGGAATGGAATGAACAGCTGGGATGTGAACCCCTGCCTGTTGCCTGCGGACCCCGGGGACCCTCCCATTGTGAACCTCGGGACCGACGAGGATGCCCTTGTGGTTCTGCTACCTTCTGCCGTCCGTTCGGGGGACCTTGAGGCTGTGGTGGGCGGAATCGCCGCCGCCTCCTGTCTTGGGGGTGTCGGTCTCCGGGGAGCTGGCGCTATGTTACACTCTAACTCACAGGGGCTAGTGGGGCTGGAAGTACCAGGGGCTGAACTGAAACCCCTCTTTTCGCTAGGACGGGTGGGGGACCACTCCGCTAACTCCCCCTGGTACTGCAAATCAAAGTCTAAGTCTCTTGGGGGATCTGTATTTGGGGGAAACTTCCTTGAGATATGTATGAGATCGGGGCTCTTCCCTTCCGCCGAAAACTCCCGCAGAATATCTAAGAGGACAGATTCCCTTTCCTCCCCCCTTGGTGGGGACCCATGGCCCCCTTTTCCTCCCCCTTGGGCTAAACGGGTGGGGGAGTACCCTAACGCTGAATCGTGGTTACTTCCGTTATCGTCCGGCTCTTCGGGAACCCTGCGCCTGAGCTGATCCGCGTGCCGCCTCCACAGGAGGCCTGTGTTGGTTTCCACGCGGTACGACACGGGGCCGGTTTGTTCTACTACAACGCCCGGCACCCAGGCTGGCCCTGCGCTGGCGTAGTTTCTGCAATGCATGGGGGAGCCTACGCTAAAACTCTTTGTGGGTTCCATTCCTACGTTCTGCCCTTTGTCTTCCATTCTTGTGAGGTCTAGCCTGGTGATTACGGTGGCCAGCTTCCTGCGCATTAACAGCTCCGCGGGGGAGTACCCTGACGCCAATGGGGTGACCCTGTACCCTAGCAGGAATTGGCACACTTGTAGGTCGAGATCTCTGGGACCCATGCGCCGCAGCGCGTCCTTTGTGGTGCGCACGAGGCGCTCTACTTGGCCGTTGGTGGCCGGGTGGAACGGGGCGGAGGTGACGTGCCGAATGGCATTGAGATCCATGAATGTCCTGAACTCGGTGGACGTGAAGCAACTAGCGTTATCGCTAACGAGGGTGTCGGGTAAACCGAACGTGGAAAAGACCCTCCGTAATTGCTTAATTGTTGTGGCCGAGGAGGTGCTCGAGACTGGGATGACCTCCAACCACTTGGAGTACACATCCACTACAAGGAGGAAAAGCGCTCCCCTGAACGGGCCAGCAAAATCTACGTGCACCCGGGACCAGGGCCCCCTTGCTGCGTCCCATTCCCTATGTGGCAAGTGAGCCTCTTCTGGCCTTGAGCTTTGGCACGCTTCGCAAGTGCCGACCATGTGCTCGATATCGGCGTCTAGCTGGGGCCACCAAAAGTAACTGCGGGCTAGTGCTTTGGAGCGGACGATCCCCGGGTGGCTGACGTGCAGCAGTTTAAGCACCCTCGGCTGGAGGGACGTGGGGATCACTACCCGCTGCCCCCACAAAAGGCAACCCCTCTCTAGGGACAACTCTACTTTTTTCTTAAAAAATGTGTCGAATTCCGCTGCCGGGGACGACACGGGCCACCCTTTCTGCACCCAGGAGCTAACTGTTGCTAACGTTTTGTCCTTGCCGGTCGCTTTGGCGATGTCGGCCGGTACTACTGGGGGCGAGTCTAGGACTTCTATCATCAAGACCTGGTGGTCCCTCTCTTCCTCGCCCACGTGGCCGCAATTCTGGGGAAGGGGGGACCTCGATAGTGCGTCCGCGTGGCTGATCTCCTTCCCTGGCCGGTACACTAACGCGTGCTGATACGCGTTGAGAAAGATGGCCCACCTGAGCATTCTCGGGGACAGGATTTGTGGCGTGGGCTTATCTGCGGTGAAAATGCCTAGCAAGGGCTTATGGTCGGTCACTATGGTGAAGGGGCGGCCATACACAAAATCATGAAATTTCTTGGTCCCCGCAATTATCGCTAGCGCTTCCCTGTCTGTCTGGGCGTAATTTCTCTCCGCTTGGGACAGGGACCTGGAGTAAAACGCTATCGGGGCCTCTCTCCCGTTTTCTAGCACGTGGCATAACACCGCCCCCACCCCCACTGGGGATGCATCGCATATCAGGACCACCGGGCGTTTGGGATTGAAGTGGGTCAGGATGGCATCGGATGCCAGGAGTCGTTTCAGGTCGTTAAATGCCCTCTCATGGTCGTCGCCCCACTTCCACGCCTCATCCTTCTTTAACAACTTGTGTAGCGGTTCCGCCACGGCCGCCTTCCGAGGAAGGAAGGAGTGGTAGAAGTTTAGCAGTCCAAGGAACGACTGCAGCTCGGGCTTGGAGGTGGGGCGAGGGGCCTTTTTGATGGTGGCCACCTTGGATTGGGACGGCCTTATTCCCTCAGGAGTCACCCGGAACCCTAGGAACTCAACCTCGGTCGCGAAGAAGACGCATTTGTCTTTCCGCAACCTCAACCCCGCCTTTTCGAATATTGTCAGGACCTTTCCCAACCTTTTTGCCAGTTCAGCCCGGCTCCCCCCCCGTTATCAATACGTCATCAAAGTAGGGTAACACCCCCTCTAATCCCTTCAGGAGGTGTTCCACAAGTGACTGGAAGATTCCGGGCGCCGAATTCACGCCGAACTGAAGGCGCGTCACCTGGAACGCCCCTTTGTGGGTGACAATGGTCTGTGCCGCGGCTGAGGCCGGGGTCACCGGGAGCTGCTGGTGTGCTTGTGCTAGGTCAAGCTTAGCGAAACACCTCCCCCCGTGTAACCTGGCCAGCAAGTGGCTGACTACCGGCACCGGATACGCATTAGGGCAAATCGCCTTATTGATGGTGCACTTGTAATCAGCGCATATGCGGACCTCCCCGTTGGCCTTTAGTGCTGTTACAATTGGAGTTTCCCACTCCGCAGAATCGACAGGCACAAGAATCCCTTGACCCACCAATTTGTCCAGTTCCGCCTCTATTTTGTCCTTTAGTGCGAAAGGCACTCTGCACGGCTTTAGCCTGATTGGTCGTACTCCCGGGTCCAGGTCGAAAGTCACTGGGGGGCCCTTGAATTTCCCCAGTCCCTTTTTGAAAACCTCGGGGTGCGCGTCACACACGCTCTGTATTGGATCAGTCCCGGCGGCGTGTACTCCAACGGTGTGCACCCCCCCAATGAATAAACCCAGGGGCTGGAACCATTGAGTCCCGAGGAGGCTGCAATTACCTCCCTTGAGGACGACTAGGGGGAGCATTGCGGCGTGCTTTTTGAATTGGACCTGGAACTTCCCAACCCCCAACACCGGAATGCGGTTCCCTTGCACGTCCTTCAGCGTGGACCTCAACGCTTTGAGTTTGGGCCGCACGTGGGGGGCGATTTTCAGGAACTCTCCCTGGGAGATGATAGAGTAAGAAGAACCCGAGTCCACCTCCATCCTAACAGGGGCCCCTTGAATTACTACCTCAACGAAGTATCGGGGGTGTCTCGCAGACACGCTGAACACCGGGGCGTCGTCCTCGCTGTCGTCGGAGATGCGCCCTACGCCGTCCTGCTTCCATGTGGTCCGGGTGCCGTCCTTGGGCCTCGTGGTGCGGCTCTCGTCCTTGGGCCTCGTGGTGCGGCTCTGCCTCACCGAGCGGTCTGGCGAACTCCTCCTGGTCTCGCGCCGTTTCCTGCAGACCTTGGCGATGTGCCCGCGCCGGCCGCAGTTGTGGCACTCGGCCTTCCTGAACGGGCACTTGGTGCGGGCGTGGGCGCCGCCGCAGCCGTCGCAATGCCGGCCTTCCTACTGGACCTTCCGGACGTCCTCGTCGTCTCCGCTCTCCGCGGACGAGTTTGAAGCTCGCCGGGCTGCGCGCACCGAGCTTTCCGCCTTGGCCGTCCTCGGCCGCCAGTCCTGGAGCTCTTGCACCCCGGCCATCGTGGCTTTCGCGGCCTGTGCTGCGTCTAGGACCTCTTGTAGTGTGGGGGGAGGCTCTTGTTTCATCAGCGTGCGCTGAGTCTCGGTGTCCCTCAGGCCGCACAGCAGGCAGTCCCTGAGGGTGACTTCTGGGTTCTCCCACTTACATGGGCCGGCGGCCAGTCGCAGGGCCGCTGCGAAATCGGCGACCGACTCCCCGGGCGCTTGGACTCGCCTCCAAAACGCGCTCCGAGCGGGGAACATCGCTATCGCGGGCCGGAGGTGGTTGCGCAGCATCGTCAGGAGCTCTTTAGCTTTGAAGTCGCTCACCCTTCTCGGTGCGATCAGGTCCACCAAGGTCCTCTTGGTCTCGTGCCCGAGCATCCTGACGAAAATGGCCCTCTTTTTGGCCTCGTCCGTAACCTCGAGCTCCACCAGCGCCCCATTGAAGTCTATCTCAAACAGCTCTAAATCTCCCGGCTTCTTGATCTCGTAGCCGGCGCATGTCTTGGTCCCGTGGGCTGCCATGATCCCACCTTCGTCGCCAGTTTAGTGTATGGGACCAAAGACAAGGAAACAGCCGAAGGGTTGGCTTAACACAGGTTTATTGCATGATGATCCGGAGGAACATGAGGTAATGGTGGCGGTACATCTTATTATATACAGTAGGACTATACATTTGAATCTTGCAGCACGGTAGCTCATTGGCTGCTACCGGCGTGGCCTCGCCCAGGCACGCCTCACTCTTGCAGTTGTTTTCTCTTCCTGCTTAATGCGGGGACATTTCCCGCGGCTGTCCGTGATTGAGCAATGTGAGCCATGTGAGACTGAACGCTCGCAGCTGCCCTCTATGGGTTGCTTGCTCGCGTTCCTTTGCAGCTGAGATACATTGTAATTGGAGTGGATACATTCTTGTCTTTACAGTAACATTGACATGCATACATAACATTTTCATATTTATTTATTTCAAATTTATAACCCACTTTTCTTCCAAGTACCATCCCTTTTTATCCTTACAATAATTCTGATGAGCTAGTGAATGGCCAAAGGCTGTCCAGTTTCCCAAAAGAGTGGAGTCTCCCCAGTTTTACACTTTCACCACAACATTACACTGGCTATCTTAATACAAAAAGCTGTTCTGGGTTGAAAGGATTTTTGCTGGAGAAACTCCGCTCAGGGGACACCTGAATGAGGCTCCTTTCATGTCCCCAAGAGCTTTTCCCACTGAAGTGGTCCCTATTTATCTACTTGCAATTTCTTGCTTTTGAACTGCTAGGTTGGCAGGAGCTGGGACAGAAATGGGTGCTCAAATTGTCATGCAGTACCTGGGTCCTGAATTGCCGATTTGCTGGCCTTCAAGCTAAAAAGGCAAGCTTCTTAACCACTAAACCACCACAGCCCTTAAAGGTTTTATACCACTTTAGCTGTCTTGATTCTGCCTTTAGGACTTCTGGGATTTGCCATTTGGAGACATCTGAAACTGGCATATGACTATGGTACAGTGGAACCCCGTATAACAAATGCTTTGTATAATGAAAAATTTGTATAACGAAGCATTTTTTCGCTAACCACAATACCATGCATTACGATTTTTTCATTTTGTGGTGTTTTTGTTAAGTGAGGTATACCTTGCACAACGAAACCCCGTATAATGAACATTTTATTTTTCTTATGCGGGGTATCGCCAATAGCGCTTCATACAACAAAAAAACCTCACATAACAAAGAGTATCACTAAATGGAGGTTTTTTTTTGTTATACAGGGTTCTATTGTATTAATTAACATTAGTCATATGATCCAATAGGTTGAAAATGGAAAAATGGAGGACAGTGAATAATTTAAAACTGACAAATGGGTACTTACTTAGCAGACTAATGGAACCACTTCAGACAGCATACTCTTGATGTAGTCAAAGACAGGAATTGGTGAGTAATCATTTATTGTTGTATTTTTTTCTTGTCAAACCTGTGGGAGGTGTTACTGTCATTGTATTTTTACTTCAGACAATACTGAAGTCCAATTCAAGTCCAGTTTCAAACAAATAACTATAGCATAGAAAAGCAGTGGCATTAGACCTGCCCATCAATAGTTAGTAATTAGAGGTAACAGCTGAAGTCAAGTCACAAAATATGTGTTTTAATCACCTGGCAACTGCCTTCTTTACTATAGCACAATGCTTTTTTATATATCAGTTAGAAAAAATATATTTTTACATTTGGACCTGTATGTATGTAAACTGTGACAGGTAAAACTGTATGCTGGCCTGTGGCATTTCCCCCCACCCCTTTTGTGGTGAGGTGTAAGTAACTAGTAAATGTCTCCCTTGTTCAAAAGCCAGTCATATCTGACTCTAAGGGGCATTACTCATCTCCATTTACAGTCAAAGAGCCAGCATTGTCTTCATCTACATGTGTTTTCATGGTTATGTGCCAGTCATGACTAGATATCAGAGTGCACAGAGTGCTGTTACCTTTCCCACTGAAACAATATCTATTTATCAACTTGCAATTTCTTGCTTTTGTACTGCTAGGTTGGCAGAAGGTGGGACAGACGACAGGCGCTTTGTCATGCAGCACTTGAGCCACAAATTGCTGGCCTGCCAACCTTCTGGCCGACAAGCTCAGTCAGTGTCTTAACTACTAAAATATTGTAGCCCTCAAGTAACCAGTAGGGGCACATTAAAAAGAAAAGAAAGAATAAAATGAAATTGATGCCAATAATATTTTTTTTATTTGATGTATTACCGATTCACTCAACAGATGAAGATTTAAACAAATGGCAAGATATAATAAACAGTTTTTATAATGGAGGGGGAAAACCTAGAATTCCAAAATCGATATGGTATTTACCACAAAAAGGGTGGTCTAAGAATTCCAAATATTAAAAACTACTACAATGCTTTCCAATTAAAAGGAGTGATAAAGATTCTATAACAACAGTAATATGGAAAGAAGTAGAATTAAAAGAACACAAATGTGTAGGTAACAGTGTTTTTCTAGATGACCATTGTGGAAACATAAAAATGAAAAAGAGGATGGTTCACAAGGATAAAGATGGAGTCCTTGGATAGAAAATACAGAAAATTATTTGGGAGTGGAATTGACCTAACAAAATTTGAAAACTACATTAAGGAAGTAAGGGAAGATTTACAAAAGTTAAAGGGAGGGTTAAGTAAATTAGACAAAATACTGAATGTTGATGCAAACCCTCTAAAAAATTTGGGAAAGGAATTGGAAATCAAAATTACAGACAATGCTTGGAACCATAAATGGACAACTAGAATAATGAGAAATATGTCTCTTAGAATTAAAGAACATAATTACAACTTACTATGGAGATTGTATTTAACTCCAGTAAGACTAAAGCAAATCGAACAATCCAAATCTAAGAATTGTTGGAGGTGTCAAGCAACAATTAGGTCATACACTCATATGCTGGTGGGATTGTAATTATATAGCTATATTTTGGGTAAAACTTGAGGAAGAAATTAACAAAATAGTGGGGATAAAAATGAAGTTAAACCCACAGATAGCATTGTTAATGGAAATGGATATATTGGAACTATATGAGGAAAAACAAATCTCTTGATGACTTTTTTTTAACTCTTGCAAAATTAATGATAGCTAAACAATGGAAAATCATTCCTAACCTCAAGATTGAAGAATGGTACAGTGAGGCATGGGGCATTGCGTTAAATGATAAATTAACATGGGATATCAATGTCAAAAAAGGTTTGATCAAATTGAATCCATTTTGGAATATATGGAAATATTTTATTGAATATGCAATGGAAAAGAATTTTAGATGTAGACCTGCCCAGGAAAATTTGAAATTTTGGAAGGGTAACAATGAAGGATGGGTGACTTGCCAAATGTGAATTGTGCCTGCTGATTAGAGTAAATTGTTTTAGGCTGGGGTGAATTGCTTTCTTTAATTACTGGTGTGAACTAGTTGGAGTAAAGTCCATGAGCACTAATAGAGAATTCCCATTGGTGGAGATAAGGTATTGTTTTTGTAAGTGGGATACTCTGTTACAGTTTTTGCATAACATTAGATTGTTAATGTGTTAATTTGTTATGGGGTATAATGAAAGTGCTGTTGTTAACTCCATAGATGTATATATTTTCAAACCTTCTCCAGAAGAAACGTATGTGAAAAGCCCTTAAACCAGGGTGGGCTTCAAGAGACATATTTCATCTATAAATTATTGGAAGTACAGTGGGAGAACCCATGCTACAGTAGTTGTTATATTGCCAAATTGATTTTCACCAATTGATTTTCTGTACACTAGGTTTTTCACACCACTTAGACCTGCTTGGTCTTGTTTACTTTTGGGGATTTCACCAGCGTTTGTACTGTTATTGAGAATTTATATGCTTTGGTATCTGGAATTACCGTTTGGCCTTTTTCTACATGTATCCGCAATGAAAAAAGCAAACTCAATGCTAGGGATCATTAGGAAGGGTATAGAAAATAAATCAGCAAGTGTCATTTTGCCTCTTTATAAATCTATGGTGAGGCCCCATCTGGAATACTGTGTACAATTCTGGTCACCATACCTCCAGAAGGATATTATGGAGCTGGAAAAAGTGCAGAGGAGGGCAACCAGAATGATTAGGGGACTGGAATACCTTCCTTTCCATCTGAGGCTGCAACGGTTGGGCCTCTTCACTCTTGAACAACAGCATCTAAGAGGTGACTTGATTGAAGTTTATAAAATCATGCACAGTGTGGACAAAGTAGATAAGGAAAAACTGTTTTCCCTATCACATAACATTAGAACTAGGGGACACTCCATGAAACTTTTGGGTACTAGTTCTCAAACAAATAAGAGAAAGTATTTTTTTCACCCAGAGGATCACTGGTCTATGGAACTCCCTGCCAGAAGAAGTGATGACAGCTGTCAGTCTTGACAGCTTTAAGAAAGGATTAGACAAGTTCATGGAGGACAAGGGTATCAATGGCTATAATTATGGATACTTAAGGACAACCTCTGGGTTAGAGAGATAGACAGGATATCTCTCAATGCCATTTCCAGGGAATCCTAAGCAGGTGAAGGTATCTGCTTGGGAATACCGTGAAGCAAATGGTGAGCCACTGTGTGAGACAGAATGCTGTACTGGATAGGCTGTGGCCTGTTCCTGCAAGGCTGTTCTTATGTTCTTATCGCCTTCCTATCTCTTTTGTAGGTCTAGCAGGGTACACAAAAAGAGCCTCCCCAAAACATGTGGTTTTTTTAAAAAAAACACAGTTGGGCGTACCCTGGGCAACAGCCACCTTGTGCTGGCTAATCTTTCTCACACTAGGTTGGGCAAAAGAACTGTAGAATGAAACTCCCCAAAAGGTGACTTCATTTTGACAATTTCACATCTGGTCTAGACATGGAAGAAGAAATAGGT
Organism: Bradypodion ventrale; assembly: GCA_035047345.1. Lineage (NCBI taxonomy): Eukaryota > Metazoa > Chordata > Lepidosauria > Squamata > Chamaeleonidae > Bradypodion > Bradypodion ventrale. Next base: position 462,064,371 of record JAWDJE010000001.1, read on the forward strand.
CTACCCTAATTGGGATAAATGAGTAGAACTAGGCCAATATCCGTTTTGAGGGGAAATGTATGTCTTATATCTGCTATCACACACATTTTCATGATACTAGAGCATAGACACAGTGGCATGTTGTTTTTACTACAGTTTCCAGATTCCTGTAATTGTCACGGCCTATAATTATAGCTGTAGGTAGATTTGGATATTGTAGTAAAAAACAAAAAACTTTCTCTAGCTCAGCCACTCAATTTATTCTGGGTCCAAATTTTAGTTTCTGATAATGAAGAAATATTTAAATTGTTTGCTGACATGTTCATTTAAAGATGATTCTGTTGCCAGAGTTGCTTGCAACTAATTGCTTTACTGGGAAAAAAAACAAATTAACAAATACTTGGCTGAGCTGTTGCTACCTCGCTGCAATCTTTCCATGTAGAAATTTACTGCCCAGTCTTGCAAACAGTGATATAGCCCCACTTCATGCTTTGAAACAGAAAATTTAACACACTTTCCCAACAATTGCCTAGGAATCACTCCCCCCCCCATACCTTGGTAGTCTACAATAAACAAACTATGAAGATTAAGAGGACAATGAAGTGTACTGAACTTTGAGCTACAGCCTACAATGTGCAAGCAGCAGAATGCTGTTCATGGGTTCAAAAAAAAGCAAAGGTTTGAAGATGTTCTTGAGTATAAGTATTGCAGGTTCACCCACCCAAATAAAGACTCAGACACCGGTATTGGATTAAAGGCATCGGGCCACTTTTATTGAATAATGCCCTAGTCTGAATTATCACTTTCAATTGGTGTATCATCCAATTGTAATTCTTTAAGGCAAGCAGGCCGCAGTAACACTGGTAAGGTTCCACCCTAAATGCCAATGGAAATTGACTACATGTATCAATTTGTATCAATTTGTATCAATTTGTTTGTTGACACAAACAAATTGTTGACCGGAGTCAATATACTATCTACTGACCCCACCCTATGACGTGTATCCGTTCAAATATCAAGGTGATGCAGGCTGTGAAGCTCCTGACATCACCCCTTTCATGGTTCGCCCTTGACCGGCCAATCCTGTTTCCCCTGTACCTATCTACTTGTTGGCCAGTCAATTGCGAACCTGCCAGATACCTATGGGTCATAAATCTTTACCTTACCAGTGCTACCCGCCAAAAGTGACCAAAGTCAACTTACCCCGTATCTCAAACACTAGCGACAGTGTGGGTTGGGCGAAAAAGCCAAGAACCAAAGGGGCCAATTGTAGGTTCAAGCAAAAATTCCCACCCAGCCCCGAAGTGACCAGAAAATCACACTGTCCACTAGGGAGGGGGTGTAGGGGAAAAACTTCTCCGCTCCGTCGCTTCGTAAAATGGCAGTGCGGCTGCCTCGTGGCCACCCCTTTTATAGAGGGGTGGCCATGCCCCCTAACTAGCCCGGATGTCTGCATCCGGGTGGGGTGGGGCCGCAAAGAGCGCGGCAGCCATTTTGGCACCATGGTTGCATTGCAGGCGCACCCACCCAAATAAAGACTCAGACACCGGTATTGGATTAAAGGCACCGGGCCACTTTTATTGAATAATACCCTCGTCCGAATTATCACTTTCAATTGGTGTATCATCCAATTGTAATTCTTTAAGGCAAGCACGCTGCAGTAACACTGGTAAGGTTCCACCCTAAATGCCAATGGAAATTGGCTACATGTATCAATTTGTTTGTTGACACAAACAAATTGTTGACTGGAGTCAATATACTATCTACTGACCCCACCCTATGACGTGTATCCATTCAAATATCAAGGTGATGCAGGCTGTGAAGCTCCTGACATCACCCCTTTCATGGTTCGCCCTTGACCGGCCAATCCTGTTTCCCCTGTACCTATCTACTTGTTGGCCAGTCAATTGCGAACCTGCCAGATACCTATGGGTCATAAATCTTTACCTTGCCAGTGCTACCCACCACACGGGGAGGCATCCATGGTGACTCACCGCCACACACCCCCAAACCGTCAGCTCGGTCACCAGGCCTGCTTGCACATCCTCCAGAAAGAGGTTCATACCTCTAGCCTACAGGTGGACTCCATCTCCTGCATATAGATCAAAACCCTGCAAGCCTATCCCCGGATGTCGAATGGCTGTCCCTAAGCCATTCTCAACAAAAAACTGGGCAACAGCCCTGTTCACTGACTGCCGGGCTCAGTCCAAACCACGGAGGTCCATGCCTCCTCTATAACACTGTCTCGGCACGATGTCAGACCATAGCAACCGTGTGTACGGCCATAAATGATGTAAAAACGGCAGGTCGCTGCACACCGACATTTTTAAGGAAAGGCCAGTGATCTGTGCTAGATCATTGCCACCGAGGTGCAGAATCAGGACATCAGGCGGTCCAGCATCCCTGATGGACATCAGGAATGGCAACAGTTCCCGCCATCTCATGCTGCGCATACCATACCACCGCATGCGTGCGGATGCACGCAGCCCGAGATGGGGTCCCCACTCCGTCGCTGCAGCATATTGTGCCGCCCAGTGCACGTAACTGTGGCCCACCTGTAAAAGAAGGAGAAGGAAGTAAGGACATAACTGGTACTCATACAGTGAGGGGACATACATATAAGGAAAAACGCGCAGACCCCCACCTACCCATCCGACATATATCAGCCTCAGAGTACCTGAACGCAGCCGCAGTTGAAGCAGCGCCTATCCTGAATGAATGGGTGCCATAACGAGCCCCAGGGAGGCCGACACTGTGAAGTGCCATACCGGTCACCCTCCAGAACTGAAATTTGGTAAGGGGAGACCCATCCTGGTGGCAGAAAAATGGGCCAGGGTGCGTGCCACGCACTGCCAAAAATGCATGTAGGGCACCAACTGGACAGATGTCAGCAAATGTACATCGTAGCAGTCTAACACCACTGCCTACTCCGTGCTGATCGGCCTTTGAGGAACGAATCCTCAACTGAGCCCACTCCTGGTTGAGAAAGACATCATCGAGTTCCAGTGCCCTACGAGACACGTCTCCCTTTGACAATTGGACCAGCTCGCTGATTCGGAGAGCTCCAAAGAAAGCTACGGTGGTAGCTGCATGAAAAAGAGCCTCCTCATACCTATCGTAACACAGTCTATGCCAACCTCGTGCTAGGTGGGTCAGAACACCTGGTGAAACAGGGTGACGTGTGTCCGGGCGGCGGCCACGCTCACGTGTCCACCCTTCCAATACGTGGCGTATGCGGAAGTCATTCACGCAGTCAGTGAAGCCCCGTGCCTTGGCCATAAATGCCAAGGCGGAAAGCCTGGTGACGATAGTGCGTGGGGCCAACCCCTGATCATGAAGGTGCACCATATACTGTAAAATCTGGTTGACCGGTACCGGCCACATTTCGGGCAATTGCCTTTGGCCACAAAAGGTCCTAAATTGGAGGAGTTACATGTAGATACGCCTTACGCGTGCAAGGTGCCAAAGACATGCCGATGACCCGCCAAATGTCCAAATATCAGCCGGGAGTGGAGAGGGAAGTTCCTCTGCGTCTGGAGCCAAGGCACGGAACCGGGAGATCTGCAGGCGGGATAAAGCGTCAGCAATATCGTTATTAATGCCTGGCACATGTCTGGCCCTGAATAGCACATTAAGGCGCAAGGACCTCAAAACAAATTGGCAAACTAAGGCCATGACTCTGGGAGATTTAGATGTTTGGGCGTTGACAATGTGCACCACTGCAGCATTGTCACACCAAAAGTGAACTACCGAATTAGCCCACCTGTCCCCCCAGAGCATTAGGGCCCCCAAAATGGGAAAGAACTCCAGGAACGTAAGATCGCGTAAGCGTTCCGTGCCTTGCCATGTCTGAGGCCATTGACCATAGGTCCACCGTCCCTCAAAGTAAATCCCATAACCCAGGGAGCCGGAGGCATCCGACTGCACTTGAAAATGAGGGCTGACCTCAAAACAGATCTCCAAAAGGAGACGCCATTAAAGTCCTGCAGGAATGTGAGCCAAACCGCCAGGTCTGCTCGTAAACCCCTGGTCAGCCGTACCCTGTGGTGTCGTTTTGAAAGGCCCGTCATGGCGTCACACAGACGCCTGGCAAATGCTCTGCCTGGTGTCACTACCCTACAGGCGAAGTTGAGGTGGCCGTGAAGCACCTTACGCTTGGCAAGTATTGCCAAAATCGCAGCAGAAATCCGAGTCACCTTTTCCATAGGCAACCTGGATGTCTGGGCGACGGTGTCGATTTCAATACCTAAAAAGGTAAGAGTCGTGGCTGGGCCCTCAGTCTTTTCAGGTGCTAGGGGGACGCCCAGTTCCCGCATAAGGACCTGAAATGTGGTGAGCAGACGGGCACACATGCCTGTGCCATGTCCACCCCCGAACAAAAAATCGTCGAGGTAGTGGGCTACCGACCGGGACCCTGACCTACAAATAAAAGCCCAGTGGAGGAAGGCGCTAAATCGTTCAAAGGCCGAACATGAGATTGAACAGCCAAAAGGCATGGCCTTGTCCACATGAAACTTGCCCCGAAAGCAAAAACCTAACAGCTCAAAGTCATCTGGGTGCACTGGCAACAATCGGAATGCCGATTTGATATCACACTTTGCCAATAGCGCCCCGGGACCACACGAGCATACCATCTGTAAGGCCTGGTCAAAGGACGTATACCTGACAGAGCAAAGGTCATCCAGTATAGCATCATTGACCGAGGAACCCGCAGGGTAAGAAAGGTGGTGAATTAGAAGGAATTCACCCAGGGACTTCTTAGGGACTAAACCTAGAGGGGATACCTTCAAGTTAGGATATGGGGGGGTCGACAAATGGCCCCGCCACCCTCTGTGCCTTTACCTCCTTGGCTATCTGCTCTGCAGCAATTTCCTCATTACCCCTGAGAGACAGTAGGTTCGGGGCGTCCTGAGGCCCACAAAAACCTTTAAAGGGTATGCGGAAGCCAAACTGAAAGCCCTCAAGTAGGTATCTCGCATCATCTTGTCTAGGATAAGCGCGCAGCCATCGTTCAAGCACTGGGACATTAATTGGGGAGGGGGCCTTTTGAATGGGTATCAACCTCAGAGGGAGCTCTGGCTGCCCCCTGCCCACCCCTTCCTCTGCCTCATGAGCCACCGGCCCGTGGGCACACGGAGGCGGCATGAGGGCCGGAACAAGAAGGGCACTCGTGCCTATATCGACACTGGCGCTTGTTGCACACTCCGTTGGCGGAGAAACTCCAACACAGCAGGCGGGCTGGAACCCCCTGCCCCACCGGCTGATGGGGAGTCTGTGTCGTAACAGCCCACTGTATGGCATGGCCACAGTGGTACCAGTCACCAGGCGCTGGCCGCGTGGGGGTCATATACAGCAGCCACAACTGCTGGCAGGGCTCGTCCCACCTCATCTCAGGATGAAGGGCCACCCTCATCCTAAATTCTTCGTCATAGGCCAACCATGATGGGCCAGGGAAATCAACCACGGCCCGGTAAATATTGTCCAGGTACTGGACCATTGGAATGGCCAGATCAGGACGGGCCCTCAGATATACTGCCATATAAATCAGATAGGCCGGTAACCAATTGGCCCAAGTGCGAGGTGGCTTACGACGACGGGACAACTCCTTGTCCCTGTCGTCCTGCCCCTCCCTCTTCTCCTTAGTGGGTTCATGGTTCAGGAGGGTGAAAATGTCCACGTATTCCCCCCGCCAAATCTTCTCCCTTGTAGCCTGGGATAAATGGTAACCCAGGGGTAAGGAGTAACCGGCCGTTGGCAGGGCCGCCGTTGGCACGGATTGAATTGGGGGTGCCCGCAGTGGGCCCTGTAGGACCCCCGAGAAATTAGGCGTACCCTTAGGGGCAGTCACCCCTGCAATAACCGGGGGATAATTGGGCAACCAGGAATTAACAGGACAGTGTGGATTAAACTGTCCTCCCACAGTCACTTGTTGCAGCCATGGCCACTGTACCCCCCAGCAGTATTGGCTAGTGTCACTGGTGTGCTGACTTGACCAGGATACTCACTCGGTGCACCCCCATGAGCCACCCCCACTGGGGGTTCTAGCCCATGATGGGCGTCGGAGCTCGCGATAGGTATCGAGCTCTGCATCCCGATGCGCCCCTGCCAAGCAGGACTGGTCCCCGGTGGAAAGCCTTGCTGAACTGGCCTGATGGGGAACTGCGAGGTGCCAGCTTGGACTGGCCTAATGGCCTCAAGCAGTTCAACCCTGTTGGCGGCCCGCTGCGCGGCCATGGCCGGCATGTGGGCCAGAACTGGAGAGTTGGCAAGCCCACCATCCGAAGGTGGTGGAGCAATGCCCATTGATGCCTCCAGCACTGAAATGCGGGCAAGGAGAGCATCCACAGTCTCAGACCCACAGGGCAATTGCTGAGAGATAAACCCATGTGGCAATCCCTGGCCAGAATAGGGCCATGCCCAGTAATCCGGCCCATGAGGGGCCGGAAGAACGGTGGGGCGGAAACCCGCACCGCGCCCGAGTGGGCCGCTATGCCCCGAGCCAGGCAAAGGCACAGCAGGGATAGGAATCCCAGGGGAGCAGGCCTGTGCCGCCCCCACCCGAGTCCTCAGACTGGGCAGGTAGGCAGGGGCCTGGTCACCCTCATTGGTGGCAGTGGGTATTATAACCCCACCACCCCCTGTGGGGGTGCCATCCGAGCCCTCCGGCCCAGTGGCAGCCCCGAAGAGGTTGAGGGGGTGGGCCGAGCCTTCCCCCTAGGTTGCGACCTAGGGGCCGCCTGAGCCTTGCGCTTGGGTGTCATGGCCACCCAAGCAGGCGCTGGTCAGAGGAGGGAAAAACCTCCAATCGAAGAAGCAAAGAGGCGAAGCCAGGAAAGAAGCGTTGGAGCAAACTTCTCTGCTCCGTCGCTTCGTAAAATGGCAGCGCAGCTGCCTCGTGGCCACCCCTTTTATAGAGGGGTGGCCACGCCCCCCTAACTAGCCCAGATGTCTGCGTCCGGGTGGGGGGGTCTGCAAAGAGCACGGTGGCCATTTTGGCGCCGCGCTTGCATTTGATCTGGGCCCTGTCCCAATGGAACACAGCTGCAAATGTGTGAGGGAGAAGTCTGCCCCAAAGGTCAGACTGGTCAGTGCTTATGGGCAGTTGTTTTTTCTGTAAAATGTTTATGGACCTATTTTTATATCAATTAGTTTGGGTGGCTTGGTTTATGCAACCTGATTATTAGATCGGTCTGGCCCTTTCCCTCCCATCAGAGAAGCTACTGGTCATGTTGGCTGCCTGAATCTGGGAGTAATAGTCCTAGAAGAGGCCAAAAGATGTCATTAGATAAAGCCAAAATCAACCCTGTGATAGCCTGGAACTATAATTTCCAGATATTGGAAGTTGTAAGTTTTTACAAAAGTGACTGAGCTTTACTTGTGCTGTGAGAAAAGGCAAACTTGCTGTTAAACCCATCCTTAGGTAAAGGTAAAGGTTACTCTTGCTTGAAAGCCAGTCATATCCGACTCTAGGGTTCAATGCTCATTTCTGTTTACAGCCAAAGAGCCAGTGCTGTCTGCATCTGCACACATTTACGTGAACATGTGGCAGGCATGCCTAGAGTGCATGGAATGCTGTTTACCTCCCACCAAAGTGGTACGTATTTATCTACTTGCAGTTTCTTGCTTTTGAACTGCTAGGTTGGCAGGAGCTGGAACAGAGGTGGGAGCTCATTTCATCTTGCAGCACTCGTGTCTCGAACAGCTGACCTCCGCCTTCCAGTCAGCATCTTAACCACTTGAACCACTGTAGTACCATCCTTACCCTGCAGCAAAAGCCAAGACCCGGAGGCTATGGTAGGGCTGAAAATCACCATGTTTGCTATCACAGCTGCTGTGACTGAACTGGATGTTGGCCAAACTAAGTGGTAGAACTGGCTCTGGAATGACGTAGTGGAGCCTTAGACTCGCCTAACCATGCTAAGTGGGGAACTATGAGAGCTTCTTCTTCCATGTCTAGGCCAGATGTGAAAAATGAAGGCACCTTTTGGTGAGTTCATACTGCAGTTCCTTGTGCCTGACCTAGCATCAGAAAGATTAGCCAGCAACACAAGGTTGCAATTACTAGGGTACGTCTGATTGTGGTTCAAAAATACCACAATCTTCAAGGAGGCTCTTTCTGGATTACTACTTTTTTATGAATTACAACTATGAGAGCTGTAATCCATAAAAGAAATTGTCAAGGTTTTTTTTTAAAAAAAGATACTCCTACTTCCCATAAAATTCCATACACTTTAGGTATTATGAAGACAAGAATATATGGCAATCATTATGAATAGTAGATATTCACTTCCTGACTATCACCATTAATAGATAGAGAAAGAAGTGACCCTTTACTAAATGCCAGAAATTGACTTAATAGGGTAAAGTTGTGTTTGCATCCCATGTTAGTACCAAGATATAATGACAAGGGCTCCATGCATCTGTTTTCCGTACAATTATTGACTGAACAAAAAGCACACAAGCAAAACTATATGTCTAATGGTTTAGAGTTGATTTCTTCTTTTTCTCTTGCCACAGCAAAGTGACTTGGGATCTCGGAAAAGAAAGCAATGTTTTATTACCATGATGTTAATTAACAACTGCACATCACTCTGCCTGAATGGCAAAGTACAGTATTTGGATTCTACAGCTTATACTGGAGATTTCTAACAAATTTTTGGCTAAACACCCAAAACAGCTGTTACCAAGGGCATTTCTTAAGAACAGCCATCTGGAGAAGGGGGAGGTTGGAAAGCTCCCTGTAAACATCCTATAAGCTGAGATATGGTAATTCTGTGGAGGGGACTAAAAAGAAAAACCCCTTACTTTGCCTCTGGAGTTGAAAAAACTGTGCTGGGCCTCAATTCCTGAAGCTATACAATTAACTGAAGATAGGGCATGTTTGAAGATTTGAAGGGACTCTACTTCACTTGCATAAACTCAATTATATGTGGAAGATTTTGGAGCCAAGATGTTCTCATTGTGGGGGGTGAAGAAGGGTTGACGATGTTCAACAAACAAAAGGCTGAGATCCTGTTGCTTAGCACAGTCAATCATGCTAAGTAAGCCCTTTGAATCAATGGGGATTACATGAATCAACTCATCTATAAGTTCCATAGATTCAGTGGACCTACTCTAGTTGGAAGTTATTGTAACGTAGTAAGTCTCAATTAAAGTAGGTTCAGTTAAATCAATGGAGCTTATAATAATAATAATAAATTTTAATTTATATCCCGCCCTACTCGGCACAGGACGACTCAGGGCGGCTAACAGCATTTCAAATAAAGATACAATATAATTATACAGAAATACGATGGAGTAAAGCAATAAATACAGAATATAACAAGGTAACATAAAAATAAGATACAAAATATACAAATTACAAATGTATAAATTTTAAAGCATCAAATCCATCATACACAGCACCAGGAGGAAAAAAATCAAACACACACACACAACAGGGCTCGAATTCCATGACGGAGCCCAAGGCTCAACGTTCACCATAGAGTTGGGGCTCAATTGTCCATTACAGACCCCAAGCTCAGCGTCCACAATGGAGCTGGGGTCAATGTCCCTAACGAAGCCTCAATGGAACCCGGGACGCAGCAAAGGCGAGACATGTGTCAACATCAGCGCTGCTTTTAGGGCCGCGTTTCGTACTGCCCCAGCTATATGTGTGTTTTCTACTTCCCAGCCAGGCAGGGCTGGGAGAAAAGTGACGGCGTCCACAGCTGAAGCAACTTCCATCCCCACGCTGGTGGTGTGAGTGCTGGGGAGAGCGGGGCAGTTCTCCATGGCTGCGGGCATCTTTTCTACCTCCCAGACAGGTGGGGCTGGGAGAGAAGTGATGGCGCCCACAGCTGAAGCAACTTCCATCCCCACGCTGGTGGTTTGAGCGCTGGGGAGAGTGGGGCAGTCCTCCGTGGCTGTGGGCATCTTTTCTACCTCCCAGACAGGTGGGGCTGGGAGAGAAGCAACGGCACCCACAGCTGAAGCAACTTCCATCCCCACGCTGGTGGTGTGAGCGCTGGGGAGAGCAGGGGAGAGCTTATGGAGAAGTTGGCTCATCAGATCCCCACTGATTCAATTAGTCTACTCTAGTTTGATTTACTATGCTACACATCAGGATTTCAGCCAGAATTTTCTGAGCCAGCATTGCAAGACTGCAATGTGGTCTGCAAACTATTGGGAGCAAGATCTCTAACAGCCATGAGATTCTTAACCAGAACTTAGAAAGGTTAGTTGCCTTGCTCACTGGTGAATCTGGGAGAAGGTATCCCCAGAAGTATTTTTTCAAGCTCTACTCTTGTTATTGTTCCTCAAAGGTGAGACATCATCAAAACTATGCTGATTCTGGATTGTTCCTGCAATAAATGACATTTTGCTCCACCCAAACCAGCCTCCAACATTCTGCAGCCAAGACGTTCTTCTCCATCTTGCACTTCTTTTCTCATTTATCTTACAGTGAATAATTAGCTGTTACCATCTGTACTTTTCATTCCTCGATGCACATCTGAAGTGTTCTATCTTTCTACATTTTATGTGTTTCATGATTTCCTGGTCTTTACTTATTAATTTAGTACTTCTTCATGGGTCACCCATCTGGTGCTCTCTTAATATCCCATGATAAATCCACATTTCAGATGCTTCTATCTGTGTGTGTGTGTGTGTGTGTGTGTGTGTGTGTGTGTGTGTGTGTGTGTGTGTGTGTGTGTGTGTGTGTGTGTGTGTGTGTGTGTGTGTGTGGTGTCTTTTTAAAATCCACAATTCCATGCCACAAAGTGGAATCACAAGTACATAGCACTATTGTAAGATGAATATCTGCAAAGTCAAGTTGAGGTTTTTCTTGCATATTGCATTCTTTATGTTTCAAATCAAGAAAATAATTATAACAATAATTATGTGACACCAAGTTAATTGTAACACATGGTGAACATTTTCAGGATTTTCTAGGTATCTCAGAAGTAGTTCATCATTTGCTTCTGCTGCAGGCACTCTGGGTCTATGCAACTTGCCTTACTATAATTTAACCATTGCTTACAAACCATATAAAACTAAGCTCCTGCTTGAAAGCCTATCATCTAGAGGCCTATAGCTAACAATTAAGGAATACATTTTAAAACAATTGACACAACATTGAACTGGGGTACATGATTAAAGCATGTCTACATTTATAATGCTTGAATTGGGCTAAAGTCAAGTTGAAATCTGTTTTGAGCAACATAACTGTGGCTAAGACCATGTTTCTCTTGTTCTACTGCTAACAGTGACAAATAGCCAATACTGTACTCAATGGTCTGTGAGTTTTATGTTCATAAAAAATAAATGATCATTAATATCTGCTATAATATCTGATAGGAAATCTGATATAGAACACATGCAAAAGGGTTGATCACTGATGCAACCCCCTTCCTGCACACAGCAAGTCATAGAATAAGAATAAGAAAGGCAAATTAAGTTCTTGGTTCTTAAAACATTTGCTTGTATATGTTGTAGAGTGGATAGAGACATACCTATCAAGCGCAGCTCCAGAAAATGCAGGACCTGCACAGAAGCCTTCTGCGCAAAACCCTTCTGTGCATCCATAGAAGCCTCCTGCACAGAAGCCTTCTGTGTAGAACCCTTCTGTGCATGCGTGGAACTTTTCTGCGCATGCGCAGAAGGGTTCTATGCATGCACAGAAGGGTTCTGCGCAGAAGGGCATGCACCGATACTACTTTCCCCCGCCAGTCAAATTATGGGATGGCAGCGGTCGGCAGCCTGCAAGTGGCTGAAGCGGCGTGGAAATACAGGAAATCCCAGCCAATCCGGGATACTTGACAGGTATGGATAGAGATCTACTTTTCTTCCCCATAAAACAGGGGTTCCCAGCCATTTGACATGTGAGCCTGACCACCACCCCAAACAGCTGCGTGGGCCAGACCACGCCACCCGGAAGTGGAAGTAAATGTGCCTACTTCCACATTTCTGACAGCTGCGGGTGCATTTATGGCTGATGTAACTGTGTTTATACATGCGCTGACACATTTTATGGATGTTGTAAACATGCCTGCTTCCACTTCTGGGTGCAAAGGCCACGTGAAATGGTGCCACAGGCTGGGGCAGACCCGCAGGCCGTAGGTTGTGAACCCCTGCCATAAAATGTTTATCACTCATAAAGCCCAATGGTAATTAGTTCAGACTCCAGAACATACAAAAGAAAACTGTACTTCACACCAAACCTTATTCACCTATAGAGTTAATTGTGTACAAGATATTGTGGGTAGTACACCAGTCTGGATGGCTTTTTAGATGAGATAGACAAAAATGAAAAAAGGAAGGTCTACCAACAGCAACAACTACCCATGATAACTTAATAGAATATCCAGATTTGAAAAAGGTATACAGTAAAACCCCTACTTACGGAAAAAAGTCTGTTCCGTAGGCTTTTGTTTAAATTGGTTTTGTATGCAACTCGAAGCAAACCCATAGGAAAAATTGTTTTTTTACGTAACTTGAAGCAAACCCATTGGAAAAATGAAATTTTTATGTAAATCGAAGCAAACCCATAAGAAAAAGAATATTTATATTAACTGGAATCAAACCCATAGGTAATCGTGTAAATGGTTTTAGTACAAAATCATTATGCAAGTTGAATTTTATGTAACTCAAGGCATATGTAAGTAGGGGTTTCACTATACCTCTAAGTACGAGATATTGACAGTAAGAGTTGTTTCCTCTATATCCTGGTTGTGGACTTTCCAGTCATATCTGATTATTGACCATTTGAAAACGGATGTTGAACTAGAATAGAGATGGGGAATTTTGATCGTCCAGGTGTTGTCAGCTGCAACTCTCTACTAGCTAGCAGAGCCTATGCAGTCTAGTACCTTCTGGACAGGAATGTATTTACCATCCCTAAATGAAAGATCTTCTTGGCCTGATACTGTGTCTTCTTCTTCTGCCGTATTCGAATCTGAATATTGGCAATCAGCCATGAAGAATTCCTGAGAATATAATGCAGTGGCCTTTCATCTGCCTTCCACATTGCAGCATTACTGATACAATTCTGTGTGTCACTTTCTGGTCTTGAGCCCTTTTGGCACACAAAGTCCTCAATGGCCCCCAACCAGTATTGATGAAGCTGCTGCCCTCCATCAAGATAGATTCAAGTGGGATTTAATCCACTTAGGGACCATCACCATTCCCTGTGGACCTCAGCACCAAAGGCGGTTAGTCCTCAGAGTTGTCAAGTTAGTTAACCACCCCCTGACACTCAGGGTTGAGTCGCTGGCAGTATGGTCTACTCTATTACCAGGCAGTATAACCTGGCTGTGCAGGCTTTCTTTTAAAATCATTTGTTTCATTTGTCTTATAATTTGTAGTACATGATGTTTTGAAGAACATTTATTTATTTATTTATTTATTTATTTATATCCCACCCTCCTGATGAAGAACATCACTCAGGGTGGCTAACAACATATATAAAGTACAATACAATAGCAGATAAAACAACAACCACTAAAAAATACCAAACCCAACCCACTAAAAACAGCATTAAAACACATAAAACTAATCAGTTTATGATTAAAAAACACCCTTGCCCTCCCTACACCCAGCATAAAATAGCAAAAAACAAACAAAACAAAGAGAAGGAGGATTCCTCAACAGGCTAAATAAGCTAGCGGGCTTGTACAGAAGAGTCACACATGCCCCAATCCTGCTGGCATAACCAGGTCTTCAACATTTTTCTGAAGGGGAGAAGATCCGACTGGAGATGCAAATCTGGTGGTAAAAGGTTCCACAGGGCTGGGGCAGACACGGAGAAGGCTCTCTTCCTGGCCCCACTGAGATGAACTTATTTCACGGATGGGACCACCATTGAGCCCCTCCTGTCTGCCCTTGTAGAATGGGCTGAACACCTTGGGGTGATGCGGTCTCTTAAGTACCCTGGACCAATGCCATGTAGGGCTTTAAAGGTCAAAACCAGCACCTTGAATTGCACCCGGAGGCAAACCGGAAGCCAGTGCAACTCCCGAAGCAGTGGTGAGGCATGGGCATAACACTCACACCCCATCACCACCAGGGCAGCCACATTCTGGACCAGCTGAAGCCTCCGGATGATCGCCAAGGGCAGCCCCATGTAGAGCGCATTACAATAATCCAATCTCGAGGTGACCAGAGCATGAGTGACCGTGATCAAAGTGTCCCGGTCCAAGAGCAGGTGTAATTGGTAGATGACACGGAGTTGTGCAAAGGCCCTCCTAGCCACGGCTGCCACCTGCTCATCGAGCAGTAGCCGCGAGTCCAGGAGGACCTCCAAATCATGCACTGGATCTGACTGGGGCAAAGATGCCCCAGTCAGGACCAAAGATGGTAGCTCCTGGGAAAGCACAAGGCCCCTGATTCATAGCCACTCAGTCTTGCCAGGATTCAGTTGTAGCCCATTGTCTCCCATCCAGACCCGAACAGCCTCCAGACACCTGGTTAGGACTTTGACTGCATCACTCAGGTCCCCAAAGGCTAAGATGTACAGCTGGGTATCATCTGCATACTGATGATACCTCACCCCATGGGAATGAATGATCTCACCCAGTGGTTTCATGTAGATGTTAACCAATAGAGGTGAGAGTACCGAGCCCTAAGGTACCCCACAAGGGAGCAACCTAGGGCTGGACAGCCCACTCTCTAAAGACACCGACTGAGTCTGACCCATCAGAAATGAGGAAACCCAGGACAACACAATGCCCTGGGCCCCCAATCCTCAGAGCCAGCCCAGAAGGATACCGTGGTCGACGGTATCGAAAGCCGCTGAGAGGTCAAGAAGAGCAAGGACAGAGGGGTTGCCCCTGTCCCACTATGATTGTTGTTTCTCTCCCTCCTTCCCACATACTTCAGCAGGATTGTTGGAGTGGTTATCTCTCACTTAGTTGAGAAGACCTTCTTGAAAACAGTGGGAAATCAATTCCTAAAACCCTGAAATGTCATACTTTCTCCTTTGGCAAGTTGCTTTAATAGCAGCACTGCAGTGGTTTAGTGATTAAGACATTGAGCCTGAAGACTGAAAGGTCAGGATTCAATACCTTAGTGCTACACAACGGATCTTGGGGACATGAAAGGAGCCTCATTCAGGTGTCCCCTGAGTGGAGTTTCTCCAGCAAAAATCCTTTCAACCCAGAGTAATTTCTGGCACAAAATTTATTTTAGTTGCTTTACTTTTTCTTGCTTATGCATGACATTTCACATGGAAGGATGTTAAATAAAAAGGGTAACCGCCAAAAAGACCATTGAATGCTTTTGAGAGTTGGAGAGAAACAAGAGGATGCATATGTTCATGGAGGACAAGGCTATCAATGGCTATAATTATGGCTACCTAAGGACAACCTCCAGGTTAGAGAGATAGGCAGGATATCTCTCAATGCCATTTCCAGGGAATCCTAAGCAGGTGAAGGCATCTGCTTGGGAATACCCTGAAGGAAATGGTGAGCCACTGTGTGAGACAGAATGCTGGACTGGATGGGCTGTGGCCTGTTCCAGCAAGGCTGTTCTTATGTTCTTATGTTCTTATGTTTTAAGTTCATTCATACCCTGGATGACTTTTCTATATTGATTAAGCAGTACTTTCTAAGCAGGTATATTATCTTAGCAAATAATCAGTAAATTAACTCCAGGACATCAGCCTTCAAGGAAGATTAATGATACTTAATTTACTTCTATGAAAGAAGCAAGCATCCAATAAATTAGAAAATGCACACGACCATCAAAGCAAATTGTTAAATATCTACAGCATTCACATTATTGAGTGGTTGACAAATGCATTTTACATTCGTTCAAAACATGAGAAGTGACTTCCTGTCATCCATCCCATCGTGTGATCAGAAATAAAGGTGGATTGCCAGATATTCCCAAAAGGAAGAGCTTGTGGTTCCATAACATAGTATACTCTTTGTATGTACAGGATTCAAAGCAATTCCAGGGAGAGAGAGAGAAGCATCAGCTGGAACTTCAGCTGGTCATAGGAAATATCTTTGCCAAAGGTTCTGGAGAATCACTGGTGTTCAGAGCACAGCCCAAAAAATTTATCTCCCCCCCCCCTCCCCAAATACATCTTGCAGAGACCAACAGCCAGCGTAGCAAAATTTGAGAATCCCAGAGGTTGTGGCCTAGGAAAGTAAGGTTTCTAAACTCTGAGTAAAGGTTGACTACTTGGGGCTCCTGCACTCACACATATAATCTAATCCAGTATAAAATGGTTTATCCTGCAACCTGTCAAATAAAGAGATAGGCAATTTTGGTATTTAAACTTGGGTCACATTTATTGAAATTTATTGAACACCACAGAACTGTGGAGAGGCCTCTTTTGTCACACCTGGTACTAGAGCAGGAGAACCTCCTTGTCCCCTCTGTAGCCCAGATTGGTGATGAGATGATGTGGTCTTACTTGCTTGCTTGCTTACTTGCTTATGTAGCACCACCAATGTATAGAGTTATATTCAGAAATTTAAAAGAGAAAAAGGATATAGATTGATTAATATTTTTAAATGGTTATATAATCATATAAGTGCACTCCACCACTTTGGGGTTATTGCAGTTGTTACTGTTTTTTGTGTGTTTTACACTAATACAAATATTAATTAAAAAATAAAAATAAAAAGGACCTCCACTAGGTGAGAGCCCTGTCAGGGCACAGAGGCTTGAGCAGTCTAACTAGGCAGTGTTGCCCATCTGTTGTCAATGATGTTAGGACATCCTCCTCAATCTGCCCAGCTCTGTGCCCATTGTGTCTACAATACCATCTAGCCATCTCATCTTTGGCCGCCCCTTCTTCTTTCGCCCTCCACCTTTCCCAGGATCAAGGCTTTCTCAAGTGAATCCTCTCTTCACATTTGATGTCCAAAGTACTTCAGCTTCATCTTTACTATTTGACCTTCTAAGGAGCAGTAAGGGTTGATTTCTTCTAAGATTGACCTATTTGTTCCCCTCGCTGTCCAGGGGACTCTCAAAACTCTCTTCCAACACCACATTTCAAAGGCATCTATTCTTCTGCGCTCAGCCTTTCTAATGGTCCAGCTTTCACAACCATATATTACCACCGGGAATACCATTGTTTTGACTATACGAATTTTTGTTTGCAATGTGATGTTTCTACTTTTCACTATGTTCCCCAAGTTTCTCATAGCTTGTCTCCCAAGAATCAGTCGCCTTTTTATTTCATGGCTGCAATCCCCATCTGCAGTGATCTTGGATCCTAAGAATGTATATACTGTCACTGCTTCTACTTCTTCCTCATCTATTTCCCAGGAACTGATAAGGCCTGTTGCCATTATCTTGGTTTTCTTGATATTGAGTCTCAAGCCAGCTTTTGCACTCTCTTCTTTCAACCTAATCAGTAGCTTCTTTAGGTCTTCCTCACTTTCTGCCATTAGGGTTGTATCATCTGCATATCTCAAAATGTTGATGTTTCTCCCAGAAATTTTAATCCCATATTGTGATTCCTCCATCCCTGCATTGTGCATTATGTGCTCTGTGTATAAGTTGAATAAGCAGTGACAAAATGCAGCCTTGTCTTACTCCTTTTCCTATTTCAAACCACTCTCTCATTCCATATTCTGTCCTAACTATTCCTTCTTGACTCATGTACAGATTTCTCATGAGGCATATGAGGTGTTCTGGTATTCCCATCTCTTTAATTACTTGCCACAATTTGTTGTGGTCCACACAGTCAAAGGCCTTGATGTAGTCAATGAAACAGAAGTAGACTTGTTTCTGATATTCCTTTGTTTTCTCCATGATCCAACGTATATTGGCAATGTGGTCTGTTGTCCCCCTGCCTCTTCTGAACCCAGCATGCACTTCTGGTAATTCTCTCTCCACGTGCTGCTGAAGTCTATCCTGTATTATCTTGTTTTTAAAGAGCAGGAAATCCTCAGACACATAAGAATCCTAGAACTGGAAGAACAGAAGGAAAGACTTGGGCTGACACAAGAAAGATTCATTAAGGAACCCCGGTGGCGCAGTAGTTAAACTGCTGTATTGAAGCCAAAATGTTGTGAATTCAATCCTGACTTGGATGAAGGTTGACTCAGCCTTCTATCCTTCCAAGGTCAGTAAAATGAAAGTACTCAGCATGTAGGGGGGCAAAATGCTAATTACCTTGTGAACTACCCAGAGAGTGCACTAAGCGCAACGGGGTGGTTTATAAGTGTAATTTATTTCATTTCATATTTCATATTTACATTTGTATGCCACCCAATCACCATGCAACTCAGGGCAGCTCACAACAATAAATTGCTGTTGCTATAAAACAGATCATGCAAATTTTTGAAAGTAAGAATGAGAATCTAATCTTGAACCCTAGATTTGATAGTGAAGAGCCTAGTGAAGAGACATCAAAAGTAATTTGTGATGCAACAAGCAGGAAAATAACCCACTTAATTGATATATGGCAGTTTCTTTGACCCAATGTGGATTCCCCAAGAATGACCAGAATACCAGATGACACCCTAGTGTCATAAACCAAACGGTCATGTCATTTCAGACTGAATGGTTTTGAACAGCGGCAATCTATACATTCTGATGCAAGTCATCAAATATAGAATACAGCTACACTGAGTGATTACACTGCAAGTGGAAGAAAAGGCCATGGATATATGAGCAGACTAGAGTTAAAGTAACTTTATTTTTCTTTTGAGAAAGACTTAAAATATAGGGAGATTGAGATTAGCTTCACGGAAGAGGAAAACATTTCTGCTCCTTCCATACAAAGGACAGTGAGAGCTGAAGAATTTCTGCAGCTTCCACTTCCTGGCAAATAATTAAGCCTCATAATATTGGTGCCAGTATGATTAATGAAGAGGAAAGGACAATTTCTTTGATACTGCTGTGCATTTCAAGTCACAAGAAACCTTTAACCCTTTCAATCTAAAAATGATTTATCTCATTTTCACATTGCAATTGCTATCCTTTCAACATTTGAAAAATTAAATCCAGCCACTATTATTATTCCCTATTCTACAGCAGAAACTAATCTGTTCTCCTTCTGAACTATTCTAAGCAGTTGCTGTTTTTTTTGGGTTTTTTTTTTTTTTGCTGGCCTGGACAAATTAAAATTTTGTTCTCCTTTCCAACAACACACAAATACATGTCTAATCATATGCCAAACCACATAAGAGTAGCTCATTCAGTGAAGGGTAGTTATCTGTAATACAGTTTTCCTAATTTCAAATTTAATTCAATAATGCAAGTTTTACACCACTGCATTATGTTTTCCTTACACAACAGTAATTATTTATTCCTGGCTCAGTTTCCTGGCCTTCATTTCCTCATAGGGACTGGTATCTTTGTTACAGTAATCCTACATGCTATCTCCCAAATAGAAGGCACAATGGAGTAGGTATGTCTAGCATTGTACTATACTATACCTGAAAAATGGAAGTGACTAGGAGGAGAGTGATAAATCCCAAAATGAAGCAAACATCTTTGTGGAAAATATTTATCTAGTTTTGATGGGAAACTATGGAATTTTTTCATTGCATCATTGGCCTCTGTTGTTGGTTTAGATTGGTCCTTTTCAGGTCCAAGATTGCATAAAATGATTGGAGAAAGCCCTCCAGCCTCAGATAATAAAGATTATAATTCCTGATAAGGTATGTTTTTCACCTAGGTACTGTATTATTTATTACTGTATTAAACAGCATTCTGTACACTCCAGTTTGAGGCATGCCTGCCACATGTCTATGGAAACGTCTGCAGATGCAGACAGCACTGGCTCCTTGGCTATAAATAGAGATGAGCACTGAACCCTAGAGTTGGATATGACTGGCTTTCAAGCAAGGGTGACCTTTATTTATTTATTTATTTATTTATATTCATATTTATATAGCCACCCAACTCACAAAGACTCTGGGAGGCATACAATCGTAAAACCCTTAAAACAAGAACAACCCCATTAAAACAAATTACCCCGCTAAACCCCACACACATTAAAAAGTGGAAGATTACTTTGATATTAAACCAACCAGCAGGTGGGAGTCACGACATCTTCAGGACCCCACACCTGCCCCACCAGCCATGTTTTCAGATCTTTCCTGAATTCTGTCTGCAGTCTTAGTTCCTCTGGCAGGAGGTTCCACAAGGCCAGAGCGGACACAGAGAAGGCCCTCCTTCGTGTGCTAGAGAGACGGGCCCCTCTAGCAGATGGTACAAGCAAAGAGCCCCTCCGGTCTGCTCTGGTTGGACGGGCAGACCTTCTTGGGGCGATGCGGTCTCTTAGGTATCCTGGCCCACTACCATGTAGGGCTTTAAAGGTAATGACCAGCACCTTGAATTGTACCCGGAGGCAAATTGGAAGCCAGTGCAGCTCCCGAAGCAGTGGTGAGGCGCGAGCATAACGCCCACACCCTATCACCACCCAAGCAGCCACATTCTGGACCAACTGCAGCCTCTGGATGGTCGTCAAGGGCAGCCCCATGTAGAGCACATTGCAATAATCTAGTCTAGAGGTGACCAGAGCATGAGTGACCATGAGTAAGGAGTCCCGGTCTAGGAGCGGGTGCAACTGGTGAATCACCCGAAGTTGGGCAAAAGCCCTCCTGGACACGGCCGCCACCTGATCTTCAAGTAGCAGTCACGAGTCCAGGAGGACCCCCAAGTTGTGCACCGGATCTGTCTGGGGCAGACTAGTCCCATCCAAAACCAATGATGGTAGCTCCCGAGATAACACCGGGCCCCCAATCCATAGCCACTCAGTCTTGCCAGGGTTCAGTTGTAATCCATTGTCCCCCATCCAGACCTTTACCTTACTGTATTATGTGCTGTTGTTCTAATGGGAAGATTTGGGTTTAGTATGTTAATAAGGTGGCTGATAGTTACCTGGTCCCACTTTTTGTTCAGGAGATTAAAAATAAATGATCATACAATAAATAAATGATGAAACATATTAAAAGCCTTTTCAGACAGGCTTTTAATATGGAAAGTTTGAAATTCCTGCTGAGGAATATGTTTCGTAATTAGTATGCTATAATAAGTTTGGTTTTTTTGTTTAATAATGTGATTTTTATATTTTGAAATTTTTCTAATACTTGCGTTGTAAGCTAAGTCACTCTACAGAGAGAAAAGTGGGTAAAACTTAATCAGATAAGTAACTAATTGATGAAAATGATAGTGGCAGCCTGGCTGCCCACAAGCAATAAGTAATGCAATTATTTTCTATTGAAATGTAACATTACACTCTCTGGAAGAAAGTGAAATAGACAGATTTGTCCACCTAGTCCAGGAGTGGCGAAACTATGGCCCACGAGCAGGTCCAGCCCATGGCACCATTTCATGTGGTCCATGCTGCCCTCGCCACTGCCAGGAGCAGAAGTGGTCACGTGATTGAGCAGGCTGGTAACATGTTTCCTCCTGCCATAAAACACACCCATGCAAATGAGCCTGCACCTGCCATAAATGCATTTCACGACAGCCATGGATGCATTTTACAGCAGGAGGAGCCACGTGACCGACCTGCTCAACCACGTAGCTGGCCTGCAGCGTAAAATTTTTGGAACCCTTGACCTAGGCTGTTACTAGGTCCTCCCAAGTAACACTTTGAGTGCCCAGTTTTTAAATTCCAGTGTATTCAGCCATGCCTTTGGTACTGAAATAGAATTGCCATCTCTTGTTTTGGGAAAGAAGTGACTTATCTCTATCACCTAAATGATAGGAGTGCAACATAAAAATTTTGTTTCTATTTGAGTTCAGTAAGAAGAAGAAGTAGCACCAGCAGCAAGATATTTTTTCAACAGGTTATTTTGTGTATTCTTTTTATTGTCCTGGAGGACAATGGTCCATAGGGTCGCAAAGGGTAGGAATTGACTGTGCTACTGAACGACAACAACAATAAAAATTGGATTGATGAAGAAAGGCCATTTTTTTAAAAAAAAAGTCTAATTAATCAGGATAATGTGGATTTCTAAATTAGAAGGCAGAAAAGAAATCTTAGATGCCTTCTGTTGTAGTGATTTATGTTTGACCTGGTGCCACATATGCAAATGTCTGATTATCAAGAGAGCATGTCTCCATGGGCCACCACACTCTTTCACATGCAAGCAATCTCCTTCAGGCCCTGTATACTTTCCATTTGAAAAACAGGTTCCTTTTCTCCTCCTCTCTATTATATGAAGGTGTTATCATGGAGATATAAGTGGCTGGTTTTGATTATTGCTTGGTTTCACTGCCTAGTTATTGCAGGAAGGCTGCTCATGTAATGAAGGGAGCGAACAGCACTTAGATAATGGTGAGGCCTGTGGTTGATGATGTATTAAATTATTCTTGATGTATATGTGGAAAGTAGATGATTGGTATTAGCATTATATAAAAGAATTCTAAAGAACAGAATGTGGATTTTGAATATGATACCCAGAGAAAGTCTTGCATCTTTGAATACATTCTAGCAGTTGTAGAAATTGTTTGGAGGAGGAGGAGGAGGACAAGGAGAAGAAGCAGGAGGAGGAGGAGAAAGAGGAGGAAATAACTAGTGTGTTGTATCTGCATTCTGCTTGAAAATTTGAAGCTTCCAGCTCAAAACTCCTGAATTAGAGAACAAGACTGAGGACAAGTTTTAAGGCATTACTTTCTGCTGCTCCCCTTCCCACATTAGTAGTTGTTACAGGACATATCTAGCATTGTCCTAAAATGGGACTTTTTTGGGGAGAGGGAGCAAATATTGAAAGAGTCCAGATCTCATCGACACAATCATAGCTAATACTTTTGGAAAATGTATCTTTCCATGATTTTACTTAAATCTCTTTTAAAGTGATCTAAGCAATGCCCGGCCCTACCCTTGGGCATAGTCCTGTAGCTGCCCCAGAAACAAAACTCTGAGGATTGGGGAACAGTAGGAATGTGCTGGTAGATAGAACTGTGGATAGCATGAAGCATGTCCTATAACCCCTAAACTAGTCTGATGTTAACAGGTAGTCTGCTGTTGGCATAGGTCTCTGTCCCATAAGAATTTGAGGAAGTTTCACTGAAGTATGAAGTTCTTATGATATCTCACCTCTAGCACAAGAACTAAGCAATGGACACCTTTTTTTCCTGTGAGGTCTCAACAATTTGCTCAAATGTCACAGCCCTGATGTCTCCTTGCACAATAAGGCAAAGAATTGCACCATTCTACTCCTGGTTGAGAAAGATGGCAAAGAATTTCCTGTCCTAGAGAACTACAGAAGTGAGAGCCTGGCAGCAGGCTAACATAAATACTCAGAGAAATAACAAAGACTTCTTTAAGTACATTAGAAGTAAGAACCCAACTAGGAAGGCCATTGGACCATTAGATGACAATGGAAGGCAAGGGGTTATTAAAGAGGAAACAGAGATTGCAGAGAGACTCAATGAATTCTTTGCTTCAGTATTCACTGAAGAAGACAGAGACCACATGCCCAAAACAGAGCCTATCTTCGTAGGGAGGGAAACCGAAGAATTAAGCAAGATAGAAATAACCAGGGAGGAGGTCCTTGCATGTCTTGTTAAGCTAAACACTAACAAATCCCCAGGACCAGATGGCATCCATCCACGAGTTCTCAGGGAACTTAAAGATGAAATTGCTGATATCCTAGCCAAAATATATAATCTTTCCCTCAAATCAGGCTTTGTGCCTGATGACTGGAAGGTAGCGAATGTAACACCAATTTTCAAAAAAGGATCCAGGGGTGATCCAGGAAATTACCGGCCTGTCAGTTTGACATGTGTCCCAGGTAAAGTGATGGAAACCATCCTAAAAGATAGAATTAATAGTTACATAGAAGAGAAGGCGCTGCTAAAGGAGAGCCAACATGGCTTTTGCAAGGGCAAATCATGCCTCACTAATCTGTTGGAATTTTTTGAGAGTGTCAACAAGCATGTGGATAAGGGGGATCCAGTTGACATTGTTTATCTGGACTTTCAGAAGGCTTTTGACAAGGTCCCACACCAAAGGCTCTTGAATAAACTTACCAGTCATGGAATAAAGGGACAGGTCTTGTCCTGGATCAGCAACTGACTAAGGGACAGGAAACAGAGGGTAGCACTAAATGGACACTTCTCCAAGTGGAGGGAAGTAAAGAGTGGGGTCCCCCAAGGTTCAGTACTGGGACCCCTGCTTTTCAACCTCTTCATAAATGATCTAGAGGAAGGAGTAAAAAGCAAGGTAGCCAAATTTGCTGACGACACTAAATTATACAGGGTAGTGAAAACTGTGAGAGATTGTGAAGAGCTCCAGAGGGATCTCTTGACACTGGGGGAGTGGGCAAAACAGTGGCAAATGAGCTTCAACATCAGTAAGTGCAGAGTGATGCATGTTGGGGCAAAAAACCCCAATTACATTTATAAACTGATGGGGTCTGAACTCTCTGCGACAAGCCAGGAAAGGGACCTTGGTGTCCTGGTGGACAGCTCAATGAAGGTGTCAACCCAGTGTGCCTCAGCAGTGAAAAAGGCAAACTCAATGTTAGGGATCATTAGGAAGGGTATAGAAAATAAGTCAGCAAGTGTCATTTTGCCTCTTTATAAATCTATGGTGAGGCCCCATCTGGAATATTGTGTACAGTTCTGGTCACCATACCTCCAGAAGGATATTATGGAGTTGGAGAAAGTACAGAGGAGGGCAACCAGAATGATTAGGGGACTGGAACACCTTCCTTACCATCTGAGGCTGCAACGGTTGGGCCTTTTCACTCTTGAACGACGGCGTCTAAGAGGTGACCTGATTGAAGTTTATAAAATCATGCACGGTGTGGACAAAGTAGATAAGGAAAAACTGTTTTCCCTATCGCACAACACTAGAACTAGGGGACACTCCATGAAACTTTTGGGTACTGGTTCTCAAACAAATAAGAGAAAGTACTTTTTCACCCAGAGGATTACTGGTCTATGGAACTCCCTGCCAGAAGAAGTGGTGACAGCTGTCAGTCTTGACAGCTTTAAGAAAGGATTAGACAAGTTCATGGAGGACAAGGCTATCAATGGCTATAATTATGGCTACCTAAGGACAACCTCCGGGTTGGAGAGATAGGCAGGATATCTCTCAATGCCATTTCCAGGGAATCCTAAGCAGGTGAAGGCATCTGCTTGGGAATACCCTGAAGGAAATGGTGAGCCACTGTGTGAGACAGAATGCGGGACTGGATGGGCTGTGGCCTGTTCCAGCAAGGCTGTTCTTATGTTCTTATGTTCTTATAAATGCCATCTGCTGAGTTGGAGCGGGTACCAGGCTAGGGCAACAATGTGTCTCCAAAACTCTGGAGCCAGGAAGGTAGGGGCCCTGGCTGGGTCTTCTTGTCTTTCCATGTTTTATGGCCTGTTTGATGGCCTGTTTTGCCTGGTTGTGATTCATGCTATGGCCTGTATGAGAGGTGGCAGGTCCTTCAGCTAAATAAACTACTAGTGCTACAGTATAGGCTTAGCAATAGCTGTAACATTATTGATCTTAGGTAAAGGTAAAGGTTTCCCTTGCTCGAAAGCCAGTCATATCCAACTCTAGGGTTCAGTGCTCATCTCTGTTTCAAAGCCGAAGAGCCAGCACTGTCTGCTTCTGCAGACATTTCCGTGGTCATGTGGCAGGTATGATTAGATACTGGAGTGCACGGAACGCTGTTTACCTTCCCACCGAAGTGGTCCCTATTTATCTA
Source organism: Bradypodion ventrale (assembly GCA_035047345.1). NCBI lineage: Eukaryota > Metazoa > Chordata > Lepidosauria > Squamata > Chamaeleonidae > Bradypodion > Bradypodion ventrale. The sequence goes on from JAWDJE010000001.1 coordinate 462,089,954, forward strand.
CTTGCAATTTCTTGCTTTTGAACTGCTAGGTTGGCAAGAACATTATTGCTCTTATGTACTAATTTTACTTCTCCCCAACTCTGAGTAGAAATGCTCCTTCTTAAGCACCCTCATTTTAACTTCTGTCTGTCTTTAGCTTCTGTTTCTTTTGCTGTATTATGCTGGTCTTAGACCATAATAAAGATCGATTCGATTTGATTTGAATTTCCTGCCCTTTTTTATAGCATATGAGTGAAGATGGTTTGTGTGACATTGCAGGCATATGTCCATTTTACACAACATTCCCCATTCTTGTGCAAATTCGTGTAGTTGCAAAAAGAATGTGAACTGCACTAAACCGGAAGGAGTGCTTGTTTGTGTGTGCTGGTTGGTGGTTTGGGGAATCCAGGGGTGCTGTAGACATGCTGAGACTTATTGGCCTCTGGAACTGCATATTGTCAACCTTTGCCATTGAAGAATGATTAAAAATGATTTTGCATTGTGACCATAAGGAGAGCAATCAAAATTGGTTTAGAATGGTAGACATTTGAGATAAAAGATAAGTCATGTACACCAACACACAACTTGTCTTTATATACACCACTATGACAAAACTGCTTAAGTTTTGCTCTGAAACAATTCAATCTGGGCTGAATGGTTGCAGTTGATTGCTATCCCCTTTTGTCACATCTGTAACACTGCACAACAATGGTTTTGCTACTGGGAATAGCATACGTGATTTACATGATATCAGATGTGCTGATTCCAAATCTGAACTCAGAATTTGCCTATCATGTACAGATTTCAAGTCATGCTAAAGCTGTTCCAATGTTCAGCAATTGGGTAATGTATTTTTACATGGTAACATTATAACAGTTGCAGCTACCATCATGCCTGCTGCTGCCTCAGCTGAATCACATCCTCTGGTGGCATGCATGTTCCAGCAGCAGCCAAGCATGTCTGAGCAAGTCAGTGAGCTGACATCAGAAATAAGTATATAAGGGGAAATGGACCAAGTGGCTTGTCTCTAGTGCAAAACCATCTTATTGGATAGTACATCTAGAGCATAGTGAGTCTGTTTTGAGCTAAAGATGAGTAGGTGCAGCTGTGTTAATAAACCGGACAATTCTTGCTACATTTATGGCAAATATACCCCACGTGATCAACACAAGAACCTAACCAAGAGAGTGAGATTTTCTAACGTAGGATCCTGACGTCCTAGGCAGAATTGGACTTCAGATTTGGATTCAGCACACCTGATTTAGTATAGGACACATGGATTAGACCAAGTAGCAGATAATATTTATTTTTTCGTAATGCAGTGTAATCAGCAGCTACTTGTATACCTTCCATGTGCTCTTAAGGAGCTGCTGTTCACAAGATTTACTAAGGTTTGGGCTCATCAATGGAGAACATCAAGCACTACGACCCGATTCCAAGAAAAGTGGGATTTGATTATTTTCTAAAAAATACCAATATCCCCCACCCCCAAGCAGGGAAAGAAATGTATCACGAATGTGTGGAATATCTCCCATAATGAGCGTTAGTGCTTCTCGGATACTCCAAGTTCTTGGCTGATACTTGAAAACTTTCGTCGTATCTTCATCGACAAAGAATGTTTTCTGTCAGCCTTCCTGGAACCAGTCAGCTTTACATCATATAAGCAGAACGCTCTGAGACAGTTGAAATGTTGTTTACTATAGTTTTTTCCCTATGAAGTGGCTTGGGGTCCAGAGTAGAAGGGTGGGTGGGAATGTAGACTAATTCAAAATCTCTCACACATACACCCTGTAAGAATTCCAAATATTCTTTTCTGAGGATTATTTGTGGAAAATGAAAATCCAAAAGTTATAGAATCTTCTACCTGTATAGAAGACAGCATCATCCATTTGGAATACAGTACTAACAATGCTGTATTACAATAAAAAAAGTCTAAAAGTGTAAATAGAGATACAAGCCTATCATAGCATATGGAAGTCTATTAATTAAGAATTGCCTACTATTGGACTATGTGGAATTAAGAGTTCATAGGAAGCCTGCATTCTTAACAATAAAAAAAAAACCTTAACACTGTAGTGATGATACAAAGTTAAAATAATATACTAATCTTAAAACTGCAGAGCTGGAAAGGATCTTATGGATAATTGAGTGCAGCTCCTGTCAAGGAAGCACAGTGGGAAATCAAACTCTCAAGCAGAGACCTAAACCACTGAGCTGTGCAGCAGTTCTTATGTAGATGTTGCACTTTTATTATATTAGATATAATATAATATATATGGCCAGGTTATCCTGCTATGGTAATAGAGTAGACAATACTGCCAGCAACTCAACGCCAAGTGTCAGGCGGTGGTTAACTAACCTGAGCACCCTGAGAATTAATGGCCTTGGGTGCTGAGGTCCACAGGGAAGGGTGATGGTCTCCAAGTGGATTAAATCTCACCTGAATCCATCTTGATCGAGGGCAGCAGCTTCATCAATACTGACCTGAGGCTGAGGATGGCTTTGTGTGCCAAAAGGGCTCAGGACCAGAAAGTGACTCATGGAATGTGTATCAGTGGCACAGGTGTTATACTGTGATGCAGAAGGCAGATGAAAAGTCACTGCATTACATTCTCAGGAAAGTCTTCATGGCTGAGTGCCATGATGATTGCTAATATTCAGATTTGGATATGACAGAAGAAGAAGAACAAGATATATTCTAAACAGGCTGTGCATTTGAAAATATTGTCACCAGATCCACAGAAAAACAAATTGTCAGGAAGATGTGCAGGCTGAAAAATATGTAGGTCTACATATCTTCTTCTTGCTCCTTTCTTGTCAGAGTTATGGCATGGCATCATCATATTTATTTTGCTTTCCCTGCCACAGCTATAAACAATGATGTACTCCATCCAAATCAGCTGCTAAGGTTCTTTAGCCAAGACATTCTTCTCCCCGCACTTATTTTCAGCTGAATGATCAGCTGAGACACTCTGCATTTCTAGCTTCTTATTACATGACCAAAGTAGTCTAGCTTTATGTCATTTTATATTTTCTTGGTCTTTATCCATTTGCTCTAGCACTTCTTCAATGGTCATCCTAACATTAATAATTATGCACCTTTAAGTCACCTCTGACTGATGGCCACCCTTTTCAGAGTTTTCCAGGTAGAGTATGATCTTCTCGAGGCACCCTCAGGCTGTGCAGCTTGCCTGTGGCTACACAAGCTGGCTCTTCTCCCAGGAGGTACAGTGGGGAATCAAATTCCCAACTTCTGGCTCTACAGTCAGATATATACTACCCAAGAAATTCTTAGCATCCAGTGATTAATCTATGTTTTATATACCTCTTGCTTTATTATAGCTACCTACGATTCAATGCCACACAGTAGAACCAAGAATACATAGCACACAGAAGATAAAATTGTACCACTTTGGAGCTGCACAGAGTTTCACAGAGCATAGATGGTAATCATGTTGCCCATGGCCTGTTTTGGGTTGTCCTCCCAATTACTCCCATGAGAATTTCCAGTAGTCCTTAGAAAAAGGTACAGCATCCACCCCTATAAAGCACCATACATCCACATTCATGGTGAATTGTCCAGATTGTGCAATGCAAGAAGATTGGCATATTCATGGAAATAAAGTAATAGATTGCACACACTTCTAGCCTGAGAGCAAAGTGGATCTTTCTGATGAAGCTGATTAAAGGAAAATTTAGGGGTGGAGAACTTTCAAGAGGCCTTTGGCAATCACCTTTTAGCAAAGCATTTATACCCAGGTTTGCGAAACAGGTGTCTGGTGAATTTAAATGCAGAATAATGTCCTGTAGGTCTTTCATCTTTCACAGTCAAAACAATAGAAGGTGCCTTTATTTTCTCGAAGGGTTTCTGGCAGGTCCCTGGCCTTTGGGCAAGTGAAAGATTTCAGGCCAGCACATCTTATTACACGGGTGGTGGAGTTATTGAACTCTATTGACAAAGGGCTGGATTTTCCAGCAAGACAGAGCTTCATTAAAATTCTGCAGAGACTGGAAAATTCAATAATCTCTCTCACAAAGAACTGCATGAGTGGGGCTGATTAGGCAATTTCTCTCTCATTCCATTTCTTTTGCTAAAAGCATTGTTACCTCTTGTTGGTACAAAAAGACAATCATTAAATGAGTATTCACTATAGTTGATAGAGTGAAAAGTTTTAAAGGTGCACCTGCTTCTTTCTTAAGGCTTTGTAGGGCTCTCTTTAAAAATAATAATAACTCCTCATAACATGACAAGCACAATACTAGATACTTCTAGAGTGAATTATCTAAAAAAATAAAGATCCAATTGTTCCATTTGAGGCAGCTTCCTCTTTCTAGTGGCTTTACCGCTCGCAAATGCAAAGAACCATGAATAATAGTATATTGTTACTGAGGATCTTAGCATTATCACTTTGAGATGGGGTGGGCAACATACAGCCCTGGGACAAATGTGATTCCTAGGGGCTTTTGTCCCTAGGCCTGCCAATGGCAGAAAAATGTGGGGACCAAAAAAAGGCCTATTTTCAAGACCAGTGGCATTTTGGAACCAGAGACCACAGGGTACACAGAAAGAGCCTCCTTGAAGATTGTGTTATTTTTGAACCACAATCGGGCGTACCCTGGTAATGGTAACCTTGCATTGCCAGCAAATCTTTCTCTCACTAGGTCAGGTGAAAGGAATTGCAGAATGGATTCACCAAAAAGTGGCTTCTTTTTGGCAGTTTCACATCTGGCCTGAACCCTAGAGTTGGATACGACTGACTTTCAAGCAAGTGGGAACTTTACCTTTACCTTTTTACTAGTTACAGAAGGAGGAGACCAAAGACCTAGGACTTTTTTGAGTATTGGGGAATACTATATCCTCTCCCAACCCCATTTCATTTGTCCGTCTGTGCTTAGCTGCAATCTTCATTATAGGTGGAAGAGAAATGGATGTCCTTAATATCTTTTTCAAGCTGCTTCTATTGTAGTTGAAAGTATTTGAGGACAGTTTGATTTTGAATAGCAATTAAGAGCTCATAACTTTATAGAATACCTGATCCTCATTTGTGGATATGGATTGATCAACACTGTCTTTACTCTCCGAGCTCATTAGCTCAGAGAGTAGAAAAGAGGGACTCTCTGCCATCGCAGCCCGGGACGCTCCCCGCCTCACCCCAGGGCCCACTCCATCTGCTCTGGGGAGGAGAGGCAGGTGGGAGCCATCGCACAGCTGTCTTTACTCTCCAAGCTCGCTAGCTCGGAGATTAGAAAAGAGGGACTCTCTGCTGTCACAGTCCAGTATTGATTACTTTGTATCATTGAGCATTTGTATTATTGTATTATTATATTGTTATAATTTTATGTATATTAATTTTCTGCTGTAATTCTATTTATATTAATGTGCTGTAAGCCACTCTGAGTAGAGTGACGTATAAATCCAATAAACATAAACATCCAGCTGTCTCCATTTTTGGACTCTCCTTATGGGCAGGGTTCATACCTGTCAACCGCGGCTCCGGAAAATACAGGACCTGCGCAAACGGTTCTGCGCAGGTCACTTTCTACGCATGCGTAGAATGGGGCTAAGCAAGCATAAAATGCTTCTATGCATGCGTAGAAGGTGGCCTGCGCAGAAGGGCTGCACAGTACCTCCTTTCCCCCGCTGCCAAATTCCGGGGGTTTGGCAGCGCGGGGTGGGAAATGGTGCAAATCGGCACAAAAAAACGTGAAATCCCGGCCAATCCGGGAAGGTTGATAGGTATGGCAGGGTTGGCTGTAGCAATTGGGAGATACAAAGAGTATGGTAAAATGCCCATCCATTCCCTGCTTGTTTGGTTTTTGTGGTTGCTGCTGCTTTTAAAGAGCTGGTTTTGGCCATTTTCAGTTCTAAGGGCACTAATTTACCCACCCCTATCAGAGTAGACCATACTGCCTCAATGCCAATCATCAGGTGGCAGTTAACTAACCTGACAACCCTGAGGACTAACGGCCTTGGGTAGAGAAGTCCACAAGAGAGGATGATGGTCCCTAAATGGATTAAATCCCACTTGAATTCATCTTTATGGAGTGAGGGAGCTTCATCATTACTGGCCTGGGTCTGATGAGGACTTTATGTGTCAAATGAGATTAGGATCAGAAAATGGCTTGCAGAACTGGATCAGTGGTATAGATGTCATGCTGTGATGCAGAAGGCAAATGGAAGACCACTGCATTATATTGTTCCCAGGACAATTTTCATGGCTAATCGCCATGATGATAGCCAATATTCAGAATTGGATATGGCACTGAAGAAGAAAAAGTGAGAAAGGCTCATCCAGGTGATTGCTATGCTTCTCTTTGTCTCAGGACAACAAGCACCAATGGCAGAAACTTCATTTGTCACTTGTCAGAGCCCAGCACCAGCAGAGCTCTGTACCTGGTAAGCGCTACAGTGGGGTAAGGGGAGCTTCTCCTTACTTCAGGTTTCAGAAAGGAGCAGAGCAGAGTGATCGTAGACAGTCCAGAGGTCAGGAGCCAGTGGAGTCATGCTAGAGATGCAGGGGTCTTCCAAGAGGGTGCTCAAGGTCACAGGCCAAGGTTCAGAACCCAGTAAATCAAGGTCGGGAAGCCAGGAGCGCAGTGTCAGGTTCACAAAACTAACAAATTGGTCTGATAAGGGCCTGCCAGTATGCCTCTTCTTTAAGGGGAGTCAGGCCCCACAGCTGAGGGTTGGTTCAGGAGGCATGCATGGACTATCCTCCATCTCAGCTGTAGCTGATGCCTCAAGGAGTCCCTGTAATAAGCAGACGTGCCGGACTCCTGATCAGCCTGACTGCTAGCACCTGGCCTAGCTGTCATACTCTGATCCTCTGGCCTAGCTTGGCCCTGATGGGCCGGCTCTGGAGTGACAGCTGGCTGCAGGGCCAGTGCCAGGTCCATGTCCTCTGACTCGGCCTCCTGATCTGAGCCAGGTGTGGCCTGGGGGACTGGCAGGGGGTCCTCCTCAGGCTCAGATTCCAAGTCGGAGCCTGCAGCAGGCAGCTGGGCCAGCTGAAAGTCATCTTCCTCCTTGCAACCCAGGACCCCAGGTCACAACAACACCACAGTTCTGTCTTCCACAATCTGTTAGGGAAGGCTTGAAGGCAGAAGGCCACAGCACCTAATGGAAAGGAAAGCCTTTACAAAAAGGAGAAGGAACACTGAGGAATAAGCATAAATGAAGTGGGATAAGCTTAAATTGATCTATTCTAAGTGACCTGCAGTGTGTCAGAATGAGACTCAACCCCAAAGTAGATTAGGAGAACATAGCCAGTGGGTGATGTGACCTAAACAGCTAGAAAACTGCATGTTGTGCAGAGTGTGATTGTGGAGATGTCTACTCATCCAGGCACTCCTCACTGAATAATGATGGCAAGGCAAGTCAGAAGTATTTTATTCCTTGATGACTTCATGGCCAGGGGCTAAGAGTTGGAGAATGAACCACAAAACATGAGCCTCAAGTTTAAAGCCTGGGTGCTGGCAATTCACTATGTTCTCCACACAGGACAGGATTTCAGGCATGGGGGATTGCCAACCAGCCCCATGTAAGCCTTAAAAAGAGATTTATCATGGCCACAGTGAGCTGCCACACTTTACCTGTGGGGAGTGGAGCTCTTTGTCCCTTGTGTTGCTTGGTGGGCAGACAGTTTGGGCCTACTGTGTATTACAGTGGAAATCTAGCAATCCTCTCATCTTCAAAAATAAATAAGTAAAAATGAGGTGGACTCCATGTTCCATGTTCAATCGCTGGCACGTCCAGTGAAGATATGGAAAGAATTAAGTCTCCAACCCTGGAAAGCCACAGCCATTCAGAGGCATTGGGTCTGGGCTAGATGGACCAATGATTTGACTCGGTATAAAACAGATTTCTATATTTCACCCTAGTGTGATGCCTTACTGGATCTCTGGTGCAGAAATGATTCTTAAAGTAGTGCTTCTAGCTCTTGGGAAGACAGCAAAAACAAGCCCTGAGTTCATAGATAGACATTTTCACCTTCTGGAAATCCAGAAATCACCATTCATTTTGGCATACTGTACACAAAAAAAGAGTCAAGTATTCACTACACAGTAACATCCACAGCTTCCCACAAGAGGGCAGGCAAAGCTAATATTTTCAAAGGCTAATGGCTCAGCAACAATTTGAAAAATCAGCTCCTGAGATCTCCACATTTTGGACCTTCTACCTGTTTTTTTTCTGGGTTGCCAAGCCCTACAACAGGAGTTCTCAACCTTTTTCAGCTGGGGGCCTGGTCACACTCTCTCAGAGAGCTTCAGGGTCTGGATTGCCATTTTGCCCTTCCTCCACAACATGGCACTTCCAGGTGTGGTGGAGGCGGTAGGGGGTCACATGAAATGGTGCTGGGGCCGCATGTGGCCCATGGGCCGCAGGCTGAGAATCTCTGCCCTACAATATTGTGGTGCAGCCTCTACTTGAGAAGGAAATTTGTAGTGTTTTGGGAATAAGAATTAAACTGGGGACAAGTACCGCTTTGTTGACGGACATGGATAATATAAATTTAGATGTGGATAAAAAAAGAGTTATTGGCTATAATGCTGACAATGGGTAGACAATGTATTGCAAGAAATTGGAAAAGTAATGTAACTTTGAAAACTGAAGATTGGTATAAGGAAATGTGGGATCTTGCACTAAATGATAAGTTAACATGGGAATTGAACAAAAAAAGGGTATAATTAAAAAAATAGATTTTGGAAAATTTTGCAATTATTTGTGGAGTCTAAATTGGTTGGAGGTGTGGAGGTTGGGCCAGTACCAGATCAATTGAGTTTTTGGAAATAGTGAAGACCGTTGTGATATCCTGCATCCTCCAGGACATTGCATAATACACAGGGTGTGTAGTGTGATTTTGTGTTCATTATATTTTTATTATTGTACTTTCATTGTGCTTTGCTTGGGTAGAAGTATGATAATACTGCAACACTTAATAAGTTTTGGGTAGATTAAATAAAATAAATACAAATAGCTGTAGGTATATATAAAGGAGGATGATTTGGAGATTCAACGTTACAAGAAATAGAGGATATTGCAAATGTAAGTTTTATGGTGTAAATAATGAATTGTAGTATAATAACCGAGAGTTAGTGAAGGATGGGGAGGTATTATATTGGTAGAGTTATTATTATTAGTGTTATTGTTATTATTGTTTACTGTCTTATGAATTTTTTGTATTTGTATTGTTTATTGTCTTTATGATTCCTTTGTATTTGTATTGTAATTTTTTTCTTTTTGTTCTGATTTTGTTATAATTTCTTTCAAAACGTAATTTAAAAAATCACCTAATTAAAAATGGTGGTTTTTCATCAGATCACCTGCACTTACTGAAGTTGTGCTGAACAAAGTACATGTTTTTAGGTAAAGGTTGTCCTTGCTCGAAAGGCAGTCGTATCCTACTCTAGGGTTCAGTGCTGATCTCTCTTTATAGCCAAAGAGCCAATGCTGTCTGCATCTGCAGATGTTTCCGTGGACATGTGGCACGCATGCCTAGACACCGGAGTGCATGAGTGGGCGGCAAACAAGTTGAAAAAATAAATCTATATCTATAAGGGGTTGGGCCGTGCATGTGCAGAATGTGTGTCCACAGACGTGCAGCCTATCCTGTGATGCACCGTGGCACACCTACCTTTAGTCCCAGACATCACCCCTGCAAGGGTCTTTAAGCCAAGAGTGGGGCCAACATCCCACAAATGCAGACAAAAAACCTACAAGTTCCAGCATCCTCTGCGCCATGGCACGCCTCAGCCAATCAGGCAGGAGAACATGAGCATGGAGCAGGCAGGACAAACTGCGCACACGAGGGGGGAAAAAAGGCTGACGTGCGCGCAATTCAGCTCAGGGCCCTGCCTTACCAAGGAAGACAGAGCCCAGGCTGAGGGAACGGTCTGGCCCCTTTTCCCCCCTCATCGCAGGGGGCAGGACAAGTTGCACCGCAGAGGCCTCCAATGCCAGCAGGGACCTCCCCCTTCCCTGCCTCCCCCCCCCCCCCCGGGCGCCGGCAGCAATGGGAAAAATGGAAGCTAACAGTCAGGCCACTCTTCATCCAGGGAACACACGTCCCCAGGGGGAAAGCAGTCTGGCAGTCACCTTCCCTCTCCGCAAGGACCAAGTGACCCGACCGGCAAAGCCGGGTAGCCAATGCTAGTAAATAAATAAAATGGAATGCTCATTGACTATGCTATACCTGGCAATGGCGGGATTTTAAACCATCTGGAGGGTGCTAGTGTGGAGGACTGCCAAGAAGAAAAGTAGACATATAGAGGAGAGTTACCCACTCATTGGAAGCACCAGCTGCCAGTGGAAAAGAGATGATTTAAGCATGAATTCCAGCAGGAATGAGTCCCAGATAGATATCTACAAGATCGAGCCTCTCCCCACTAAAGACATGCAGGGTTCTATTGTAAATCTAAAGGAATTGTTTTATTTTAAAATGTCCTTTTGTTTCTCCCCTTTTTCTTCCATTGTTAACTTGTGGGTTTTCCCCCCAAACGAGGACACTTCTGTAAAGTAAAGTCTTCTGTAAAGTAGGACACTATTTGTTTGTTTATATGATACATTTATATTCTGCCTTTCCACCAAGGATGCTCTTCAGCCAGTAGGCAGAGCTTTCTGTTCAGATTTTTGGCAACAGATTGACTGTCTAGGAAGCGGTTTTAAAAATGAATGCCATCTGATGTGATTTTAAATAATTTTTCTTTAATTCTGTGCTTGTTTACTGACCAACATTCTGTTTTATTCCCCAATATGTACCAAGACCCATTAGATGCATGCATGGTTGTTCCTTTCAAAAGTTGTACGAACAGTCGTTCACATGCGTAAGCCCTGCTTTTTCAACAGCTTGTTCTCTGGCTTACATAACTGAAAACTGCAGATGTTGGAGCAATGTGCTCATTGCTTTCCATTTGCTGATAGGATTTTGCCCAATAGCTTGCAAAGCTTTTAAAATACCATTTGATTCACAGTTGAGGACTGGAATAAAATTAACAGTTCAAGCCCTAACCAAGGACCTAAGAGCTGTTAGTGTTAAGGTAATGTCTGAGTATATATGCAGTTCCCAGTAGAGGGTGTTTTTTTTTTTTTTTGGAAAGTTATGATGTTCAAGTCTGATAAGTCCCAAATTTCCAAATATCTAGGGCAGGAGTTCTCAATGTTTTAAAGCTGAGGGCCGGGTCATGCTCCCTCAGAAAGCTTCGGGAGCCAGATGCCCATTTTGCCCTTCCTCCACCACATGGAACTTCCTGGTGTGGTGGAGGCTGTTGGTGGGGGCACATAAAATGGTGCTGTGGACTGCATTCCGGCCCATGGGCCGCAGGTTGAGAATCCCTGATCAATTAGGTATTGCTCGAAGGGCTCCGATCACTATGGATACAACAGATTTCTTCCTCCATAGACGCTTGATTTCAATTTGTACATCACAATATTTTGTAATTTTTTCCAGTTGTTTGTCTTCAATTCATGCATCTCCTGGTATAGCAATGTCAAAAACATACCTTCTTCTTTTCCACAACAGTTATATCAAGTGTGTAGTGAGGCAGATGATTGTCTGTCTGTCTGTCTGTGTTGTTGTTGTTGTTGCGGCTGTTGTTGTTGGTTTTTTTTTTGTAGCTGTTGTTTTTGCTGCTGCTGCTGCTGCTGCTACTGCTGTTTGGTAGTTGCAGCATTTGTCTTTCTAATATGGTCAAAACCTCCTTTAGTCCCCTTTTAGAGAGAAAAGAAAGAATATAAATAAAATGAATAAATAACCTGGGTCAGATGAGAACTAGAGTTCCAGCAAGCTCATTAGCAGAAGTGAGTGAGCACAGTGAATAAATCAGAACCATTTTGCATGGGATTGGTGGATGAGACAAAAAAAGGATCAATTGATTTAAGGCTGATTATTTTTCTGACCTTTATGTTGATTGCTAGTGTGGTTTTTGCTCTTTGCTTGATTGCAAGCACTTGCTCTGTTCAAGCACATGATGCAAGAGGAGGGGCTACAGCTGAGCGGAAGCGAGTCCCAACTCATGTGGGAAAGTAATTAGCAGCTGTCCAGTTTATGGGTGCAGACAGAGTTCTTGTGGGCTCATGAGCAGAAGCTCATGAGCAGGTGGACAAACAAGAGTATGTTGTGTGGTTGTTTGGCAGAAGAGCTAATGGAGGAGTTTTGAAGTGTTATGTCACTGCTTTCATAGGAAAAGATATATGGACAGTGAACTGCAACCTTGGTGTTCTTTTTATGCCTAAGGATGTAGAAACCTAAACCTGTGGCAAATAAAAGCCCTGCTATAAAACACTTACCCATGCTATTGTTCATTGGGGAACAATAGCATTGGTAGAGCACATAGCAGCCCCATGAGCTCTACATGGGGCTGCCCTTGATGACCATTCAGAGACTGCAGTTGGTCCAGAATGTGGCAGCCTGCATGGTCGTGGGGTGTAGTCATTTCACCACACCTCGCCACTGCTGCGGGAGCTGCACTGGCTGCCTATATGTCTCCAGGTGTAATTCAATGTGCTGGTTGTCACCTTTAAAGTCCTTCATGGTAGCGGACCAGGATATGTCAGGGACCGTATCATCCCTAGGACATCGATCAGTCTCATGAGAGCAAACTGAGAGGGCATCCTTCTGGTGCCATCTGTTGGGGAAGCTTGCCTATCCAGCACAAGGAAAAGGGCCTTCTCAGTCATAGCCCCCACACTATGGAACCTCCTCCCAGTAGAACTACACCTCCAGGCCCAGTTGCTACTATTAAGGAAAGAATTGAAGATGTGGGTTGCAAAATGGGTCTGGGGGCCTAGATTGTCACAAGCTCCCCTTTATGGCTTGTATGAGGCTTCCCCCCTCCTGCAATTAATTTTTAAAGGTTTTTGTAGATTTTATATTTGTTTTTAGATAATAGATGGCATGGCGGGGGTGGTGGTAATATTGTTATGTTTTTAAGGGGCTTTTTAATTGTTTTATCTGTATATTGGTTTTAACTTGTGTATACCGCCCAGAATCCTTTGGATAGGGCGGTATATAAATATATTAAATTAAATTAATTAAGACGGTCCCAGGGAATTGATTTTCCTGGAAGAGCAGAAAAAGGTGCTTATCTCTGAAGGAAGAAAAGTACCAAATACAGGATGCAAAAATAGCAGTGAATATGACACAGAGAAGCAGGAGTATCTTGATGTATGCTCTGACCTAGTAGATAAATCATTGACATCAGGTCCTCTTCACTGGCAGTGATTATGAGACCCTGCTCATTGATTCTGAGCTGTTGGAACAGGGGTAGCAGATAACACAAATGTTGTCTTGAAAGTTTCAGTGGATAAAAAGTTTCTAGCCATTTGCAAGAGGAGGAAGAGACATGTGATGGCTTTAAAGTGCCATTATAATCCCACCCTCTGTTTTATAAGAAAGGCAAAGCAATGCCTTCTCATAGTTAATAGATCACTACCCAATCAGATCATTTTCTAATGGAAATTCACAGACTTCCCCTTCACATAACAATGTGAATTACCGTATATACTCGAGTATAAGCTGAGTTTTTTAGCCCAAAAATGAGGTCCAAAAAGGGGACTCGGCTTATACACAGGTCAACAACCACAAGGGCTGAAATCAACAAAATGAAATTTAACAGGGATAAGTTCATATTTTGACACCAAACCAAACACATGGTTACAAAATGGGGGATAGTGCACTCAGTAATATTACGAGTGAGAAGGATCTTGGAATTGTTGTAGATTGCAAACTGAATATGAGTCATCCAATGTGTTGTGGTTGCAAAAAAGGACAATGCTATTTTGGGATGATTTAACAGAAGCATAGTTTCCAAGTCCTCCTCTATTTGGCACGGAAAGGAAAAAACTTACATCACTGTGGGCATCTGCTACACACCTCCATGTCAGACTGAAGACTTGGATGATATCTTCATATATGAGATTGTCAAACAATCAAAGAGGAGATATGTAGCAGTAATGGGAGATTTACCTGATATATATTGGAAGTCTGTGAAATCTTCCAAGAATATAAAATCCAATTCCTTATTTGCCTTGCTGACAGTTTCACCCCCAGAAAGCTGAAGGGACATGAATGGAATCAGCAAACCTGGATCTGATCCAGAGGCAAAAACATGAAGCAATGGATTCAAATTAGAAGAGAGCAGATTTGGATGCAATGGACTACTTTGGGAAATGGCAGAATTTTCTTCATTGAAGGTTGGATGACCATGAATGAATGAACGAACAAATGAATATGTCTGTCAGGGATTCTTTGGAAGTGGATTTCTTGCTTTGCTGAAAGTTGGGTTTGGTGATTTTTGGAGTTCTATCATTTTTATGAAAGTAGTTCATTCATTCAATGAATGAAAAAGTGTGTGGTGGCAAGTTCGGATCTTTCCTTCCCCACTTTACCCTTGCAATAATCATGTGAGATATGTGTGTCTGAGGTAATGTGACTAGTGCAGTGTCACTATTGAGTGTCATGGCCAAGAAGGAATATGAGTCCAGGTTTCAGGAGACCTAGTCCAACAGTCTAACCACTACACACCACATTGGTTGACACATGGCTACCTTAAGCATGTATTGAAGAGATATATCACATGATGCTGTCTGCCAGGCCGCAGTCGGGACACCGCGCCGAAGCTCTCCTGGGCCCCCACCATCGGCCCAGGATGGGAGCCACCTGCGGCAACCGGCCCCGCCTCCCTCTGGCCCTCCACCGACCGGAGGGATAAAGAGACGCCGGGCCGCAGTCGAGACGCCGGGCCGCAGTCGGGACACCGCGCCGAAGCTCTCCTGGGCCCCCACCATCGGCCCAGGATGGGAGCCACCTGCGGCAACCGGCCCCGCCTCCCTCTGGCCCTCCATCGACCGGAGGGATAAAGAGACGCCGGGCCGCAGACGAGATGCCAGGCCGCAGTCGGGACACCGCGCCGAAGCTCTCCTGGGCCCCCACCATCGGCCCAGGATGGGAGCCACCTGCGGCAACCGGCCCCGCCTCCCTCCGGCCCTCCACCGACCGGAGGGATAAAGAGACGCCGGGCCGCAGTCGAGACGCCGGGCCGCAGTCGGGACACCGCGCCGAAGCTCTCCTGGGCCCCCACCATCGGCCCAGGATGGGAGCCACCTGCGGAAACCGGCCCCGCCTCCCTCCGGCCCTCCACCGACCGGAGGGATAAAGAGACGCCGGGCCGCAGACGAGACGCCGGGCCGCAGTCGGGACACCACTACGTCCCCGCCTCCCGAGCCTCGGAGGGCTCAAATGACGCTGCCCCGCGCCACCCGAGGACTTAGCCCTCTTTCCCGGTTTGGCATTTGCCACGGGGAAGAGTGGAAGTGAATGCCTTTCCTCTTTTCTTTCTTGCCTCTTATGTTGTATGCTTACTGATTTTGTATCTTTCCCCTCGCTTCTGCCTGCTTTAGGCAGCACGCCCCAATGTAAACCACTTAGAGTCTTCTTTGGAAGAGACAAGCGGTATATAAATTAAAACTTTATTATTATTATTATTATTATTTATTTGTTCCATATTGTGCTAAAGGTTGGGTGGGAATAGATAACAACTCTATAGATACTTGTTAAATTCATTGCTATATTCAATATGGTAAACAACTCTATAGATACTTGTTAAATTCATTGCTACATTCAATATGGTATGTCTTCATTCAGCAATCCTAATAGCCTATTTCTTTCCACAGAAAAGTTGTACATGCTTCGTTTTTTAAAACCAACAGACTTTAGTGCTTATTTGTGGCTGAATTGGGGCCAGTGTAAGTAAAGAGACTGGCCTTGTCAAAGGAGAAAATGTTGATTTTTGTTAGCAATTGAAGGAAAGATCTCATGTAGTTCATGAGGTCAAAAGGCCTGTGTGTTTGGCAGCTTGGAGAGGTGGACTCATGCTCCCTCTTCTTCTCATGTGGGCTTGATTTAGAGGTTGATATTGGAGCTGAAAGGAGACTTTCCATTGACTTCAAAGGCCTCTGGACTAGGCTGCTGTGTAGTCATTGTATCAGTGGCCTGAATTCATTTCAGGTTGGCACTCAGTCAGCACAGCTGACTGCTGATCTGTTACAGATGCAGCAAAGTGGATTGATGCAAGCCACTCTCTGATCTAATATCCACAGTGAGAATGAAATGACATGCCAGGCCTATGTGCAGAATATTGGGCCATCTTCAGGCATTTAACTGTTCAGAGAGATTTTCCCAAGGCAACAAGGCAAGGAGATCAAGCTGTCAATGGGCCTCAAGTTCTAGTGCCTTTCATAGATGGATAAGGGGATCAAGTACACAGCATTTGCAGGAAAGGAAAGCTCTTTCTGAGAGGTTAACTTCAGAGAGCCACCATTAAATTTTCAGTTTCTTTGAAGACATCAGCCAGGCTCCTGCAAACTTGAAACAAGGTTTACAGTAGAATGTCATACATTCTGAGGCACTTTGACAGTTCTTGCACTTCTCAGACTAGTAGAGCTGAATGAGGTCCTGGTATAAAAGAGGAATTGTACCATAATATCACAGCAGTCTTATTTCATGAAATAAAGAGGTGACTGATTCTTGGGAGACAAGCTATGAGAAATCTGAGGAACATAATTAAAAGTAGGGAGATCACCTTGCAAACACAAGTCCACATAGTCAAAGAAATGGTATTCCCGGTGGTAATGTATGGGTGTGACAGCAGGACCATGAGGAAAGCTGAGCGCAGAAGAATAGATGCCTTTGAAATGTGGTGATGTAAGAGACTTTTGAGAGAGCACTAGACAGCAAGGAGAACAAATAGGTCAATCAACCCTGACTGCTCCTTGAAAAGTCAAATAATGAAGATGAAGCTAAAGTACTTTGGACATCAAATGAGAAGAGAGGATTCACTTGAAATAGCCTTGATGCTGGGAAAGGTAGAGGGCCAAATAAGAATAGAGCAGCAGAAAATGAAATGGCTAGATGGTATTGTGGATGCAATGGGCACAGAGCTGGGTGGGTTAAGGAGAAGGGTGGAGGATAGAGATGCCTGGCGGGCAATGATCCATGGGGTCGCAAAGGGTCAGAATCGACTGTGTAACTGAACAACAAAAAATCACAGCAGTCTGAACACAATGATGTTGGCTGATTTATGAAACTAAGTAGCAGTGGGTCAGGTTAGTACGAGATCACTGAGTAATGCCAAAGATGACCAAGTAGAGATCAGAAATCATTTTCTTTCTGCAGAGTCACTGCCAGTCACAGTTGACATTACTGAACCTAACCAGGGGAGGTGCACTCTAACCTGATGCCACATATTCAGATACTAGTTTCATTGATATCCTATCTTTTCTCTAAAGTCAAGGCAAAGTCTATGGTTCTCCTCCCCTATTAGATATCTCCGATAAACATATGGTGATTCAATCTGATGGGATGTTTCAAGCTCAGCCGCAGGAGGGAATTAATATGTAATAGCTATCATGCCTTGCACCAAGACCCAATTATTTTAGTGGAAGAAGGTAAACTCATACTAAGACTGAAATCCTGTTGCTTTCTTATGCATGCAGAAGGCCAATGTTGTGACCTTAAGTGGATTCCAGCTGGCAATTAACAAGTACCTTCTGGGATTCTTGAGAAAGCATGCAGCCAGCAGGCCCACATTCCCCCGAGGATCCAAGCAGCAGCCTGTTAATTGCCAACTGGAAGGCAGTGAATATTCTGCTGTTTGCCTTCTGCCTGTATAACAAAGCAACAGGATTTCAGTTCATATGTAGCAACTTGTTTCAACATGCCTCTTTAGCCTGGTTCAGTCATTCTTATCTGTAAACATGCAAGAAAAAAGGGAATATGCTAACCTTTCCTCTTCTTCCTCTGTTTCTGTATCCACAGGTAGAGAGCAACATGCTTTAAACAAGAAGCTTCCACTGTCTTTAGAGGCTGCTTCTGTGAATTAGAACCCTGGTTTTCTAAGTTTTCAACCGAGATGAATAGTCTCCATCAACAGTGGAGAGCCTTTGCTTCAGACCCATTGCCCTTCATACCTGTATGTTAAGGAAAACAAAAGTAATGGAATAAAAGGATAGAGCTAGCATTCTTATCTTATGTATTTATGATGGCTTTTGTTGTTCAGTCGCAGTCGATTTCAGCCATTTGCGACCCTATGGACCATTGTCCTCCAGGCACCTGTGTCCTCCACCATCCTCCTCAACCCATCCAGCTCTGTGCCCACTGTATCTACAATACCATCTAGCCGTCTCATTTATTGGCTGCCCCTTCTTCTTTTGCCCTCTACCTTTCCTAACATCAAGGCTTTCTCAAGTGAATCCTCTCTTCTTATTTGATGTCCAATGTGGGAATCTGTCTGGTTTAAAACTGCCTTAACCTGCCTGCATTGCCTTTCTGTGTTTTTCTGAGTCAATGCTTGCTTTGGTACATGCGCAGACAGTGTGAAAAATGCTGATTCACCCTCATATATGGGTCGGAGATTCTGATAGGCTGATGTGTGTGTGACTCATGTATCATATACTCTGTTTAATAAAGAGACACCATGAATCCTTTGTTAAGCTCTAACGATTGCAGCTGTGTAATTCATTCTATCTCTGTTTCTTCTCTATTCTTCCTAATGGAGCTGGCCTTCATTAGAATTCCTAATTCTGCCTGTGTTTATCTGTGGCTATAGATTGCTCTGCTTCAGGCTGATAAAATCTCTATAGTCCAAAGTACTTCAGCTTCATCTTTACTATTTGACCTTCTAAGGAGCGCTCAGGGATGATTTCTTCTAAGATTGACCTATTTGTTCTCCTTGCTGTCCAGGGGACCCTCAAAACTCTCCTCCAACACCACATTTCAAAGGCATCTATTCTTCTGTGCTCAGCCTTCCTAATGGTCCAGCTCTCACAACCATACACCACCACTGGGAATACCATTATTTTGACTATATGAATTTTTGTTTGCAATGTGATGTCTCTACTTTTCACTATATTCCCCAGGTTTCTCATAGCTTGTCTCCCCAGAATCAGTCGCCTTTTTATTTCATTGCTGCAGTCACCATCTGCAGTGATCATAGATCCTAAGAAAGTAAAATCTGTCACTGCTTCTACTTCTTCCCCATCTATTTTCCAGGGACTGATCAGGCCTGTTGCCATTACTGTATCTTGGTTTTCTTGATATTGATTCTCAAGCCAGCTTTTGCACTCTCTTCTTTCAACCTAAGCAGCAGCTTCTTTAGGTCTTCCTCACTTTCTGCCATTAGGGTGATATCATCTGCATATCTCACATTGTTGATGTTTCTCCCAGCAATTTTGATCCCATATTGTGATTCCTCCATCCCTGCATTGTGAATTATGTGCTCTGTGTATAAGTTGAATAAGCAAGGTGATAAAATGCAGCCTTGTCTTACCTAATACTTTTGTAAACATACAATTGTCATGAACCAGAAGACAGTGGACAATCAGAAATCTCTAATATGAGTCCACCATGTATCCATCTTGTTACTTCTACCCCCTGCATACATTGTTATACAAGGATCTCGTACTTGTTATCCTATTGACAAAACAATGTCTGTGGAAGATGATGATATCATCAGCAAGGGTAACTTTTGGTATTTAAAAACATCCTACCTCTGTCCTGTGGCTTTTCAAAATCCTGAGTAAATTCATGCTATTGTGAAAAATCCAAAGGAGCCACAGGACAGAAGGAATTGGTCTTTTAATCACAGGAAGTCATTCCTAGCTGGTGGTTGTCATCCAGTGTGAATGTTTTTCAGTTATTAAAGACTTCCTATTTCTGTCCTGTAGATCCTGCTGCCTCACAGGATGAAATGGGATACACAGAAGTTGGAAAATCCACCAAATGGAAGTAGGTATCAGGGACGTAGGGGGAGGAAAATGCCTCACAAAGGCTTCATTGGGCACCCAGAACTTCTTGGGAACACCCGGCAGGGAGGACCAGAGATCCTGTGACCTGCTGCTTCTATGAGCATACTTCCCCCTAGCCCAATTCGCTGGGGGACAGGGTATATGGCAGGTAATAATATTCCGTGGCTGAAGCTAAGCTTCCAAATACTGCTTACTCTTCCCTTCCCATAGACAGAGTAATCTCCTCTCACCTCTCCCTTCTGGTGGGGCGACGAGGACCATTGAAGTTACTTCTGGTTGCTCTGGTTGGTTTCCAAGCTGCTTCCTCACATAAAAGGCAGGCACACAAACTACAGGCTTTTTGTAGTTTACTATTGGAAACACAAATACTGGATACAAATATTTCTTACTTACATAAAACATAAAACATAGAAATAAACATAAATATATATCTTGCTAACTTTCTAGCAGGTACCTTCTTAAATGTTAGGGGCTAAAGAGCCCTGCATGGCATAGCTTCTAGTCCCGAAGAGACATCTTGCCAATAAAGTGGCTAAGAGGCAAGGGCTTTGCCCTTGCTCCGGAGTGTGCTTTTGAGTACTAAAATGGAGCCTCTTTTATAGGAAAAGTGGCCCTGGAATGTGATGACCTCATGGGGACTGCACCTATGTTCTCATGAGGAATGAGACAAGTGTACATGCTCATCTTGGTATCTGGCCCCCACCCTTGCATTCCTGAAATGAGTCAACCTGCAGGTGTCTGGGGGTGATTAGTTTGATCGACAGAAGAGGGGCTTCCCTCCCTTGGGATAGCAGGTGTTTCAGTGTTACTCATCAGAAAAGAATATGTTTACAGCATTATCTGCAGGTGCCCCTGGAATTTGTCCAGGACTGGTAAACACATTCCTTATCTTATCTTAACTTTGGCATCAGCATGTCTGGTGAGTGGGGAAAGAATTCTACCACCTGGACATTATGACATCTGGTAATTGACACATCAATGTTAGCTATTGAGAGTTCACTTCTGTGTTAATGGCTCCCAGACAGAAACTTAAAATTAGATCTAATCATTGGGAAGGCGGGAGTCTACTGATTTCTTTCTCAGAGAGGTGAGATTAAAAGAGAGGGCTTTTGCAGTTTAGTGTCGATGCAGAGTTCAGTAAGTACTGCCCCTTTGGGCAAGAATGACCAAATGCTCATGTGGTGCAGCATGTACACTTTTCTGGACAAGCCTTCTACATAAATCAGCTTCCTGTGGTCCTCTGATAAACTAGGCATGCTGGTTGAACAATTCTGGTAGCTGTAATCCAAAAAAAATGACTTTCCCAAGTTGTTCTTAGAGACATATGGTTGTAAAACCATAAAGGGTTTATGGTTGCAACATCAGAGTCAAGTTTGTTCATATAGCCATATCCATATTTAGCTCTTCTTAATTAATCTCTCCTGCCCTTGGGCTTTATGGATAGGTGGTGCCAGCTTTATAGTCAATGGCAACAACATCCCACTGGGAGGAACCCCAGGAGAGCCTCCAAGAAACTGTAGAGGAGGTTGGCTTAATTTCTGTGCATCTTTCTGGCTTGTCCAGATTATGATATCACCCACTTGGACATCTATATCTGTACCTATAAAAAGTGCTCTTAACCGTTGAGTTCGTTCAAAGGCTCCTGCACCAGGCCCAACTGTCCCCGACCTAGCCCTCCGCACTCACCGTAACCCCTGCCTTCCCAATGCCATGGGTTTCCGGTGGTCGCCAGTGGGGCAGCCGCCCCACGAACGTGACAAAAAAAAGAACTATGATTCCCAGAGTCCTCTCTGCTGCGCAACCCCTCAGCCAATCAGGCTGAGGGACGCGAGCGCAGAGGAGGCTGGGAAAGCGTGGTGCAGTGGTTTTAAAAGATAAACTGCACTGGCCCAAGAAAAAGACTTTCAGAGACCCAGCTGGAGCTGGGGAAAGATAAGTGTGGCCGATGAGGTGGGGGGAGACACGGCCCCGGTAACCACACCACCACCCCTGCCCCATCACCTAGCCTCCCCTTCCTAACCTCCGTCAACCACACTTACCCATTGCCAGCTCCAGCTGGGTCTTTGAAAGTCTTTCCCTCCCATCGTGGCCTTCTGCACAGGGAGAAGCACCGGACTGTCCTTCATCTCTGCAGGCAACGTGACAAAGGACAGTCCGGTGCTTCTCCCTACACAGAAGGCCACGGCGGGAGGGAAAGTGTTTCCCAGAGGGAACCGATTCGTCTTCCTAGGAGGATGGAGGCCAAAAGATTCAGCCCCCGTCTTCCAAGGAAGACAAACACCTTAAAAATGGGAGTCAAAGGCCAAGCACAGAGCACTGTTCTTGGCCTCTGTTTCCCACAACCGCCCCATAGCTTGGGGGGGAGGATACCCCCCTCTCCCCCTGAGCTTCAAAAAGACAGCAGGGGAAAAAATTCCCCTACAGCCTCGGAGACCAGGACAAGCCACCGCTGTAGCATGGAGGGAGGGGAAAGAGGATACTCCTCTCTGCCCCGACCCATGCTTTGGCGAGGCAATGGGGAAAAACTATATTTTCCCCCACAGCCTCGAAGGCCTGCCCAGGCCGGCTAATAGCTTGGGGGAGGGGATACCCCCCTCTTTCCCCCCAAACCCAGGCTATGGCAAGGCACCTGCAAGCCCCCCTGTAAAATAAATAAATAAATAAATAAATAAAAGAATCACCCCACCCCACCCCAACGCAAGGATTTAATGCAGCCTGGCCAGCAAGGCAAGGCCACGTTAAACCCTCCCACCCACCCACCCCCACACACACACTAACACACACCCAAAAACAACAAAAAACTCACCTACAGGGAACAACCTAAAAAGATGTCCTCCCTGCACAAATGCCTCCTCCACACTGAATGTTAGTGAATGTAGTCCACCAGAGGGTGCTATTTTTAGTTTTAAAAGACTAAAAATAGCACCCTCTGGTGGACTACATTCACACAAACGCACACACACAACAGTCCTGCCATAATAAAAAATGTTAATGTGTGAGTTGGTGGTTGGAGTGTTTTTATTCCTAGGAGTGGTGGTTGTGCAAAACCAAAACCACCCCAAACCACCAACACACATATTAAAAATGCCCGGCAAGGCCGGGCAAACTATGCTATTATCTATACCTATAAAAAGAGGGGTTAACCGTTGGCTTCATTCAAAGGCTCCAACGCCAAGCCCAACCATCCCCGACCTAGCCTTCCACACTCACCATAACCCCTGCCTTCTCAGTGCCGTGGGGTTTTGGTCATTGCCAGTGGTGCAGCAGCCCCACAAATGGGAACAAAGGAAAAAACTTCAATTCCCAACATCCTCTGTGCCGCGCGGTGCACCTCAGCCAATCAGGCTGAGAGGTGAGAGCTAAAAGAACTTTGGGAACCGCGGCACGCCCAATTGAAATTGAGCTGCAGGAAAAAAACCACTGCACAAATGCAAATAAAACAAACAAAACTCCAAGTCCCAGCATCCTATGCGCTGAGAGCACTTCAGCCAATCAGGCTGAAGAGCGCGAGTGAGCAGAATGCTGAGAAAGCCAGCGTGCAAAAAATAAAATAAAAACACGCCAGCCTCCCACAACGGGAGCGCAAGTCCACCGCACGGCCTCGCAAACAAACACACACAAAACCCACGCCGAGACCACCACCGACCTTCTTTCCCAGAGCAACGGGGAGAAGAGGGACTCCCTCTCCTCCCTGCTACCCCGCCAAAGACATGGCGAGACCACCGCTGGCCTCAAGGTCAGTTGAGCCAGGGTGGGGAAAAACCACCAGCAGGCAGCAGTTCATCAGGGGAAGCACTCTCCCTGGCGAATGACTGACTGCTGCCTTTGTACTTCCGAGGGAGGTAATACAAAAGCAGCAGCCAGCAATCCGCAAGGAAGAGCACCACCCCTTACGGATCGTCGCCTGCCGATCTCCGGTTAGGTAAGCCAGGAGAGAAAGGAGACAGAGAGGAGAGAACCATCGTCAGGCAGATAGCTCTTCTCTGCCTCCTTCTCCCCTGACCTACCTAACGAACTTTACTGGGGGAAGAGCGAGCTGACTGCCAGCTCCTCTTTCCCTCCATTGCTGCATCGAAACCAAAATTCGAAGCAGCAATGGGAAGAAGAGGAACCAACAGGCAGCCCATTCTTCACACAAAAATACACAACAACAACAACAAAACCAAACATTTACCCAAAACTCCAAACACCAAAAATAATAAAACACAAATAAATAAATAAATAAACAAACACATTAACCAACAAAACAATAAACAACAAAGTCCACAAACAAAAACACCCAAAATACCATGAAAGCACAGAAAAAACACCTAACTACAACACAAAAATACCTAACTCAAACAACAAAAATACCACAAATTAAACAAATAATCACAAAAGAAATCAGAAACATAAAAAACAACCAGATATAAACAAAACAATTAAACACATCTAAAACCCCCAAAAAAAAAACCACAAAAGAAGAAACAGAAACACCTACCAGTCCAACACCAAAAAAAACACCAAAAAACAAAACCCAGATTTAAAAAAATCCAGAGAACTCACCAGCACGTCCTCCCTCCATGACTCCAGAACAGAAATGAAAAAACAAAGACTACTTACCAGAAGAAGCCCCACCTAGAGGCCAGGAAAGAAAAAACAAGTCAAACAAAAAGAGAATCCAACACTATTACTAACAGCCCCACCTAGAGGCCACAAGAGTAAAAACAAGTCAGAAAAATAAGAAATACATCCAAATCACAAATAAATCTAATAAAATAGATCAAAAAAGTCACAAACTACAAATGCAAAGCACACCCATCCATGCCACCCTGAAAAAAAACAACCACAAATAAAAATTGCCTGTTTTATATATATATAAAGCAGAGATGTCTGTTTGTAACCGGTTGAAAGGCTCCCACACTGCTGGACCAACCGGGTTGAATTTTTGCACACACCTACCTTGGTGTTGTGAGATCAGCGCAGGGAGTTCCTGTATCCAAATTTGAGGGGTAAGCACCCCAAAATAGGGCAAAATGAACTGTTCATGTGTCCAGTTTGGGGGGCGTTGTGTGCAGGTTCTCCAACGGGAGAACATGTGATGAACCAGTGCTACTGTATGTGTGCACCACAGCCTCGTGGCAGCAATGGCAGCTCCAACGGAGCACCCCCATCAGGAGGTGTGCCAGCGGCAGCAGCAGATGCGCTGTTGGTGACAGAGATGCTCCTACTCCCAGTGGCGTTGGGCTGACCAGAGACCTGGGAGGCTGCCGGGCAGCAGCAGCCACAGCCTTGGCCAAGAAAGAAGATGAAGAAGAACAAACGGCTGCAGCCGCACCAGCGGCACCAGCCACTGCCACCTGCACCGAGTACGCTGCAAGGGTGGCAGCGGCAGAGGAGGCCCAAACCACAGCCTCCCCTTCCGTAACACGGGCCGCCACTGCCGCTGCCACAGAGACCTCAGCAAGGCCTGGTCGACATCATTGTTGGCCCGGCCTACCTTGCCTGATGCTGCAACCTTGGGGGGGGGGATTGCTGGAGTCTGTGACACGCGATATGGCTGCGGAGGCAGCAGATGACCCCTCAGTGAGTCCAGGCAGAGGCAGGGCCAGGCCAGGCAAGGTGCCGCCTAAACGGGATCACACCTCCATGCCCCCAAGACTCCAGCCCGGACTGGTGGTTCCCCTGCCATAACTGAGGCGGGAGCAGTGGAGCAGGCGCTGGGCCGGGCCTAGAAGCCCCAGGAGGCCACAGCGGGAGCCCGGGTAGCAGAAGTGGTGGAGGAGGGAGACCCTCCCTAGGCAGGCAAGGAGGGTGAGGGCCGGGGACTGAAGCGGAGAAACCAGGCTTGAGTTTCTCCTCGGGCCGTGTTGGAAAAATAACCCATCCCTGAATTTCCCACTAATACAGCAACAAACCGCCCGGGGCAGGGCAAAAACAACTAGCCTGTCTGGTGGAGGAGGCAGCTTAATTCCTCAGTCCCAGCAGTGGGGGAGCGGGGAGGCACAGGAAACATTTCATTGGGAAGGTAAACAGGTGTGTGTGTGTGTGTGTGTGTGTGTGTGTGTGTGTGTGTGTGTGTGTGTGTGTGTGCGTGCGTGCGTGCGTGCGTGCGTGTGTGTGGTGATTTTTGGCCCTTAAATGCTTTGTTCCATTCTGAGGTTCCCAAAGCCTTCTCTAGGGCCAATAGGATCCCTAGAGGTCCTCTAACCTTGAAGTAAGAATAGGAAGCTTCCAGTAATTCAAGTTAAATATCCGCACCAGTGGCTGATAATGCCTTCTGGTTACGCAGTGTGAGTGATGCCAAGAGGATTCAAGCCAGTATGTGTTTAATTAATTGTGATTTTAAAGTATTTTTGTAAATTGCCTTGGGTCCATGCACAGGGAGAGAGAAGGATAGAGATTAAATGAACTACTGTATTTCATTGACAGCTTACTGTTAGCTTTGATAAAGAGTAGAATATTTATTCACATGGCTGCTTCTGTCATCTTAAGAGAACAGATCATCTGTTTGTATGATTATATCAGGACATTGCCCTAGAGAACAAGATTTCAAGACAAAATCCAAATGATCAAATTTGTTGCTGAAAGAGCACAGCTTGATTGTTTTAGAACTGATGATAAAAGCTTCAACACTATTTGCCAGGACATGAAACAGTCACTGGGGAACAGAAATCCCAAAGTCCTAAATGTTTAAACTCTGACTTTTCTGTAATATATAACTTTTAAAATTTACTGTCTCTTTTGGTTAGCAACAGTTGTCAATTAAGTCTTAACAGCTGTGAGGAAACGTCTTGCAAATCAACAATCGTTTTGCTGTAGCTACTCTCCCTAAATGCAGAAAACACATGTGCAATAACTCTTTGTGATGTTATCCAACCGCTACTTGTACCAAAGTGATACAGGTAGGAGTATTCAGGGATGCATCTGCCATGAGGCAGAATGAGGTACTTGTCCCAAGCAATAGCTGCTAGGAAGCAGCAGTAAACATCTAGGAGAAGATTGCTCCTCTGCGTGAACTATCTAACATATTTGAAACAAGTGTCACAACACTAGTTGTTGTTGTTGTTCAGTCACACTGTCGATTCTGACCCTTTGCGACCCCATGAACCATTTTCCTCCAGGCACCTCTGACCTCCACCATTCTCCTCAGCCCGCCAAGCTCTGTGCCCATTGTGCCCCAATACCATCTATCCATCTCATATTTGGATGCCCCCTTCTTCTCTTGCCCTCCACCTTTCCCAGCATCAAGGCCTTCTCAAGTGAATCCTCCCTTCTCATTTGATGTCCAAAGTACTTTAGCTTCATCTTCACTATTTGTCCCTCCAATGAACAGTCAGGATTGATTTCCTCCAGTATTGACCTATTTGTTCTCTTTGCTGTCCAAGGGACTCTCAGGACTCTCCTCCAACACCACATCTCAAATGCATCTATTCTTCTGCGCTCAGCCTTCCTAATGGTCCAGCTCTCACACCCATACTTTCCCCATTGGGAATACCATTGCTTTGACTATGCGAATTTTTGTTTTCAAGGTGATGTCTCTGCTTTTCACTATATTCCCCAGGTTTCTCATAGCTTGTCTCCCCATAATCAGTTGTCTTTTTATTTCATGGCTACAGTCTCCATCTGCAGTGATCTAAGATCCCAGGAAAGTAAAATCTGTCACTGCTTCTACTTCTTCCCCATCTATTTTCCAGGGACTGATTGGACCTGTTGCCATTATCTTGGTTTTCTTGGTATTAAGTCTCAAGCCAGCTTTTGCACTCTCCTCCTTCAATCCAATCAAGAGGTTCTTTAGGTCTTCCTCACTTTCTGCCATTAGGGTGGTATTGTCTGCATATCTCAAATTGTTGATGTTTCTCCCAGCAATTTTGATCCCATATTGTGATTCCTCCATACCTGCATTGCGCATTGCAGGCGCACCCCCCAAAAAAGGACTCAGACACCGGTATAAGTGGATAACGGCATTGGGCCACATTTATTGATTCATGCCCTAGTCCGAATTATAAATTTCAATTGGTACTCAGCCAATTATAATTCTTAAGGCAAGCAGGCCGCAGTAACACTGGTAAGGTTCCTCCCAAAATTGCCAATGGCAATTGGCTACAATGTATCCATTTGTATCAATTTGTTTGTTTACAACAAACAAATTGTTGACCGTAGTCAATAAACTAACTACTGACCCCACCCTCTGACGTGTATCCGTAAAATAACGGGGTGATGCATGCTGAATAGCTCGTGCCATCACCCCATTGCCTGGTTCGTCGTTGACCGGACAACGTTAACCAGCTTGTGCCTATCTAGTGTTGGCCAGTCAATTGCGAACCTGCCGGATACCTGTGGGTCATAAATATTTACCTTACCAGTGCTACCCGCCACACGGGGAGGCTAATAAAGACTTGCCGCCCCCCCCCCCCCCAGACCGTCAGCTCGGTCAACAGGCCTGCTTGCAAATCTTCCAAAAAGAGGTGCATACCTCTAGGCGACAGATGGAACCCATCCCCTGTGTAAAGATCACAATTTTGGATACTAATGGTGGGGTGTCGGATGACCCGCCCCAAACCCTTGTCAGCAAAGAACCGGGCTACTGCCCTGTTCACCGAGCGGCGAGCGCGGTCAAGGGCCTGGAGGTTAATACCTCCCCTGTAAGCGTGACGCAGTATGATGTCCGACCATATCAGGGTTGTGGCAGGCCACACATAATGCAAATAAGCCAGGTCACTGCAGATCGTATGTTTTAACGAAAGGCCCGTGACCTGGCCTAAATCATTGCCCCCAAGGTGCAGCACTAGAACATCAGGCGGTTCAGCATCCCTGATGGAGAAAAGGAATGGCAACAGTTCCCGCCATAACATTCCACGCTTACCGTACCACCTGAGACATGCGGATGCACCTAGTCCCAGTTGGGGTCCCCACTCTGTCGCCGCAGTGTACTGCGCTGCCCAGTGCACGTAGCTATGGCCCACCAGCCATACTGCCACCGGTGTGCGTCGACACACAGGGTCTGTAAAGGAAAAAGGAAACAGGACAGTGACTTAACTGGTACTCATAATTGAAGAGGGCGAACATATAATTCAAAACTCTTCGATCCCCACCTCCGCATATGGCGTATATCAGCCCCAGAGTACCCAAATGCAGCCGCAGTAGAAGCAGCTCCTATTCTAAAAGAATGGGTGCCGTAACGAGCCCCGGGGAGGCCAACACTGGACAGTGCCTTACCGGTCACCTACCAAAATTGAAATTTAGTAAGGGGAGACCCATCTTGGTGGCAGAAAAACGGGCCAGGGTGCGTGCCACGCAGTGCAACGA
Organism: Bradypodion ventrale; assembly: GCA_035047345.1. Taxonomy (NCBI): domain Eukaryota; kingdom Metazoa; phylum Chordata; class Lepidosauria; order Squamata; family Chamaeleonidae; genus Bradypodion; species Bradypodion ventrale. The sequence goes on from JAWDJE010000001.1 coordinate 462,119,022, forward strand.
ACTCTTGTAGGGCACCAACCGGACAGATGTCTGCAATGGAGCATCGTAGCAGTCTAACACCACTGCCTACACCGTGCTGATCAACTTTTGAGGACCGCATCCTCAACTGAGCCCACTCATTAGAGACATAGACATCTTCGAGTTCCAGTGCCCTACGAGTCGCATCCGCCTTAGACAGTAGCACCAGCTCACTGATGCGGAGCGCTCCAAAAAAGGCCGCCGTGGTAGCCGCATGAAACAGAGCTGCCTCATACCTGTCAAAACACAGGTCATGCCAGCCTCGTGCAAGGTGGGTAAGGACCCCTGGAGAAATTGGGTGGCGGTTGTCCGGGCGGCGTCCACGTTCCCGTGTCCACCCCTCCAAAACATGTCGTATACGAAAGTCAGTTGTGCTGTCAGCATAACCCCTCCCTTTGGCCATGAATGCCAGTGCTGGCAGCCTGGATCCTATGGTGCGGGGAGCTAGGCCCTGACCGTGTAAGTAAACCATAAATTGAAGAACATGTGCCACTGGAATGGGCCAAATCTGGGGCAACCGGAATTGCGTACAAAAGGCCTGAAATTGACTGAATGCATGGTGATACGCCTTACGCGTGCGGGGCGCCAGCGACATGCCGATCGCCCGGTTCACCTCTCCTTGCCAAACATCCAAATCACGTCCGGGAGCGGCAAGGGAAATTCCTCTGCGTCCGGAGCCAAGGCGCGGAACCGGGAGATCTGCAGGCGGGAAAAAGCATCAGCAATATCGTTGTTAATACCTGGTACATGTCTGGCCCTGAATAGTACATTGAGGCGTAGGCTGCGCAAAACAAACTGGCACACTAACTCCATGACCCTGGATGATTTAGATGTCTGGGAATTGACAATGTGCACTACCGCAGCATTGTCACACCAGAAATGAACCACTGAATTGGCCCACTCCGCACCCCATAGCATCAAAGCTCCCAGTGTCGGAAAGAACTCGAGGAACGTAAGATCGCGTAAATGATCCGTGCCCCTCCAAGCTGGAGGCCATCGGCCGTAGGCCCACCTCCCCTCGAAGTAAATCCCATAACCCAGGGACCCCGATGCATCCGACTGAACCTGGAACCGAGGGGAGACCAAAAGGTCAGACCTCCAAAATGACACCCCGTTGAAGTCCTTAAGGAACTGAAGCCAAATTAACATGTCAGCCCTCATGCCCTTGTTCAGTCGGACCCTGTGATAGCGCCTGGATAGGCCAGCCATGGCGTCGCACAAGCGTCGAGCAAAAGCTCTGCCAGGTGCGACCACCCTGCAGGCGAAATTAAGGTGACCATGTAGAACTTGGAGCTCACGAAGTGACACCTTGCGTTTGGCCAGTAAGGCCAAAATCAATGCAGTGATCCGGGACACCTTGTCCATGGGTAACCTGGATGCCTGCGAAACCGTGTCAATTTCAATACCCAGAAATGTGAGCTTGGTTGTTGGGCCCTCGGTCTTTTCGGGCACTAAAGGGACACCAAGTTCCTTCATTAGCGTCTGAAATGTGTCAAGGAGACGCGTGCACGTGTCCCAGCCCCGTTCACCCCCGAACAAGAAATCATCGAGGTAGTGGGCTACAGACCGAGACCCAGATCTGCGAACAAAGGCCCACTGAAGGAAAGTGCTAAAGCGTTCAAATGCTGAACAGGAGATGGAGCAGCCAAAAGGCATGGCTTTATCGAAATAAAATTTTTCCTGGAATTTAAAGCCCAATAACTCAAAGTCGCCCAGGTGCACCGGTAACAGACGGAATGCAGACTTAATGTCACACTTCGCCAAAAGTGCACCCGGGCCACAAGAGCGCACCATGCGCAGGGCCTGGTCAAATGATGTATACCTTACCGAACAAAGGTCATCAGGGATGGCATCATTGACCGAATGGCCCGCTGGGTATGACAGATGATGAATTAAACGAAACTCCCCAGGTGTCTTTTTGGGCACCAACCCTAAAGGGGAAACCTTCAGATTGGGGAAGGGGGGGACGTGAAAGGGACCAGCCACCCTACCTGCATTAACCTCCTTAGCAATACTTAGGGCGGCCACCTCCTCCCTGCCCTTAAGGGAAAGTAAATTAGGGGCATCCTGGGGGCACCTCTCCCCCTTGAATGGTATGCGAAATCCCAGCTGGAAACCCTCGAGAAGGTAACCAGTATCTTCCCTCCTCGGGTACGTTGAGAGCCACCACTCGAACATGGCTACATTAACCGGGGAGGGGGCCTTTTTCAGTGACCAGCTCCATCAGTGGCAGGTTTGCCCACTCCTTGTCCACCTCTACCTCTGCCCCATGACCCACCGGCTCGCGGGCACGCGCTGGTGGCGTGGGGGCCAGCGCAAGAGGGACACTCGTGCTTGTATCGGCACTGTTTTCTATTGCACGCACCATTGGCCGAGAAGCTCCAACACAGCAGGCGGGCTGGAACCCCCTGCCCCGCCACCTGGCGGGGAGCCTGAGGTGGAGCGGCTCGCTGGACTGCATGTCCACAATGGTACCTCTCCCCAGGCGCCGGGCGCGTGGGGGTCATGTACAGAAGCCACAGCTTCTGGCAGGGCTCATCCCACCTCATCTCTGGGTGTAGGGGCACTCTCATTCGAAATTCCTCATCGTAAGCCAACCACGATGGGCCAGGGAAATCCACCATTGCCCTGTAAATATTGTCCAAATATTGGACCACAGGAATGGCCAGGTCAGGCCGGGCCCTGAGATACACCGCCATATATATGAGATATGCGGGTAACCAGTTGGCCCATGTGCTTGTGACGACGGGACTGCTCTTTATCCTTTTCATCCTGCCCCTCCCTCTCTTCCTTGGTGAGTTCCCTGTTTAATAGGGAGAAAATATCTACGTACTCTCCCCGCCAAATCTTCTCCTTTGTGGACTGCGCCAAATGATCCCCGAGGGGCAAAGAATACCCGGCTGTTGGCAATGCCGACACCAGTACTGAAGCGATACGGGGCAGCAGGAGAGGGGCCTGAACTGTCCCCGTGGCACCCGCTGCAGTCCCTGGGGCATAAACCCCCCCAGCCAACGTGGGACCTGTATGAGACCAAGCTGCACCCGGGTAAGCCAGGAACTGCTGCCCCCCCCCCGCCCCGACATGACGAGGCCATGGCCACTGGACACTCTCCCCTGAAGTGGAGTGTGGTGTGGGGACATTAGCTTGAACCTGATACTCACTGGGTGCACCCCCATGGGCCGCCCCCACCGGGGGTTCCGGCCCACTGCGGGCGTCGGGGCTCGCGACCGAAATCGTGCCCTGAGGACACATCTGACCACTACCTGACTGTAGTGCCTGTTGTGCGGGGAGCTGCGAGGCCGTGGCGGGCACAGGCCTGTGCGCCTCGAGCAGCTCAACCCGACCGGCCACCTGCTGGAGGGTGGCGGCTGCCGCAGTCACCTGTTGGCAAAAAGGGGCCCCAGATGGCAATGCAGTCCCCACCCCAATGAGGTTGTTGGCTATCCCCAGGGATGCCTCCAGTGCCGCCACGCGGGCCAGTAGGGCATCCACTGTCACAGAGCCCCCTGCATAAAGGGGGCCCAGTGGGCCGGACGCTCCACTGGGCAATGGTCCAGGGCCCACTGTAGAGCCTGGACCCGAGTAGGGCCATGCCCAAAACTGCGGCCCATGATGGGCCGGGGGCAGGCCCTGCTGTGAAACTGCACCCAGCCCTCCTCCCTGGTTGAAGCCCATGGCCAGGGAATGCGGGGCGGGGGCCGAAGGCCCAGTCGCACCATGCCCACCCCCCTGCTCGCAGCCCATGGCCGGCAATTGCGGGCCAGGGGCCGGAGCCCCTGTAGGGCCGGTCTGGGGCTGGATAGCCGCGGGCCACGGCCTGATCTGCCCCATCCCACCGGTCCCGGTGGGTGCCTCCACTAAGGGGGCCTGTTGGGTGGCCACAGTCGCGGTCCTCCGACCCGACTGCTGCCTCCTAGTCGTGCGAACCGAAGTCGCCATAGCCTTCTTCTTAGGAGGCATAGCGATGGGAAGCCGAGAAAAAGAGGCGAAGGGCGCGCTAAGCGTTCTGCAGCCAAAAGAGGCTTCCCCAAAAAGCGAAGAGCGACGGAGCAAAAACTTCTCCTCTCCGTCGCTTTCGGAAAATGGCAGCTCGGCTGCCTCGTGGCCACCCCTTTTAAAGAGGGATGGCCACGCCCCCTAACTACCCGGATGTCTGAGTCCGGGGGGGGCCCCGCAAAGAGCGCAGCGGCCATTTTGGCGCCGCGCTTTCATTATGTGCTCTGTGTATAGATTGAATAAGCAGGGTGATAAAATGCAGCCTTGTCTTACTCCTTTCCCTATTCCAAACCACACTGTCATTCCGTGTTCTGTCCTAACTGTTGCTTCTTGGTTTGTGTACAGATTTCTCAGGAGGCATATGAGGTGCTCTGGTATTCCCATCTCTTTAATTACTTGCCACGTTTTGTTGTGGTCCACACAGTCAAAACACTAGTAATTTGTAGTAAATTTGGAAATGCATGTGCTCATCAGGAAGTTCTCAGAACCAGCATACCCTCAAACCCTACAACGATTATTTTTTTAAAAATACCCACAGAAAACTGGTTGATTCTATGAAAATAGATTTTTAAAAACATGTGTTTAGTAAAGCTAATGTCTCTTAATTTTTCATTCATGATTAACTCATCCTTAAATACTTCTCATAGCAACAGGGACCATTTGCATTAATAAAGTATTTCAGAGGAAAAATCCTTTATTTCCTAGTTGCTGTGAGGATGGTAAAGGTCTCCCTTCCTCAAAAGTCAGTTGTGCCTGACTCTAGGGGACAGTGCTCATCTTCATTTACAGCCAAAGAGTCAGCACTATCTGCTTCTCACACATTTCCATGGTCATGTGGCATAATAAAATGCCAGAGCACATGGAATGGTGCTATCTTTCTGTTGAGTCCGGACAAAGAAGTATTCTAACCAGCAGGATTGTGCAGCACATGAGTCTCGAACTACTGACCTGTCAACCTTCTGGATGTCAAGCTTAGCATCTTAACTACTAAACCACCGTGGACCTCTGTGAGGATTGTAGCAAAGCTTAAATGGAACAGAGAACCATGGGGAGAGGGGAAAATATCCTAGCCTTTGCTAATCAGAAAGTCCTAGTAATTGACCCTCTGAGCTCTGGCTCCACTATATTGCTGAAATGACCTGTTTTCATTGACACTACACTGTTTTAATGAGCACCACGGAAAATTAACCTTGCTGATGTTGCCTTAACACCAATTGGTGTTTATGCAGGAAAAATTTATATCACTTAAAAACAAGCTAAAAGCCTGATGCTATATCAGCATACACAAACAATAAAATTATTACAACTGTTTTGAAAGGTAGACCCATTTCTGGTTCTGCTCTCTTCCTGTTTCTCTCTCAGACCGTCAACATTGAATTAGTGACAGGAAATACACATGTACTTGTTATTCATTTCAGAATGTTTCTAATTGCATGAATTATCAATAAAAGATAAAGAGGTGTCATACCATTAGGAATTTTAGACGTTTCTTCCATGGCCAGCTCCTGACATAAAAGTTGGTAAAGCAAAGCAATTATACTTACTGTATATGTTGCCCCATACTGCTTAGTGCAGTCTCTGAGTGGTTCACAAGTTAATTAGCATTTTCCCCCAACATGCTGGGTACTCATTTTACCAACCTTGGAAGGATGGAAGGCTGAGTCAACCTTGATCCTGGTCAGGATCGAACTCACAATGTTCTAGCTGCAGTACAGCAGTTTAACCACTGTGCCACCAGGGCTCTTAATCTGGTGTTCCAAATCCTTTCAAGAACTTCTGTTTTGTCTTTCTTTCTGCTTTTCTATTTCTATGTTCATCCTTCATTAGAAGCAACAGTTTTTTATACCATTATACCTTATTACTTCAAGAATTATTTACTGTCTGCAATTCTATGCACATTTATGTGGCTGTAAATCTTATTGGACTTGATAGCGCTTACATCAAAGTAGGCATATATAGGCTAATGTCTTCATTCACTTCTGCACTATTAACTGTGATTATTCTTTCATTATCCAGGTGCTTCAAGACACACTCTCTATGTATATACAGTGGTACCTCATACAACAATTTTAATCCGTTCCATGGGGTTTGTTGTTGTACGAAACAATTGCTATACAATACATGCATCATATAGTGATTTTCCCTATGGGATGCATCGTACAACAATCTTTTCGCAAAGTGGTTTTTCCCATTAAAAAAATTGTTATGCAAATTTTTCCATAGAGAAAATTGTTATGTGGGACACCATTTCCCCCCAAAACCTAATTGTTATGCAATTTCGTTGCTGTACGGGGCAATTGTTGTATGAGTTTTCACTGTAGTATTATACTTCCTTAAAAGAAAAATAAGGATTATGGTTATATTGGAGTATTGCATTAATATTTACACTGTTCTTTTAAAAGCACTTCCTTTCTATTCTAAATCCAGATAGTGATATAATCAGTATGCAGTGAGCAACCTGCCCTCTCTTAGTGTGTTGTAGAAGCTCTGAAGTTCTATTAAAGGGAAGATTATTCCATTATGAGAAATTATTTGCTCACCTGCAATAAAAACATAACAGACTAATACAGAGAAATGGAACTGGCCAAAAAGCACTTTCTCATATCTCCTGTTCCAGCTGCAAATGGGAGGGCCAGCTCTATATATGACTGGAACACTTTGCTTTGTTTAAATACCCCAGGGTCCATTGACCTGTACTATGTTACAGAGAATTCCAAGTACAGTACATTTATCCAGACTAATATTGGGATATGGGTGAGGTGCATGTGTCTATGCCAAGAGCTGAATTCTCAAGGCCACATTTTGAAAAGTTAATGTCTTTAAAAAAAAAGGATGGAAAAAACAAAAAAAAAGGAAAGATTACAATTCATGGAATGCCTAGATTTAAAGAAATCTTACATTTCTAGAACCAAGGGTTTCAGAGCAAACTCTAAATAGGGCAAATATCGATCCTTTAAAATTAGTGACCAAATTCTGTTTCTAAGTCACTCTATATTTGACCAAGTAATGACAGGAAGGGTGGATTATAAGCAAACAAACAAACAAAAAAAGCCAGAAAGGTTTTCAGAAGCAATGAAGTGTGAAAACAAGGAAAACATCCAAGATAAGAAAAGCAGATGTAGTTGGACTAGGAAAAATAGGAACAAGTGTTCAGAAAAGGATAGTGAAGTAAGTATGGGAATAAAATGGATGAAATGACTGCTGGGACAAAAATTGCTTGTAAATACTGACAAAACATCGATAACAGAGGCCATGTTTGGGGACACTACAGTTCTGTTCAAGTAGCAAAGCTGGATGGGGGCCAATGGGCTTCGGCTGAATCCCAGCAAGACAGAGTGGCTATGGATAAGGGGCCCCGTGTTATCCAGGGAGCTACCATCTTTGGTACTGGATGGGGCTGTTTTGCCCCAGACAGACCCGGTGCGCAACTTGGGGGTCCTTCTGGACTCGTGGCTGCTGCTAGAAGAATAGGTAGCAGCTGTGGCCAGGAGGGCTTTTGCCCAACTTCGGGTGATTCGCCAGTTGCGCACGCTCCTGGACCTGGGCTCCTTGCTTATGGTCACTCACGCTCTGGTCACTTCCCGACTAGATTATTGTAATGCGCTCTATATGGGGCTCCGCTTGATGACCATTCGGAGGCTGCAGCTGGTCCAGAATGTGGCAGCCCGGGTGGTGATGGGGTGTGGATGATATGCCCGCGCCTCACCGCTACTTCGGGAGCTGCACTGGTTACCAGTTTGTCTCCGGGTGCAATTCAAGGTGCAGGCTTTGACCTTTAAAGCCCTATATGGCAGTGGGCCAGGATACCTTAGAGACCGCATCGTCCCAAGAGTGTCTGCCCGTCCAACCAGAGCGGACCGGAGGGGCTCTCTAATAGTGCCATCAACTAGGGGTGCTCATCTATCCAGCACCCGAAGGAGGGCCTTCTCCGTGTCCGCACCAACTCTCTGGAACCTCCTACCAACAGATCTAAGACTTCAAAGAGAATTGCTGCCCTTCAGGAAAGGATTGAAGACCTGGCTGGCAGGGCAGGTGTGGGGTCCTAATGAGTGGGCGGCATATATAAATATGACTATTAAATTAAATTTAAATTAAAGTGATTGTGGAAACTGGGATTTAAAGGAACAAATGGGAGTAGGAAATAATGATTAAGGAGATGAAGGGAAAGACATTAACCCGATTCTTGTGTCATAGCCTAAACTGTGTAAGGTTCTAAACATGGAGGGGCCAAATATGTATGTATGTTTATCAATATGTATAGTAACATAATTTTTCTATTATAATAGAAATGGTGCCATATATTTGTTCATATGGCAAATACTGGGAAGTCCCAGGGTCTACTTCACACATGGATGTCTATCACTTGAAAACTACAGCATCAAGAGTAAAGATCCATCACACGCAGTGTTTTCCATACCACCTCAGCACTTTTAAATGGAATCAGTATACACATTCAACTGCCAAATCATCAACTGTGGCAAAGTCCAGTAGTGCATACAAATGTTTAAATAAACACTGGGTTTCATCTCCATGAGTACCAAATGATGATCTACAACAGGGGTTCCCAATCTTTTTGTGCTGCACGCCAGATCATGCCCCCTAGACAGCTGAGTGGGCCTGTCACATGGTTCCTCCCTCCGTAAACTCTGCCGTAAAATGCGTTTACGGCTGTAATAAACACATTTAAGAAAGCTGCAGGTGCATTTACAGCAGTGTTTATGGCAGGCACGGGCACATTAATGCTTTCGTGGTTATGTTTTACAGCTTTTGGGCCACATAAAATGGTGCCATGGGCCGGGGCTGGCCCCTGCGCTGTTGGTTGCATGACTGAAGCACTGTCTGGTCAAGTGAAATCTGTCCTGTGCTGTGGCTGTAATGATATCTTTGTAGTTTTTAATTGATTTTGATTTTTTTTTTTTGCAAAGTTAAGGTAAAGGTCACCCTTGTTCGAAAGTCAGTCATATCCTACCATAGGGTGCAATGCTCATCAATGTTTATAGCCAAAGAGCCAGCAGTGCCTGTGTCTATAGATGTTTCCGTGGCCATGTGACAGTCATGACTAGACATCAGAGTGCATGGAATGCTGTTTACCTTCCCACTGAAGTGGCACCTATGTATCTACTTGCAATTTCTTGCTTTTGAACTGGTAGGTTGGCAGGAGCTGTGACAGAGATGGGAGCTCATTCTATTGTGCAGCATTCGAGTCTCAAACTGCTGACCTGCCAACTTTCCAGTCATCAAATTAAGTGTCTTAACTACTTCAGTCCCTTTACAGTCCTTTAATTTATATACTCAACTTTAATATCTTGTAAAATGGTCGGGTATATGATTATCTGATTGTTTTTAAAGTTACGTTTGGTTTTATCTGTTTTTATTTGTTTCACATGTGTGCAAGCTGCTTTGAGTCAAGTGGTTTATTTTACTGTAATTGAAAAGCAAGATATAAATGCAATAAACAATTAATCAATCAATCATATATTAGTGGACCTAGACCTTCTGTTTCCTATACAGCATACCCATGGTGGCTGGTCTGATAGGGCAACTGAGGAACCACACATCATATTAAGGCAACCTTCAACCAGCTGTCTTCTTACCAGGACAGAAAACCAGAGTCCTTTGTGTGTTTGACTCTGCTGTGAGCATGGGTGTGTGAATGAGAGTGAGAGTGAGAGAGAGAGAGAGAGAGAGAGAGAGAGAGAGAGAGAGAGAGAGAGATGGGGCAGCAGACTCAAATGAAAACATTTCTGATTTGAGATCAGGTGTATTTTTCCTCAAATGAATTGTAGAGTACTTTATCTTGTGGAGTAAGGCAGCGTCTGAGGTATACTCCAGAATGGGACTGGATTCCACTGGTGCCATATGAAGGCCAGTCAAATATAGATGAAGGACAAGATGATAAATGAGTCTGTAGGCCAAATGCATGGAAGGAAAAATGAATAAACAGGCAGAATTTAGAATTCTGAGCAGTATTGATTTAAGGAATTGAGTAGAGTGGAACAATGGGAATAGTCAATGTGAGATCAAGGAAGATTAAATTTGTGTGAGTTAAAGAATTTTTTTAAAAATTCTATAGTCCTTTGAAAAGATAAAGACAACAAGCTTCAGACTCTATAGCAATCATGCTAGTCAAGCAATATAAACCTATCACACATTTTTTAAGGAAAGTAAGTACAGTATATGACAGCATCGGTAAAACGGAAAAGAACAAGCCTTTCTCTGCTATCATCAGTTTATTTCACCACTAGAATTTATTCACTAAATATGTAACAGATGAACAACGTCTAACATTAGTCCTACCTATAGTACAATCAAAGAGGTCAAAGGGACCATTTACTTAAGATTCCTAAGTGCCATTCATTTCTAGGCTATTCTAAATTGAACAAACATTGGACATAATCCAGCTGTACACCATGATGTGAATGCATACATTGTTTTCATGAAGTTAAGAGTAACTGCAGATGATCATTCTATATAATATCTGTTATTAATCAGATTAACATTAGTTTCCTTATTTCCGTCAAATGCTGATTTTTGCACAACCAAGTTTTTAATGGAAGTTTGGGTTTATGGCTGCATCATCGCTCTTTCCACAGTTAGTTCACTACAGTTAATAAATACTAAATGAATGTATGCCACTCACTTCACACAATTCTATATTTAAAAAACCTAAACAGTACATTCTACATATCATATGGGAAGCTGGACTAGAATGAACTGAAAGCAAAGAGAAAGTTTGTGGAACATCCCTGATTTAAGATATGTAGATGACACTATATTACTGGTGGAAAGCAATAGTGACTCGAAATAACTCCTGATGAAAGTGAAAGAAGAATGTGCTAAAGCATAACAGCGGTTGAATATTAAGAAGACAAAAATTATGACTATAGAACAACTGAACAACTTTAATGAAGTGATTTATTAAACATTTTGTATACTTCAGTTCAATTATCAAACCAAATAGACTGCAACCAAGAAATCAGATTGATACTTAGGAATGCAGCTATGAAGGAATTGGAAAAGATCATTGAATGTAGGGATTGTGTCACTAAAGAACAAGGCAAAAATTATAAACATGACTTCATTTCTAGTAATTATAAATGAATACTGGGCAGTGAAGAAAACTTACAGGGAAAAGATTCATTTGAAATATGGTGGTGGGGAAGAGCTTTGTTGATGCCCTGGACTGCCAGAAAGTTAGGCAAATGAGTTCTAAATAAAATCAAGTCTGAACTCTCTAGAGATAAAAATGATAAAACGCAGGCTGTCATATATTGGGCACATCATGAGAAGACAAAACTCTCTGGAAAAGACAACGACTTCAGGCATCAGTTTGCAAAAAAATGAGCAGGGTTGCCAATAACAGGATATTTGGAAGATCATTCATTCATCAGGTCACCGTAACTTGTAGATGATTTGACAGCACATAACAACATTCAACAAAACAACCTGTATCTAAGTATAAACTAGGGATATAAAGGGGAAATTGTTTTTTTTTTTTCCCTCGGGAAAATTGGGAAGGGGAAATTGACTGGGGGGACTGGAAAATTTGGGGAAAACACAATTGATGCTTCTACAGTTCATGGTCATGAGTTATTTTGAAACAAAAGCCTTTAGTAGGCTGGGTGCATACCATTCCACATGGTGCAGAGCACCATAAACTTGCATAGGTCATGTGCTAGAGATGTAAACTGTGGGTTCCGCACACACAATTGGCACAGCTGTCCCTGACAGAACCCCGGTTTGGGAGATCACTCCTTTGAGCTGTAAGGTTTTGAGGGGACAGAAATTGGGGAGCGGAATATTTGATATAGCTTGATTCACCTATTGCTGACCTGACAGGCAGCTAGGACAATGGAAAGCTAAAGAACACAGATGGTTAACTCGATATGCATGTAATGGGTAATCTTGCATCCGCAGAAGCCCTAAAGTCTAAGAGTCAACTTCAGCCAGTTGTTTGCCCCCATAACGGGGAACAATGCATGTCCCTGGCAGTTAATTAAGTTAGATAAGAAACTTCCCCCAGTGAAGACTTCCCCAATTAACTTGTGTAAACATGATGTGCAGACTCAGGGCTTCCTCTGTATTGCTACACGCAACGTATGCACGCAGCCAGATTAGGCAAGGATAAAAGCCTCTGATTTGTTTTCATTAAACACTGGTCTTCGCTCCATCTTGCCTCACGTGTCTTGGTTGACCAGTCTCCTCCGGGACCCTCCGGCCCACATTGGGCCCCAATCCAACAGTAAACCTTCCAGGAATTTTGAAAGGAGGGAAGTTTGCTCAAGTAAAGCATGTTGAGTGTAGAGGAAAAAATAAATGCATTTCAAAAAACAATAGATTTTTCCAAAAATGTCATCCTTTTTATTCCTTTGAATATTATATCAGATAGTAGTTGCCAAAATCATTCCATGGCTTATGTTACAAAATGAGGTTTACATATACTGTACCATTAATGAAGTAAAAATATTTATTTTACTAACAAAAATACAAAAATCCATTTAACTGAACTAATGGAATAATTATAATTGGAAATTTTAGGCTAACAAAATTCAATGAGTAAGTGGAAGGATAACAAAGTAACAAGGTTGTTTGTTTTTTTATATTTACTTTACGTTCCCAAAAAACTTCTACATTTTTAATTATTTCCAATCTCATCAGATACATCAAAACTCACCGCACCGTGGGGCCTCCCAGCCCCGGCATCGGTGGGGTCCGTTTGAGGTGAGGAGTTGCTTTTGGGGCCGCAGAGAGGTGAGCCCCAAGTGCGGTGAGTTCTTTCTTTCCCCGCCTCCTCTGGCCGGATGCCGGTCAAGCTCCGTGGGGCCTCCCAGCCCCGGCATTGGTGGGGTCCGTTGGAGGTGGGGAGCCACTTTTGGGACCAGCAGCCGGCTGGAGGAGGCGGGGAAGAAAGAACTCACTGCACCTGGGGCTCACCTCTCCGTGGCCCCAAAAGTGGCTCCCCGCCTTTGGAGATGTAAACTGCATTGAGTCTCCCTTTGGGCAGAGAATTGCTGTACAGTATATAAATAATAATAATAATAATAATAATAATAATAATAATAATAATAATAATAATAATAATAATAATAATAATAATAATAATAATAATAATAATAATAATAATAATAATAATAATTATTATTATTATTATTATTATTATTATTATTATTATTATTATTATTATTATTATTATTATCATCATCATCATCCCCCCCCCGCTGGTGGAGAAATGCACCCCTCTGGCCCCTCTTAAAGATCTGTTAGTTTCCTGTGTTTCTTTGACTTTGCCCTGCAGTTTGTGCTATTACAATGTATCTCTATGGGAACGACGTTATACAAAGCATTGGTGGCAATAATTTGGACATTGTATGAGGCATTGCGGCTAGGATTTTGCATGCCTCATACAAAGTCAGAATTCATACAACGTCCTAACTTGTGGAACCAAGTTTGGACGTTGTATGAGGTATTAGTGTATGTTAAATGAAAAGTGGGATCCCAGGGTAGAGATTAAAAGCAAATGCAAAATCGACCTTCATAAAAATGTGACATTTGTTATGCAGCAGAGATCTAACTCTCGCTACAAAGATCCAAATAGTGAGATGTTACATATTCCCACTGTTGAAATATGGAGTTGAAGCTTGTACATTGACTAAAACATTTGAAAAGAAAATTGAAGCTTTTAAAATGTGGATCTACAGACCTGCTAAGGATATCATGAGTTGACCATGTGACTAATGTTGAAGTCTTGCGTCTTATGGATAAAGATCAAGAACTCTTTAAGACCATTAAACAAAGAAAGCTCCAATACTTTGGGCATATCATGAAGAATTAAAACTCTTTATGCAAGGGAAGATCCTTGGAAAGAAGGGCCCTGGATATAGACAGACTTTGTGGCTAAAGAACCTGAGAGACTAGTGTGGGGTGTCCTTGGAAGAACTGTTCCAAGGAGTTAAGAACAGGAAGACTATTGCCATGATGATAGTCAATATTTGGAACAGGTACAGCACTTGAAGAAGAAGAAGGAAGAATGACAATTTAAAAGAATATGATTTTCCTTATATATTTTTAAAAAATCAACAGACTGTTGCAGCAATTAGACATAGCATCTTTATGGCTGAATACTTGTGAAACTAGACCAGGTCATCCATCTCTGTCTCTAAGCTGTATGAATAAAGAGAACAGAAAAGTTTTGCTTTTGACTACACTTCCTAGAGTTATGGAACAGAGCTTTCTAGTACTCCAAAAGTGATGTTTCCATGTTTTACATAAATCCAACACAAAATGGTAAATTAAAGTTAGGAAATATTTCATTTTTTCCTATAAAATATTTGATGTTCAAAAGCTGAAATTTTCCATTTTAATTTCCCAATCAAGCTAGTTTCTTAATAGAAAATATTGAAACCATGCAGGCTTTCTCCAGACTTGAGGTGGATATCTGCCTCTGAATCAACCACATTAGTAGGCTTAAAACACATGCTATTATGTTGGCAACTCTGCTTCCATGCTTATTTCGTTAATAGTAATAAAGGAAAGAAATATAACCCAAAATAGTAGGCAAAGATGTCATCATTTTGTTTATTCTTCTCCACAGAGAATATAGCTATAACTTGCTGGAGGCACCCATGGCTTTTTTAAAAGTGGAAAATGTCTTTTATCTAACAAAGTATACCATATTTTTCCTTCAATAGGCACACAAACTAAAACTCTTGTATCTCCCCTTCCTCCCATTATAATGTGTTTTCAAGTGCTAACTACGTCAAAGCCATGAACCAGAATGGAAAATCTTTATAAAAATTAATCCACAGACCTGTTGTTATTATTAGCTCAGTTTTATGAGAGGAAAAATTAGCCCAATCTTATGTGAGATGAAATATATATTGTGAAAGCCATACGTTAGCAAAAATCAGTGGGTGGGTGAGTGGTAGGCGGTAGCAAGTGCCACTCTAACTGATTTGTATCCGAATATTAGTTGTACAAATGAAGACCAAGTTGCCCCAGCTGATTTGGATGTGGCCTGTGATTTATTTTCAGGACTCTGCAGATATTTCTGTGTATTTTAATGTTTCCAGATATGGAGGAAAAGATAATGTGAGCATCTAGAAAATAAAAGGGTATAAAGTGGGATTGGAGTGAGGTAGTTCTATGCAGCACTATGCAAGGGATAGCTGGATACAAAAAGATAGATAGATAGATAGATAGATAGATAGATAGATAGATAGATAGATAGATAGATAGATAGATAGATAGATAGATAGATAGATAGATAGATAGATAGATAGATAGATAGATAGATACTGGGGGATTGCATTAAAATGAACTATACAGAAATATTGCATGCAAAAGTCAAGTTTTAGGAGTGAAGTGGCTACACATTAACTAACTTCCTTCCTTCTAAGGGTCTTCACTCAAGGAAAAATATTGCATGCAAAAGTCAAGTTTTAGGAGTGAAGTGGCTACACATTAACTTCCTTCCTTCCTTCCTTCCTTCCTTCCTTCTAAGGGTCTTCACTCAAGGAAAAAGCATGTTGGAATAATGGAACATATCTCCTTGATATCCTGGCTTGCTAAAACATGTATTCATTGCCTACACCAGGGTTCCTCAAAGTTGGCTCTCCAGAGGTTCTTGGGCTTCAATCCCCAGAAGCCCTGATCAGTAGGTGTGCTGATTGGGCTTCTGGAAATTGAAGTCCAAGAACACCTAGACAGCCAAGTTTGAGGAACCATGGCCTAGCCCAAATCAAAGTGCTGCACAGTTGGCACCCATACCTTTGGAACCTACACAGGCAACCATCATAAAAAACAAAAGGTTCTGCAGATAAAGCCCAGAAACAACAAACATTTAAAAATGAAGGCAATAAGAAAATGGCGGTGGGTGGAGTGAAATATGGTCCCTAGCACTATTATGACCTGTCCAATCGACATGCACAAGAGAATCACTCACTCTTCATGTTCACACATACACTGTCATAAGTGTAATGAAGACTCAGTGTAATTGCTTAAAGAAAAAGCAAGAACATGGCTTATCTAATTATGATCTAATAATGATAATGACATGTCTGAACATGAAATAGCTGTTCAGCTGAGTATTTGGTAAATAAACAAATTAGTGCTGTGAGGTCAGCGTGAGCTCTCTCTAAGGTTCAGCAACCAGTGTTTCCAGGAATAATGCTGGTTTTCATTAAAGTTACACTGCCAATTTCCTTCTCCTTTGATGGTGTTTCTTTTTGCCACAGCAACTGGCAAGAAGTATTTTTATGGAAATTTCAGCATTTTTAATCTCAAACAGTACAACAATTAAATAAACTATAAACTATATTTTTGATGGAAAACTAGATGTACAAATGGGGGTGGGTCTTATTTTAGAGGTCAACTAAATTAAAATGACACAAGTCCCTGAGATGAAACAGATGGTCCCCAGGGGACTCATTTAATGTAAAAAAGGCAGTTTCTGCAAAAGTGATCGTGATTTTATTTCTAATTCCTGGTTGATACTGCATGGTCAAATTTCAGAAGTGCTTGGGAGCAGGAAGAGAGTGTAAAGTTGGTTTATCATTTGTTTATGTGGTGAATTTTTATACCACGCATCTGACATTGGCATCAATCTGGGTGATTTACATTAACTTACAAAACAACTAAAAACCTCAACCATCCCACAAAAAGAAAGGTCAGGGCAAAAATATTTTTAAAACACTTTAAAAAGGAAATAGAGACAGATATGATTGAATTTCATCCCGGACACCATCCAAGCAGCTGCATTCTGTAACCACTACACCTTCCATACCATCTTCAGTGGTAGGCCTACATAGAGTGCATTGAATAAACAGTTCTTGAGATTACCAATGCATGAACCAGTGTCACAAGAGACTTCCTATAAGGGAAAGGGCGAAGCTCAGCTATCAGATGAAAAATGGCAGACATGACCACGGTAGATATCTGTTTCTCAATAGAGAGAGCTGAGTCTAGAATAATACCCAGATCCTAAACCTGGTCTTTCAGGGCAAGTGTAACTGCATCAAGTCACAGCCAATTAATGCCCAACCAGTCAAGCATCCTGCCTCAAGAAGAGGATCTCCATCTTGTCTGGATTCAATCTCAACTTGTTAGCCTTCATCCAGTCAATTATTGCTACCAGACAAAAATCCAGCACCTGAATGGCATCCACTTTCCTACTAATGTAAAGGATGATGTATGTTATCCACATATTGATTAAAGCCATTCATGGTAGTGGCATACCTGTCAACTGTGGCTCCAGACAATCCGGGACTTGCACAGAATGGTTCTGCGCAGGTTGCTTTTTACGCATGCGTAAAAGCCTTCTACGCATGCGTAAAAGCAACTTGCGCAGAACCGTTCTGCGCAGCTCACTTCTACGCATGCATAGAAGGCTTTTATGCATGCGTAGAAGGCTTCTTCGATCCCCTCCTGCACAGAAGCCTTATACGCATGCATAGAAGGGTTCTACGCATGCATAGAAGGGTTCTACGCAAGTGTAGAAGGGTTCTACGCATGCGTAGAAGCGAGCTGCACAGAAGGGATGTGCAGTAATGCCTCCCTCCCCCCCGCTGCCAAATTCTGGGGTTTCGGCAGCTCCGGGCGGGAAATGGAGAAAATCGGCACCGAAAAATGGGAAATCCCGGCCAATCCGAGAAGGTTGACAGGTACGGGTAGTGGGCCAGGTTACCTAAGAGACTGCATCGCCCTAAGGGAGTCCGCCCGTCCTACCAGGGCAGACCAGAGAGGGTCCCTCAGTCTTCCATCGGCTAGAGGGGCTCACCTCTCTAGCACAAGGAGAAGGGCCTTCTCTGTGTCCACCCCAACTGTGTCCTGCCAGCATGCTTAAGGCTTCAGTCAGAATTGCTGCCCTTTCGGAAAGGGTTAAAAACCTGGCTGGCAAGGCACATTTGGGGAGCCAACAGGGTATTGACTCCTGCATGTTGGCTCATTTGATGTCACATGTCCTTTCAATGATTGTGGGAAGGGGTGAGTCTTTTTAGACATGGGGTGGTTTTATAAAGAGTTTTTATTGCAGTTTTTGATGGGGTTTTATATTGTAATCTTTTTATATGTTGTACGCCACCCTGAGTTGCCCTGGAGCATGAGGGTGGGATAGAAATCTAAACAAATAAATAAATAAGTAATACGCTGCAAATCTCTGTATGACTTCACCCAGTGGCTTTATATAGATGTTAAATAGCATTGGAGGTATGATTGACTCTTGTGGCACCCCATATGCTGCGCACAAGGGGCCAAAACCATATCCCTAAACTGAACCCTCTGGACACAGTCATTGACTGGTTTAAAGAGCCATGTGAGTCAAAGGTCAAGGAAGGAGGTCATGGCCTTGCCTTGCCTACATAGTCAGGTGTTACAGTTTTAAATAAGTCCAAGACAATAATACAAGATGGTGCTTTGGACTTAACCTATTCATGGAAATCTATTTAGGAACTTGAGATGGTCATTTTGTGCTCACTGTATATACCAACATTAATGTAGACAAAGGAAGTTCATCATACGATAAATAAATAAATAAATTGGCCTTATCAACCTGATTAGGTAAAGGTCTCTCTTGGTGGAAAGCCAGCCTTATCTGACTCTAGGCTTCAGTGCTCATCTCTGTTTATAGCCAAAGAGCCAACACTGTCTGCATCTGTAGATGTTTCTGTAGTCATGTGGCAGGCATGACTAGACACCGGAGTGCACAGAACACTGTTTACCTTCCCACTAAAGTGGTACCAATTTATTTACTTGCAATTTCTTGCTTTCGAACTGCTAGGTTGGCAGGAGCTGGGGCAGAGATGGGAACTCACCTCGTCATGCAGTACTCCGGTCTCAAACTGATCCACCTGATTAACTAAACTAAACTAGGGGTTCTCAATCTACAGCCTGTGAGCTGAATCCAGCCAACGGCACCACCTCTGCCAGCCCACAACCTCGCTCCAGCTGCCGCTACTGCTGCCACTACTTCAGTCTATGTTTCCTTCACTTGGCTTGGCATGTTCCTAAAGGCTTTCCATAGCAGGGCAGATGTTGTAAGGCTTACAACATATGCCCTGCTGTAGAGCACCATTAGGGACATGCCAAGTCAAGTGGAGGAGACAAGGAGGAGGCAGAAGTGGAAGCAGAAGTGGTGGGAACCAGTTGAGTTGAAGCCACGCAGTTCCTCCAGGTCGGTAAGGAGGGAACCAGTGTGTGTGTGTGTGTGTGTGTGTGAGAGAGAGAGAGTGTGTGTGTGTGTGTGGTGGGTGGTTCAGGGTGGTTGTCGTTGGTGGTGGTGGCAGCACTGTGGGTGGAGTGGTGGGTTGGTCCTGCTGCTGCTGGAGGTGGTGTGGGGGGAGTGGGGGGGCTCAGGGTGGTCCCACCACCACAGCTACTAAAGGTGGTGGGACCACCCCGAACCCCCCACTCCCACCATCACCATCACCACTGCTGCACATATCTAGCCCACCAACCATCTGAGGGGGCATGATCCAGCCCCCAGCTTAAAAAGGTTGAGGACCCTTGAACTAAACAAAAATAATAAATGTTCCTTTGGATGACTTCAATCATGGAGTGGAAATGAGCTACAACTTATTTTTTCAGGTGGCCACATCTCATTAAAACAACTATCTGCTCAGTTCCCAGAACACTCTTTAGAGTTCTGTTTGATGTTTAGTGGCTTCACTAATGATCTTGATGTAATAGCTCTCTTTTTAGCAGCCTCACCAATGAGCATGCTATTATACTGTATGTTCTGTTTGCAGGTTTTGCAGTCCTTGAATATTCACTGGACAGTTCTCCATTTGCACTCTAAGCTTCTTTTTTGCTTCATTGCTCACAACTCCTCAGTGAACCATGGTAAAGGCTGAGCTCTGCATCAGAGAGGGCTCTTAGGAGTGATTATATCAACCATACCACTTAGAGACACAGATTTCAAGAAGAGCACTAACCAGATCAGTTAGAATTCTCCTCCCTAGCCCCATATGCATCTAAGAGTCTCCAGGAGTGGACCATCCTTATCAGTCCATTCTCCCCATAGAGGATGATAGGTACTGTTATTCCAAATTTCAGCAATGACCACTGGGGAAGATCCAACACCTTCAGATCACAATCTTTCTGCCCCACCAAAACTACCAGATTTCAGAGTATTACCTGCCATGTGTGTAAGACCCACCAATTGTTGTGATAGCCCTATGGTTTCCATAAACTCAGGAGATGGACCTGAGCCTATCACCTCTGCATGGATATTGAAGTCTGTCAGGAGAAGCAGCTTGGGGGTCAACAACATTACAGAGATTATGTGCCAGCTGCTGTAAGATCCAGGAAAACAAACTTGCCTCTAAACCAGGGGTTGGCAACCTCTAAACCAGGGGTTGGCAACCTATGGCCTGCAGTCTGAATCTGGCCCGTGGCGCCAAATCATCCAGCCCTCACCCTCACCCTCGCTCCAACTGCTGCCACTACTGGAAGTGGCCACTGCCACCAGATGCATTTACGGCAGCCATGGATGACTTTATGACAATATTTATGGCAGGGGGGCGCTCTCAACTGTCTGAGGGAGCGTGACCCAGCCCCTGACTTAAAAAGGTTGCCGATCCCTGCTCTAAACCAACTAAAGTTGCTCAATTCTGCTATTTACATTTACCTGAGAGGAATTCAAAGTACTTTTCCTTTGAGTATACACATATATGATGAAGCTGCAAATTTGAGAGAAGTGATGTCCAAGATCCTGTTGCTTAGCACATTAACTCACACTAGAGAAGGCCCATTGAATTAACGGGGATTTAGTAAATCATCTTTACTTTGGCTCCTTTAAATTAAGAGAATGCATGGAAGAGGTGACTCATTAAATTCTATTGATTTAATGTGCCTACTCCACTGTGATTTACTACACTAAACAACAGGATTTTGGCCACTATCTGTTTTGCCATGAATGTAATCAGCAGGAATTGGTGGTTCCTAAAAAGGGACGATGCCACATTCCATGGTGAAAGGACCACAGGTTGCCAGTATATATGGAGGCATTTCAAGAAATATTTGTGGTGATTTTTCATTCTCCAGAATGCACATAGTGTATCAGCAGACAAAAATACTTTTTTGATATTTCCTTTTGTAATATTCAGTTAGCCACATCCATAATGTTTCAAGTCATACAATAGCTTGTTTACAGGTTTTAGTCAACATTTATTTAGTAGCAGCTAGGGAATGCTGTCCTATTTCTCATTTTACTTATATCCACAAAGCTTAGTAATGTTGAATGTTTGTTTTCTGCATTTTTCACAGCTGGGTATGGGAGTTTTAAAACAATTACTTCATTTATACGCAGAAAGAAGGCAAAATATAACCACAGATTCCAGGAGTTCATTTATTTATTGGGATCAGTAGTAGGAGGAGGTTCACTTCTTTTAAATGAAAAAGGTTTTCTTACATTTTGCTGACTCTATTCCAGAGAAAATTAGCCGTAGTTTGATCTCTGTTTTTACGAGATTTACATTTAAACCTTCACTTATCTAGTCACTGAATGTACTTGATTTCATTTTCACTTTATCCGGAGGTCCCACATGAAGCATTGACCTGTAACACTGCCAATCAGAAAGTTTTTGTTCTTTTTAAACATTAAAGATGGGTCATTGCCTGGTAAAAGTGCATACTTCAACACAGGTTGTCTCAGGAGTTTTTAAAATCCCTACTGTCCAAATAACACAAGGCTCAGTCTGATGATGACAGTGCCATTTCCCCTGTTTCCTCATGTTCTTTGGGGTGGGGTGGGGGGCTGCCTGAGGCTCACTTTTGAGGTTTAATGCTACATTACTTTCTATAGAGAGTTCATTTCCATATCACAGGTTCCCAGGTAATTCCTGTTATTTAGGTCAGGGATTCTCAACCTGTGGCCTGTAAGCCGGATGTGGCCCACAGCACCATTTCACATGGCCCACCACCACCTCCACCACACCAGGAAGTGCCATGTGGTGGAGGAAGGGCAAAATAGTTGTCCAGCCCCCGAAGCTGTCTGAGGGAATGTGACCTGGCTTTAAAAGGTTGAGGCTCAAGAGGCAACATTAGTAGCAGGGGAGTGGATTGTAAGACTTTGTTTTCTACAAATACAATTTCAATGGGACATCTTTGTAGTACAATGCAGACCAGCAAGCCCCATTTCATTTCAGGAGGCATCACAACCACATTCATTTAATATGGAGCTTTCAGCCATTTGGACAAGTACTAAACTGGGGCCTAAGTGTTTTATTGTGGCCTGCATAGAGGGTGACTGCAGCCATGAAATAAAAAGACACTTACTTCTTGGGAGGCAAGCTATGGCAAACTTAGGCAGCATAATAAAAAGTAGAGACATTGCCCTGCCAACAGAAGTCCACATACAGTAGTTAAAGCAATGGTCTTCCCAGTAGTAATGTATGGCTGTGAAAGCTGGACCATAAGGAAGGCTGAGCACAGAAGAATAGACACCTTTGAACCGTGATGCTGAAGAAGACTCTTGAGAGTCCCCTGGACTGCAAGGAAATCAAATCAGTCAATCCTAAAGGAAATCAACCCTGATTGCTCCTTAGAATGACAAATACTGAAGCTGAAGCTCAAGTACTTTGGCCACCAAATGAGAAGAGAGGACTCACTGGAAAAGGCCCTGATGATGGGAAAGATCAAAGGCAAAAGGAGAAGGGGACGGCAAAGGATGAGATGGCTAGATGGCATCGTTGAAACAGTGGGCATAGAGCTGGGTAGACTACAGAGGATGACAGATGATAGAGGAGCCTGGCGTGCTGTGGTCCACAGAGTTGCAAAGGGTCGGACTCAACTGTGCGACTCAACTGTGCGACTAAACAACAATTGCCCCAAATTAAGAAACAGCATAGTGTGGGGCAAGGTTGAGACACCATTTTTCCTTACTTCATAAGAGGTCTGGGATATCTGTGGCCCTTCCAGATGTTAAGGAACTAGTACTCCTTTACTATTGGCTAAGATAGCAGAAACTGATGAGAACTGGAGAACCAGAGATTCTCCGCAGTGGAAATGTACATGTGTATTTTTTATGAACCAGGAAATCTGTGGTTGAAAATTGAGATATTATTAGGGAAGATTGCAGGAAGACTATGTCTGTAATTGAGGGATGGGGGCTAGATGAAAGAAAGAGGAAAACTTAAAATTATTAAGAACAGGCAAGAAGCAAAAGTAAAATGTGACAAAAATGGGGTCAGAATTCTGAATGCAGCTTTTCAGTGACTGTCAAGTGGATAACTGTTACAATAACCAGTGCAAAGAAATAAAAGAGAAGAGCAAAAGAAGAACAAAAGAAGAAGGATAAGAGATTATTCCCAGAAGATCCAAGAAATCAAAGGGAAATTTAGACCTCAATTAGGAATACTGAATGACGAACAGGCAAGCACACTATCTAATGAGGAAAAAATAAAGAGAAGGTTGCAACAATACACTGAAGATCTATAAAGAAGTTATTGTAGAGGAATCCTGTGAAGAAGAATCTGAAGTTCTAAAAAGGAAAATGGAAGCTTCTCTGAAAGCACTAGGGAAAAATAAATCACCAGGCATAGATGGGATACTGATAGAGCTATTTCACGCCATAGAGGCAGAATCTGTCAAAATCCTAATAAGAAGATGCCAAAAGTACTGAAAATAAAACATTGACCCTCAGACTGACAATGTTTAGTATGCATGCCAATTCCCAAGAAAGGAGATACCAAGGAGTGCAATAATTATATTTATGTAAATATATTATGTACAATAGGGCTTCTATACCTTTGAAAACTGTACAAAAGGCAAAAAATAACTACTACAGGGCTTTTGTTTTTGTGTTTGTTTTTAGGTTTCCCTTGCTTGAAAGCAAGTTGTATCCGACTCTAGAGTTCAGTGCTCATCTCTATTTCAAAGCCGAAGAGCCAGCGCTGTCTGCTTCTGCAGATGTTTCCGTGGTCATGTGGCAGGCATGACTAGACACCGAAGTGCACAGAACGCTGTTACCTTCCCACCAAAGTGGTCCCTATTTATCTACTTGCAATTTCTTGCTTTCAAACTGCTAGGTTGGCAGGAGCTGGGACAAAGACGGGAGCTCATTCCGTCCTTCAGTACTCGGGAATCGAACTGCTGACCTCCCGCCTCCCAGTCAGTGTCTTAGGCACTTGAGCCACTGCAGTCCTTGTTTGCTTTTAAGCACACAAATATGCCTTCATGGGAAAAACTATAGCTGTGGGATTTCTGTCTGTTATGGATCTTTTAAAGGCAAAAGAGCCCTGCCATCAAGTAAACATCTACCATGTGACTGGGCTCCTTTGCATGTTTACAGGCTAGTAACAGACCTCCCAAGAGGCAAACATTCCATGAGTACTGTGTAAACACACAAGGAAAATGAATGACATGACTTTGGTGGTTTTCCTATATTTCTGGGACTTATAAAGGAGCAACTGTGGGGGTCGCAGAAGCTACTTCATCCAAAGGACTTAGTCCAGTGTCTCAGTTCCTTTCTGGTGATCTCTTCTTTGAAACCTATGTGCATTTAATTTACAGCAAGCTGTTCAGTGAAATTACAGAATATCTCATTCCAAAGTGGATTGTATGCTGTAGGGTTTTTTCCCCAGGTCGATTCTGTTTTGCAGTTGGCTAGAAACTCAACGGTAAATGTGCATGGATGATGGAGAATATTTTTTGGGGTTTTGGGTTATCTCTTCATTCCCAGCCCCTTCTGAAAGGCTCAAACACCTACAAAGCACCATGAAATGGGACTTTAATTGGTTTTTTTTAGAAGTTAAGACAAAACAGTATTGAGAAAAAGCTTAATCCCTGACATTTGGAAGAAATTATGCAAACTGTGTTTCTAGACTTTCAGAAGATGAGTGGCTGAATTTACACTGCAGGACCCCTTCCCATGAAACATTGCTCCACAAAATCACTTTGGATAATGTTCAACTAAATGCCTTTCTGTTGACTGTAACCTGTGGACTCCTGTTGCTCAGCCACTAAGAATTTACTCCAAGAACTGTTATCAAAGAGCCATATGTAGAAACCTTGAGCTCATATATAAAAGTCTACTAATGGCCTAGTCCCAAGAGAAAGTTTAAATAAGGGCGGGGATGGGGCTGATTTCATGTCTAGTAAATTTACTGGCTTTCAGTGTCTGGAAACAATCCAGATTTACCTTCTGTCCTTGATATGAAGCCAGTATTATAAAGGGGAAAAGGGGGAGGGAACCACCTAGGCATCATCAGTATCAGCCAAGACCTTCTGAAACTCTATTGCTCCCATTAGAGATAATATATAAAATCTCAGCCTGTGTCATTACAAAAGAAACAGTTGGAAGAAGAGTCACACAGGAGCAGTGTGCATAATGCGAAGCTACAACAGTTTATAATAATGAACCAAGCACATAACAGCAGGGAATGACATGTTGATGTCCCCCTTGGTCCTCATTCCTTCGCAGCCATGAACAGTGAGCTTCCAGGGTAGCAAACAGATAGTGTATGTACATCGTTCAGCTGACTCCTGGGATCTTTGTTGAGATTACTGCTTTAATAGAAAAAGAGACAGGAACTCTTGAATAATACTCTACTGCACAGAAATGATCCAAATGCATTGGAGAAGTGGTGAAAGATACCCCAGAGAGGGAAATACAGTAAATTAAGAAGCAAGAGTACCAGAAAAACTCGGGGCCTTGTTTATATACAGTACAGAAGAAGACCTTGAAGGGTTTCCTTTTTACTCCTCAATGTGTTGAGCTTTTCTAGGAACCAACATGAAAGTGATGCCTGCTGTAACATTCTCTCCCTATCTGAGCCAAGCAGCTCCTTGGGGAGCTAAGCCAGGAGATGGGGTTTACTGATGGACTGGAGATGATTTTTTCTCTGGTCTGCACAAGAAGCTAAAAATAGGTTTTCAACTTCTCACTCAGCCTCATACTTTGATGATCTTCCTGGTCCACCAGCCCTGTATGCTTGTGCATTGTTGGATTCATTTGGATTCTTTGCTTTCCATTATACTCAGTCATAACTTGCAGTGGCAAAGTGCAGACCTGAGGCCTCTGCTTTTGTGGGTGTTGTGTATGTAAAGGTATTACTTTAAGAATGTATGAATGTAACCTGACAATGATTACAATGTAACTCAGCTGTTAAAGGAATGCGAGCTAGCTGCCCATAGAGGGCAGCTGCGAGCATTCAGCTCACATGGTTCAAATTCCCCCAATCACCGGCAGCCATGGGAACCTTCCCGCACAAGGAACACCTGGAGAAGATGGGTGTGACTCAGAATGACGTCACGCAGGTAGCAGTCAATGAGCTACCGTGCAACCCTTTTCAAATGTATTACTGCAGTATAAAATGAGCTGTACCTCTGCCATTACCACATGTTCATCCTGACCATCATGAAATAAAGCTGTGTTTTAGCCCTCACTGCGGCTCCTTCTTTGTCTTCTGTGCAAGACACTAAATTGGTGACGAAGGTGGGATCCATGGCGCATCCCAAGATCAAGCCTCACCAGTTCGACATCAGCGATCCCGAGCAATGGGAGCTGTACGAGTGCCAGTTTCGGCATGCCATGGACGCTGCAGGCATCGACGACGAAGGGAAGGTGCGCTCGCACTTCCTAGCCCAGGTGGGGCTGGCCACGCTGCGCATCCTGATGAACTTGGTGGCTCCCCAGAAGGTCGACGCGGTGCCCATTGACCGCATCCTTGCGATACTGAGGGAGCACTTCCAGACACCCATTTCCATTTTTCCAGCCTGGGTCGCGTTCCACAGGCAGGATCAGCGCCCGGGAGAATCCGTATCCGCCTACGCGGTGGCCCTCAGGCTGGCGGCCATCCACTGCCAATAGGAGGACCTGAACATAGCCCTCCGAGACTGCATGCTGTGTGGCCTGTGGGATGAGGAGGTCCAGAGGAAGTTGATGACCCGTGGCCATCGCCTCACATTCAACGAGGTACTGCGAGAGGCCCAAGCGGCCGAGTCGGCGAGGAGCGGGGTCAGAGTTTTTAAGTCCCGAGGGGCCGCACTGGAGAGGGCCAAGTCACCCATGCAAGTGGCCCGGCGGACCTCAGCACAGGTGGCCTGGCGGGGGCCCTGACAGTCCACAGGCACCCCAGCAACCTCCAAGGAATCATCCACGACGCCGGACTCCTGCTCCAGCAAGGACGACGACGTGCAGAGAGTAAAGAAGCACGAAGAAAAGCGCTGAACCAGCGAGCGAGGAAGCCACCATTGCGATGGCTGCGGGGCATCTCACGACCGGACGAGGTGCCCATTCCAGAAGGCCGAGTGCTACAAATGCAGCCGGAAGGGCCACATCGCCAGGGTCTATAGGCGCGGACGAACTGAGGACAAGGGTGCATCGAGACACCCTCAAGCACACCAACGCAAGGCAGCCGGCATCGGAAAGGTCTCAGCCAACGACGACGCGGCAGACGTGAACCGCGTGGGCCTGGAGCACCGGCACTTCTACGTAGAGGTACTGTTACAAGGGGTTCCAGTGAGGATGGAAATAGACTTGGGGTCGTCCTACTCCATCCTGTCCCAGAAGGAGTTCATGCGCATTCCCCCAAATGCGCAGCCCAAGTTGCGGGCCATGAAGTCGTACTTACGGGATGTGCAGGGTTATGGGATCCCAGTGTTGGGGGTGGGGAACTTCATGGTGAAGTTCAAAAATTTCACAGAAAAACTGCCCTTAGTGGTTCTCAAGGGGGAAGATGTTGCCTTTTGGGAACCCAGTGGTTTGCTCCCCTGGGAATTGAACATTAACGCCATAGAGAGTGACCCAATTCGGGACGTGTGCGATGTGCACCCGGACGTTTTCAAGATTTACAAGGCCCCCCCGGTTTCTTTTGAGTTCGACCCAGAAATCCGGCCCATACGTCTCAAGCCAAGAAGAGTTCCCTTCGCCCTCAAGGACAAGATTGAGGTGGAACTGGACAAATTGGTGGGGCAGGGGATTTTAGTTCCAGTTGATTCCGCGGAGTAGGAAACTCCGATTGTTACAGCCTTAAAATCCAACGGGGAGGTCAGGATTTGTGCTGACTACAAATGTACAGTTAACGAGGCCATTCGGCCAAATGCATATCCAGTGCCAGTAGTTAGCCACTTACTGGCCATGTTGCATGGGGGGAGGTGTTTTGCCAAGCTAGACATGGTGCAGGCATACCAGCAGCTCACAGTAACCCCAGCTGCTGCCGCTGCGCAAACTATCATTACGCATAAGGGGGCATTCGAGGTAACATACCTACAGTTCGGCGTAAATTCGGCCCCTGGGATCCAGTCCCTTGTGGAATGCCTTTTAAAGGGGCTTCCAGGCATGCTCCCATATTTTGACAACATTTTGATAACAGCAGGGAGCGAATCAGAACTAGCGAGAAGACTAGATGAGGTCCTCTCTGTATTCGAGAGAGCGGGACTGAGGTTGAGAAGGGACAAATGTGTATTCTTTGCAAGGGAGGTTGAGTTTCTCGGATTCAAGATAACCCCGGAGGGCATCAAGCCATCCGAGTCCAAGGTTGAGGCTGTGCAAAACGCCCTGCGCCCCACAGCGAAACAGGAGCTGCAGTCATTTCTGGGGCTCCTGAATTTTTACCATTCCTTCTTGCCAAGGAAGGCATCCATCGCAGAGCCACTGCAGGGCTACTTAAGAAAGACGCGGTTTGGCGGTGGGGAGATAGGCAGGAGAAAGCATTCAGAGAGCTCAAGGCACTCTTATCCTCGGATGCTGTTCTGACTCATTTCAACCCGAGGAAGCCAGTAGTTTTGGTCTGCGATGCATCACCAGCGGGGGTGGGGGCAGTGCTGTGCCATGTGTTAGAGAGCGGGCGGGAAGCCCCGGTTGCCTTCTATTCCAGGTCACTTTCAAAGGTGGAGCGCAACTACGCGCAGACAGACAGAGAGGCCCTGGCCATAATTGCGGGAACAAAGAAGTTCCACGGTTTCCTATATGGCCATGAGTTCACGATTGTGACTGATCATAAGCCCCTTTTGGGAATTTTTACTACAGGCAAGCCTACCCCACAAATTCTGTCCCCCAGAATGCTACGCTGGGCGATTTTTCCTTAACGCCTACCAGTACGAGCTGGTCCATCGCCCAGGGAAGGAAATCTCCCATGCAGACATGCTGTCCCGATCTCCCCTCCCTAGTTTAGGAGACCCCGAATGCGAGGTAGAGCAGGACCACCAAGTCCTGTTGATCGAGTCTCTCGACTCGCCCCCCATAGTTCCCGAAGACCTCGCCAAAGCCACGGCCACCGACAAAATCCTGTCCCAAGTCAGTTCCTGGGTAAGAAAAGGGTGGCCCACAACTCCCCCCTAGGAGGAATTCAAATCATTTTTCAGGTGCAGAGTAGAGCTTTCCCTTGAAAGGGGCTGCCTTCTCTGGGGCCAGCAGGTAGTCATCCCAGAGAAGTTACGAGCTAAGGTGCTGAGGCTTCTGCATACCAGCCACCCAGGAATAGTGCGTTCCAAAGCACTGGCCAGAAGCTACTTCTGGTGGCCCCAGATAGATGCGGATATAGAGCATTTGGTGAGCACATGCGAGAGCTGCCAGAGCTCTCGGCCTGAGGAGTCCTGGCTGCCCCA
Organism: Bradypodion ventrale; assembly: GCA_035047345.1. Taxonomy (NCBI): domain Eukaryota; kingdom Metazoa; phylum Chordata; class Lepidosauria; order Squamata; family Chamaeleonidae; genus Bradypodion; species Bradypodion ventrale. The sequence continues at coordinate 462,148,578 of JAWDJE010000001.1, forward strand.
TAGGGAATGGGACACGGCCCGCGGGCCGTGGTCTCGAGTACACATCGACTTCGCTAGCCCCTTCCACGGGTCCATGTTTCTGCTGATAGTCGACTCATACTCCAAGTGGTTGGAGGTCATTCCCACCTCTTCTGCTGCAACCGTTAAACAGTTGCACAAGGTGTTCAATTGCTTCGGCCTGCTGGACGTCCTTGTTAGCGATAACACCAGTACCTTCATGTCTGCGGAATTCAAGGCGTTCATCGAGAGGAACGCCATCCGGCATATCACCTCTGCCCTGTTTCACCCTGCCACAAACGGTCAGGTAGAGTGCCAAGTGCACACAACGAAATATGCACTGCAGTGCATGGGTCCCTGTGAGTTGAACCTCCAACTGTGTCAGTTCCTCATCTGTTATAGGGCAACTCCCCTAGCTTCAGGATTGTCGCCGGCTGAGCTCCTCATGCGGAGGAAGCCGGTAACACTTTTTGATCAGTTGGATCCGACCAGGGTGGAGGATGAGGGGAGAAATATAGAGTTAGGAAGCGCCAAAAGTTTTGCAGTAGGGGACCCGGTTCACTGCAGAAATTACGCAACCTCGAGTCCCACGTGGGTTCCAGGAACGGTCATTGAGCAAACAGGGCCAGTGTCTTACAGGGTCAAGACTAGCACAGGTCTACTCTGGAGAAGGCACGCTGACCAACTCAGAAGGTGAGTTACCAGGGAAAGAGAGTCAGTGTTAGGGTCCTCCCCCACCCGCGTAACCCAAGGGGGAGACACGGGGACGTCCTCGGGTACAAATGCATACCCTGGATTCTCAGATGAGGAGGAGGATACTTTGAAAGAGTGGAATGAGCTCAGCCAAGCAGTCGTATGCCCCAAGCGCATATGCAGGAAGACACAATGGTTGAGGGACTTCGTCCCATCCTAGGGGGGAGGAGTGTTGTGTATGTAACTGTAGTACTTTATGAATGTAACCTGACAATGATTACAATGTAACTCAGCTGTTAAAGGAACACGAGCTAGCTGCCCATAGAGGGCAGCTGCAAGCGTTCAGCTCACATGGTTCAAATTCCCCCAATCACCGGCAGCCGCGGGAACCTTCCCACACAAGGAACACCTGGAGAAGATGGCCGTGACTCAGAATGACGTCACGCAGGTAGCAGCCAATGAGCTACCGTGCAACCCTTTTCAAATGTATTACTGCAGTATAAAATGAGCTGTACCTCCGCCATTACCACATGTTCATCCTGACCATCATGAAATAAAGCTGAGTTTTAGCCCTCACTGCGGCTCCTTCTTTGTCTTCCGTGCAAGACACTAAAGTGGGGTTCAGCTCTCCAGTAAACCCACCTCATTTTCTGGCAAAAAAAGGGGAATGGCTGCCTCTGAAAATCTCTAGCGGTGGTTTGTATCACAACTCCTCCCCTTCCCTGCATAAAACACACACAAATGTGTATATTTCAAAACTAGCAGTTGAATTCTACCTACTTCAGTGTGATAGGTATATGTGGCCCTCTGAAAGCATCTCAGGGGATAAAATTGGCCCTTAGATCCATAAAAGTTACCTAACCCTCTCTTGATGGATCTTGAGGGAGAAGCCATCCAGTAGAGGGATAGTTAGATGTTGCACTGGCTTCCTTCCCAGAAGGCACAAGAACTATGCAATGGGTGATGATTCACATCTCTTGTCATCTCACAGTTTCCACATCTGGACTACTGATGTGGAGGTTCATTGGTCAGATGGTGGGTTGTCTACTGCCCCATGTGTTTCTCAGTCACTTTGCTTATCAGCAATAAAGTTGTGGCTTCATTCTAATGAGGCATCTGTTTGGCTGCAGCTAAACAGGTTTGGGAATGGCCATTGCCTGAATAGGAAGCCAACTTACATATTTAATTTAAGCTTCTGATTTTATTTATATCTCACCTTTTCCCTAGGGAAGGGACTTAAGGCACTATGCAACAACAAAAGAAAATGCTTAAAAGTACATTAAATTAAGATATCAGCAATAAAATGCAATTAGATCCAAATGATTGTAAAAACACAATTATTAAAAAAATTACACACCTGATAAAAATATGTTGCATCCCTAAAAACAAGAAACCTGCATGTTATTTGGTGATCAAAGGCAAGCTTTAAAATAGGAAGATTTTTTACCTGGTAGCAGAAGGATTATTTAGCGGGAACCAACCTAGCTCTGCGAGGCAAAGAACTCCATAAGCCAGAACAGCTACCAAGAATTCCTTCTCTCACGTCCTCATCAAAAGTGCCAGAAGTTCAGGGGAGATATTGTCCTTAGAATACTCCAGAGAACCAAACTACACAGGGCTTTATAGTTGTAACTTGTTTCTGCAGTATCTGAATCTGAATATAGACGATCATCATGGGGATCAGCCATGATGACGGTCCTGAGAATATAATCCAGTGACCTTTCATCTGCCTTCTGCATCGCAGCATGATACCCATACCACTGCTCCAGTTCCACGAGTCACTTTCTCTTCCTGAGCCCTTTTGGCACTCAAAGTCCTCATCAGCCCCAGGCCAGTATTGATGAAGCTGCTGGCCTCCATCAAGATGGATTCAAATGGGATTTAATCAACTTGGGGACCATCACCCTTCCCTGTGGACTTCAGCACCCAAGGCCATTAGTCCTAAGGTTTGTCAGGCTACTTAACCACTGCTTGACACTCAGCGTTGAGTCACTGGGAGTATGGTCTACTCTATTAGCATAGCAGGATAACCTGGCCAGACTGGCATAGACATAACTAGCACTTTGAGTTAGGCTTGGAAATGGACTGGCAGCCAGTGAAGATGTGGTAACAGCATGATCTATGTGACTAACCTTTGTCAGCAGTATGACAGCAGTATTTTGAATCAGCTGAAGTTTCCAAACCATTTTCAAAGGCAGCCCCACATAGAGCATGTTACAGTAATCTATATTTCATGTTGGCTGAAGAGCAGGATACAAAGGAAGATAGGCAATAGTATCTTATTATATTTCATTTTCTACTAGGTTTGGGTGGTTCGGATGTTAGTCTGGGGTTTTAAATTTAACTTAATTACCTTCATATCAGCAGAGGATATTATGCCATTTTCTTCTATATTTGTCTGTTTCTTCTATATTTGTCTGTTTCTCCACTAATTTAAATTGATAATTTAAACTGCTAAGAGCCACCTCTGTTCAAACAGAGGAAACAGCTAGAAGCTTCCTGAAACAGGAAGCAGGGGGACAGAGCTACACCAGGCCCTTCCCTGAACTGTGACTCAGAGGGGCGGAGCCACACACAAACAAATAGCAAAGGAAGAATATATTCTTACTATATAGAAAGGTAGTAAACGTGTAAATTTTTGAGGCCCAGAATACTGCACTTGTTAAAATGGATTCTGAGGGAGCAGCTGTAGTTACCTGCAACACTTGTGCCATGTTTGTGATCTTGTCAAACCACATGGAGAACTACACTTGGAGCAAGTACAAGCTGTTTGCACTACTAGAAGAGAAGGTCCAGAAGCTAGAGGCCTGCATATCTAACCATCAACAAATTAAGGAGCTTGAGCTGTTCTTGGACAGAGTGGAGCAGACTATCCTGGACAAAGAAGAGACAGGGCACAGTTCTGAGGAAGAAGTCATTTCACTAACTCAAGAGGTAGATGCATGGAGGAATGTGACTTGAAGAAGTAGAAGGGCAAGGGATCACTCTGAGAGTCTGATCTTAACCTATAAAACCAAGTGTTCACTGTTGGAACTGGCTATAGGTTGCTATGCGTCGCCCTACTGACCCGCACCCACCCTTCGTGCGCACGGCCGAATTGCCTACGCAGGTCAACGAAGGATTTAAAAATCCGGCACGGGGGCCTCAGCCCCACAAACGGCAAGAAAGGGAAAGAACTTCACTTCCCAACATTCCTTGCGCTGCGCCATGCCAGAGCCAATCACGCTGAGAGGCTCTCGCATGGCGCAGCGTTCGGACACGCGCCGCAGCCAATCGAAAGAAACGCATTTTAAAAAAAACCAGCAAAAACACAAACCACCAACCCATAACTACAAGCCCCAGCGTCCTGCGCGCCCACGCAGAACGCTGAGGAAAACGGTGCCCGGAAAATTAAAAAGAAAAACAGCTCACAGGCAAGCGAACACCAGCCGGCTTTCTTTTACTCACCCGCGGCGCCTGAAGCTCCCGAATGGAGTTTCCCCTTTAACATCAGTGGGAGGGGGTGGCGATCCCCCTCTCCGCTGCCTACCCTAGTGTTGGGAGGTTTGTGGGGATAAAAGGACTATATTGCCCCAACCCATCTGGAAACAAAAGATGAGGCAGAGAGGATCGATCCCCCACCACCCCTCCTTAAAAAAACTCCGTCTTTTCTTCTCTTTAAAAACGGAGTTGTTTTAAGGAGGGGTGGGGGTGGGGGATTGATCCTCTCTGCCTGTTCCTCTGTGTCCAGAAGTGTAGGGCCAATATACTCCTTTTATCCCAAAAAACCACCCAACACTAGGGTAGCCAGCGGGGAGGGGGATCGCAGCCCCCACCCACTGATATTAAAGGGGGAGAAACGATCTACTTTCACGATTCCACAAAAACAAAGCACCATAACACACTACAGCTCCCCTCCCCACCACCTAGCCCACCCTTCCTAACCCCCAATGACCATGCCCCCATCCCCACCACGGGCCGGTGGCGTAGATAATCCAATGAGTCCGGCCTGCAAAAAAACCCCCAGCCTAACACCACATGGTATTTCAATGGGCCACCCAGCCACCGAGGCCGGCCCACAGAAATACCCACACCAAAAACACAAACAACAACATTCAAAAAAAAGCAAAAACAATACTAAACATAAAAATTACAAGGAAAATCTTCCACAAACAATAAAAAAACAAGGACAAACACAACCCCCCACCCCCCCACAAATCACAACAAAACCACCCCTAACAAAACAGAGATCACAACTTACCAAGACACGTGCAGCCTCACCGAGAATCAGAATTGAAATGAGAAAAGAACAGGAAAAATACACAGGCCAGGACAAAGTCAACATTAAAACATTACGCAACAGCACCACCAAGTGGCCACAGGAAATATTACACTCAATGAATTCAAATTGATCTCCAACCATCTACAAAAAACATACACTTACACATTTTTTAAAAAATCTTATCCAAAGTACACCTATCACCAAAAACCACATAGGAACACATTATTTTTAAAAATGCAATTATTGGGAAAAAAATATATCAACCTTATCTCTTTTTAAAATCCAAATTTTTAATAACAGTTTAAAACACTACCTACGTATAAAAAAACAATATATTTAAAAAATAACATAACTAATTTAAATACACATACAACAAAAAACATCCAACACCATTGCTCATATTTTTAAAAAAACAAAAACCCCAAAAAAGCCCGGCAACGCCGGGCAACCCTTGCTAGTATTATATAGAATCAATTTGAGGCTCTTTCCCTCATCACACCTGATGAAGAACATACAGAGGAACAACTGGTTCCACCTGAGGATCTCACCTTCATCACACTTGATGAGATTTATTTATATTTATTTATTATTTAGATTTGTATCCCAGTCAACTCGGCACAGGCCAACTCAGAGCGGCTAACAGCAAGTTAACATAAGTACAATGTAACAGTGTGATAATGCAAAAATAAATAATCAATACACTTACAATACAATTACAATAAATTCCACAATACAATAATCAGTACAACAAGTCAAAATATCAACAATCAGTTTATCAAAAGGACATATCCAAAAAACATATCAATAAGCATATCAACAAAACAGTGAAGCCACAGGACATATCAAAAACAATCTAACCAGTAATAGAAAAAGAGACTTGGAAAATCCAGCTGCAGATGAGATAGTGGCAGCTCCAGCGTCTTTTGAGCTCCCTGCCTGGTGGGGGCCAGAGGAATGGGTGCCAGGCGCAGCAGCCTCCGGACCAATGGAATAGGCCCTGGGAGAGGCTCAAGTCTGGTGTCATCTGGAGGTGGGGAATCGCTTTTGGGGCCACGGAAAAGCGAGCCCCAGGTGTGGCCAGTTCTTTCCTCCCCACCTCCTCCTCCAACCGGCTGCCATGTGAGCAGCTGTTTTCAATCCCCGCCGACCGACCGGGCCGGGGGGAGGGCATAGAACTTCAGCGTCCAGGGCTGGTGGCAGCACTTTTGAGGGCGTGCATTACCCTCAGCTGTTTTCACTCCCTGCCGACCGGCCGGGCCAGGGGGATGGCACAGAGCTTCGGCGTCCGGGGCTGGCGGCGGCACTTTTGAGGACGCGCATCACCCTCAGCTGTTTTCACTCCCCGCCAACTGGCTGGGCCGGGGGGAGGGTGCAGAGCTTTGGCGACCAGGTCTGACGGCGGCGCTTTTGAGGGCACGCATAGCCCTCAGCTGTTTTCACTCCCCGCCGACCGGCCGGGGAGATACAGGAAGATAAACAACAGGAACAAACTGAAGTCCTCTCCCTTAATGTAGTTGACAAGGTGCATTTAGATGAACAGATTGCAGGTGAGAGGCTCCTTGTACTAAGTAATTCGATAATTAGAAATACAGAGAGATGGATTTCTGATGCACATGATCTGGTGCAAGATGTTAATGTGACTGGTCCAATAGGAAACAGTGACCACAACTCAATTATGTTTAACTTGATCATAGACCGCAAGTCACTGATAAAATATAACACAGAGACCTTAAATTTACAAAAAGGAAATTTCCCAAAGATGAGGAAACTAGTAAAAAAGAAGCTGAAAGGGAAAATTGAGAGAGTCCAAACACTCCAAGAGGCATGGAGGCTGTTTACAAAAACAATAACAGAGGCCCAATTGGAATGCATACCAAAAAGGAAAAACGGTACTGCCAGGTCCAAGAGGACTCCGATGTGGCTTACGAGAGCTGTTCAGGAAGTGATCAAAAGCAAGAAAAGCTCATTTAGAAGATGGAAGGCTTGTCTGAATAAGGACAGCTGGCAGAAACATAAATTCTGGCAGAACAAATGCAAGGCAACAATCAGGAAAGCAAAGCAAGACTTTGAGGAGCGTATAGCTAAAAACATTCAGAGAAATAACAAAGACTTCTTAAGTACATTAGAAGTAAGAACCCAACTAGGAAGGCCATCAGACCATTAGATGACAATGGAAGGCTATTAAATGGAAGGTTATTAAAGAGGAAACAGAGATTGCAGAGAGACTCAATGAATTCTTTGCTTCAGTATTCACTGAAGAAGACAGAGACCACATGCCCAAAACAGAGCCTGTCTTCGTAGGGAGTGAAAGCGAAGAATTAAGCCAGATAGAAATAACCAGGGAGGAGATCCTTGCATGTCTTGTTAAACTAAACACTAACAAATCACCAGGACCAGATGGCATCCATCCACAAGTTCTCAGGGAACTTGAAGATGAAATTGCTGATCTCCTAGCCAAAATATATAATCTTTCCCTCAAATCAGGCTTTGTGCCTGATGACTGGAAGGTAGCGAATGTAACACCAATTTTCAAAAAAAGGATCCAGGGGTGATCCAGAAAATTACCGACCAGTCCGTTTGACATGTGTCCCAGCTAAAGTGATGGAAACCATCCTAAAAGATAGAATTAATAGGCACATAGAAGAGAAGGCGCTGCTAAAGGAGAGCCAACATGGCTTTTGCAAGGGCAAATCATGCCTCACTGATCTGTTGGAATTTTTTGAGAGTGTCAACAAGCATAAGGGGGATCCAGTTGACATTGTTTATCTGGACTTTCAGAAGGCTTTTGGCAAGGTCCCGCACCAAAGGCTTTTGAATAAACTTACCAGTCATGGAATAAAGGGACAGGTCTTGTCCTGGATCAGCAACTGGCTAAGGGACAGGAAACAGAGGGTAGCACTAAATGGACACTTCTCCAAGTAGATGGAAGTAAAGAGTGGGGTCCCCCAAGGTTCAGTACTGTGACCCCTGCTTTTCAACCTCTTCATAAATGATCTAGAAGTAGGAGTAAAAAGCAAGGCAGCCAAATTTGCTGACAACACTAAATTATACAGGGTAGTGAAAACTGTGAAAGATTGTGAGGAGCTCCAGAGGGATCTCTTGATACTGGGGGAGTGGGCAAAACAGTGGCAAATGAGCTTCACCACTGGTAATTGCAGAGTGATGCACATTGGGGCAAAAAACCCCAACTACATTTATCAACTGATGGGGTCTGAACTCTGCGACAAACCAGGAAAGGGACCTTGGTGTCCTGGTGGACAGCTCAATAAAGATGTCAACCCAGTGTGCCTCGACAGTGAAAAAAAGCAAACTCAATGCTATGGATCATTAGAAAGGGTATAGAAAATAAGTCAGCAAGTGTCATTTTGCCTCTTTATAAATCTATGGTGAGGCCCCATCTGGAATACTGAGTACAATTCTGGTCACCATACCTCCAGAAGGATATCATGGATTTGGAAAAAGTGCAGAGGAGGGCAACCAGAATGATTAGGGGACTGGAATACCTTCCTTTCCATCTGATGCTGCAACGGTTGGGCCTCTTCACTCTTGAATGACGGCATCTAAGAGGTGACTTGATTGAAGTTTATAAAATCATGCATGGTGTGGACAAAGTAGATAAGGAAAAACTGTTTTCCCTATCGCACAACACTAGAACTAGGGTACACTCCATGAAACTTTCGGGTACTAGTTCTCAAAAAAATAAGAGAAAGTACTTTTTCACCCAGAGGATCACTGGTCTATGGAACTCCCTGCCAGAGGAAGTGGTGACAGCTGTCAGTCTTGACAGCTTTAAGAAAGGATTACACAAGTTCATGGGGGACAAGGGTATCAATGGCTATAATTATGGATACCTAAGGACTACCTCTGGGTTGGAGAGATAGGCAGGATATCTCTCAGTGCCATTTCCAGGGAATCCTAAGCAGGTGAAGGCATCTGCTTGGGAATACCCTGAAGCATTCTGTGTGAGACAGAATGCTGTACTGGATGGGCTGTTTCCTGTTCCAGCAAGGCTGTTCTTATGTTCTTAAGATGATGTTATCATAATACAGTATTAAGGTCCTAAATAATTTGGGGTTCTTAAATTTCCCCCTTATACAACAGGCATAATGCTGACTGTTTGATGATGATGCGGTTAGTAATGCCCTTCAATACAAAGTCTAATCTTAGGCCATGACAGAGAGTGCCTGGAGACCTACAGATACGTTTGAACCTGATGGTGCTTACTCATCAGGAGGAGGGGAAACATGTGGGAGTTGGAGGGTTAGGAAACTGGCATATCTTTTTGATTAGAAATCTCATTTGTTTGTGTTGCATCAGAGTTTACAGCATAATCTCATGTTTTAAAGTCTCTGCAGTGGCAAGAAGAGTCCAGGTGCAATAAGGCTCTTCCATTACACAATTAGAAGTGAACCACACATAGGTTGTTTTGGCCAAGTACAATCAATTTCTCTGGGTGAAAGTCTGAAAAATATCTTGCCAACAACAGTCCGCAAGCTACATTTGTTGCTGGATATTTTTGATGCCAAACAGACAATCACCTACTGTGAGGAGAATGCATATTACTCACATTTCATACAACAGTGGGCTAATTCCAATGTTTCTCCTAATGAGAACAAACTCACTGAAATTAATGGCACATAGTGAGATACGAATTATGTGTGCACTATTAATTTCAGTGGATTTTTCTCTTTTGAATTAACATTGAATTTGGCCCAATATCTAGAAATCTGTAGGACATGTTGTTGTGGAGTTTGAATTTCTGGTAAAATCCCTTTTAGATGTGTGTGGTAGAAATACAGCAGGTTAGCAGTTTGATACTCAAGTAATGCATGACGGAATGAGCTCCCGTCTCTACCCCAGCTCCTGCCAACCTAGCAGTTCAAAAGCAAGAAATTGCAAGTAGATAAATAGGGACCACTTAGGTGGGAACATAAACAGTGTTCTGTGCACTCAGGTGTCTAGTCATGCCTGCCACATGTCCATGAAAATGTCTGCAGATGCAGACAGCGCTGTCTCTTCAGCTAAGAAACAGAGATGAGCACTGAACCCTAGAGTTGGATGCGCCTGGCTTTCAAGCAAGGGAGACCTTTACCTTTAGAAATACAGAGCCCCACAGAACAGAATAGCTACAAGTCTCCCAGACACCACCCCTTTCTCTTTATCTGGCACTTCCAGTCTCAATAACTCACTCTGAGACATTTGTAGGAGAAAGAATAAAAATGTTTCTTTATTTACACTTACTTGGTGTTATAGACATTTTTGACTCTGCATGTGCTCTTAAGCAGAGCTGCTGCTAAGGAGAGCCAAACAAAGGAAGTGAGCACTGGTAAGTTTTGCAGTTGGAGTAGAGCTGCTTTAGAGGCCTCTACTAATTTAAATTGATAATTTAAACTGCTGAGAGCCACCTCTGTTCAAACACCTCTGATTACAAACTAGTAACAAAGGAAGAATATAGTCTAACTAGGTAGAAAGGTAGTAAACGTGTACATTTTTGAGGCCCAGAATACTGCACTTGTTAAAATGGATTCTGAGGGAACAGTTGTAGTTACCTGCAATACTTGTGCCATGTTTGTGTTCTTGCCAAAGCATATGGAGAACTACACTTGCAGCAAGTGCAAGCTGGTTGCACTACTAAAAGAGAAGGTCCAGCAGCTAGAGGCCCGCATATCTAACCATCAACAAATTAAGGAGCTTGAGCTGTTCTTGGACAGAGCGGAACAGACTATGCTGGACAAAGTAGAGACAGGGCACAGTTCTGAGGGAGAAGGCCCTTCACTAACTCAGGAGGGAGATGTTTGGAGGAATGTGACTCAAAGGAGGAGAAGAGTAGGGGATCACTCTGAGAGTCTGAAATTACAGAATAAATTTGAGGCTCTTTCCCTCATCACACCTGATGAGGAACACACAGAGGAACAACTAGTTCCACCTGATGATCTCTCTTTCATCACACTTGATGAGATCCAGGAAGATAAACAACAGCAACAAACTGAGGTTCTCTCCCTTAATATGGTTGATGAGGTGCATGTAGATGAACAGATTGCAGGAGAGAGGCTCCTTGTACTAGGCGATTCAATAATTAGAAATACAGAGAAATGGATTTGTGATGCACATGATAACCGCATGGTGACTTGCCTGCCAGGTGCAAAAGTTGCAGACATCACAAGAAATCTAGATAGATTGTTAGAGAGAACTGGGAATGAGCCAGTTGTCATGGTACACGTTGGTACCAATGATGTTGGGAAGGCCAAGCGGTCTGTCCTGGAAGCCAAATTCAGGTTGTTAGGAAGAAGATTGAAGTCCCGGACTTCCAAGGTAGCATTTTCAGAAGTGCTGCCTGTCCCTCGCGCAGGACCTACCAGGCAGGCAGAGCTCAGAAGCCTCAATGCGTGGATGAGGCGGTGGTGTCGAGAGGAGGGTTTCAGATTTGTCAGGAACTGGAGAACATTTTGGGACAAGCCAAATCTGTTCAGGAGGGATGGGTTGCATTTGAACCATGATGGGACCAGATTGCTGGCACTCAACATCAAAAAGGCTGCAGAGCAGCTTTTAAACTGATAACTGGGGGAAAGCCGACAGGAGCTGGGCAGCATCCGGTTTGGAAAAGTGTGTACTTGAGTAGTGAGGAGGATGCAAAATTTACTGAGCAGAGCGAGGAGCTAGTCACTAGCATTCTAGCAGAAGGATGCAAGAGGCAGTCTAACAATGCAACTGGACACAAAAGACTGTGTCAGAAAAGCATATATAAATGCTTGTATACAAATGCCAGAAGCCTCCGGAACAAAATAGGGGAGCTGGAATACTTAGCAATAGATAAGAATATTGATATTATTGGTATCACTGAAACCTGGTGGACGGATGATAACCAATGGGATACAGTTATCCCAGGCTACAAACTGTACAGGAAGGATAGGAAGGGGCAAATGGGAGGTGGTGTGGCCTTGTATGTCAAAGAAGTGATAAAATCGTATGAATTGGAATATCTAGGTGATTTGGAGTCACCATTAGAAGCTCTGTGGGTAAGAGTACCAGGCCACAAGGATGGTCTAACAGTAGGCATATACTATCGGCCTCCGACCCAAACTCTTGAGGGAGACTGGCAGTTGGAGAATGTTGTAAAGGAGGCATCCAAGAAGGGAAGCCTGGTTATAATGGGGGACTTCAATTACCCTCACATAGACTGGGTGAACTGTTGTTCAGCACATGATAAAGAGATAAAGTTCCTAGATATGCTAAATGATTGTTCCCTGGGACAGATGGTTGAAGACCCAACTAGAGGTACAAGAATCCTTGACTTGATCCTGAGTAATACTCAGGATCTGGTGCAAGATGTTAATGTGACTGATCCAATAGGGAACAGTGACCACAACTCAATTATGTTTAACTTGATCATAGACCGCAAGTCACTGACAAAATCTAACACAGAGACCTTACATTTTCAAAAAGGAAATTTCCCAAAGTTGAGGAAACTAGTAAAAAAGAAGCTGAAAGGGAAAATTGAGAGAGTCCAAACACTCCAAGAGGCATGGAGGCTGTTTACAAAAACAATAACAGAGGCTCAATTGGAATGCATACCCAAAAGGAAAAAGGGCACTGCCAGGTCCAAGAGGACTCCAATGTGGCTTACAGGAGCTGTTCGGGAAGTGATCAAGAGCAAGAGAAGCTCATTTAGAAGATGGTAGGCTTGTCCGAATGAGGACAGCAGGCAAAAACATAAATTCTGGCAGAACAAATGCAAGGCAACAATCAGGAAAGCAAAGCAAGACTTTGAGGAGCGTATAGCTAAAAATACTCAGAGAAATAACAAAGACTTCTTTAAGTACATTAGAAGTAAGAACCCAACTAGGAAGGCCATTGGACCATTAGATGACAATGGAAGGCCCGGGGTTATTAAAGAGGAAACAGAGATTGCAGAGAGACTGAATGAATTCTTTGCTTCAGTATTCACTGAAGAAGACAGAGGCCACATGCCCAAAACAGAGCCTATCTACGTAGGGAGGGAAAGCGAAGAATTAAGCCAGATAGAAATAACCAGGGAGGAGGTCCTTGCATGTCTTGTTAAACTAAACACTAACAAATCACCAGGACCAGATGGCATCCATCCACGAGTTCTCAGGGAACTTAAAGATGAAATTGCTGATCTCCTAGCCAAAATATATAATCTTTCCCTCAAATCAGGCTTTGAGCCTGATGACTGAAAGGTAGCGAATGTAACACCATTTTTCAAAAAAGGATCCAGGGGTGATCCAGGGAATTACCGACCTGTCAGTTTGACATGTGTCCCAGGTAAAGTGATGGAAACCATCCTAAAAGATAGAATTAATAGGCACATAGAAGAGAAGGCGCTGCTAAAGGAGAGCCAACATGGCTTTTGCAAGGGCAAATCATGCCTCACTAATCTGTTGGAATTTTTTGAGAGTGTCAACAAGCATGTGGATAAGGGGGATCCAGTTGACATTGCTTATCTGGACTTTCAGAAGGCTTTTGACAAGGTTCCACACCAAAGGCTCTTGAATAAACTTACCAGTCATGGAATAAAGGGACAGGTCTTGTCCTGTATCAGCAACTGGCTAAGGGACAGGAAACAGAGGGTAGCACTAAATGGACACTTCTCCAGGTGGAGGGAAGTAAAGAGTGGGGTCCCCCAAGGTTCAGTACTGGGACCCCTGCTTTTCAACCTCTTCATAAATGATCTAGAGGTAGGAGTAAAAAGCAAGGTAGCCAAATTTGCTGACGACACTAAATTATACAGGGTAGTGAAAACTGTGAGAGATTGTGAGGAGCTCCAGAGGGATCTCTCGACACTTGGGGAGTGGGCAAAACAGTAGCAAATGAGTTTCAACATTAGTAAGTGCAGAGTGATGCATGTTGGGGCAAAGAACCCCAATTACATTTATAAACTGATGGGGTCTGAACTCTCTGCGACAAACCAGGAAAGGGACCTTGGTGTCCTGGTGGACAACTCAATGAAGGTGTCAACCCAGTGTGCCTCAGCAGTGGAAAAAGCAAACTCAATGCTAGGGATCATTAGGAAGGGTATAGAAAATAAGTCAGCAAGTGTCATTTTGCCTCTTTATAAATCTATGGTGAGGCCCCATCTGGAATACTGTGTACAGTTCTGGTCGCCATACCTCCAGAAGGATATTATGGAGCTGGAAAAAGTGCAGAGGAGGGCAACCAGAATGATTAGGGGACTGGAACACCTTCCTTACCATCTGAGGCTGCAACGGTTGGGCCTCTTCACTCTTGAACGACGGCGTCTAAGAGGTGACCTGATTGAAGTTTATACAATCATGCACGGTGTGGACAAAGTAGATAAGGAAAAACTGTTTTCCCTATCGCATAACACTAGAACTAGGGGACACTCCATGAAACTTTTGGGTACTAGTTCTCAAACAAATAAGAGAAAGTACTTTTTCACCCAGAGGATTACTGGTCTATGGAACTCCCTGCCAGAAGAAGTGGTGACAGCTGTCAGTCTTGACAGCTTTAAGAAAGGATTAGACAAGTTCATGGAGGACAAGAGTATCAATGGCTATAATTATGGATACTTAAGGACAACCTCCGGGTTGGAGAGATAGGCAGGATATCTCTCAATATCATTTCCAGGGAATCCTAAGCAGGCATCTGCTTGGGAATACCCTGAAGGAAATGGTGAGCCACTGTGTGAGACAGAATGCTGGACTGGATGGGCTGTGGCCTGTTCCAGCAAGGCTGTTCTTATGTTCTTATGTGCTGTTTTCTTTACTGTATGCATGTTAGCAACCAACAACAACAACAAAAACCCAGCTGGCATTAAACAAAAAGAGAGAGAGAGAACACACATCTTGGCTACAACAACATGTGGGGCTCACTTTATTTCATTACAAACAACTCCACACCATCTTCTCTATGGTCCCTTACATTAGGAGTTGCCTCACAAAATGTCAGTGCAATGATGCCATGCTTTTCCATTCCACACCTTTAATTCCCACTCCCTCTTGTATAGTAACCTTGTATGTGCAAATAACTGGAACTATCACGTTCTACTTTTTTTCCCTCCCTAATTTTTTTCCATGTCAGATGTTATTGTATAATCTCCCCAAAGCAATGGGCCATTCCATTATACTCCATCCACATCAAATCTATACCTATAAGATGGGTTGGGCCGTGCGTGTCCGGAATGCATGTCTGCACACATCCAGCCGATCTCGTATTGAGCCGGCCACACTTACCTTACCTCCTGATCAAGGTCACCGTGGGGGTCCGGGAACCGAGAGTGGGGCCAATGCCCCATGAATGGGGAAAAAACAACCCCAGCGTCCTCTACACCGCAGCATGCCTCAGCCAATCAGGCATGAGGACGAGAGCAGCGAGGAGGTGGGACAGCCGGCACGTGCAACAGAAAAAAAACGCTGTCGAGCACGCATTTCCCCCTTCATCAGCTGCAGCCTCAGCTTCAGGGAGAAGAGGGGCTCCCCATCCTCCCCACTACCCCGCCGGAGATGACAATCAGGCTGCACTTCATCTAAGAATGCGCGTTCCTGGATGAAGTGCGGCCTGACTGTTGTCTGCCTTTTCCCCCATCGTTGTGTCGAAAGCAGATCTCAGACAGCTCCCTGAGACAGCTTTGGGGTCCGGGCAGCCATTTTGCCCTTCCTCCACCACATGGCACTTCCAGATGGGTGGGGTTTAATAATAATAATAATAATAATAATAATAATAATAATAATAATAATAATAATAATAATAATAATAATAATAATAATAATAATAATAATAATAATAATAATAATAATAATAATGGGATTCAAATACGGCAGAACAAGAAGAAGAGTGGACTAGCTGTCATGGATGGGGCTTCTGCAGAATGATACACGTGGTGGTGTGAGACAAAATGTCTTGCGATTCCATACCATACAAGGCATATATTAAAGACGAGAAGGACAAAGATCATTAGGCTGACCCAGAGGAAGGTGGAGAGATAACGTCAAAGAAATAGTACAAGAACACCAAATAATGCCACTGGAAGCTGCTAGAAATTCCAGAACAGGAACCTTGTACTGTATCTCCCTCAACACCTGAAGGGGTAAAAGAGGAAGCAAAGCTGAGAAGAAGGGGGTGTAAGGGATAAGCTGTGTCCCATTGTGTTGAGCTAATAGAGCTGCACTGGCACCCAGTCTCCAGGGCTTCCTGTTAACATGCAAATCATAATAACAGACACTTTGCTAGTTAAACACTGAGCCTGAGGGGAAGTTAAGGACATTTAGCATAATCAAATGCCTCCGGAATCTATGAGTGTCAAACCATGAGAAAATTAAGAGAGGAATATGTTGGATCAAAGGAGAGGATAAGGGGAAACACCTGAAACTAGTCATATCAATCACAGTCAAAAATAAAAAGTTTTCTGATCCCAATCAGATAGCAGTCTTGCAGAGATGCAAAATACTCATACATAGGGGTGTGTACTGCCTTTGGAGAAATATGTAAAAATCAAACTGAATCAGAGGTTTTATGTGTTTCTAGGATGAACAAATCTGGCATTCATGTGCCATGACCAGAAATGGAGAAAGAAAAATTCAAAATAAGCTAAATAGACAGTAATGGAAAAGGAGGGTATTGCCTTTATCATAGGAATTCCCTTTTCTTTATATATTTTAGATGCTTCTGAATTGAAATGCTGTATTATAGCCTTCAACCAGTTCCCCTGAGATTAAAATCCAGGTACAGCTTCCTTAAATCAACAAATGATTTGGATGAATGTAAAAGTACTGTAGAATGGGCATATGGAAGGCTATGGAAAATCAACATTGGATGGAACCAGCAGAGGCGCTTGCACCTGGTTTTAACAAAAATTGGGAAGTCTGGTAATTGCTAAATAGACACTGCAAGGGCACAGCAAGATCTAGAGATACTCTGAATAAATGGGGATACCCAGGGACATCTGCCCTCTGAGATTGCAGAGAGGTGCAGACAATCTCTGCTGACGTTGCAAGTTAAGTGCTGACAAGGATCAAGGTTGACTCAGGAAAGGTAATAGTGTGCCATGCACTCTGGCATCTAGTCATACCTGCCACATGATCATAGAAACATCTGCAGATGCAGACAGTGCTGGATCTTGGGTTGTAAACAGGGATGAGCACCACTCCCTAGTGTTGGACATGACTGGCTTTCAAGCAAGGGAGACCTTTACCCTTACCTAATATTATTATATGCAAGGAGGGGGGAACCAATGCTTAAATAGTTGTGGTTACCTGTTTGGAGACATTCCCCTTCTTTAGACACCTTTTTAAAAAAACTTTTAGACCTTGCACAATACATGAATAACAACTGCTAGTCTTCATAATTGTTATGGTGGGTGCTCAGCCAGCATGGTGGGTGCTCAGCCAGCAGTTGCTATTCGTATGCCAAAGGTCTTAGAAGAGACTTGGGCAGAAGCCCAACAGGTTAATTAAAAACAATGGATTAAAGGAATTGAGGCTGAGGTCTGAAGAGAAGATTTACCCAAAAATAAATAATTAAATCCAATGGAGAAAACAGATAACATAAATAAGTCAGAAGCAAAGGGACAGGCCAATTATTAGTGTGAAAGAAAGACTAGTTTGGTGCATAATTTATGGCTGAACAGCTCTCAGGCACCATTCCACAACTGGAATCAAATTAAAATAAAAAAGTGTTCCAAGTAGCAAACATCTAAGGATGGAACAGTTAATGATGCGGCCTCATTCTGTGCTTTGATGGTGAACGTGAATAATTAATTCTCCTCTCCAACTTCTCTCTGGTTGTTTTCCTATAGAACTATTTTTCTCTGGTTGTTTTCCTATAGAACTATTTTGATTTTTAAAAAAAGTCATTCCATTTATAGTGTGTAGAGGGGTGTTGGAGACATCACCTGACATTTCCATTTGTTTTTACTGTAACCATACACAACAAACACAATGGAGAAAAAAAAATCAAAATGTCTGATTAATTGCTTTATTTGTCCCAGGCGCCATAATGAACACTTACTCCTGTTAAGCATTCACTCCTTTTACCTTCAAACTCTGTTAAGATGACTGGATGCAAAAGAGAGCAAGGTCTCTGTACCTTTAATAATTGCTTAGAATAGAAAATGCCAGCTTTTAATACAAGCTACAATGTCCTCCTCCACACAAGTATTAAAGGGTGCATGAATCCTATCCTTCTTTTCATACAGGTATCCTGTTACTATGTCTTTTAGCAGTGACTAGCAGAGAACCCAGCATTGCCTGGCTGGGGGGGGGGAGCATTGCAGCCCCTTTTCAGGGGAAAGGACCCCAAGGCAGGCTGCCAGTTACCTATGTCGACCACCCTAGATTTTGAAGGTAGGCATGCACACAGTTTCCAGCACAATTGGTGCAGGGGTGTCACTGTATGAGGGAGCCCTGTGATGTCATGGAGCCCCAGATCTGGTCAGCTGGGAATTGGTTGAGCTGTGGTGATGACATCACAATCCCCCCTGATTGGCTTTTCCCCCTTGCTTTTACTCCTGTCGGTGGGGGCGTCCCCTATGCAGATTGATTTATGGGGCATACCCCTCCCAATGGGGCTTGACACCCCCGCAGTGACTGTCTCTTCGGTCCAAGAAATGTATGTGTCAAGTTTCAGCGCGATCAGTGCAGGGGTGTGGATTTGTATAAGGAACATACAGCACCAGACCTTGATTTTAGTTATATAGATTTAGATCACAGCTAAAAGACGTAGTAACAGAAAACCTGATGAACAAATTAAGGTGAGTTGGCCATGTTGCACGCACAAGTGACAATAGATGATGAATTGGTATCTGAGATATAAGCGACTGCAGTGGCTCAATTGGCTAAGATGCTGACTAGAAGGCAGCAAGTCAGCAGTTTGATACTTGAATACTGCAGGACAGAATGAGCTCCCGTCTTTGTCCCAGCTCCTGTCAACCTATCAGTTCGAAAGCAAGAAATTGCAAGTAGATAAATAGAGACCACTTCGGTGGGAAGGTAAACAGTGTTCCGTGCACTCTGGTGTCTAGTCATTCCTGCCACATGACCATGGAAATGTCTGCAGAAGCATACAGTGCTGGCTCTTCGGCTATGAAACAGAGATGAGCACTGAACCCTAGAGTCAGATACAACTGTCTTTCGAGCAAGGGTGACCTCTATCTTTACTTATCTGAGATATGACAAAATACCTAGGGGAAGACTACCTCACAGATTTTCTCAAGAAAAATATTGGACCAACAGGGAGAAGAACTGCCAGGGACAGATCACTATGGACAGAAGTTGTGCAGAATGTCATTGCAGAGCCACCTGCTCATACAAGTACTCCTCACCAAATAATGACTCCAAGGTATCCCAAATTTAATAATTCCTTCTAATAATAAACTCTGCATTCCTGTTGCTTTCTTATGCACACAGGATGATAGCTTGGAATTGAGAGCCTTTTCTATCCTTTGAGTTTCTGTATATGAATTTGAACCGAACCCCTAGAAAATCTGTGTGCCCATTGCAGGCGCACCCCCCAATAAAGGACTCAGACACAAATGAAAGTGGATAACGGCATGGGCCACATTTATTGATTCAAGCCCTAGTCCGAATTATAAATTTCTATTGGTAAAACGACCAATCATAATTCTTAAGGCAAGCAGGCCGAAGTAACACTGGTAAGGTACCACCCAAAATTGCCAACGGCAATTGTTACAATGTATCTATTTGTATCAATTTGTTTGTTGACAACAAACAAATTGTTGACCGTAGTCAATATCTAACTAATGACCCCACCCTCTGACATGTATCCGTAGAATCAGGGGGTGATTCCAGCTGTCTAGTGGTAACCATCACCCCCTTGCCTGGTTCGTCATTGACCGGACAACGTTTAAACAACTTATGCCTATCTAGTGTTGTCCAGTCAATTGCGAACCTGCCGGATACCTGTGGGTCATAAATGTTTACCTTACCAGTGCTACCCGCCCATGTGACCAAAGTCAACAGCAGCACAGAACAAACCCCTATATCAAACCATAGCAACAGTGTGGGATGGGCAAAAAAGCCAGGACTCAAGGGCCAATTGCGAGTCCCAGCCAAAAATTCCCACCCGGCCCCGAAGCGACCAAGAAATCACACTGTTAACTAGGGAGGGGGTGGAGGGGAAAAACTTCTCCGCTCCGTCGCTTCGCAAAATGGCAGCTCGGCTGCCTCATGGCCAGCCCTTTTATTAGGGTGCTGGCCACGCCCCTAACTACCCGGATGCCTTCGTCTGGTGGGGGGCCCCGCAAAGAGTGCGGCGGCCATTTTGGCGCCACGCTTGCATTGCAGGCACCCCCCCCCCAATAAAGGACTCAGACACAAATGAAAGTGGATAACGGCATTGGGCCACATTTATTGATTCATGCCCTAGTCCGAATTATAAATTTCTATTGGTAATTGACCAATCATAATTCTTAAGGCAAGCAGGCCGAAGTAACACTGGTAAGGTACCACCCAAAATTGCCAACGGCAATTGTTACAATGTATCTATTTGTATCAATTTGTTTGTTGACAACAAACAAATTGTTGACCGTAGTCAATATCTAACTAATGACCCCACCCTCTGACGTGTATCCGTAAAATCAGGGGGTGATGCATGCTGTCTAGCTGTAGCCATCACCCCATCGCCTGGTTCGTCGTTGACCGGACAACGTTTAAACAACTTATGCCTATCTAGTGTTGTCCAGTCAATTGCGAACCTGCCGGATACCTGTGGGTCATAAATGTTTACCTTACCAGTGCTACCCGCCACCCGGAGAGGCTTCAATAAAGGCTCGACGCCCTCCCCAAGACCGTCAGCTCGGTCGACAGGCCTGCTCGCCAATCACCCAACAGGAGGTCCATACCTCCTCGCGACAGATGGACCCCATCCCCTGCCTAAAGCCCATAATTTTGTAAACTAATGGCGTGATGACGACTGACCCGCCCCCAGCCCTTGGTCAAAAGGAATCGGGCCACAGCCCTGTTCACCATGCGCCTAGCACGGTCCAGGGCCTGAAGGTCAAAGACTCCCCTATAAGCGTGCCGTGGGACCATATCTGACCAAACAAGGGTTGTGCCGGGCCATACGTAATGTAAGTAGGCGAGGTCACCGCAAATCGCATGCTTCAGCGATAAGCCAGTGACCTGTCCCAAATCATTACCCCCAAGGTGTATGATCAGAATGTCAGGTGGGTCAGCATTCCTTCCCGAAAAGAGGAATGGCAAGAGCTCCCGCCACAACATACCGGGCTTACCGTACCATGTGAGACTTGCGTATGCACCCAGTCCCAGTCGGGGTCCCCAATCTGTCGCCGCAGCGTAACGCGCTGCCCTGTGCACGTAGCTATGGCCCACCAGCCATACTGTCACCGGTGTGATACGACACCTAGGGTCTGTCAAGGAAAAACAGGGAAGGAAGAAATCTGCGGTGACTAAACCGGTACTCACGGCGGGAGCGGGCGAACATAAAACTGGAAACACTGAGAGCCCCACCTCCCCATGCTGCGTATGTCAGCCCCGGAGTACCCATAAGCAGCCGCAGTAGAGGCCGCCCCAATTCTAAATGAATGGGTGCCGTAACGGGCCCCAGGGAGGCCCACACTAGCCAGTGCCTTCCCAGTCACCTTCCAAAATTGAAATTTAGTGAGGGGTGACCCATCTTGGTGACAGAAAAACGGGCCATGGTGCGTGCCACGCAGTGCAAGGAAATCCTGTAGGGCACCAACCGGACAGAGGTCTGCCAAGGAACATCGTAGCAGTCTTACACCACTGCCTACACCGTGCTGATCTGTTTTAGAGGAGCGTATCCTCAACTGAGCCCAATCATTGCAAACATAGACATCTACGAGTTCCAGTGCCCTAGGACTTGCATCCGCCTTAGACAGCATCACAAGCTCGCTGATGCGGAGCGCTCCAAAAAAGGCCACCGTTGTAGCCGCATGAAACAGGGCTGCCTCATACCTATCGAAACATAGGTCATGCCAGCCCCGTGCCAGTTGGGTAAGGACCCCAGGGGAAATTGGGTGACGGTCGTCCAGGCTACGCCCACGTTCCCGCACCCACCCCTCCAAAACGTGTCTCACACGGAAGTCAGCGGTACTATCCACATGACCTCCCACCTTGGCCATAAAAGCCAGCGCTGACAACCTGGATGCTATGGTGCGGGGTGCAAGGCCCTGGGCATGCAGGTAAACCATGAAACGAAGGACGTGGGCCACTGGGATCGGCCAGGTATCTGGCAGTCGAGATTGGGTACAAAATGTCCGAAAGGAAACCAACGCATGGTGATATGCCTTACGCGTGCGTGGCGCCAGCGACATGCCGATCGCCTGGTTCACCTCTCCTTGCCAAAGGTCCATATCTCCTCCGGGAGTGGCGAGGGAAATTCCTCCACGTCTGGGTCCAAGGCGCGGAACCGGGAGATCTGCAAGCGGGACAAAGCATCAGCAATATCGTTATTGACCCCCGGGACATGCCTGGCCCTGAACAATACATTGAGGCGCAGGCTGCGCAATACAAACTGGCGCACTAGTTCCATGACCCTGGGAGATTTAGAAGTCTGTGAGTTGACAATGTGGACAACTGCCGCATTGTCACACCAGAAATGCACCACCGAGTTGGCCCAATCCTCACCCCATAGCATCAAAGCCCCCAGTATGGGAAAAAATTCCAAATATGTGAGATCCCTCAGGCGACCCGTGCCTGACCAGGCTGGTGGCCATCCACCATAGGCCCACTTCCCGTTGAAGTACATCCCATAACTCAGGGATCCCGAGGCATCAGACTGTATCTGAAAGCGAGGTGAAGCCAGGAGGTCAGACCTCCAAAATGAGACCCCATTGAACTCCCTCAGGAACTGGAGCCATATGTGCATATCTGCCCTGATGCCCCATGTCAGTCTCACCCTGTGATGGGGCCTGGATAAGCCTGACATGGCGTCGCACAAGCGCCGAGCAAATGCCCTGCCAGGTGCGACCACCCTGCAAGCGAAGTTAAGGTGACCATGTAGCACCTGCAATTCCCGAAGGGATGCCTTGCGTTTAGCCAGCAATCCCGAAATGAGGGCCGCTATCCTGGCCACCTTTTCCCCTGGCAACCTAGATGCCTGCGCTACTGTGTCAATCTCCACCCCCAGGAATACTAGCTTAGTAGATGGGCCTTCGGTCTTTTCGGGCGCCAAAGGGACACCGAGTTCCTCCATTAGCGTCTGAAATGTGTTGAGGAGACGTGTGCACGTGTCCCAGCCCCGTTCACCCCCGAACAAAAAATCATCTAGGTAATGGGCTACAGACCGAGACCCTGACCTACAGACAAATGCCCACTGCAGGAATGTACTAAAACACTCGAAGGCCGAGCAGGATATGGAACAGCCAAAAGGCATGGCTTTGTCGAAATAATATTCACCCCTGAATTTGAAACCCAGCAACTCAAAGTCTCCCGGGTGCACCGGCAGGAGACGAAAAGCCGATTTAATGTCGCACTTAGCTAACAGTGCACCCGGGCCACATGAGTGCACCATGCGCAATGCCTGGTCAAAGGATGTATACCTGACCGAGCAAAGGTCATCAGGGATAGCATCATTGACCGAGCGGCCGGCTGGGTAGGACAAGTGATGAATCAGGCGGAACTCGCCCGGGGCCTTCTTGGGCACTAGTCCCAGTGGGGACACTTTAAGGTTGGGGAACGGGGGCGCGGGAAAAGGGGCAGCGACCCTGCCCGCATCAACCTCCGTATTAATGCTGGCAGCAGCCACCTCCTCCCTTCCTCTAAGTGACAAAAGGTTGGGTGCGTCTTGAGGTGACCTATCCCGTGAAAGGAATACGAAACCCCAGTTGAAAACCATGAAGCAGGTACACTGCGTCTGCCCTCCTCGGGTACACTGCGAGCCAACGCTCCAGCATGTCCACATTAATTGGGGAGGGGGCCTTTCAGTGGACCCGCTCCCTCAGCGGCAGTCCTACCTGCCCCTTGTCCACCCCTACCCTTGCCCCTGAATCCTCCCGGCCTGGGACAGGCGGAGGCAGCATGGGGGCCAGAACAAGAGGGACACTCATGCCTGTACTTGCAATTCTTTCTGTTGCAAGAACCATTGGACGAGAAGGTCCAGCACAGCAGGCGAGCTGGAACCCCCTGCCCCGCCACTTGGCGGGGAACCTGTACCGGGGCCGCTCGTTGGACCGCATGTCCACAATGATATCTCTCCCCGGGCGCCGGGCGCGTGGGGGTCATATACAGAAGCCACAGCTTCTGGCAGGGCTCGTCCCACCTCATCTCTGGGTGCAGTGGAATCCTCATGCGGAATTCCTCGTCATAAGCCAGCCACGACGGACCCGGGAAGTCAACCATAGCCTGGTAAATGTTGTCCAAATACTGGACCATAGGGATGGCCAGATCCGGCCTGGCCCTGAGGTAAACAGCCATGTAAATTAGGTACGCTGGCAACCAATTTGCCCATGTACGTGGCGGCTTACGACGACGTGCCTGCTCCTTATCCTTCTCATCCTGCCCTTCCCTCTCTTCCTTGGTGGGCTCCCTGTTAAGAAGGGAGAAGATGTCCACATACTCGCCCCTCCAGATCTTTTCCTTGGTGGACTGGGCCAGATGGTCCCCTAGGGGCAAGGAATACCCCGCTGTCGGCAATGCCAACACAGGCACAGAGGGAAGTGCGGACAAAGCAAAGGGGGCCTGTACCAACCCGGACACCCCCAACACATTCCCTACCGCATAGGGGGCGCCACCCCAACCCGGGCCCTGGGTCAGGGATGAAGTCGCCGGGTGGGCCGGAGGCGGCTGCACCGCCGCACCACCCGTGCGAGGCCATGGCCACTGAAAAGCCCCCCCCCCCGGGGAAGTCAGTTGTGTGAGTGCACTAGCTTGAACTGCATACTCACCCGATGCACCCCCACGGGCCGCCCCCACCGGGGGTTCCGGCCCGCTGGGGGCGTCGGAGCTCACGACCGAAGCTGAGCTCGTCGACAGGGCCAGATCAGCACAAGTCTGCTGCACCTGCTGAGTGGGGAGCTGCGAGGCAGTGGCTGCCACCGGCCCGCGCGCCTCAGGCAGCTCGACCCGACCAGTCGCCTGCCGCTGCCCGGCAGCCAAAGGATCAACCTGGAACCCGAAAGACGCCCCCTCTTGGTTGGCCCTTGCCAGT
The DNA here is from genome assembly GCA_035047345.1 of Bradypodion ventrale. Lineage (NCBI taxonomy): Eukaryota > Metazoa > Chordata > Lepidosauria > Squamata > Chamaeleonidae > Bradypodion > Bradypodion ventrale. Next base: position 462,173,653 of record JAWDJE010000001.1, read on the forward strand.
GATGCCTCGAGGGCCGCTACGCGGGCCAGAAGGGCCTCCACATTAACGTAGCCCCCAGCCCCGACGGGGGGCAAAGGGCCAGCTGGCCCACAAGTAACGGGCACCTGTCCAGGTCCCTGTGCCCCAGGGGCCGGATACGGCCAAGAGCCCATGCTCGGCCCTTGAGGGGCCGTGGGCATGCCCTGCCAAGGCAGGGAACCCAACCACCCCCCATGGCTCGATCCCCCCATGGGGAACTGTGCACCCAGGGAAGAAGGCCCAGCCGCACGGACCATGCCAGGGGCAGTGGCCATCGTTTTCAGGCCAAGGGCCGAGGCCCCAGCCGGGGCAGCCTGCGCGCACCGCGCATCAGGCCAAGGGGCCACCGATCCCATCCCACCAGTCCCGGTGGGCTCCGCCAAAGGTGGCTGCTGGGCGGGCGCAGTCGCGGTCCTCCGACCCGGCTGACGCCTCCGCGCAGATCGAGCCACGTTCGCAGCTGCCTTCTTCTTAGAGGGCATAGCTGGTCTAGCTGGGAAGCCAAAGAAAGGAAAAGCTGCACCGAAAAAGACTTCCCCTGAAGGACACAAGCGACGGAGGTAAGAGGGAAAAACTTCTCCGCTCCGTCGCTTCGCAAAATGGCAGCTCGGCTGCCTCATGGCCAGCCCTTTTATTAGAGTGCTGGCCACGCCACTAACTACCCGGATGCCTTCGTCCGGTGGGGGGCCCCCGCAAAGAGCGCGGCGGCCATTTTGGCGCCACGCTTGCATTGCATCTACAATAGTGCAACCAGTTTGCATCTACAGCCTTTTGACTCTGCATGTGCTCTTAAGCAGAGCTGCTGCTGAGGAGAGCCAAACAAAGGAAGCGAGCACTGGTAAGTTTTGCAGTTGGAGTAGAGCTGCTTTAGAGGCCTGCGCGCCTAACAGCGCGCGAGATTGCAAACTAGTAACAAAGGAAGAGTATAGTCTAACTAGGTAGAAAGGTAGTAAACGTGTACATTTTTGAGGCCCAGAATACTGCACTTGTTAAAATGGATTCTGAGGGAACAGTTGTAGTTACCTGCAATACTTGTGCCATGTTTGTGTTCTTGCCAAACCATATGGAGAACTACACTTGCAGCAAGTGCAAGCTGGTTGCACTACTAGAAGAGAAGGTCCAGCAGCTAGAGGCCCGCATATCTAACCATCAACAAATTAAGGAGCTTGAGCTGTTCTTGGACAGAGCGGAACAGACTATGCTGGACAAAGTAGAGACAGGGCACAGTTCTGAGGGAGAAGGCCCTTCACTAACTCAGGAGGGAGATGTTTGGAGGAATGTGACTCAAAGGAGGAGAAGAGTAGGGGATCACTCTGAGAGTCTGAAATTACAGAATAAATTTGAGGCTCTTTCCCTCATCACACCTGATGAGGAACACACAGAGGAACAACTAGTTCCACCTGATGATCTCTCTTTCATCACACTTGATGAGATCCAGGAAGATAAACAACAGCAACAAACTGAGGTTCTCTCCCTTAATATGGTTGATGAGGTGCATGTAGATGAACAGATTGCAGGAGAGAGGCTCCTTGTACTAGGCGATTCAATAATTAGAAATACAGAGAAATGGATTTGTGATGCACATGATAACCGCATGGTGACTTGCCTGCCAGGTGCAAAAGTTGCAGACATCACAAGAAATCTAGATAGATTGTTAGAGAGAACTGGGAATGAGCCAGTTGTCATGGTACACGTTGGTACCAATGATGTTGGGAAGGCCAAGCGGTCTGTCCTGGAAGCCAAATTCAGGTTGTTAGGAAGAAGATTGAAGTCCCGGACTTCCAAGGTAGCATTTTCAGAAGTGCTGCCTGTCCCTCGTGCAGGACCTACCAGGCAGGCAGAGCTCAGAAGCCTCAATGCGTGGATGAGGCGGTGGTGTCGAGAGGAGGGTTTCAGATTTGTCAGGAACTGGAGAACATTTTGGGACAAGCCAAATCTGTTCAGGAGGGATGGGTTGCATTTGAACCATGATGGGACCAGATTGCTGGCACTCAACATCAAAAAGGCTGCAGAGCAGCTTTTAAACTGATAACTGGCGGAAAGCCGACAGGAGCTGGGCAGCATCCGGTTCGGGAAAGTGTGTACTTGAGTAGTGAGGAGGATGCAAAAATTACTGAGCAGAGCGAGGAGCTAGTCACTAGCATTCTAGCAGAAGGATGCAAGAGGCAGTCTAACAATGCAACTGGACACAAAAGACTGTGTCAGAAAAGCATATATAAATGCTTGTATACAAATGCCAGAAGCCTCCGGAACAAAATAGGGGAGCTGGAATACTTAGCAATAGATAAGAATATTGATATTATTGGTATCACTGAAACCTGGTAGACGGATGATAACCAATGGGATACAGTTATCCCAGGCTACAAACTGTACAGGAAAGATAGGAAGGGGCAAATGGGAGGTGGTGTGGCCTTGTATGTCAAAGAAGTGATAAAATCGTATGAATTGGAATATCTAGGTGATTTGGAGTCACCATTAGAAGCTCTGTGGGTAAGAGTACCAGGCCACAAGGATGGTCTAACAGTAGGCATATACTATCGGCCTCCGACCCAAACTCTTGAGGGAGACTGGCAGTTGGAGAATGTTGTAAAGGAGGCATCCAAGAAGGGAAGCCTGGTTATAATGGGGGACTTCAAAGAATAAGCATTGACATCTTGGGCATCAGTGAGCTCAAATGGACAGGGATGGGTGAATTCAGCTCTGGAAACCATCATATCTACTACTGTGGGCAAGAAAACCTTAGAAGAAATGGAGTAGCCATAATTGTCAATAAAAGAGTGAGAAAAGCAGTAATGGGATACAACCTTAATAATGATAGAATGATGTCAGTCAGATTCCAAGGCAAACCTTTCAATGTCACTGTGATCCAAATATACGCACCAACCACTGGTGCAGATGAAGCCACAATGTACCAGTTCTATGAGGACTTACAACACCTCATAGAACAGACACCAAGAAATGATGTCCAAATTATATTAGGAGACTGGAATGCCAAAGTAGGAAATCAAAAAGTGGAGGGAATAACAGGCAAATTTGGTCTTGGAACACAGAATGAAGCAGGGCAAAGATTGATAGAGTTCTGCCAAGAGAACGCACTGGTCATAGCAAACACTTTCTTCCAGCAACACAAGAGGTGACTTTACACATGGACATCACCAGATGGCCAACACCGAAACCAGATTGACTACATACTCTGCAGCCAAAGATGGAGAACCTCCATACAGTCAGCAAAAACAAGACCTGGAGCAGACTGCGGCTCAGATCACAACCTACTGATTGCAAAATTCAGGCTTAGACTAAAGAAAATAGGGAAAACACGGAGACCAGAAAGATATCACCTAGACAGCATCCCTAAAGAATACGCGGTAGAGGTGATGAACAGATTTAATGGCCTAGACTCGGTAGACAGAGTACCAGAAGAATTATGGACGGAGATGAGGGACATCATGCAGGAAGCAGCAAAGAAAATCATACCAAAAGAAAAGAAGAGTAAGAAAGCAAAGTGGTTGTCTGATGAGGCTCTTAAAATAGCAGAGGAAAGAAGGAACGCCAAAGTCAAAGGAGAAAGGAAAAACTACAATCATTTGAACACAGAATTTCAAAGAAAAGCAAGGAGAGATAAGGAAAACTACCTAAAAGAACAGTGCAGAGAAATGGAGGAAAACAACAAAATAGGCAGAACCAGAGATCTCTTCAAAAAAATCGGCGAAATCAAGGGAACATTTAAAGCAAAAATGACCATGATAAGGGACAAAGACGGAAAGGAGCTAGCTGATGCAGAAGAAATTAAGAAAAGATGGAAAGAGTACACAGAGGAACTTTACAAAAAGGACCTCAACACTCCTGACAATCACAATGATGAAGAAATTGAACTTGAGCCAGACATCCTGGAGAGCGAAGTCATAAAGGCCCTAAAGAGCACTGCAAACAACAAAGCTAGTGGAGATGATGGTATCCCAGTTGAATTCTTCAAAGCGCTAAAAGATGATGGCGTCAAATTACTGCATTCAATATGCCAGCAGATTTGGAAAACAAAACAGTGGCCACAGGATTGGAAAAGATCAGTATACGTCCCAATCCCAAAAAAGGGCAATGCCAAAGAATGTTCAAATTATCGAACAATCGCGCTCATCCCACATGCCAGCAAGGTGATGCTCAAGATAATACAGGATAGACTTCAGCAACATGTGGAGAGAGAATTACCAGAGGTGCAGGCTGGTTTCAGAAGAGGCAGGGGGACTAGAGACCACATTCCCAACATACGCTGGATCATGGAGAAAACAAAGGAATACCAGAAACAAGTTTACTTTTGTTTTATTGACTACACTAAGGCATTTGACTGTGTGGATCACAACAAGATGTGGCAAGTAATTAAAGAGATGGGAATTCCAGAGCACCTCTTATGCCTCCTGAGAAATCTGTACATGAACCAAGAAGCAACAGTTAGGACAGAACATGGAATAACAGAGTGGTTTGGAATAGGAAAAGGAGTAAGACAAGGCTGCATTTTGTCACCATGCTTATTCAACCTATACACAGAGCACATAATGCGCAGTGCAGGGATGGAGGAATCACAATATGGGATTAAAATCGCTGGGAGAAACATCAACAATCTGAGATATGCAGACGATACCACCCTAATGGCAGAAAGTGAGGAAGACCTAAAGAATCTCTTGATTGGGCTGAAGGAGGAAAGTGCAAAAGCTGGCTTGAGACTCAATATCAAGAAAACCAAGATAATGGCAACAGGCCCAATCAGTTCCTGGAAAATAGACGGGGAAGAAGTAGAAGCAGTGACAGATTTTACTTTCTTAGGATCAAAGATCACTGCAGATGGGGATTGTAGCCATGAAATAAAAAGGCGACTGATTCTTGGGAGACAAGCGATGAGAAACCTGGGGAACATAGTGAAAAGCAGAGACATCACATTGCAAACAAAAATTAGAATAGTCAAAGCAATGGTTTTCCCAGTAGTAATGTATGGATGTGAGAGCTGGACAATTAGGAAGGCTGAACGTAGAAGAATAGATGCCTTTGAAATGTGGTGTTGGAGGAGGGTTTTGAGAGTCCCCTGGACAGCGAGGAGAACAAATAGGTCAATCTTAGAAGAAATTAACCCTGACTGCTCATTGGAAGGTCAAATAGTAAAGATGAAGCTAAAGTACTTTGGACATCAAATGAGAAGGGAGGATTCACTTGAGAAGGCATTGATGTTGGGAAAGGTGGAGGGCAAAAGAAGAAGGGGGAGGCCAAGGATGAGATGGCTAGATGGCATTGTAGACACAATGGGCACAGAGCTGGGAGGGCTGAAGGGGATGGTGGAGGACAGAGGCGCCTGGAGGAAAATGGTCCATGGGGTCGCAAAGGGTCGGAGTCGACTGTGCGACTGAACAACAACAACAATTACCCTCACATAGACTGGGTGAACTGTTGTTCAGCACATGGTAAAGAGATAAAGTTCCTAGATATGCTAAATGATTGTTCCCTGGGACAGATGGTTGAAGACCCAACTAGAGGTACAAGAATCCTTGACTTGATCCTGAGTAATACTCAGGATCTGGTGCAAGATGTTAATGTGACTGATCCAATAGGGAACAGTGACCACAACTCAATTATGTTTAACTTGATCGTAGACCGCAAGTCACTGATAAAATCTAACACAGAGACCTTAAATTTTCAAAAAGGAAATTTCCCAAAGTTGAGGAAACTAGTAAAAAAGAAGCTGAAAGGGAAAATTGAGAGAGTCCAAACACTCCAAGAGGCATGGAGGCTGTTTACAAAAACAATAACAGAGGCTCAATTGGAATGCATACCCAAAAGGAAAAAGGGCACTGCCAGGTCCAAGAGGACTCCGATGTGGCTTACAGGAGCTGTTCGGGAAGTGATCAAGAGCAAGAAAAGCTCATTTAGAAGATGGAAGGCTTGTCCGAATGAGGACAGCAGGCAGGAACATAAATTCTGGCAGAACAAATGCAAGGCAACAATCAGGAAAGCAAAGCAAGACTTTGAGGAGCGTATAGCTAAAAATACTCAGAGAAATAACAAAGACTTCTTAAGTACATTAGAAGTAAGAACCCAACTAGGAAGGCCATCAGACCATTAGATGACAATGGAAGGCTATTAAATGGAAGGTTATTAAAGAGGAAACAGAGATTGCAGAGAGACTCAATGAATTCTTTGCTTCAGTATTCACTGAAGAAGACAGAGGCCACATGCCCAAAACAGAGCCTATCTTCGTAGGGAGGGAAACCGAAGAATTAAGCCAGATAGAAATAACCAGGGAGGAGGTCCTTGCATGTCTTGTTAAACTAAATGCTAACAAATCACCAGGACCAGATGGCATGCATCCACGAGTTCTCAGGGAACTTAAAGATGAAATTGCTGATCTCCTAGCCAAAATATATAATCTTTCCCTCAAATCAGGCTTTGTGCCTGATGACTGGAAGGTAGCGAATGTAACACCAATTTTCAAAAAAGGATCCAGGGGTGATCCAGGAAATTAACGACCTGTCAGTTTGACATGTGTCCCAAGTAAAGTGATGGAAACCATCCTAAAAGATAGAATTAATAGACACATAGAAGAGAAGGCGCTGCTAAAGGAGAGCCAACATGGCTTTTGCAAGGGCAAATCATGCCTCACTAATCTGTTGGAATTTTTTGAGAGTGTCAACAAGCATGTAGATAAGGGGGATCCAGTTGACATTGTTTATCTGGACTTTCAGAAGGCTTTTGACAAGGTTCCACACCAAAGGCTCTTGAATAAACTTACCAGTCATGGAATAAAGGGACAGGTCTTGTCCTGGATCAGCAACTGGCTAAGGGACAGGAAACAGAGGGTAGCACTAAATGGACATTTCTCCAAGTGGAGGGAAGTAAAGAGTGGGGTCCCCCAAGGATCAGTACTGGGACCCCTGCTTTTCAACCTCTTCATAAATGATCTAGAGGTAGGAGTAAAAAGCAAGGTAGCCAAATTTGCTGACAACACTAAATTATACAGGGTAGTGAAAACTGTGAGAGATTGTGAGGAGCTCCAGAGGGATCTCTCGACACTGGGGGAGTGGGCAAAACAGTGGCAAATGAGTTTCAACATTAGTAAGTGCAGAGTGATGCACGTTGGGGCAAAGAACCCCAATTACATTTATAAACTGATGGGGTCTGAACTCTCTGCGACAAACCAGGAAAGGGACCTTGGTGTCCTGGTGGACAGCTCAATGAAGGTGTCAACCCAGTGTGCCTCAGCAGTGAAAAAAGCAAACTCAATGCTAGGGATCATTAGGAAGGGTATAGAAAATAAGTCAGCAAGTGTCATTTTGCCTCTTTATAAATCTATGGTGAGGCCCCATCTGGAATACTGTGTACAGTTCTGGTCGCCATACCTCCAGAAGGATATTATGGAGCTGGAAAAAGTGCAGAGGAGGGCAACCAGAATGATTAGGGGACTGGAACACCTTCCTTACCATCTGAGGCTGCAACGGTTGGGCCTCTTCACTCTTGAACGACGACGTCTAAGAGGTGACCTGATTGAAGTTTATAAAATCATGCACGGTGTGGACAAAGTAGATAAGGAAAAACTGTTTTCCCTATCGCATAACACTAGAACTAGGGGACACTCGATGAAACTTTTGGGTACTAGTTCTCAAACAAATAAGAGAAAGTACTTTTTCACCCAGAGGATTACTGGTCTATGGAACTCCCTGCCAGAAGAAGTGGTGACAGCTGTCAGTCTTGACAGCTTTAAGAAAGGATTAGACAAGTTCATGGAGGACAAGAGTATCAATGGCTATAATTATGGATACTTAAGGACAACCTGCGGGTTGGAGAGATAGGCAGGATATCTCTCAATATCATTTCCAGGGAATCCTAAACAGGTGAAGGCATCTCCTTTGGAATAATACCCTGAAGCAAATGGTGAGCCACTGTGTGAGACAGAATGCTGGGCTGAATGGGCTGTGGCCTGTTCCAGCAAGGCTGTTCTTATGTTCTTATGTTCTAATACCATCTACCATACATTACCACCAGGAATACCATTGCCTTGACTATGCGATTTTTTGTTTGCAAGGTGATGTCTCTACTTTTCACTGTGTTCCCCAGGTTTCTGATAGCCTGTCTCCCAAGAATTAGTCTTCTTTTTTATTTCATGGCTGCAATCTCCATCTGCAGTTATCTTGGATCCTAAGAATGCAAAGTCTGTCACTGCTTCTATTTCTTCCTTTTCTATTTTCCAGGGAGTAATGGGGGTAATTATTTAACTGGATAAGATGTGGTGAGGAGGGAATCCCCAAAAATCATGTAAAAGAGGCTTCCTTGAATGAAATATGCTTTCCACAAGCAGAAATTGGATCCCAGAAATACAAAAAGTGCATTTTATTCTTCCCAGTGAAGGGAGCCCACTAGCATTGGTGAAGTTACATAACCCTTCAATGTAAGATGGTCAATCATATCTGGAGTGGGCCATGCAGATTTGCACAAATGACAACTTCCAAGAATTACTCTACTTTTAGGTTATACATGGCTGTTCCAACTCATGGAATCTATAAAGGGCTATAGGATTGGACCCCATTCCCAGGTGTACATGCAATGTGTTCCTTTTTTGTTTGTTTTTCTTATTGGCACAATCATGTACATTTTCTAAAATGAGAATATCCTTGTTTTGTCAGTCCCATTTCTTTACCAAGGGTACTTACATTTCAGTTATTTGTTGTAATGGGGCATAGCTGTTCCCTGGTTTCCCTTCTGCAGTTTGGGGAACAAAAATATTTCTTGAGTGTGATGAGAAGGCCTGCTAGAGGAGGAAAAATTCTGTGCAACTTCCCCAACTTCAACAGGTCCACAGAAGAAGCTATATTCAAAATTATATGGAAGGTTATTCTGTGCATGTATGTTCATAACCAATCTGATCTGTGTGTGTGTGTGTGTGTGTGTGTGTGTGTGTGTGTAAGGGTTTGCAGCCTATGCACGAACCTCTTCAAGCTGCATTAACCTTGTCCTGATTTGGAACTGTGCAGGAGAATTACCAATGTCAGTACTTCAGAAGTTCATCCATTTCTCAAAATTATTGCCTTTACATGGATTTCTCTCCTATTCAGAAGCTGATGTAGGGGCCATGATGGCCTGGTGATTTGGGAAGTTGTTGTCAGCTGGATGTTTCTAAAAACTGTAAATTTCCTGAACTCTGGTATAAGCCACGCACAGAAACACTGAATTGTGGGACTGTCTTATAAACCCTCACAGAGAGATAGCACAGGATATTTGTCTGCCTCAAGGAAAGGACAAGATGGCTGCCCTTCTTGTACCACAGGCAAAAAGAATCCAGATGGACTGTCTAGTACCCTCCAGAGCATCTGAAGCAACAGGTTGGTTTAGGATAATATGGGGCAGGCTAAAGAGCACCAAAGAAATCTGTCTTCCATCAGAGGAAGGATGGGGAGCTCATAAATTACAGTGAAAGAGATGTTACTGCTGATGTGTAAACCACCCTGATGGGTAGAACCAGACCTCCACTAGCATGGATGTGGAAATATGTACCAGAAACTGGAGGAACTGGGCAAAACCAGATAGGCGGATGTTATTAGAATCAAGCCACTTGCAAAAGGAAACAGATGATTTAAGGAAGTGTAATACTTTCATGTAAATGGAATGTACAAACAGGAAAATAGGATAGCCTCTATCACCCCCTCTGTTGCACATCTGCCAGGACACTTCATGTAAACATTTCTGCTCTCCAAAGACAGTTCATGGTCTGAGCAGGGTGTGTGCATGTCTCACCCCTTCTGTAATAATTAGCCACCTATGACATTGCACACATATTTAAATGTTGGTTTTCATGAAAGCAACATCTGCATTGTCATTTCTCCAAGTACTTGCAGGAGGAGAAGCAGAAGACTTGGGCTGCAAGGTCATGTGTACAGGAAGGAAAATACATCAAAACAGACAAAAGAAAGAGAACATACTTCTGAAATTAAGTGGGATGATCAACATCCAGAAAAATCACAGGTCCCATTGATGTATGTGTAGACATATTCATTCATGTACATGAAGAAAATAGCTTCTTGGAACATTAATGCTACTAAATTGTTTAGCAAGTAAAAACCAATGAATACTGGGAGACAAAAAAATAGTAATGACACCAGTTTCACATATACAGTGACAGTGATTAACTAAGAGAAAGATCTGGGGGTTGCGATGGATCTTCTCTTTTTTTACTTCCTCTTATACCCCTTCTGGTGTTGAGGGAATTGTGATGAATACCTTGATGAAAAAGCAATGGCAAAATGAGTGGAGGAGGAACTCTGATTCCCAACGGTCATGGAGGCGGAAGAGACCATGCCAGATGGATTGGCTGTGAAGTCGCACCTTGATAATATCCTCAAGGCTGCTGCAGTCTATTGCAGTCCCAGTGTTAAACCCTGCATATCTCATTTCATATGTGCCACAGGACATGGCTCTGTGATCATAGTGTGTGGGTCACATCGTGGCAAGCTGGGATCCACTTTAAACAAATTCACGCCAATGGCATTTTTTCTGTTTCAGGGGAAAAAATTCATTCTCAGATATGAGTTGCAGATGACGACGACCTTGATGAAAGTGACAGTTGTAGGAAAGAAAAGACATTTTACATGTGTGGTTTTGTTAGAAAAGACATCAAATTAAAGCTGCCAATACTATACTCCTGTTGTAGAAATCTTCTTCTTGTTGTTCAGTCGCACAGTCGATTCCGACCCTTGGCAACCCTATGGACCATTGTTCTCCAGGCGCTTCTGTCCTCCACCATCCCCCTCAGCCCTCCCAGTTCTGTGCCCATTGTGTCTACAATACCATCTAGCCATCTCATCTTTGGCCTCCCCCTTCTTCTTTTCCCCTCCACCTTTCCCAGCATCAAGGGAATCCTCAAGTGAATCCTCCCTTCTCATTTGATGTCCAAAGTACTTTAGCTTCATCTTTACTATTTGACCTTCCAATGAGCAGTCAGGGTTGATTTCATCTAAGATTGACCTATTTGTTCTCCTCGCTGTCCAGGGTACTCTCAAAACTCTCCTCCAACACCACATTTCAAAGGCATCTATTCTTCTGCGTTCAGGTTTCCTAATTGTCCAGCTCTCGCATCCATACATTACCACTGGGAATACCATTGCTTTGACTATTCTAGTTTTTGTTTGCAATGTGATGTCTCTGCTTTTCACTATGTTCCGCAGGTTTCTCCTAGCTTGTCTCTCAAGAATCAGTGGGCTTTTTATTTAATGGCTGCAGTCCCCATCTGCAGTGATCTTTGATCCTAAGAAAGTAAAATCTGTCACTGCTTCTACTTCTTCCCCGTCTATTTTCCAGGAACTGATTGGGCCTGTTGCCATTGCAGGCGCACCCCCTAATAAAGACTCAGACACCGGTATAAGGATAATGCAAGCGCGGCGCCAAAATGGCCGCCGCGCTCTTTGCGGGGCCCCCCCACAGGACAGAGAATCCGGGTAGTTAGGGGCGTGGCCAGCTCCCTTATAAAAGGGGTGGCCACGAAGCAGCCGAGCTGCCATTTTACCTCAGCGACGGAGCGGAGAAGTCTTTTCCCCTGTGTCTCCGTCGCTCTTTAACTTACCGGGAAGCCTTTTGGCGGCAATTTTCCTTTTTGGCTTCCCTTCACCCGGTGGAGATGCCTTCGAAGAAGAAGGCAGCTTCGAGTGCGGCTCGCGCTGTTAGGAGGCGCAACCCGGGTCGGAGGACCGCGGTGCCGCCTCCCCAGCAGCCGCCTTTGCAGGCCCGTGCCGGGACCGGCGGAATGGGGTCTATCGCCCCTTGGCCCGGAGCGGGCGAACAGAATGCGGGCGCGGAAGGGGCTCCGGCCCGCGGCCCGCGAGCGGTGGACACCGCTCCTGCATTTGCCCAACAGGTTGGGCCTGCTGCTCTAGGGTCGCAGCCTCCCCCGGGGCCCTCTAGCCTTGGGGGGTGGTGCGGCCCCCTGCCTTGGCAGGTTTCTCCACCGGCCCTGCCGGGCTTCGGTGTTGGCCAATGGCCATATTCGGGTCCTGGGGTACAGGGACCTGTACCCACGCCTGGACCGTGCGGGCCGGCCGGCCCTTGGCCTCAGGTCAACGTGGAAGCCTTACTGGCCCGCCTTGCGGCCCTTGAAGCGTCGTTGGCTCGGGCCAGTCAGGCGGGGGCCCCCCTTTGGGGTTCCTTTTGAGGCGCTGCCGGCAGGAGGACAACAGCCGACAGGGAGGGTTGAGCTGCTGCAGGCGCGTGGCGCGGTTTCGGCCACTGCCTCGCAGCTCCCCAGCCAGCAGCCAGGTGCAGGTCAGGCCCCGGTGACGAGCTCTACGTCGGTCGTGAGCTCCGACGCCCCCAGTGGGCCGGAACCCCCGGTGGGGGTGGCCCGCGGGGGTGCAGCATGTGAGTATACGGTGTAAGCGAGTACATCCACACACATTCCAATATGGGGGGGCTTTTCAATGGCCTTGCCCTCGCGCGGGTGGTGCGGCGGTGCACCCGCTGACGCCTCACCCGGCGATGACAGCTAACACCCAGGGCCCCGTGGTGGGGGGTGTTCCCTACCCTGAGGGGAATGTTTTGGGTGGCCGGGTTGGTCCAAGCCCCTATTCCTTACCGCTGAGTGACCACTTGGCACAGGCCGCCAGAGAGTAAATTTGGCGGGGGGAGTGCGTGGATATCTTCGCGCTCCTAAACAGGGTGCCCACCAAGGAGCGAGGAAGGGGCAGAACGAGAAGGATAGTGGCAGGCACGTTGTCGCAAGCCACCAAGTATGTGGGCAAAATGGTTGCCGGCCTGCATCATATGCATGGCGGTGTACCTTAGGGCTCGGCCGGATTTGGCAATTCCGATGGTCCAGTATTTGGACAACGTCTACCGGGCGATGGTTTACTTTCCAGGCCCAGCGTGGTTGGCTTGTGACGAGGAATGCCGTAGGCGGATTTCCCCGCACCCCGAGATTAGGTGGGATGAGCCAGGCCAGAGGCTGCGGCTTTTGTACGTGACGCCCACGCGCCCTGCGCCCGGGGAGATATACCATTGTGGGCATGCGGTTCAGCAGGCGGCCCCAGCATAGGTCACCTGCCAGGGGGCGGGGCGGGGGGTTCCAGCCCGCCTGCTGTGCTGGACTTTCTTGTCCAATGGCTCCTCTAATGGGAAGACTTGCAAATCAGACAGGAGTGTCCCACCTGTGTTGGCCCCCATGCGGCCTCTGCCTGTCCCAGGCCTAGAAGGATGCGGGGCAGAGGGTGGGGCAGACAGGGGGCTGGCAAGACTGCCGCAGATGGATCTAGTTCACCGAAGGGCTCCCTCCCCATTGAAGGTGGACATGTTGGAGGGTTGGCTCACGTGGTACCCGAAGGGAGAGGATGCGGGTTCTCTCCTTCAGGGTTCTAGGCAGGGGTTCCGGATCCCTTTCATGGGTAATAGGTCCCCTCAGGATGCCCCCAACCTTTTATCCCTTAAGGGGAGGGAGGAGGTGGCTGCTGCTAGCTTTGACAGTAGGGTCTACGCGGGCAGGGTCGTTGGCCCTGTCCCTGCACCCCCGTCCCGGGGAGCATATTATTTCAATGATGCCATGCCTTTTGGCTATTCCATTGGGGCTCGGTATTCGAGCGTTTCACCACTTTCCTAGATTGCGCTTTTGTTCGCAGGTCAGGGTCCCGGTCTGTAGCCCATTCCCTGGATGGTTTTATTCGGGGCTGAACGGGGCTGGGACACGTACACACGTCTCCTCAACACATTTCAGACGCTAATGGAGGAACTGGGTGTCCCTTTAGCGCCCGAAAAGACCGAGGGCCCATCTCCACAGCTAGTATTCCTGGGGTGGAGAGTAACACGGTAGCGCAGGATTCTAGGTTGCAGCGGGATAAGCTGCCAAGGCTAGTGGCCCTTGTCTCGGTCTTGCTGGCCGAGCGCATGGCATCACTGAGGGAACTTCTGGTGCTACATGGTCACCCCAGTTTCGCTGGCAGGGTCGTCGCACCGGGCAGGGCATTTGCTCTGCGCTGGTGCGATGCCATGGCGGGATTCTCCAGGCCCCACCACAGGCTCAGATTTACCCGGGGTATCGGGGCAGACGTGCTTGTCTGGCCATAGATCCAGAGGTAGTTCAACGGGGTGTCATTTTGGGGTCTGATCTCCTGGCTCCCCCTTGCTTTCAGATGCAGTCCGATGCCTCAGGATTCCTGGGTTTACGGGATGTACTTCAATTGGAAGTGGGCCTATGGTGGGTGGCCACCATCCTGGGCAGGCAAGGGTCGCCTGCATGGTCTCACGTATCTGCAATGTTTCCCTATCCTGGGTGCTTTGATGCTATGGGGCAAGGAGTGGGCCAACTCGGTTGTGCAATTTTGACATGGCAACGCGGCTGTTGTCCGCATCGTCACTGCACAGATTTCCAAATCGCCCGGGGTTATGGAGCCAGTGCGTTGGTTTGTGTTATGCAACCTGTGCCTCAACGTTCCCTTCAGGGCCAGGCATGTCCCAAGGGTTGATAATGATATTGCTGCTGCTTTGTCCCGCCTGCAGATCTCCCGGTTCCGTGCCTCGGCCCCCGGATGCGGAGGAATTTCCCTCGCCACTCCCGGACGAGAGATGGAACGTTGGCAAGGAGAGGTGAACCGGGCGATTGGCCTGTCACTAGCGCCATGCATGAGTAAGGCGTATCACCACGCATTTAGTTCCTTCAGAGTATTATGTACCCGATTCCGACTGCCAGGAACCTGGCCGATCCCAGTAGCCCATGTTCTGCGGTTCATGGTTTACCTGTATGCCCAGGGCCTTGCACCACGCACCATAGCATCTCAGCTGTCGGGTTGGCTTTTATGGCCAAAGTGGGAGGTCGTGTGGACAGCACCAATGAATTCCGGGTGAGACATGTTTGGGAGGGGTGGGTGCGCGTGCCCGGGCGTTTCCCGGGCGACCGCCACCCCATTTACCCAGGGGTTTTTTTTACCCAGTTGGCCCGGGGCTGGCCTGGCCTCTGTTTTGATAGATGAGGCAGCCCACTTCATGCGGCTACAATGGTGGCCTTTTTGGAGTCCTCCGCATCGGCGAGCTTGAGATGCTGAGTAAGGCGGATGCAAGATTTTCCCAGGGTTTTTTACCCAATTGGCCCGGGGCTGGCCTGGCCTCAGTTTTGATAAATGAGGCAGCCCACTTCATGCGGCTACAACGGTGGCCTTTTTGGAGCCCTCCGCATCGGCGAGCTTGAGATGCTGAGTAAGGCGGATGCAAGATTTTCCCAGGGTTTTACCCAATTGGCCCGGGGCTGGCCTGGCCTCTGTTTTTGAAATGAGGCAGCCCACTTCATGCGGCTACAACGGTGGCCTTTTTGGAGCGCTCCGCACCAGCGAGCTTGAGATGCTGTATAAGGCGGATGCAAGTTGTAGGGCACTGGAACTCGAGGATGTCTATGTTGCCAAAGACTGGGCCCAGTTGAGGATACGTTCCTCTAAGACATATCAGCATGGCGTAGGCAGTGGTGTAAGACTGCTACGGTGTTCTTTGGCAGACATCTGTCCGGTTGGTGCCCTACAGGAGTTCCTGGCACTGCGTGGCATGCACCACGGCCCGTTTTTCTGTCACCAAGATGGGTCTCCCCTTACTAAATTTCAGTTTTGGAAGGTGACAGGCAGTGCCCTCACCATGGTGGGGCCTACCAGGTGCCCGTTATGGCACATTCATTCCGTACTGGCGCAGCCTCTACAGCAGCTGCTTTTGGGTACTCTGGGGCTGACATACGCAGCATGGGGAGGTGGGGCTCGCAATGTTTTCAGTTTTATGTGCGCCCACTTCCGCCATGAGTACCAATCCAGTCACCTTACCGTCTTTTTCTCAATTTTTCTCAATTTTCTTACAGACCCTGGGTGTCGTATTACACCGGTGACAGTATGGCTGGTGGGCCACAGCTATGTGCACAGGGCAGCGCGTTACGCTGCGGCGACAGAGTGGGGACCCCGACTGGGACTGGGTGAACACGTCAGTCTCACATGGCATGGTAAGCCGGGGATGTTATGGCGGGAGCTGCGGCCTTTCCTTTTTTCTGGCCTGAGTGCTGACCCGCCTGACATTCTCATCATCCACCTGGGGGGGCAATGATTTGGGCCAGGTCACCGGCTTATCGCTCAAGCAGGCGATTTGCGAGGACCTCGCCTACTTGCATTATGTCTGGCCTGCTACAACCCTGGTTTGGTCGGACATTATCCCGCGCCTTTCCTATAGAGGGGGCGTTCACCTCCTGGCCCTTGACCGCGCTAGGCGCACGGTCAACAGGGCGGTGGCGCGGTTTCTTGCCGACAGGGCTTGGGGACGGGTCAGTCATCACCCCGCTATTAGCCTACAAAATTACGACTTGTACGCAGGGGATGGGGTCCATCTGTCGCGAGGAGGTATGGACCTCCTGTTGGGTGATTGGCGAGCAGGCCTGTTGACCGAGCTGACGGTCTGGGGGGGGGGGCGTCAGGCCTTCTTTGAAGCCCCTCCGTGTGGCGGGTAGCACTGGTAAGGTAAACAGTATGACCCACAGGTATCCGGCAGGTTCGCAATTGACTGGACAACACTAGACAGGAATAAATTAGTTAAACGTTGTCCGGTCAATGACGAACCAGGCGACGGGGTGATGGCGATAGCTAACCAGCATGCATCACCCCGTGATTTCACGGATACGCGTCAGAGGGTGGGGTCATGAGTTAGATATTGACTACGGTCAACAATTTGTTTGTTGTCAACAAACAAATTGATACAAATTGATACATTGTAACCAATTGCCGTTGGCAATTTTGGGGTGGTACCTTACCAGTGTTACTTCGGCCTGCTTGCCTTAAGAATTATGATTGGTTGTTTTACCAATACAAATTTATAATTCGGACTAGGGCATTGAATCAATAAATGTGGCCCGATGCTGTTATCCACTTTCAATGTTGTCTGTGTCCGTTATTGGGGGGTGCGCCTGCAAAGGCATTGGGCCACTTTTATTGAATAATGCCCTAGTCCGAATTATAACTTTCAATTGGTACTCATCCAATTATAATTCTTTAAGGCAAGCAGGCCGCAGTAACACTGGCAAGGTTCCTCCCAAAATTGCCAACCGCAATTGGCTACAATGTATCCATTTGTATCAATTTGTTTGTTGAGACAAACAAATTGTTGACCGTAGTCAATAAGCTATCTATTGACCCCACCCTCTGACGTGTATCCGTCAAATCATGGGGTGATGCATGCTGAAAAGCTCGTGCCATCACCCCTTGCCTGGTTCGTCGTTGACCGGTCAACGTTATTACACTTGTACCTGTCTAAGTGTTGGCCAGTCAATTGCGAACCTGCCGGATACCTATGGGTCATAAATCTTCACCTTACCAGTGCTACCCGCCACACGGGGAGGCTTCAATGAAGACTCACCGCCCCCCCCCCAGACCGTCAGCTCGGTCAACAGGCCTGCTTGCAAATCTTCCAAAAAGAGGTTCATACCGCTATCCGACAGGTGGACCCCATCCCCTGCATACAGATCGTAATTTTGTAAACTAATGGTGGGGTGTCGGACGACCATCCCCAAACCCTTGTCTGTCACGAACCGGGCAACTGCCCTGTTCACCGAGCAACGAGCGCGGTCAAGGGCACGGAGGGCAATACCTCCCCTGTAAGCGTGACGTGGTATGATGTCCGACCATAGCAGCCTGGTGAACGGCCACACATAGTGTAAATAAGCTAGGTCTCTGCAAATCGCAAATTTTAAGGAAAGGCCAGTGACCGGGCCTAGGTCATTGCCCCCGAGGTGCAGTACAAGGACATCGGGCGGTTCAGCATCCCTAATGGAGAAAAGGAATGGCAACAGTTCCCGCCATCTCATTCCACGCTTACCATACCAACGTATGCATGCGGCCGCACGCAGTCCAAGCTGGGGTCCCCACTCTGTCGCCGCAGCATACTGAGCTGCCCAGTGCACGTAACTGTGGCCCACCAGCCATACTGCCACCGGTGTGCGTGGACACACAGGGTCTGTAAGAGAAAAAAGGAGAACAGTGACTTAATTGGTACTCACGTCTGAAGAGGACGAACATATAATGCAAAACGCATAGATCCCCATCTTCCCATATGGCGTATATCAGCCTCAGAGTACCCAAATGCAGCTGCAGTTGAAGCAGCGCCGATTCTAAATGAATGGGTGCCGTAACGAGCCCCAGGGAGGCCAACACTGGAAAGTGCCATACCGGTCACCTTCCAAAATTGAAATTTAGTAAGGGGAGACCCATCCTGGTGGCAGAAAAATGGGCCAGGGTGCGTGCCACGCACTGCCAAGAACTCCTGTAGGGCACCAACCAGACAGATGTCTGCAATGGAACATCGTAGCAGTCTAACTCCACTGCCTACGCCGTGCTGATCAACTTTTGAGGACCGTATCCTCAACTGAGCCCACTCATTAGAGACATTGACATCGTCGAGTTCCAGTGCCCTACGAGTCGCATCCGCCTTAGACAGTAGTACCAACTCACTGATGCGGAGCGCTCCAAAGAAGGCCACCGTGGTAGCCGCATGAAAAAGAGCTGCCTCATACCTGTCAAAACATAGGTCAGGCCAGCCTCGTGCAAGGTGTGTGAGCACCCCTGGGGAAATTGGGTGCCGAGTGTCCGGGCGGCGGCCACGTTCCCGTGTCCACCCCTCCAAAACATGCCGTATGCGAAAATCGTTCATGCTGTCAGCAAAACCCCCCACCTTGGCAACAAATGCCAATGCTGACAGCCTTGATGCTATAGTGCGGGGAGCGAGGCCATGACTGTGTAAATGAACCATGAATTGTAAGACCTGTTCCACTGGAATGGGCCACGCCTCAGGCAACTGAAGTTGTGCACGAAAGCTATTAAATTGAACTAAAGCATGATGGTACGCCTTACGCGTGCGGGGCGCCAAGGACATGCCAATCGCCCGGTTCACCTCTCCTTGCCAAATGTCCAGATCTCGGCCGGAAGTGGCGAGGGGAATTCCTCTGCAACCGGAGCCAAGGCGCGGAACCGGGGGATCTGCAGGCGGGATAAAGCATCAGCAATATCATTATCAATGCCTGGTACATGTCTGGCCCTGAAAAGGACGTTAAGGCATAGGCTACGTAACACGAATTGGCGTACTAAAGCCATCACCCTGGGTGATTTAGATGTCTGAGCATTGACAATGTGCACTACTGCAGCATTGTCGCACCAAAAATGGACCACTGAGTCGGCCCACTCCTTGCCCCATAGCATCAAAGCTCCCAGAATTGGAAAAAACTCAAGGAATGTAAGATCACGGAGGCGATCCGTGCCCCGCCATTCTGGAGGCCATTGGCCATAAGCCCACCTCCCCTGGAAGTAAATCCCATATCCAGGGAGCCGGAGGCATCCGACTGCACTTGAAACCTAGGTGAAACTAAAAGGTCGGACCTCCAAAAGGATACCCCGTTGAAGTCCCGCAGGAATGAGAGCCAAACCAAAAGGTCAGCCCGCATGCCCCTGGTTAGTCGGACCCTATGGTGGCGCCTTGTCAAGCCAGACATGGCATCGCACAGGCGCCGAGCAAATGCCCTGCCAGGCGTAACCACCCTGCATGCAAAGTTAAGATGGCCATGCAGTACCTGAAGCTCTCTAAGTGACACCTTACATTTGGCCAGCATGGCCAAAATCATTGCAGAGATCCGGGTAACCTTGTCAATGGGTAACCGGGATGCCTGTGCGACCGTGTCAATTTCGATACCCAGAAATGTGAGGGTAGTAGATTGGCCCTCGGTCTTTTCGGGCGCTAAAGGGACACCCAGTTCCTGCATTAGCATCTCAAATGTGGTGAGGAGACGCGTGCACGTGTCCCAGCCCCGTTCACCCCCGAACAAAAAGTCATCGAGGTAATGGGCTACAGACCGAGACCCGGACCTGTGAACAAAGGCCCACTGAAGGAAGGTGCTAAAACGTTCAAATGCTGAACAGGATATAGCGCAGCCAAAAGGCATGGCCTTATCTACATAGAACTTCCCTTGGAATCTAAAACCCAATAGCTCAAAGTCCTCAGGGTGCACTGGCAACAATCGGAATGCCGATTTGATGTCACATTTTGCCAGGAGGGCACCCGGACCACAAGAGCACACCATCCGTAGGGCTTGGTCAAAGGACGTATACCTGACCAAACAAAGGTCATCAGGGATAGCGTCATTGACAGAATAACCCGCCGGGTACGATAAATGGTGGATTAAATGAAATTCCCCCGGGGCCTTCTTGGGTACCAACCCCAGAGGGGAGACCTTCAGGTTGGGAAAGGGTGGCACAGAAAAGGGGCCTGCCACCCTCTTGGCCCCAACCTCCTTAGCAATACTCAGGGCAGCCACCTCCTCTCTACCCTTCAGGGACATTAAATTAGGTGCATCTTGGGGTCCCCGCACTCCTTTGAATGGTATTCGGAATCCCCACTGGAAACCCTCAAGGAGGTACTGTGCATCCTCTCTCCGAGGATAAGTTGAGAGCCATCGCTCCAACATATATACATTAACTGGGGAGGGGGCCTTTTGTCTGGCTAGCTCCCTCAGCAGCCGCTCTGCCCGCTCCCTGTCCACCTCTACCTCTGCCCCGTGACCCGCCGGCCCGCGGACATGCGGCGGCGGCGTGAGGGCCAGCGCAAGAGGGACACTCATGTTTGTATCGGCACTGCCGCTTATTGCACACACCGCTGGCCGAGAAGCTCCAACACAGCAAGCGGGCTGGAACCCCCTGCCCCACCAGCTGGCGGGAAGCCTGCGTTGGAGCAGCTCGCTGAACGGCATGGCCACAATGGTACCTATCCCCAGGCGCCGGACGCATGGGGGTCATGTACAATAGCCACAAATTCTGACAGGGCTCATCCCATCTCATCTCTGGGTGCAATGGCACCCTCATTCTGAATTCCTCATCATAAGCCAACCACGATGGGCCTGGAAAAATCCACCATCACCCTGTAAATATTGTCCAAATATTGGACCATAGGAATGGCCAGGTCTGGCCGGGCCCTGAGATACACCGCCATATAAATAAGATATGCGGGTAACCAGTTGGCCCAGGTGCGTGGTGGCTTACGACGGCGGGACAGCTCTTTGTCTTTGTCATCCTGTCCCTCTCTCTCCTCCTTAGTGGGCTCATGGTTCAATAGGGAGAATATATCCACGTACTCCCCCCGCCAAATCTTTTCCCTCGTGACCTGGGACAAATGATCACCAAGGGGCAAAGAATAACCAGCCGTCGGCAAAGCCGTCACCGGCACATTAGGTACCCGGGGCATGCGCAGCGGAACCTGGACAGTCCCTGCGATGCCCGGCACTAGCCCGGGGGCGGAAACCCCCACCCCCAACGTTGCACCTGTATGGAACCAAGGGGCACTGGGATAAGGTTGCAACTGATGCCCACTCGCCTCGATGTTACGAGGCCATGGCCACTGAACCCCACCATTGGAAGTGGACTGTGATGTGGGTGCATTAACTTGAACCTGATACTCACTAGTTGCACCCCCGTGAGCCACCCCCACTGGGGGTTCCGGCCCACGGCGGGCGTCGGAGCTCGCGACCGGAATCGAGCTCTGGGGCCGCACCTGACCACTCTCCTGTTGTATCTCTGGCCGAACTGGTAGCTGCGAGACACCGGCCGGGGTAGGCCGGAGCGTCTCCAGCAGCTCAACCCGGCTAGCCGCTTGCTGCAGTGTGGCGGCCATTGAGGCAGACGGAGGACCCAAAGGTGCCCCCACAGCAAATGAAGGGCCACCCTGCACGGGGTTGTGTGCCATCCCTAAGGACGCCTCGAGCACCGCTAAACGTGTCAGCAATGCATCGACTGCCACAGATCCCCCAGTATAGGGAGGGCCGGGTGGGCCGGACGGCCCACCAGGCATAGGACCAGGAACCCCAACATGAGAGCCCGGGCCCGCATAGGGCCATGCCCAAAACTCCGGCCAATGGGGGCCGGAGGTGGAACGTGCTGTGCACCAGCACCGGACTCCCCCCCCCCGCTGCCTGGACCCATGGCCGGTATCTGCGGACCAAGGGCCGAAGCCCCGGAAGGGCCAGCTGAAGGTTGACCGGCCGAGGGCCAAGCAGCCTGCATCGCCCCACCGGTATCGGTGGGGGTAGAGTCCTGGCGCGTGGGCGCAGCCCTGGTCCTCCGACCCAAAGGCTGGCCCCCACACTGCGCAGGGCCAAAAGTCCTCCCCACGGTCCAAGGCTTCGTCGCCAAGGCCCTTCGTTTGGGAGGCATATTGAAGGAGGAGGATCCCTTTCCAGGGATCGAAGAGCAGAGAAAAGGCACAGAGGAGCCCGCAAGCCAAAGGCTCTGTGCCAAATCCTTCCTTCCCAGCCGGGAAGGACCAAGGGGAAACAAGCAGCGACGGAGAAAACTTCTCCTCTCCGTCGCTCTTTTTTAAAATGGCACCTCGGCTGCCTCGTGGCCACCCCTTATATAGAGGGGTGGCCACGCCCCCTAACTCACCCGGATGTCTGAGTCTGGGTGGGGTGGGGCGCAAAGAGCGCGGCGGCCATTTTGGCGCCGCGCTTTCATTATCTTGGTTTTCTTGATATTTAGTCTCAAGCCAGCTTTTGCACTCTCCTCCTTCAGCCCAATCAAGAGATTCTTTAGGTCTTCCTCACTTTCTGCCATTAGAGTGGTATTGTCAGCATATCTCAGATTGTTGATGTTTCTCCCAGCAATTTTAATCCCATATTATGATTCCTCCATCCCTGCATTGCACATTATGTGCTCTAGAAATCTAGAATGTGAAATTTGGAACAGTTAACTTACAGGCTCCATTTAATGTATTAGTGCTATTTTTCATGTGATTAGCCATAAATCTGCTGGAGGGAAAACATGCTTGTAATGTTTGGTAAGAGGGACCATCATATAACCACCTTACCCTGTTTATGAAATTGACCACATGAAAAGGTGGAAACTGGTTTTGCGAGTACCACAGAACCCCAGTCATCATGACAATCATATTTTTTTCTGAAGTTAATCTAGAATCTAAATTTTGGAGGGCAAAAGATAATATACAAGTCTTCTCAAAGAAACTGGAAATGAATAGATACACAACTAGCTATCACCCATCTTTATTTTTAAAAAAGCAGTACTGATTTAAACAAGTGTGCAGTTGCAAAATGGGGACAAATTTAAGCCTTTTTTTACACAGTCTGTTTTATGCTCGCACTTGCTCAGAATTTCACTTTATCAGCAGGAGGCTTGCAAGGACAGAAACCTGCATTTGAACCAAAACTAAAAGGATATAACATATTCACAAATACATTTCATCCCTTGAATCTTGGAAATATTTTAATTAACTGATTAGTTATATCGGGACTTAGAGTTTTCCCGGTCATAACTGTGGTGAATCTCTGAAGTTGTATCAAGAGTTCATGATGGTTGCTATCAAATATCACTAGAAGGCTGTAATTATCTTCGCTATTGATCTCCTGAGTGGAAGTCATTGGCCGAGACTCCTCTCATTCATTCTTTCCAAGAGCTATGGACATCAAATCCTCTATTAGCAGAGGAGAGAAGATCCAGCAAAATTTTCAAATATTCTATAACCTGTATATTAATAGTGATATCCATCCACTCTCTATTAGCCATCCACAACAGAAAGATATCAAGCAGATTGCAAACTAGTTGTTGAGCCAATTGTATGATGATTTAACCTGTGATCTACCTGTCATCTATAGTAAAGGTAAAGGTCATCCTTGCTCGAAAGCCAGTCATATCTGACTCTAGAGTTCAGTAATCATCTCTGTTTATAGCCAAAGAGCCAAACGTCTGTGTCTGCAGACGTTTCTATCGACATGTGGCAGGCATGATGACTAGACACTGGAATGCACAGAACACTGTTTACCTTCCCACGAAAGTGGTCCCTATTTATCTACTCACAATTTCTTGCTTTCAAACTGATAGGTTGGCAGGAGCTGGGACAGATACAGGCACTCACTCCATCATGCAGTACTCGGGTCTCGAACTGCAGACCTGCCAACCTTCCAACTGTCAATTTCAGAGCCTTAACCACTAAGCCACTGCAGTCCTGTCTTCTATAAGAGGGGCAAAATACATCCAGCTAGCAATGAATCCAGTTTAGGATTCATCCATATAGGACAGGGGAATGGAAATCCAAAGACCTGAAAGTCACATACAGCCATCTCTGGACTTTGGAAATCTGCACTCACTATTTCAATTCCCCTCCCACATTTTTTTTTGGCACAAAAGAGAAGGGGAATTGAAAAGATCCCCTGTGCCCTCTTGTGGCCAAAATATTAACAAAATTAAAAAAAACAAATTAGAGATTTGGTGCACCCAAGGGATTCTGCAGAATGCTCTAAGAATGGCAAAATTACCTCCACCGGTCCACATATACTTTCTAGAGGTCACAAGGGGACATTTTATGCAAATTTAAAAAATACAAAGCTGCTGGGCCACTGTGGGACAAATACAATCTAAGAATGCATGTCACTCAAACCTTTTTGGAAAGATCTATTTGCCTGAGCAGATGAAATGCACAAGTATGGAAAATACACTGCACTGAATCAGACCCTTGATCCCCCAAGCTCAAGATTGTTGATTCTGACTGCCAATGACTCACCAGGTTTCAGGGCAGGATTCTTCCCTTGCCCTCTGTGGTGATGCCACTACATGAAACTGCAATGTTCTGGAAGCAGAAAAATTGCTTCTCTAATGAGCTATGGTCTCTCATATTGAGGATGTGACTATAATCAGTTTTTAAAATACTAATTCATCCATGTTGCACTGCAGTAAATCCTACAATATCTGATTGTGTGGTCACATCCTGACATTCTAATGCTGTGAAAATTCCTGGTGTGTTACAGCTTTCCCCCCACTTTGGAAGACTCAGTTTACATTTCAAGATTTTTCTCATCACTTCTTCCTTCTACAATATTTTTAAATATATTTTCCAAGTAAACCTATAGATGCCCACAAAATATTATTTTCAGTTTATTTTTATTTTTTAACAGCAAAATAAAAATTTATTTGGCAATGATCAAATTCTATTTCTCCAAGCCTGCACTGCTCACCAATACATAATCACTAAGGTTTCCTGTTACTCGCTTAATCCAGTGTAGTCTGAGTACAATATTGTATGGTGAACACAATTAAAAAGAGATACTGTGATATGTCACAGCTTTCCTCAAGTTGATCCCTTTGAGATATGTTGGTCTGCAAGTCCCATCACCTCCAGCCAGCATCAATACTCCACGATATCCAGTGTGTAGCAGCTTAATTAATATTCATATATGATCATAGATCAAAACAGATAGCTCAAAAACTCAACATTGTTGTAACTTCAAGATGCTGTAAGGTGACTTGGGACTGAGTCTGGTTCTAGAGGAATAAAGGACTAGAGCAGGAGTTCTCAACTTTTTAAAGCTGGAGGCCGGGTCACACTCCCTCAGACAGCTTTGGGGGCCGGATGGCCATTATGCCATTCCTCCACCACATGGCACTTCCTGGTGTGGTGGAGGTGGTGGGAGGCCACATGAAATGGTGCTGTGGGCCACATCTGGCCCACAGACCACAGGTTGAGAATCCCTAGACTAGAGTATTGTGAAGTCTTAAGGTTGGGGTTCGATACCCGAGTGTTGCACTCTTGGGGACATGAAAGGAGCCTCATTCGGGTGTCCCCTGAGCGGAGTTTCTCCAGCAAAAAAATCCTTTCAACCCAGAGTAATTTCTGACACTAAATTTATTTATTTATTTAATATAACTTTAAGTCACTAGACTATTTTTCCTAAACCAGTGTTAACTGCAGCTGTGTCACCATAAGGAATTATTGTCACATGTATAAATATGTGTTTTTTTAGTTTCTACCTTGGATATTGTTATGACACTTGTAATAATAGGATGGCATTTCTTGCATGATGGGAAGTGTTGATGTGTCTGATCCTATCTTTTTCTGACCTGATGGAACACTTTATAGCATTAGACTATGAGGAAGTTATTGCTGTAACAGGGTGGATGGTGTGGAATGCCACAAATGCTTGCAGATAAATTGACATTCCAGAATATTTTAATTAAGAGGAATAGTGCCATAATTTGCTGTCTCCCTCTGGCTTCTCTCTAAGTTTAGTAATTATAATAGGAACTGAAAAGAAAATTTTATGAGACCTGGCTATGGGAGACTGTTATGATGAGTGCCCATAATAATTGGGGGCCACCAAGTCCATTCTGGTTTGGGATGACCTTGTTTTGGGTTACCTAGATATAGAGTATTCAAAAATGGTTACCATTCCTGTCTTTTGGGAGCTGTGCATTTTGCTCAAGGCTACACAAGATGGCTCTTCTTCTAGCAGGCACTGTGAAGAATCGAATTCCCAGTCTCAGATAACTAACTCATTGAGCTATCCCACTACATTTTCCACTACATCCCTGTTGTGTCCAAACATTAATTATTAAAGTCGCTATTGGTGCCGTAAAGCCTATGGTAGAATAGCACGCCTTTTACAAAGGCGCCAATTTCAAACTACTGTCGAAATAGCTGGTTCATCAGTACAAACTTCCCACTTCCCTGGAAGCCCACTGAAATGTATCCACCTGTGTAACTACCATTCTCACTGTATATAAACTGACCACCTTGTAAGTGTTCCCCAGTCCAATTTCCTGAGCTGATAATAAATCGCTTGTGTTTGACTCAATCCTCCTGGTCAGAATACTTCTTAAGTGCTGGACTCAACAATCCCTTATATAGACCATAGCTAATAGCTGATTCCACACACACACCCCAAACATACATCCTCCCTTAACATTGATAAGACAACACACTTTAGAATGTATTTCATTAAAGCCTTATTGTTGATTACAGAGATTGGGACTGAAACTTGATGAAAGTAGAGACAATTAAAGAACAGTTAGCTGACATCCTTCTTATCTATCAAGCAGAAATATTTAGTTGTGGCTGCCCATAAGTAAGCATCAGAAGCACGTTGATGGCAGTGTAATAGGAGGTGGCTTGATAAAATACGAGCAGATGGTATTCTGGGTAATGAACCAGCCTATAATGGTTTCAGTAATGGCTTGTCTTATCTGTTCACCTAGCCTGGAACAAAGCTCTCCAACAACTCAAAGCTCAAATAGTTTGGTTGGAATAAGTTGTCCCAGTGATAAAAGTGTCTAAGTCACTGAGGCAGCCCATTCACTGCTGTTGCAGAAACCGATTTAAACATCAGAAACTCCAAGCCTGAGAAGGCAATCTTCTGTTTTAGCAGCCTTGGTGGTGGCAGAATTAATCTTTTGCATTTTCTACAGTGAACAACTCCTGTTAAGATCCCATGGTTATGGTCTTCTTGTGATGTGAATTCTAAGCAGGGCAAGGTATAAACTGCCTAAAAAGCCAAAAAGTTGAGAGATCACACATAGACATTCATTCATTCCACTCAAAGCAGTGAATGTATAAACAAACATAAACAGTAGTCACATTTTCTCAGCTGCATGGAATAATTGGAAAATGACAGCTCACATCTCATTTATGATTGCTCTTATGTAACAGCACAGGCAAAATGTAAACCTATGGTATTTCCATCATACTGAAAAGATTGATTTAAGATTAGTTTGTTATAGGAGCTACAAGTAAGAATTGTCTTAACCTGCTTAGATGATTTGGAAAAGTATGTGAATATTCAGTCTCAATTCCTAGAATGATGTGAAAAGTTGCTACTAAAAGTTATACTTTTTCCTGTAGGTTTCCCTGTGGATTACTTAGCATTGCGACAAAATTGGGATGTTTCTTTCAGAGAAGAGGTACTAAAATGTTTTATTTATTTTTGTTAATTAATTAATGTATATCACTCCTTTCATCCAACAAAGGGAAACAAGGCGGTGTACCAATAAATATACATTACTGTGTAAAAGTCTTAGGCTACCACCATCTGGTTTGGGGAAAATTTAAGCATTAAGTAAAAAATGGCAAAAGTAAAAGATGAACACTGAACCCTAGAGTCAGATGTTGTTCAGTCGCACAGTCGATTCCGACTCTTTGCGACCCTATGGACCATCGCTCTCCAGGCACCTCTGTCCTCCACCATCCTCCTCAGTCCACACAGCCCCGTGCCCATTGCGTCTACAATACCATCTAGCCATCTCATCTTTGGCCGTCCTCTTCTTCTTTTGCCCTCCACCTTCCCCAGCATCAAGGCCTTCTCAAGTGAATCCTCTCTTCTCATTTGATGTCCAAAATACTTCAACTTCATCTTTGTTATTTGTCCTTCTAAGGAGCACTCAGGGCTAATCTCTTCTAATATTGACCTATTTGTTCTCCTCGCTGTCCAGGGGACTCTCAAAACTCTCCTCCAGCACCACATCTCAAAGGCATCTATTTTTCTTCGCTCAGCCTTTCTAATGGTCCAGCTCTCACAGCCATACATTACCACCGGAAATACCATTGCTTTGACTATGCGGACCTTTGTTTGCAGTGAGATATCTCTACTTTTCATTATGTTCCCCAGGTTTTTCATAGCTTGTCTCCCAAGAATCAGTCGCCTTTTTATTTCATGGCTGCAATCCCCATCTGCAGAGATCTTGGATCCTAAGAAAGTAAAATCTGTTACTGCTTCTACTTCTTCCCCATCTATTTTCCAGGGACTTATAGCGCCTGTTGCCATTATCTTGGTTTTCTTGATATTGAGTCTCAGGCCCGCTTTTGCACTCTCTTCTTTCAACCTAATCAGGAGCTTCTTTAGGTCTTCTTCACTTTCTGCCATTAGGGTGGTATCATCTGCATATCTCAAATTGTTGATGTTTCTCCCAGCAATTTTGATCCCATATGGTGATTCCTCCATCCCTGCATTGCGCATTATGTGCTCTGTGTATAAGTTGAATAAGCAGGGTGACAGAATGCAGCCTTGTCTTACTCCTTTTCCTATTCCAAACCACTCCGTCATTCCATACTCTGTCCTAACTGTTGCTTCTTGACTCATGTACAGATTTCTCATGAGACATATGAGGTGTTCTGGTATTCCCATCTCTTTAATTACTTGCCACATTTTGTTGTGGTCCACACAATCAAAGGCCTTGGTGTAGTCAATGAAACAGAAGTAAGCTTGTTTCTGGTATTCCTTTGTTTTCTCCATGATCCAACGTATGTTGGCAATGTGATCTCTGGTCCCCCTGCCTCTTCTGAATCCAGCCTGCACCTCTGGTAGTTCTCTTTCTACATGCTGCTGTAGTCTATCCTGCATTATCTTGAGCATCACTTTGCTGGCTTGTGGGATGAGCGCAATTGTTCGATAATTTGAACATTCTTTGGCATTGCCCTTTTTTGGGATTGGGACATATACTGATCTTTTCCAATCCTGTGGCCACTGTTTCGTTTTCCAAATCTGCTGGCATAAAGCATGTAGTAGCTTGATTCCATCATCTTTTAGGACTTTGAAGAATTCAACTGGGATACCATCATATCCACTGGCTTTGTTATTTGCCGTGCTTTTTAGAGCCTTTCTGACTTCACTCTCGGATGTCTGGTTCAAGTTCAATTTCCCCCTCATTGTTATTATCCGCGGTGTTTAGGTCTTTTTTGTAAAGTTCCTCTGTGTACTCTTTCCATCTTTTCTTTATCTCTTCTGGATCCGCTAACTCTTTGCCATCTTTGTCTTTTATCGTGATCATTTTTGCTTTGAACGTTTCCTTGACTTCCCCAATTTTTTTAAAGAGATCTCTAGTCCTGCCTCTTGTGTTGTTTTCCTCTATTTCTTTGCACTGTTCATTTAGGTAGCTTTCCTTATCTCTCCTTGCTTTTCTTTGAAATTCTTTATTTAAGTGTTTGTATTTTTTCCTTTCTCCTTTGCCTTTTGCGTTCCTTCTTTCCTCTGCTATTTTAAGAGCCTCATCCGACAACCACTTTGCTTTCTTGCGCTTCTTTTCTTTTGGTATAGTTTTCCTTGCTGCCTCCTGCATAATGTCTCTCATCTCTGTCCATAATTCCTCTGGTACTCTGTCTGTCTGGTCCAGACCATTGAATCTGTTCCTTACCTCCACCGTGTATTCCTTGGGTATGTTGTCTAGATCATATCTATCCGGCCTATTAGTTTTCCCTATTTTCTTCAGTCTGAGCCTGAATTTTGCAATCAGTAGATTGTGATCTGAGCCACAGTCCGCTCCAGGTCTTGTTTTTGCTGACTGTATGGAGGTTCTCCATCTTTGGCTGCAGAGTATGTAGTCAATTTGGTTTCGATGTTGGCCATCTGGTGATGTCCATGTGTAGAGTCTCCTCTTGTGTTGCTGGAAAAGGGTGTTTGCTATGACTAGTGTGTTATCTTGGCAGAACTCTATAAGTCTTTGCCCTGCTTCGTTTTGTGTTCCCAGACCAAACTTGCCTGTTATTCCGTCCACTTTTTGATTTCCTATTTTTGCATTCCAGTTTCCTAAGATAATGTGGACATCGTTTCTTGGTGTCTGTTCTATAAGATGTTGTAGGTCCTCATAGAACTGGTCTACTGTGGCTTGATCTGCACTGGTAGTTGGTGCATATATTTGGATTACAGTGATATTAAATGGTTTGCCTTGTAGTCTGACTGACATCATTCTATCATTTTTGAGATTGTATCCCATTACTGCTTTTCTCACTCTTTTATTTACAATTATGGCCACTCCATTTCTTCTGAGGTTTTCTTGTCCACAGTAGTAGACATGATGGTTTCCAGAGCTGAATTCGCCCATACCTGTCCATTTTAGCTCACTGATTCCCAAGATGTCAATACTTATTCTTTCCATTTCCTTTTTTACCACTTCCAGCTTTCCTTGGTTCATAGATCTTACATTCCATGTCCCTATGCAATATTGTTCCTTACAACACTGTATTTCTCCTCCCCCTTTCCTGCCCATCCCTTTCTGTCCATCTAATGTGCTGAGCATCCTTCCTGTTTCCTCTGATTTGTCCCTTTGTTTTGCCTTTGCTTTGGTCAATAGGGTTTTCTTGGCAAACTCCCTGGCGTGCTTTGCCGGTTTCTACGCCATTCCCCCTCCCCATCATACATATTATCACAGTTTAAAACAAGGTAACATCATCATGCATATTATCACAGTTTAGAACACAGTATCAGTTTAGAACTGATGTCAGCCAGCTCTAAACTGACACAGTGACACAGTCACTCTGTCAGTTGCTATAAGTCATCTATGTTCAGTCAACTATATTATTTCAGTTCAATTACTGATCCCTTGCATGCATGCAGCAGCTCTCGCCTCCCTTTGGCTGCGAAAAGTTGGTTAAAGGCTCCAACTCAGGCCTCACTGTGATGGTGGCTACGGATGGTGTCTTCTGGGGGTGGTCGAGGGTCTCCTGTGTCTGCAGTGTCTGTAGTGTCAGCGCGGCCCTTCCTCTTTGCCCTCTGGGGTGTTGCTACTTTAGGAGGACTCCCGTGGGCCTCTGGATGGTTACTGGGCAGTTGGGGCCTGTGTCCTTCTCTGCCTTTTCCTTCCTGTGTCCTTCTCTGCCTTTTCCTTCCTTGCACCCAGGTTTTAGGATGGGGTGGGGGTAGGGGCCGATTCTTCACTCACCTCCCCCAAAGGCCTCTGGATGGTGACTGGTCAGTTGAGGCCTTGGTCTTTCTCTGCCTCTTCCTTCCTTGCACCCAGGTTTTAGGATGGGGGGAGGGGCCGATTCTTCACTCACCTCCCCCAAAGTTGTATCAAAGATACAACTGGCTTTTGAGCAAGAGCGACCTTTACTTTTACCTTTACCTAAAAATGGAAAAACTTAAAATATCTGATTAAAAATATACTAATTACAAATAGGCTACTTAGCCCTGCAAAAAGATATAATCCTGCAAGGCATTTAAAGGTCAAAAACAGCTCAAAAAGGAAGGTTACCACCTGTTGATTGAAAGACTGGAAGAAAGAGGTCAACCTAACTTTATGAGGCAAAGTTTCTTTATGAGGTTGGGAGAAATAACCCAAAAAAAAATCCCCTCTTTTGATTCATCACCAAACATGTCTGGTTTAGTTGTGGGACCAAGATATGGCCTTCATTGAAGATCTTAAAGACTAGGAGAGTCTAATCCTGCTGGACCATCTGTCCTTTGAGTTCCTTGCAGTCAACATTCTTCAGGTCAAAATACAATGAGTTGTCCCTTGCTCACCAAATAAAGGGGAGAGGAAGCAAAATTTCTTCATGTTGTTGTTGAGATTTATTTATTTATTTATTTATTTATTTATTGGTAAAGACACAATTTAATCATGAATTCATGGTTGATTGGTTTTTTTTACCTTCCATCTTAAGGATGGAACCACGTGGCTGCCTGCAGACCCTAAAGATGTTTCTTAACTCTCTGTTGAAATCAGTGAGTCACAGATCTCCAGCACATCATGACACCTTCAGAATGCTAAACAATGACAGCTTCCATTTCTTTATGCATCTGCACACAAGGGTGACTGGCAGAAACAATATTGCCATTGCTCAGGCTAGGTAGAATGTGTTTATACTTGCAACCCGTTATGCTACTGAGTTTGAGGCTACTACCATGAACTATGTTCCATAGCATTGAAACTGACATAGATTTAGTTCATGGCCCTTGTCAATCACCGAAATTGCTTTAAAGAGCCACCTAAAACCATTTCTGGCCTGGACACAAGCCTGTTTTATGTAATCCTTGCAATGTTATTTTTAGTTCAGTCCTTTTGTTACCTCAACTTCTAAGACTTGCCTAATTTTAAACCTATGCTCAGTTTTCTTCAGACTTGTACATGATGATTGGGAATACGCAGGTCTAGACCTGGGTACTGCATGACAGATTGAGCACCCATCTCTGTCCCAGCTCCTGCCAACCTAGCAGATCGAAAGCAAGAAATTGCAAGTAGATAAATAGGGACCACTTTGGTGGAAAAAGATCTTGGGGACATGGAAGGAACATCATTCAGGCATCCCCTGAGCATAGTTTCTCCAGAAAAAATCCTTTCTGACATGAAATTATTATTATTGAGAATACAGAAATTTGGATGATCTAGGTTTTGGTTTCCAGTGACACGATCTTTTCTAATTTCTTCTACCCTTCCAGTCTTCTTCTGATATCTTCACAGCAGTCTTCATTTCAATTGATGATTGAACTAATGTATACAGAATCTTTCTCTATTTCAATTTCTTTATTGTCTACATTAAAGTTATGTAGTTCCTCTGTAGTCAGGATTTTTTGTCGTTCTTTTGAATGCAGTCCTGATTTGGCACATTCTTCCAGGCCCATGCTGGGGCGCCAAATTACTGGGATTCGATTCGATGTTTAATTTATATACTGCTTTTTACGACCCTCCATGGGTGACTCAAAGCGGTGTACATGAGCAAAATACAATACAATCCACACCAATATACAAAATAAATAAATACACAATAGAATAGGGATAGGTGGCTGCACTCCTCTACTGAGAACCCATAACTTAAAGAGCCATGCCACCTAGGCAGTTTTTGCTTTGGGTCCTCTTGCAGAGCTCCCCTCAGCCCTGTGGGACAAAGTCTGAAGCACTTTGGCAGCTTCAGAGATTTCTCCGCGCTGCTGCTGAAGCACTTCAGACTTTCTATGTGAGAGAAGCCAAAACAGAAACTGCCAAGTTGGTATGGCCCTTTAAGTTATAGGTTCTCTGTAGTGGCACATGGCCACCCACCCAGGTAATTTGGTGCCCCAGCACAGGCCTGCTTTCTTCTCTCACTTTCACTAAAAGTTCTTTCAAATCATTGCTGCTTTGCAGGCGCACCCCCCCAATAATGGACTCAGACACAATTGAAAGTGGATAACGGCATTGGGCCACATTTATTGATTCATGCCCTAGTCCGAATTATAAAGTTCTATTGGTAAAACGACCAATCATAATTCTTAAGGCAAGCAGGCCGAAGTAACACTGGTAAGGTACCACCCAAAATTGCCAACGGCAATTGTTACAATGTATCTATTTGTATCAATTTGTTTGTTGACAACAAACAAATTGTTGACCGTAGTCAATATCTAACTAATGACCCCACCCTCTGACGTGTATCCGTAAAATCAGGGGGTGATTCCAGCTGTCTAGTGGTAACCATCACCCCCTCGCCTGGTTCGTCATTGACCGGACAACGTTAAAATAACTTATGCCTATCTAGTGTTGTCCAGTCAATTGCGAACCTGCCGGATACCTGTGGGTCATAAATGTTTACCTTACCAGTGCTACCCGCCACCTGGAGAGGCTTCAATAAAGGCTCGACGCCCCCCCCCCCCAAGACCGTCAGCTCGGTCGACAGGCCTGCTCGCCAATCACTCAGCAGGAGGTCCATACCTCCTCGCGACAGATGGACCCCATCCCCTGCATAAAGCCCATAATTTTGCAGACTAATGGCCGGATGAGGACTGACCTGCCCCCAGCCCTTGGTCAAAAGGAATCAGGCCACCGCCCTGTTCACCATGCGCCTAGCGCGGTCCAAGGCCTGAAGGTCAAGGCCTCTCCTATAAGCGTGCCGTGGGACCATATCTGACCAAACAAGGGTTGTGGCGGGCCATACGTAATGTAAGTAGGCGAGGTCACTGCAAATCGCATGCTTCAGCGATAAGCCAGTGACCTGTCCCAAATCATTACCCCCAAGATGTATGATCAGGATGTCGGGCGGGTCAGCGTTCCTTGCCGAAAAGAGGAATGGCAAGAGCTCCCTCCACAACATACCGGGCTTACCGTACCATGTGACACTTGCGTACGCACCGAGTCCCAGTCGGGGTCCCCAATCTGTCGCCGCAGCGTAACGCGCTTCCCTGTGCACGTAGCTATGGCCCACCAGCCATACTGTCACCGGTGTGATACGACACCCTGGGTCTGTCAAGGAAAAAACAGGGAAGGAAGAGATATGTGGTGACTAAAAGTGGTACTCACGGTGGGAGTGGGCGAACATAAAACTGAAAACACTGAGGTCCCCACCTCCCCATGCTGCGTATGTCAGCCCCGGAGTACCCATAAGCGGCCGCCGTAGAGGCCGCACCAATTCTAAATGAATGGGTGCCGTAACGGGCCCCAGGGAGGCCCACGTTAGCCAGCGCCTTCCCAGTCACCTTCCAAAACTGAAATTTAGTGAGGGGAGACCCATCTTGGTGACAGAAAAACGGGCCATGGTGCGTGCCACGCAGTGCAAGGAACTCCTGTAGGGCACCAACCGGACAGATGTCTGCCAAGGAACATCGTAGCAGTCTTACTCCACTGCCTATGCCATGCTGATCTGTTTTGGAGGAACGAATCCTCAACTGAGCCCAATTATTGCAAACATAGACATCTTCGAGTTCCAGTGCCCTACGACTTGCATCCGCCTTAGACAGCATCACAAGTTCGCTGATGCGGAGCGCTCCAAAAAAGGCCACCGTTGTAGCCGCATGAAACAGGGCTGCCTCATACCTATCAAAACATAGGCCATGCCAGCCCCGTGCCAGTTGGGTAAGTACCCGGGGGAAATTGGGTGACGGTCGTCCAGGCTACGCCCACGTTCCCGCACCCACCCCTCCAAAACGTGTCTCACATGGAAGTCAGCGGTACTGTCTGCATGACCTCCCACCTTGGCCATGAAAGCCAGCGCTGACAGCCTAGATGCTATGGTGCAGGGTGCAAGGCCCTGGGCATGCAGGTAAACCATGAAACGAAGGACGTGGGCCACTGGGATCGGCCAGGTATCTGGCAGTCGGGATTGGGTACAGAATGTCCGAAAGGAGACCAACGCATGGTGATACGCCTTACGCGTGCGTGGCGCCAGCAACATGCCGATCGCCCGGTTCACCTCTCCTTGCCAAAGGTCCATATCTCCTCCGGGAGTGGTGAGGGAAATTCCTCCGCATCCGGGGCCAAGGCACGGAACCGGGAGATCTGCAGGCGGGACAAAGCGTCAGCAATATCATT
This sequence comes from Bradypodion ventrale, assembly GCA_035047345.1. Lineage (NCBI taxonomy): Eukaryota > Metazoa > Chordata > Lepidosauria > Squamata > Chamaeleonidae > Bradypodion > Bradypodion ventrale. Next base: position 462,209,490 of record JAWDJE010000001.1, read on the forward strand.
ATTCACCCCCGGGACATGCCTGGCCCTGAACAGTACATTAAGGCGCAGGCTGCGCAATACAAACTGGCGCACGAGATCCATGACCCTGGGAGATTTAGAGGTCTGTGAGTTGACAATGTGGACAACGGCCGCATTGTCACACCAGAAATGCACCACAGAGTTGGCCCACTCCTCACCCCATAGCATCAAAGCCCCCAGTATGGGAAAAAATTCCAAATGTGTGAGATCCCTCAGGCGACCCGTGCCTGACCAGGCTGGTGGCCATCCACCATAAGCCCACTTCCCATTGAAGTACATCCCATAACCAAGGGATCCCGAGGCATCAGACTGAATCTGAAATTGAGGTGAAGCCAGGAGGTCAGACCTCCAAAATGAGACCCCATTGAACTCCCTCAGGAACTGGAGCCATATGTGCATATCTGCCCTGACGCCCCGTGTCAATCTCACCCTATGATGGGGTCTGGATAAGCCTGCCATGGCGTCGCACAAGCGCCGAGCAAATGCCCTGCCAGGTGCGACCACCCTGCAAGTGAAATTAAGGTGTCCATGTAGCACCTGCAGTTCCCGAAGGGATGCCTTGCGCTTAGCCAGTAAGTCCGATATAAGGGGCACTATCCTTGACACCTTGTCTCCCGGCAACCTAGACGCCTGCGCTACCGTGTCAATCTCCACCCCCAGGAATACTAACTTATCAGACGGGCCTTCGGTCTTTTCGGGCGCTAAAGGGACACCGAGTTCCTCCATTAGCGTCTGAAATGTGTTGAGGAGACGTGTGCACGTGTCCCAGCCCCATTCACCCCCGAACAAAAAGTCATCCAGGTAATGGGCTACATACCGAGACCCTGACCTACAGACAAATGCCCACTGCAGGAATGTACTAAAACGCTCGAAAGCCGAGCAGGATATGGAACAGCCGAATGGCATGGCTTTGTCAAAATAATATTCACCCCGGAATTTAAAACCCAGCAACTCAAAGTCACCCGGGTGCACCGGCAGGAGACGAAAAGCCGACTTAATATCACACTTAGCCAACAGTGCACCCGGGCCACATGAGCGCACCATGCGCAATGCCTGGTCAAAAGATGTATACCTGACCGAGCAAAGGTCATCAGGGATAGCATCATTGACCGAGCGACCGGCTGGGTAGGACAGGTGATGAATGAGGCGGAACTCGCCCGGGGACTTCTTAGGCACTAGTCCTAGTGGGGATACTTTGAGGTTGGGGAACGGGTGTGCGGGAAATGGGCCAGCGACCCTGCCCGCATCAATCTCCTTATTAATGCTGGCTACAGCCACCTCCTCCCTTCCCCTAAGTGACAAAAGGTTGGGTGCGTCTTGAGGTAACCTATCCCCCGTGAAAGGAATACGGAATCCCAGTTGAAAACCCTGAAGGAGGTACACTGCGTCCGCCCTCCTTGGGTATAATGCGAGCCAACGCTCCAGCATGTCCACGTTAATTGGTGAGGGGGCCTTTCGGTGGACCTGCTCCCTCGGCAGCAGTCCTACTTGCCCCTTGTCCACCCCTAAATCCTCCCGGCCTGGGACAGGCGGAGGCAGCGTGGCGGCCAGCACAAGAGGGGCACTCATGCTTGTACTTGCAATTCTTCCTGTTGCAAGAACCATCGGACGAGAAGGTCCAGCACAGCAGGCGGGCTGGTACCCCCTGCGGGGAGCCTGTGCCGGAGCCACTCGTTGGACCGCATGTCCACAATGGTATCTCTCCCCAGGCGCCGGGTGCGTGGGGGTCATGTACAGAAGCCACAGCTTCTGGCAGGGCTCATCCCACCTCATTTCTGGGTGCAGCGGAATCCTCATGCGAAATTCCTCGTCGTAAGCCAGCCACGACGGACCCGGGAAGTCAACCATAGCCCGGTAAATGTTGTCCAAATACTGGACCATAGGAATGGCCAGATCCGGCCTGGCCCTGAGGTAAACGGCCGTGTAAATCAGGTATGCTGGCAACCAATTTGCCCACGTGCGAGGCGGCTTACGACGACGTGCCTGCTCCTTATCTTTCTCATCCTGCCCTTCCCTCTCTTCCATGGTTGGCTCCTTGTTAAGAAGGGAGAAGATGTCCACATACTCGCCCCTCCAGATCTTCTCCTTAGTGGATTGGGCCAGTTGGTCCCCCAGGGGCAAGGAATAACCTGCTGTCGGGAATGCCGACACCGGCACAGAGGGAACTGCAGGCAAAGCAAAGGGGGCCTGCACCAACCCAGGAATCCCTGACACATTTCCTACCGCATAGGAGGAGCCACCCCAACCCGGGCCCTGGGTCAGGGATGAAGTCGCCGGGTGGGCCGGGGGCAATTGCACCGCCGTACCATCCGTGCGAGGCCATGGCCACTGGAAAGCCCCCCCCCCAAGGGAGCCAGTTGTGTGGGTGCACTAGCTTGAACTGCATACTCACCCGTTGCACCCCCACGGGCCGCCCCCACCAGGGGTTCCGGCCCGCTGTGGGCGTCGGAGCTCACGACCGAAACTGAGCTCGCCGACGGGGTACGATCAGCACACGTTTGTCGCACCTGCTGAGTGGGGAGCTGCGAGGTAGTGGCCGCCACCGGCCCGCGCGCCTCAGGCAGCTCTACCCGACCCGTCGCCTGCCGCTGCCCGGCGGCCAAAGGGTCAATCTGGAAACCAAAAGACGCCCCCGCTTGGTTGGCCCTTGCCAGGGATGCCTCGAGGGCCGCTACGCGGGCCAGAAAGGCCTCCACGTTAACATAGCCCCCAGCCCCAACAGGGAGCAAAGGGGGAGCTGGCCCAGGCGTCACGGGCACCTGTCCAGGCCCTTGGGCCGCAGGGGCCAGATATGGCCAAGAGGCCATGCTCGGCCCTTGAGGGGCCGTGTGCACGCCCTGCCAAGGCAGGGGACCCAACCACCCCCCATGGCTCGCTCCCCCCGCAGGGAACTGCGAACCCAGGCCAGAAGGCCCCGCCGCATGGCCCATGCCGGAGGCAGTGGCCATCGCTTGCGGGCCCAGGGCCGAGGCCCCGTCCGGGGCAACCTGCGTGCACCGCGCATCGGGCCAAGGGGCCACCGATCCCATCCCACCGGTCCCGGTGGGATCCGTCAGAGGCGGCTGCTGGGCGGGCGCAGTCGCGGTCCTCCGACCCGGCTGACGCCTCCGCACCGCTCGAGCCGCATTGGCAGCTGCCTTCTTCTTGGAGGGCATAGCTAGCCTAACCAGGAAGCCAAAGGAAAGAAAGCTGCCCGGAAAAAAGGCTTCCCCTGTGAGAACACGAGTGACGGAGGTAAGAGGGAAAAACTTCTCCGCTCCGTCGCTTCGCCAAAATGGCAGCATGGCTGCCTCGTGGCCAACCCTTTTATTAGGGTGCTGGCCACGCCCCTAACTACCCAGATGGCTTCGTCCGGTGGGGGGGGGCCCGCAAAGAGCGCGGCGGCCATTTTGGCGCCACGCTTCCATTCTGCCAGTAAGATAGTGTCATCTGCATATCTTAAATTTCTTCCACCAATTTCCACTCCTTCATCTTAATCTAGTCTGAATTTCTGTATGCTAGATAGATTGAACAGGTAAGGCCATAAAATACACCCTTATCTGACTAGTTTCTCAATAGGAAATATTAACTTTTTATCCACATTTCAGGTTCTGCACCTAGCTTTAAATTGATGCATAAGAGATATATTCAATTGAAAAGGCCAAGAGCCATTTTATTCAGTTCAAAATTAGTTGGTTTGCTTTGACTATATTTCTGCTGTATGTCTGAAATATGTTTAGAAGGAAAAGAATCAGAGTGGCTGCCATTTTGAGACACTTTTTTTGTACTGGAGTGTATTCAGAATTCAAAATTGTCATCTCCTTTGCCACTCATTGCAAAACCTCTTCATATGATGAATAGTATTTAAACATCTACAGCTTAAATTCAGTTTCATAAGACTGGGCAGATAATTTCTCTAGTAGCTCTTTTGTCAGGAGTGGTGCAATTAAAGATTTCTCCAAAGAAAAATTTGTTAATTTAAAGCAAGCTTGCTATAAAATCACAATGTTCTTTTCCATGCAAGGCTATTTTAAAGCTGAAGTAATAAGGAAAAACATGTTCATATTTGTCTTTCTTTTATAAAAATGACTTAAAAAGCAAATAAAAAGAAAAAAAGAGTTGCTGAAGAGCAGCCATCAATATTTAAATATATTTAGGGGTGAGATTAGGAATCAAAGTCAACATTGCAAGTTCATGGATGGTTATTCAGATCACTGAGTTTAATGTGACATATTAACAGTCTTCTTCTGGGCTTAGGCCAGATGCGAAACTGCTAAAATGAAGCGACCTTTTTTTTTTTGGGGGGGGGGGGAATGTTCATTCTGCAGTTCCTTTCACCTGACCCAGTGTGAGAAAGACTAGCCAGCACAAGGTGGCCGTTGCCTGGGATACATCCGATTATGGTTCAGAAATACCACCATTTTTGAGGAGCTCTTTCTGTGCACCCCAGCATTAACCTAGCCAACCCAAGACAATTTCTTTGTCGTATATAATCCATTTCCAATGAAGGATTAAGTTGGAAATCACAGAACTATAAAGCCATTTGGTTGCACGTAGAACATAAGTGTGGAGCTAAAATGCATTTTATGTGAAATCTTCCTAATCTGTTATTAATTGAAATAGTGGGATTTGTTTTTATTATATTCACATTCTCCCTCTTCTCAAAATGCTCAGAACTTAGATTTAAACAGTAAAAGTGTTATAGGATATATTTAATAATTATTTGATTAAAGAAAAGGACATGAATTCAAATTTTAGTAATAAAAAACTATCATTCAAAACTTTACAAAACCAGTAACTTTTAACAGAGTGGGATGACCCTTAGTATACTCCTCAATATCCTATTTGAACACACCAGTGTCTTGTAATATTCACTTCCTTGGGACTAAAATGTCCTTGTGATCTGCAAAAGTAATTTTTCCAGGCTCTGTGTAACAGCAACATTATGGCAAGTACAAAATTTCCTTAAGAACATAAGAACAGCCTTGCTGGAACAGGCCACAGCCCATCCAGTCCAGCATTCTGTCTCACACAGTGGCTCACCATTTCCTTCAGGGTATTCCCAAGGAGATGCCTTCACCTGCTTAGGATTCCCTGGAAATGGCATTGAGAGATATCCTGCCTATCTCTCCAACCCGGAGGTTGTCCTTAGGTAGCCATAATTATAGCCATTGATACACTTGTCCTCCATGAACTTGTCTAATCCTTTCTTAAAGCTGTCAAGTCTGACAGCTGTCACCACTTCTTCTGGCAGGGAGTTCCATAGACCAGTAATCCTCTGGGTGAAAAAGTACTTTCTTTTATTTGTTTGAGAACTAGTACCCAAAAGTTTCATGGAGTGTCCCCTAGTTCTAGTGCTGTGCGATAGGGAAAACAGTTTTTCCTTATCTACATTGTCCACACCGTGCATGATTTTATAAACTTCAATCAGGTCACCTCTTAGACGCCGTCGTTCAAGAGTGAAAAGGCCCAACAGTTGCAGCCTCAGATGGTAAGGAAGGTGTTCCAGTCCCCAAATCATTCTGGTTGCCCTCCTCTGTACTTTCTCCAACTCCATAATATCCTTCTGGATGTATGGCGACCAGAACTGTACACAATATTCCAGATGGGGCCTCACCATAGATTTATAAAGAGGCAAAATGACACTTGCTGACTTATTTTCTATACCCTTCCTAATGATCCCTAACATTGAGTTTGCTTTTTTCACTGCTGAGGCACAGTGGGTTGACATCTTCATTGAGCTGTCCACTAGGACACCAAGGTCCCTTTCCTGGTTTGTCGCAGAGAGTTCAGACCCCATCAGTTTATAAATGTAATTGGGTTTTTTTGCCCCAACATGCATCACTCTGCACTTACTGATGTTGAAGCTCATTTGCCACTGTTTTTCCCACTCCCCCAGTGTCAAGAGATCCCTCTGGAGCACTTCACAATCTCTCACAGTCTTCACTACCCTGTATAATTTAGTGTCGTCAGCAAATTTGGCTACCTTGCTTTTTACTCCTACCTCGAGATCATTTATGAAGAGGTTGAAAAGCAGGGGTCCCAGTACTGAACCTTGGGGGACCCCACTCTTTACTTCCCTCCACTTGGAGAAGTGTCCATTTAGTGCTACCCTCTGTTTCCTGTCCCTTAGCCAGTTGCTGATCCAGGACAAGACCTGTCCCTTTATTCCATGACTGGTAAGTTTATTCAAAAGCCTTTGGTGCGGGACCTTGTCAAAAGCCTTCTGAAAGTCCAGATAAACAATGTCAACTGGATCCCCCTTATGCTTGTTGACACTCTCAAAAAATTCCAACAGATTAGTGAGGCATGATTTGCCCTTGTAAAAGCCATGTTGGCTCTCCTTTAGCAGCGCCTTCTCTTCTATGTGCCTATTAATTCTATCTTTTAGGATGGTTTCCATCACTTTACCTGGGACACATGTCAAACTGACAGGTCGGTAATTTCCTGGATCACCCCTGGATCCTTTTTTGAAAATTGGTGTTACATTCGCTACCTTCCAGTCATCAGGCACAAAGCCTGATTTGAGGGAAATATTATATATTTTGGCTAGGAGATCAGTAATTTCGTCTTTAAGTTCCCTGAGAACTCGTGGATGGATGCCATCTGGTCCTGGTGATTTGTTAATGTTTAGCTTAACAAGACATGCAAGGACCTCCTCCCTGGTTATTTCTATCTTGCTTAATTCTTCGGTTTCCCTCCCTACGAAGATAGGCTCTGTTTTGGGCATGTGGTCTCTGTCTTCTTCAGTGAATACTGAAGCAAAGAATTCATTGAGTCTCTCTGCAATCTCTGTTTCCTCTTTAATAACCCCGGGCCTTCCATTGTCATCTAATGGTCCAATGGCCTTCCTAGTTGGGTTCTTACTTCTAATGTATTTAAAGAAGTCTTTGTTATTTCTCTGAGTATTTTTAGCTATACACTCCTCAAAGTCTTGCTTTGCTTTCCTGATTGTTGCCTTGCATTTGTTCTGCCAGAATTTATGTTTCTGCCTGCTGTCCTCATTCGGACAAGCCTTCCATCTTCTAAATGAGCTTTTCTTGCTCTTGATCACTTCCCGAACAGCTCCTGTAAGCCACATCGGAGTCCTCTTGGACCTGGCAGTGCCCTTTTTCCTTTTGGGTATGCATTCCAATAGGGCCTCTGTTATTGTTTTTGTAAACAACCTCCATGCCTCTTGGAGTGTTTGGACTCTCTCAATTTTCCCTTTCAGTTTCTTTTTTACTAGTTTCCTCATCTTTGGGAAATTTCCTTTTTGAAAATTTAAGGTCTCTGTTTTAGATTTTATCAATGACTTGCAGTCTATGATCAAGTTAAACATAATTGAGTTGTGGTCACTGTTCCCTATTGGATCAGTCACATTAATATCTTGCACCAGATCCTGAGTATTACTCAGGATCAAGTCAAGGATTCTTGTACCTCTAGTTGGGTCTTCAACCATCTGTCCCAGGGAACAATCATTTAGCATATCTAGGAACTTTATCTCTTTATCATGTGCTGAACAACAGTTTACCCAGTCTATGTGAGGGTAATTGAAGTCCCCCATTATAACCAGGCTTCCCTTCCTGGATGCCTCCTTTACAACATTCTCCAACTGACAGTCTCCCTCAAGAGTTTGGGTCGGAGGCCGATAGTATATGCCTACTGTTAGACCATCCTTGTGGCCTGGTACTCTTACCCACAGAGCTTCTAATGGTGACTCTAAATCACCTAGATATTCCAATTCATACGATTTTATCACTTCTTTGACATACAAGGCTACACCACCTCCTGTTTGCCCCTTCCTATCCTTCCTGTACAGTTTGTAGCCTGGGATAACTGTATCCCATTGGTTATCATCTGTCCACCAGGTTTCAGTGATACCAATAATATCAATATTCTTATCTATTGCTAAGTATTCCAGCTCCCCTATTTTGTTCCGGAGGCTTCTGGCATTTGTATACAAGCATTTATATATGCTTTCCTGATACAGTCTTTTGAATCCAGTTGCATTGTTAGACTGCCTCTTGCATCCTTCTGCTAGAGTGCTGGTGACTAGCTCCTTGCTCTGCTCAGTAATTTTTGCATCCTCCTCACTACTCAAGTACACACTTTCCCGAACCGGATGCTGCCCAGCTCCTGTCGGCTTTCCCCCAGTTATCAGTTTAAAAGCTGCTCTGCAGCCTTTTTGATGTTGAGTGCCAGCAATCTGGTCCCATCATGGTTTAAATGCAACCCATCCCTCCTGAACAGATTTGGTTTGTCCCAAAATGTTCTCCAGTTCCTGACAAATCTGAAGCCCTCCTCTCGACACCACCGCCTCATCCACGCATTGAGGCTTCTGAGCTCTGCCTGCCTGGTAGGTCCTGCGCGAGGGACAGGCAGCACTTCTGAAAATGCTACCTTGGAAGTCCGGGACTTCAATCTTCTTCCTAACAACCTAAATTTGGCTTCCAGGACAGACCGCTTGGCCTTCCCAACATCATTGGTACCAACGTGTACCATGACAACTGGCTCGTTCCCAGTTCTCTCTAACAATCTATCTAGATTTCTTGTGATGTCTGCAACTTTTGCACCTGGCAGGCAAGTCACCATACGGTTATCATGTGCATCACAAATCCATTTCTCTGTATTTTTAATTATTGAATCGCCTAGTACAAGGAGCCTCTCTCCTGCAATCTGTTCATCTACATGCACCTCATCAACCATATTAAGGGAGAGAACCTCAGTTTGTTCCTGTTGTTCATCTTCCTGGATCTCATCAAGTATGATGAAGGAGAGATCATCAGGTGGAACCAGTTGTTCCTCTGTGTGTTCCTCATCAGGTGTGATAAGGGAAAGAGCCTCAAATTTATTTTGTAATTTCAGACTCTCAGAGTGATCCCCTACTCTCCTCCTCCAGCAATCTGGTCCCTTGGTTAATATCTTTTGCCATCTTAACATACAGGTTAGCTGTCAAGCTTCAGTTTCTTTTGGAAACACTTACATGAGCTTTAATTGAGATTAACCTATCTATATGGGCCATACCTGTCAACCTTCCCAGATTGGCCAGGATTTCACGGTTTTTGGTGCCGATTTGCGCCATTTCCCACCCCGTGCTGCTGAAACCACGGAATTTGGCAGCGGGGGAATGGAGGTACTGTGCAGCCTTCTGCACAGGTCGCCTTTTACGCAAGCGGTGTAGCCTTCTACGCATGCGTAGAAGGGTTTTATGCTTGCATAGCCCCGTCCTATGCATGCGTAGAAGGCAACCTGTGCAGAACCGTTTGTGCAGGTCCCATATTTTCCGGAGCCGTGGTTGACAGGTATGATGTGGGCTTGTGCAGGACACTAAAACCCAGTTTGTAAGAAAATGAGCATGAGTGTGTATCCATGTTCAGCAAGACATGCAGGTGCTAACACAAAACAGCACAGAATCCAGCTGACATAGACAACAGGGCTTTGTGATAGCCCCATTTCCTTTTAGTTCTGCTTCAGGCTTTAGGCCAGGGGTCTTGAAAGTGTATTATGGTCATTAGAGCTATTACACAAATGACTATTCTGCCTGTGTGTGTGAGAGAGAGATGGATAGAAACAGAGAATTTTGTTATTCACACTAAATGATATATTAAAACCATCTTCTGATAGGTTTCTGAGGACCAAAAGAGTTGGAGACAAACAGCAGGCATTCCCAGAGTATCTCATGCCACATTAGTTTCTTTAAAACATATGCATGCCAGTGGGTTCATTAACATGATTGGCAATTGAGAAGCAGGCAGACAAAATGTAGGGAGTCAATTAATGCAGTGAACCATAGAGAGGATAGTGACTTTAGCTAAATTGATTACTTGTCTGTGATCAAGTTCTTTAGCCAGAAATTAGGCCTTTTGTTGAAAGTTTATATTCGGAGAAAGGTTAATTATGCCTTAAGAATGTTTCTCTTCTTTGTTATGTGTGTGAAAGAGAATGTGTGTCTTCTTTAATTGTAATCACTCTGTACCACCCTACACTGGAAAGGTTGTTTTGCTTCAACTAGATAGACAAAAGTTCGTGCCACTCTTATTTATAACTAGCTGATTGGCTGGCCTTACCGTGTGTGTGTGTGTATTATATTTTTTTTAATTGTGGGAAGGTATGTCCCTTCTTATGATATGTTTATCTGGTTAGTGTGTGTGTGTGTGTGTGTGTGTGTGTGTGTGTGTGTATTTGGGATGCAGATGCAGAGTTTTGTTTTGTCATAGATGGTTTGATGTGTGCTCCGGTGTGTAGTCATGCCTGCCACATGACCACGGGAATGTCTGCAGAAGCAGACTGATCCGTGTGTTGATGGATACTTACTAACACAATGTACCGTTTGTGTATGCCCAAAAATGATGAAGATAATAATAAACGAATCTTCTTATAAGGTCTTTGTATTCTTAATGTTATTTTTATTTTGCAAACTTGTATATTAACTTGTAATGTCATCAAACAGAAACCAAACTCAGATACTTCTCTGCACAAAAAGTCTTCAAGTTCCTTTTGTAATCTTGACAATAGTAACCAAATTCAAATATGTTCTCTTCAATTATGTCCTTTGTAACAATATGAAACAATGATTCATTCCTCTATTACACTTTCTATCTCTCGTCCAAAACAGCTCATAAACTCGTATTCAGTTGGGAAGTCAAACTCCCATATAAATTGGCCCCAAACTCCCGACGTCTATCCGGTTAATTAGACATTTCATTCAATAAATTTCATCAGGGGAGTTTTTGCAATATCCAAGTTTAGTATATGGGACCAAAGACAATGAAACAGCCGAAGGGTTGGCTTAACACAGGTTTATTGCATGATGATCCGGAGGAACATGAGGTAATGGCGGATGGGTAGCTCAATATATACAGTGCTATACATTTTGAATGTGGCTCCTCGACAGTCTATTGGTTACTGTCCTCGTGACGTCATGGATGGTCACGCCCTTCTTGTCCAGGTGTAGGTGATGGCGGGAATCTTCCCGCACTGTTGTTTGCTGGTGAGTCTGGGCCAGGAGAGCTTGAACGCTCGCTATTGCCACCAGGTGGTCATTAGCTCGCGTCCTATTGCAGGGGCTACAGTTAAGCAGCTGCTGGTTATAATGTTACACAAGCATGGTTACATTGGATACACGTGAATGGATACATTGTCAAAGGTATAGTAATAGAACACAACATCCCTCCCCCCTAGGATGGGACGAAGTCCCTCAGCCAAGATGGCTTATTGCAAACGCGTTTGGGCCGTGATGTGGGCTGACCTGCCCCAGGGGCGCTACTGCTTCCTCATTCCCTGGTCCCTTGTCCTGAAACGGGAGAGGGAGACTTGTTAGAGGCTTGCCGTGGTTTGGCGGTTTTGGGGGAAGGGAGAAACTCCATTGTGGGCAGACCAGAGACACTCGGGGCTAACGAAAAACCCCTCTTCTCACTTAGACGGGTGGGGGACCACTCCGCAAAACTTCCCCGGTTCTGAAAATCAAAATCTAACTCTGTTGGGGTATCCGTATTTGTGGGGAGATCCCGCGGGATATCTATGAGATCGGCTTCCCTTCTCTCTGCTGACCGATCCCGCAGGATATCTACGAGGACAGATTCCCTTTCCTCCCCCCTTGGTGGGGACCCATGGCCCCCCTTTCCTCCCCCTTGGGCTGAACGGGTGGGGGAGAACCCTAACGCTGAATCCTGTTTCCCGCGGTCCGTGCCCTGCTCGTCGGGGACCCTGCGCCAGAGCTGGTCTGCGTGCCGCCTCCAGAGTAGACCTGTGCTGGTCTCGACGCGGTACGAGACGGGACCGGTCTGCTCTAAGATGACGCCCGGTACCCAGGCCGGACCCGCGCTGGCGTAATTCCTGCAATACACGGGGGCACCCACGTCGAAACTCTTTGTGTCCTCTATCCCAATGTTCTTCCCCTTGTCCTCTACTCTCGTGGGGTCTAGCCTAGTTAGTATGGTGGTCAGTTTCCTGCGCATAAGCAGCTCCGCGGGGGAGTATCCTGACGCTAGGGGAGTCACTCTGTAACCTAGCAGAAACTGGCACACTTGATGGTTTAGGTCCCCGGGCCCCATGCGCCGCAGCGCGTCCTTGGTGGTACGCACAAGGCGCTCTACTTGGCCGTTTGTGGCAGGGTGGAAAGGAGCGGAGGTGATGTGCCGAATGGCGTTGATTTCTGTGAATGCCCTGAACTCAGAGGACGTGAAACAACTTGCGTTGTCGCTTACGAGGGTGTCGGGTAAACCGAACGTGGAAAAAACCCTCCGCAAATGCTTTATGGTTGTGGCCGTGGACGTGCTTGTAACCGGAATGACCTCCAACCACTTGGAGAAGGCATCCACCACAAGGAGAAACAGCGTCCCACGGAACGGGCCAGCAAAGTCTACATGAATCCGGGACCACGGCCCCTTCGCCGCGTCCCACTCCCTGTGAGGCAGGCGGGCTTCTTCTGGCCTGGAGCTTTGGCAGGGTTCACAAGTGCCGACCATGTGCTCGATGTCGGCGTCTAGCTGGGGCCACCAGAAATAGCTCCGTGCCAGGGCTTTGGAACGCACAATTCCAGGGTGGCTGACGTGCAGGAGTTTGAGTACCCGCGGTCGTAAGGACGCCGGGATCACTACTCGCTGGCCCCACAGAAGGCACCCCCTCTCAAGGGACAACTCTAACTTCTTTCGAAAAAATGGGTCGAACTCCGCTGCCGGGGAGGACGCTGGCCACCCTTTCTGCACCCAGGAGCTGACCTTTGCTAAAATGTTGTCCTTGCCGGTCGCTTTGGCGATGTCGGCGGGCAGTATTGGGGGCGAGTCGAGGACCTCTATCATCAGCACCTGGTGGTCTGGCTCCTCCCCGCCTACGTGGCTGCTATCCTGGGGGAGGGGGGACCTCGATAGAGCGTCCGCATGGCTGATCTCCCTCCCGGGCCTGTAAACTAACGCGTGCTGATACGCGTTGAGAAAAATGGCCCACCTAAGCATCCTTGGGGACAGGATCTGTGGCGTGGGCTTATCTGCGGTAAAAATGCCTAGCAGGGGCTTGTGGTCGGTCACGATTGTGAAGGGGCGGCCATACAGGAAGTTGTGGAACTTTTTTGTTCCCGCAATTATCGCTAATGCTTCCCTGTCTGTCTGGGCGTAGTTTCTCTCCGCTTGGGACAGGGACCTGGAATAGAACGCTATCGGGGCCTCCCTCCCGTTTTCCAGCACGTGGCACAGCACCGCCCCCACCGGGGATGCGTCACAGATCAGGACCACTGGGCGCTTGGGGTTGAAATGGGTTAGGATGGCATCAGACGCCAGAAGCTGCTTTAGCTCACTAAATGCCCTCTCTTGCTTGTCGCCCCACTTCCATGCCTCGTCCTTTTTAAGCAATCTGTGCAACGGTTCGGCCACGGCTGCTTTCCGGGGGAGGAAAGAGTGGTAAAAGTTCAGCAGCCCTAGGAACGACTGCAACTTGGGCTTGGAGGTGGGGCGAGGGGCTTTCTTGATGGCGTCTACCTTAGATTTGGATGGCCTTATTGCCTCAGGAGTGACCCGGAACCCTAGGAATTCGACCTCTGTCGCGAAGAAGACGCATTTGTCTTTTCGCAGTCTCAACCCCGCCTTTTCGAATATCGCCAGAACCTTGCCCAACCTCTTTGCCAATTTAGCCCGACTCACCCCCCGTTATCAATACGTCATCAAAATAAGGCAACACCCCCTCGAGCCCCTTCAGGAGGCGTTCCACGAGTGACTGGAAAATTCCAGGCGCCGAGTTTACGCCGAATTGAAGGCGCGTCACCTGGAATGCCCCCTTATGGGTGACTATAGTTTGAGCAGCAGCTGCGGCTGGGGTCACCGAGAGCTGCTGGTAGGCTTGTGCTAAGTCGAGTTTAGCGAAACACTTTCCCCCATGTAACATGGCCAGCAAATGGCTGACTACCGGCACCGGATACGCATTAGGGCGAATGGCCTTGTTGATGGTGCACTTGTAATCAGCGCATATGCGCACCTCCCCGTTGGCCTTTAGTGCTGTTACAATTGGAGTTTCCCACTCCACAGAATCAACAGGAACAAGAATCCCCTGGCCCACCAATTTGTCCAGTTCCGCCTCTATTTTGTCCTTGAGTGCGAATGGCACCCGGCGCGGTTTGAGTCTTATTGGGCGGACCTCAGGGTCTAGGTCGAAGGCTACTGGGGGTCCCTTAAATTTCCCAAGTCCTTTTTTGAAGACTTCGGGGTGCACGTCGCACACCTCCTGAATCGGGTCAGTCCCCACGGCAACGGCATGCACCCCCCCAATGAACAAACCCAGGGGCTGGAACCATTGAGTCCCGAGGAGGCTGCAATTCCCCCCTTTAAGAACAACTAGGGAGAGAGTCGCGGCGTGTTTCTTAAATTGGACCTGAAATTTTCTAACCCCCAACACTGGAATGCAGTTCCCTTGCACGTCCCATAACGTGGACCGCAGAGCTTTGAGTTTGGGCCGCGCGTGGGGGGCAATTTTCAGAAACTCCTTCTGGGGGATGATGGAATATGAGGAACCCGAGTCAATTTCCATCCTAATGGGGGCCCCTTGTACTAGTACCTCAACAAAGTAACGGGGGTGTCCCGCGGACACGCTGAACACCGGTGCGTCGTCCTCGCTGTCGTCGGCGATGCAGCCCACGCCGTCTCGCTTCCTCGTGGCCTGGGTGCCGTCCTTGGGTCTCATCGCACGGTCTCTCGAACTATTCCGAGCCTCACGCCGTTTCCTGCAGACCTTGGTGATATGCCCGCGGCGGCCGCAGTTGTGACACTCGGCCTTTCTGAAAGGGCATTTGGTGCGGTCGTGGTTCGCTCTGCAGCCGTCGCAACGCCGGCCTTCCTTCCGGACCTTCCGGACGTCCTCGTCGTCACTGCTCTCCGCGGACGACTTCGAAACTCGCCGGGCCGCGTGCACTGAAGCGTGCACCGAAGTCTCTGCCTTGCCCGTCTTTGGCCGCCAGTCCTGGAGCTCCTGGACCCCGCCCTTCGTAGCTTCCGCGGCTTGTGCCTCCTTCAGGACCTCCTGCAACGTGGGGGGTGGCTCCCGGTTCATCAATGTGCGCTGAGTTTCGGCGTCGCTCAGGCCGCACAGCACACAGTCTCTGAGTGTGATTTCTGCGTTCTCCCATTTGCATGGGCCGGCAGCCAGTCGCAGGGCCGCTGCGAAGTCGGCGACCATCTCCCCGGGTGCTTGGACTCGCCTCCAAAACGCGCTCCGAGCGGGGAACATTGCCGTCGAGGGCCGGAAGTACTCACGCAGCATGTGCATGAGCTCTTTCACCTTGAATTCACTCGCCCTTCTCGGCGCGAGCAGGTCCACCAAGACCCTCTTGGTGTCCGGCCCCAGCATCCTGGTGAAGATGGCCCTTTTCTTTGCCTCATCCGTGACTTCGGATTCCACCAGGGCTCCCTGGAAGTCCATCTCGAAGATGTCCCAGTCTGCCGGTCTCTTGATCTCGAAACCGGCGCATGTCTTGGTCCCGTGGGCAGCCATATCCCACCTTCGTCGCCAATTTAGTATATGGGACCAAAGACAATGAAACAGCCGAAGGGTTGGCTTAACACAGGTTTATTGCATGATGATCCGGAGGAACATGAGGTAATGGCGGATGGGTAGCTCAATATATACAGTGCTATACATTTTGAATGTGGCTCCTCGACAGTCTATTGGTTACTGTCCGCGTGACGTCATGGACGGTCACGCCCTTCTTGTCCAGGTGTAGGTGATGGCGGGAATCTTCCTGCGCTGTTGTTTGCTGGTGAGTCTGGGCCAGGAGAGCTTGAACGCTCGCTATTGCCACCAGGTGGTCATTAGCTCGCGTCCTATTGCAGGGGCTACAGTTAAGCAGCTGCTGGTTATAATGTTACACAAGCATGGTTACATTGGATACACGTGAATGGATACATTGTCAAAGGTATAGTAATAGAACACAACACCAAGCTTACCACTCTTGTATTTCGCGTCCTCTCTGTCTCTTCTGTAATTTCTCTATGGTTGCTAAGGACATCCTTATGGGAACTTTTGTGCAGAGAAGTATCTGAGTTTGGTTTCTGTTTGTTTGTTTTTTTTTAAATTTTTTTTATTGAGTTTTTAATAGACATACAGAAAAAGAAAAGAAAACATTAACAGTACATTAACAATACATTACACTAACATGTCCATAATATCATACTAACAAACATTACTATATGCTAGCACATAACAATATCTATATTCATTAACTACTATTTAACCACCAAATATTAAGAACCATTATTTCAAAGTCCAAAATAATAGAAAGAGACTTTCTGTACTACCACTAATCTTTTTAACCAATAAAAATCACCCTGTGAATATATACAATGCCCGGAGAGTTTATTTTCTACTCAGCTCCAGAAGCTTCTTTGAGATGGTACTGGTCCTGAACTATCACTTGCCATATTAGAGTGATCCACGAACGGTTTCCATATATTCCAAAATCTATTCTCTTTTAAATTATCTCTTTTGACTTTAATCTCCCATGTCAATTTATCGTTCAATGCTAAACTCCACATTTCTTTATACCATTCTCCAACCTGAATATCTACATCGTTTTTCCAATTTCTGGCTATACATTGTCTACCCGTTGTCAGTACAATTTCCAGTAATTCTTTTTCCTCCTTATTTAAACCCAGATCTTCCACATTCGTTAAAAGAATAGTACCCGACACCAACTTAACACTTTTACCCAATATTTCACCAAATTCATTTTCTATTCTTCCCCAAAAATCCCTTATTTTTTTACAACTCCACCACATATGTTCATATGTTCCATCAAATTCCTTACATCTCCAACATAACTTATCTCTTTTATTATCCATCTGGTAAAGTCTTAATGGTGTCAGGTACCATTGCCACAACATCTTGAAATTATGTTCTTTAATCCTTACAGACATTGTTCTCATAATTCTCTTTTTCCATTTATTTTTCCATTCAATCTCCCCAATTTTTATATTCAAATTTTGTTCCCACTTCCGTTTCAAATCCTCCTGTGGATCTGCACCTCTATTCAATATATTATAAAGCTTACTTACAAGACCCTTAATACTACTTTCCCCTTTTCTAATCTTCCTTACCAATTCCTCAAATTCCGTAAGTACTCTATCTGACCCTAGTTCTCTTTTATATTTTTTATTCCAATTGTCC
This sequence comes from Bradypodion ventrale, assembly GCA_035047345.1. NCBI lineage: Eukaryota > Metazoa > Chordata > Lepidosauria > Squamata > Chamaeleonidae > Bradypodion > Bradypodion ventrale. Next base: position 462,226,614 of record JAWDJE010000001.1, read on the forward strand.
ACCTTTAACTTCTGAAACCAATTCAAATTTAGTATCTCAAACATTTTTTTCCGCTCGGCATCAACATCACATGCTTTTAACCAATCTTTCAGTAACAACGTCCCATTTTTATCCAATATTTCTATTTTTTCTTTGTCTAATTTTATTGGGAAACACAACATATCAGTCAATTCCAAGATTGGGGAGAGATTCGGAACCATATCTTTTTTTACCTTCTTCCACACCTCCATGAGACCTTTCATCATAGTATTATTTGACCTTTTCACCTTATCCTTCATTCCCAGAAAATTCAAGTTTCCAATATTTCTGTATTCTTTCATTTCCAATTGTTCCCAAATTACCTTTTCTCTTGCCAAGATCTTCACAACATTCTTGACTTGAAATGCTCGGTAATATACTAACAGATTTGGCACAGATTTGGTTTCTGTTTGATGACATTACAAGTTAATATACAAGAGTTTGCAAAATAAAAATAACATTAAGAATACAAAGACCTTATAAGAAGATTCGTTTATTATTATCTTCATCATTTTTGGGCATACACAAACAGTACATTGTGTTTGTATCCTTTTCTCCGTTTGGCCATTTTTTGCTGTGATGGATACTTACTGGAATGTGGAAGGTGAGCAGTTCGATTCTTGAGTATTGCAGGATGGAATGATCCCCCTTCTTTCTCCCAGCTCCTGTCAACCTTTTTGTTTGAAAGCAAGGAATTGCAAGTTGATAAAAAGGCACCACGTTGTTGGGAAGGTAAAAAGCATTACATGTGCTCTGGTGTATAGTCATGCCTGCCACATGACCACGGAAATGTCTGCAGAAGCAGACTGATTTGTGTGTTGATGGAGGATTACTGGGATGTGCCTATTACTTACGGGGTTTTTGGGGGGGCTCAACCCATGGGGTGGGGGGCTTGGGGAGGGTTTTTTCCTTTTTGCCTCCCCACACACCATTTGTGATGCTCCCTGGCTCTCAGTAAAGAAACCTGGGCAGACTCACCCCGGCATGATGATGAGGGAGGGATGGTAGGTATTGAGGGGGAAATTTAGGAGGAAAGGAAGATGGGCGGGTAAGAATGAGGGAGGAAAAGAAAGAAGGAAGGGGAGAAGAACGGCTGGAGGTAGGGAAGGAAGGATGAGAGCTAATTGTATGTTTAGGTTTTCCGGACCCTGATACACCCCAACACACAGAGTCTCTCTCTCTCTCTATTCCCTTCCCTTCTCTTCTCTTGGTGGGTTGTATGGCAGTCCCAGAGGAAAATCCCTGCTCCAAGAAGTGTGCAACCAAGACCAGATAATCATATTGTGATCATAAGGGGATGAAGCTCTTTCTTACTTAAGCACCAGATTGTTGCAGAATGAAATAATCTGTATGAAGGCAACATAATTGGTCAAGATGTTTTGTTGCCTGAGGTGGTGTCTCATCCCATTCCATATCCCAAAGTTGATGGGATTGGGAGTTGAATCTTTCTTCAACACTGACAGTGAGATACTGTCCTCCACCATACCTGAAAATAGCAGGCTAGCATAGTGAATTCAGAGGTTTTCCTCTTCAAAATGTTGCTGCCATCTCCCAGCATCTGCAGTCCAAAGTGAGATACTCACTGTGCCAAGTAGTGGGGGCAGCCCTAAATGGAATGGACATTCTCACCCCAATTCATCTGTAGCAACCTACTACATGGGATTCTGACCAGCAGAATGATGAGATGAGATGGGGGTGTGTGGCTAGCTGGGTACTTCATAATCTTCTCACCCCTCCTCTCCATCTTCTCTTTCTATATCCTTCTCCCAGCAGATCTCTTTATTAACAGTTTCACACAAGCATACAGCATATGGCACCCAATGACATGATCCATCATCCTTCACCATGCTGTCACACTATGCTTTACTAGCTGTACTCAAATAGACATTACACAATTGATGATAGATGAATACAACCTATTTCTGTATCCCTATCCCTACAATAGTAGAATGCATATAAAAGGAAGAAACGTTCTGTGGTTCATCTGAACAGGAACAGACATTTCCACCATCATAGGGAATGCACAACCATTAGAGAATTTGTTCTCACAATTAAACTGGTCAATTTTACAAGGTTGCAACATTTCTCCTTTCCTTATTTTAAAATGAGAGTACACACTAAATGCAATAACATATTCCAACTATGATGCAATAATAATATATGATTGCATACATCAGATCAAAGCTAGCCTCCTATGTAATTATCCTTGCACTTGTAAGGTTTACTAGCAAGATTTTTCAGGAGGACGTGTCCCGTCAACTGAATTAGAAACTGGCTTGATTCCCAAAAAATGGCAAAATGGTTGATTTTGATTTCAACAAGACATTTCCCGCTCAACACAATTAAACTATGCAATTCTATCTTGATTAAAATAATTACAAGTTATTCTGGCTATTACTATAATAATTAAAGTAAAGCATTACTATTCTAACTATATAGCAAGCAATGACTAATTAATAATTCTTAAGCAGAACAATGCATTCCAAATTTAGACTCTGCACACTGCAGATTTTCAGGTTGAAGGCAAAATAAAGGGAGATCTTTTTAAACTGAGATGTTTCCCACTGATTGGAAATTAATCTGTCTTTGCAAAGAGCTCAGTTTTTCAAAAAAGTCTGTTTCAGTGTTTGTCTCCAGCAAAAGTGAAATAAGCAAATCAGGTCAGTAGCATTCAGAAGAGGCAAAAACAAAAAAAGTTATTCTGGCAATTTTTGTCTGCTGATTAATCACCCAGCTCAGGCAACTCAGAAACTGGTTTTGCTGACATCTCTTCTTGGCACTCAGTGGGTGCTAATTTTAATACCACAAGCCAAAATCCACACCAGAGCTGTAGATAAAACACAAGACAGCTCGTCCTTTTTGGACGTTGTCAGTTAGCATGTATCATGTACCAATGACCATAGCAATATATTCTGAGTATCAATGGGAGGAATCCTCTTTTCCTTTTAATTGTTTGCCAAATGGGTGTTACTGTGCACAGCATCCGACAGCAATGAACCTTTAGATTTAAAGTCTTGAAGATTAATTGCAAAGGAGGATGCCATAGTACAGTGATTGCATTTTGAAAGGATGTTTTCGGCCTCAGTCCTACAAAGGGAGCGGCTGCAAACATGAACAGCAAAAAGGTACACTCCTGCTGTACATAATCTCCTGAAGTTGCTGAAGCATGGCAAGGAGTGTTGAATCAAGGGTGGGGGCAGTAGAAAGAATCTCAAGCCACAAAGAAGTGTGAAGTGGCTGGCAATCTAACTCAACTTGAAGGCAGTTTATAGAGATGACATAATCTTCTGTAGCCCTTTGTCTATTGGAAGGTGTTCTCGAATCAGGATTTTTAGCACAGGCAGCAGGGGCTGCCTCTGTGCACTGAGCAGAAATGTATCTATCCATTTGTTTTTTGGCATTGGTGCTGGCTGCACCATGAGCAACATCGCTCTTATCCAGTTCTTTCTAAAAGTGAAATGGGGGAGGTTCAGAACTCAGCTGAATAGCTCCTGACTCTGGACCAGGCATGCAGAGTACAGAACTCACAGCCATCAAAGGTATTGAGTCCTCAATCGCTTGTATGTTAATAGAAGCTTTAGCGATCATTTGCTGCATGGCTATCTCTGCAGGGAGAAAGGTGGAAATGGTAGTGACATGAAGCTGAGAAATGCCTAATCCTGGAGCAAGGGGAGTGGCAGGTGGTGGCTGAATTGGCTCCTCATGCATTGATACTGGAGGATGCAGAGGGGATAGATCCCACAGTGGGATAGAGCCCATAGGGGGTCTAGAAGAAGATTTTTTATTTTTTCAATGGCGTCTCTGCATAAGAACCATGTCTGAAGAACTGGGGTGGTGAAATGGGGTTCCTCATGCAGTTTAAGACCAATCCGTTCCCAATCAGCAAGTTTTATGCTGCCTTTTTGAGGATACCAAGAGCATGATTGTTGTATTTGCATTAATATTGAAGAATTGCTTCATCTGGTATATTGTGGCAAGCTTGTCTGAGAAGGAATTGCAACTCAGCCTGATGTTTTTTGCTGAGCGGGAGTGAGAGAGTTACCCATGCTTAACAAAAGAAAATAAAGGGGGAAAGAGAGGATAAGACTCATCTGAATGGATGTGTGATGCATTGATGCCTTTACTCCGGGCGAGGGTGAATTGAAGACCAAGCAGAGAGCGGTGCCTCGGTGAATTCAATGCCATATGTTGAGCGCCAGATGTAGCAACCTACTACATGGGATTCTGACCAGCAGAATGATGAGAGAAGATTTGTGGGGGGCTAGCTGGGTACTTCAAAGTCTTCTCGCCCCTCCTCTCCATTTTCTCTCTCTATCTCCTTCTCCCAGCAGCTCACTTTATTAACAGTTTCACACAAGCATACAGCATATGGCACACAATGACGTGATCCATTATCCTTCACCATGCTGTCATGCTATGCTGCACAAGCTGTACTCAAATAGACATTTACACAATTGATGATAAATGAATGCAACCTATTTCTGTATCCCTAAAGGTAAAGGTTTTCCTTACTCAAAAGCCAGTCGTATCTTTAGTGTATGAGAACCAAGACAATAGAAACAGCCGAAGGGTTGGCTTAACACATCTTTATTGCATGATGGTCCAGGGGAACTTGTGGTAATGGTGGATGAACAGCTCAATATAAACTGTGACTATACATTTGAAAGTGGCTCCTCAATAGCCCATTGGCTACTGTCTGCGTGATGTCATTCCCCGTCATGCCCTTCTTGTCCAGGTGAGGTGGTGGCGGGAATCTTCCCGTGCTGTAGTTGTTTGGGGAATTGGAACCATGTGAGCTGGGCGCTTGCTATTGCCCCCTAGAGGTCACTAGCTCGCGTCCTGATACAGAAGGTTACAGTGTTACAGCTGGTGGTTATTATATTCTAGACACAACATCCCTCCCCCCTAGGATGAGACGAAGTCTCTCATCCAAGATGGTTTATTGCAAACGCGTTTTGGGCGCAAGGCTGGCTGGCTTGTCCCGGGGGCGCTATCACTTCTTTGTTCCCTGGTCTCTTGTCCTGCAATGGGAGAGGGAGACTCGTTAATGACTTGCCGCGGCTCCACAGCTTTCGGGGTAGGGGTAAACTCCATTGTGGGAAAACCGGGGGCACTGGGGGCTAACGAAAAACCCCGCTTCTCGCTTGGATGGGTGGGGGACCACTCTGAACCCCCCCCGGTTTTGTAACTCAAACTCAAATTCATCTACTGGGGTATCTGTGGGGGTATCCCTCAGGATATCTATGGGGACAAACTTATTCCCTTCCCCCCTTGGTGGGGGCCCTTCCCCCCTTGGTGGGGACCACTGGCCCCCCTCTCCTCCCCCTTGGGCTGAACGGGTGGGGGGAGAACCCTAACATTGAATCCTGTTCTGCGCTGTCCGCGCTCTGGTTTCCGGAGACCCGGCGCCGGAGTTGGTCTGCGTGCCGCCTCCAGAGTAGACCTGTGCTGGTCTCTACGCAATACGACACGGGACCTGTCTGCCCAATGACTACGCCCGGAACCCAGGCTGGCCCTGCGCTAGCGTAGTTTCTGCAATGAACCGGGGCGCCTATTTCGAAACTCTTCATGCCCGCTAACCCGATGTTCCTCCCAGTGTCCTCCACCCTCATAGGGTCTAGCCTTGTCAGTATCGTAGTCAGCTTTCTGCGCATTAGGAGCTCCGCGGGCGAGTATCCTGACGTAGGGGGGTCACCCTGTATCCCAGCAAAAACTGACACAGCTGCAGGTTTAAATCCCCGGGGCCCATGCGCCTCAGCGCGTCTTTGGTGGTATGCATGAGGCGTTCTACCTGGCCATTCGTCGCCGGGTGGAAAGGCGCGGAGGTGATGTGCCGGATGGCGTTGATGTCGGTGAATGCCCTGAATTCGGTGGACGTGAAACAACTAGCGTTGTCGCTAATAAGGGTGTCGGGTATACCGAACGTGCTGAACACCCTGCGCAATTGTTTAATTGTTGCGGCCGAGGAGGTGTTCGCAACTGGGATAACCTCCAACCACTTGGAGTAAGCAACCACTATGAGGAGAAAAAGCGATCCTCTGAAAGGGCCCGCAAAGTCAATGTGCACGCGGGACCACGGCCCCTTTGCCGCATCCCATTCCCTGTGCGGAAGTCGAGCCTCTTCGGGCCGGGAGCTTTGGCAAATCTCGCAAGTGCCCACCATGTGCTCGATATCGGCGTCCAACTGGGGCCACCAGAAGTAGCTCCTGGCCAATGCCTTGGAGCGGACAGCTTAAGCACCCTAGCTCTCAGGGATTCAGGGACGATTACCCGCTGACCCCACAGGAGGCACCCCTTCTCCAAAGACAGTTCTAGCTTTTTCCTAAAAAATGGGGCGAACTCCGCCACCGGGGAGGACGTTGGCCACCCTTTCTGCACCCAAGAACTGACCAGGGCCAACGTCTTGTCCTTGCCTGTCGCCTTGGCGATCTCTGCGGGCACTATGGGGGGTGAATCTAAGACCTCTATCATGAGCACTTGGTGGTCTTGTTCCACCTCACACACGTGGCTGCTTGTGTGGGGGAGGGGTGACCTCGACAGGGCGTCCGTGTGGCTTATGTCCTTTCCAGGGCGATACACCAGCGCGTTCTGGTACGCGTTAAAAAAAATTGCCCACCTGAGCATCCTAGGGGACAGGATCTGTGGCGTGGGCTTGTCTGCAGTAAAAATGCCTAGCAGGGGCTTGTGGTCAGTCATGATGGTAAAGGGGAGGCCATAGAGGAAGTCGTGGAAATTTTTCGTCCCAGCAATTATCGCTAACGCCTCCCTGTCTGTCTGTGCGTAGTTTCGCTCTGCCTTAGACAGGGACCTGGAGTAGAATGCCACCGGGGCCTCCCGCCCGTTTTCCAACACGTGGCACAGAACTGCCCCCACCCCCACTGGGGATGCATCACATATCAGAACCACTGGTCTCTTGGGGTCAAAATGGGTTAATATGGCATCTGAGGATAAGAGTTGCTTTAGCTCATTGAATGCCCTCTCCTGGCTCTCGCCCCATTTCCACGCCTCGTCCTTTTTTAGTAGCTTATGAAGCGGCTCTGCTACCAATGCCTTCCTTCATTTTGAACAGCGGCCACCTTTGATTTGGAGGGTTTCATGCCTGCAGGGGTTACCCGGAAACCCAAGAACTCAACCTCTTTTGCGAAGAAGACGCATTTGTCTTTCCGCAGCCTCAACCCCGCCTTTTCGAATGCCGTCAGTACTTTGTCTAGCCTCTCAGCCAATTCTGACTCGCTCCCCCCATTATCAACACGTCATCAAAGTATGGTAAGACCCCCTCCAGACCCTTTAAGAGGCGTTCCATGAGCGATTGGAAGATGCCTGGCGCCGAGTTCACACCAAACTGTAGGCACATCACCTGGAACGCCCCCTTATGAGTGACTATCATCTGCGCAGCAGCTGCAGCTGGGGTTACCGAGAGCTGCTGGTATGCCTGCGCCAGGTCAAGCTTTGCAAAACACTTTCCCCCATGTAACCTGGCCAACAGGTGGCTGACTACCGGCACCAGATACGCATTTGGGCGTATCGCCTTATTAATGGTGCATTTGTAATCAGCGCATATGCGAACCTCCCCGTTGGCCTTCAGCGCTGTTACAATCGGAGTTTCCCACTTCGCAGAATCAACAGGAACAAGGATCCCCTGGCCCACCAATTTGTCCAGTTCTGCCTCTATCTTGTCCTTGAGTGCAAAAGGCACTCTGCGCAGTTTGAGTCTTATTGGGCGGACCTCCGGGTCCAGGTCGAACGCAACTGGGGGTCCCTTGAATTTTCCGAGTCCCTTCTTGAACACTTCGGGGTGCGCGTCACACACCTCCTGTATTGGGTCAGTCCCAACAGCATGCACCCCCCCAATGAACAAACCCAGGGGCTTAAACCATTGAGTCCCGAGGAGGCAACAACTACCCCCCTTGAGAACAACCATGGCAAGGTCCGTGGCGCGTTGCTTGTATTGGACCTTGAATTTTCCAACCCCCAACACCGGAATGCTATTTCCCTGCACGTCCCGCAGCGTAGACCTCAGTGCTCTGAGCTTGGGCCGCACGTTGGGGGAAATTCCCAAAAACTCCCTCTGGGAAATGATTGAATAAGAGGAACCCGAGTCTATCTCCATCTTAACGGGGACCCCTTGCACCAGTACCTCAACAAAATAACAGGGGTGTCCTAAGGACACGCTGTGGACTGCGGTGTCGTCGCTGTCGTCGGAGATGTGGCCCATGACGTCCTGCTTCCTCGAGGGCCGGACGCCTTCCTGGATCCTCGGTGAGCGGTCTGTCGAGCCTTTCTGGTCTCTGCGCCGCCATCTGCAAACCTTGGCTATGTGCCCTTGGTGCCCACAGTTGTGGCACTCGGCCTTCCGGAATGGGCACTTGATGCGGTCATGGGTCGCCCCGCAACCGTCACAACGTCGGCCATCCTTCCACACCTTCCGGATGTCCTCGTCCTCGCTGCTCTCCGTGGAGGATTGTGGCGCCCGCCTGGCCGCTTGCACTGAGCCCGCTGCCTTGTCGGGTTGTGGGGGCCTTGCTCTGAACCCCTTAACCCCAGCTCTCGTGGCTTCCGCCACCTGCGCCTCCTTCACGACATCTTGCAGCGTCGGGGGCGGCTCCTGGTTCATCAGCTTTCGCTGAACCTCCTCGTCCCACAGGCCGCACAGCATGCGGTCCCTGAGGGCGATTTCCAGGTTCTCCCATTTGCATGGGCCGGCGGCCAACCGGAGGGCCGCTGCAAAGGCAGCCACGGACTCACCAGGCACTTGGACTCTCTTCCAGAACGCGTCTCGAGCCGAAAACATTGAAACCGAGGGCTGGAAATGGTCGCGCATTGCTTTCAGGAGCTGCTTGACCGACACTTCGTTCACCTTCTTCGGAGACACCAGGTCCACCAATACCTTCATGGCGGGGAACCCGAGCATCCTGATGAGAATGGCCCTCTTCTTCCCCTCGTCTGTGATATCGGACACCATCAGTGCGCTTTGGAAGTCCATCTCGAAGAGCTCCCATTCTTCCGGTTTGTTGATGTTGAAACCGGCCTGCGTTGTCTTGATTCCGTGGGGATCCGTTATCCCATCCTTGTCGCCAATTTAGTGTATGAGAACCAAGACAATAGAAACAGCTGAAGGGTTGGCTTAACACATCTTTATTGCATGACGGTCCGGGGGAACATGTGGTAATGGTGGATGAACAGCTCAATATATACTGTGACTATACATTTGAAAGTGGCTCCTCGATAGCCCATTGGCTACTGTCTGCGTGACGTCATTCCCCGTCACGCCCTTCTTGTCCAGGTGAGGTGGTGGCGGGAATCTTCCCGCGCTGTAGTTGTTTGGGGAATTGGAACCATGTGAGCTGGGCGCTTGCTATTGCCCCCTAGAGGTCACTAGCTCGCGTCCTGATACAGAAGGTTACAGTGTTACAGCTGGTGGTTATTATATTCTAGACACAACAGTATCCGACTCAAGGAAGGAACGTTTATCTGTTTTTATATTTTTCTTCTTTATACTCTTAGCTGTTTGTGTTTAGTTTGTTATTTGTGACCATGAATTATTGTGTATTTTGTTTAACTGCTATGTGAGCTGCCCGGAGTCGGGTTTCCTGAGTGGACATCATATAAGCATGAAAATTATATTAAATTAAATTAAACATTCTGTGGTTTATCTGAACAGGAACAGACATTTCCACCATCATAGGAAATGAACAACCTGTGTTATTGATCAGCCCATTGGAGAATTTGTTCTCATAATTAAACTGGTCAATTTCACAAGGATGCAACAGATACTGTCCTCCACTGTACCTAAAAATAGCAGGCTAGCATAGTGAATTCAGAGGTTTTCCTCTTCAAAATGTTGCTGCCATCTCCCAGCATCTGCAGTCCAAAGTGAGATACTCACTGTGCCAAGTAGTGGGGGCAGCCCTAAAAGGAATGGACAGTCTCACCTCAATTCATCCACCCTTTTGTTGAGGATTCTAGTGCAACCCCAGCAAGCAGTGACCAGAGAGACAGGAAAGAATAGCTTAAACTAAAGGAAGTTGTTTTGCATTGTTTGCCTATGACTAGAATTAAAAAGTTCCTTTCCTGCCTCAGAGATTACCTGGTAGAAGATTAAGAGCCCCAGGAACGACTGCAATTCGGGCTTGGAGGTGGGGCATGTGCTAAATTCTTTGTTTGTTCTGGCCTTCTCTCACTTGCTTTCTGCCTTTCAAAGAGGAACAATGTCTTTTTGAGCTCCTCCATCCTCCAGGCCACATGGTTGGAAGAAAGACTTTACTTCTTTCTAAGCCAACATCAACAAGACTCTTGAGCACTTGTATCTTCTGACTTCATTTTGTGCCACCGGGTTGGAGAGACAGGCAGGATATCTCTCAATGCCATTTCCAGGGAATCCTAAGCAGGTGAAGGCATCTGCTTGGGAATACCCTGAAGCAAATGGTGAGCCACTGTGTGAGACAGAATGCTGGACTGGATGGGCTGTGGCCTGTTCCAGCAATGCTGTTATTCTGTTCTTATCAGTAAATGATATTTTTTCCCTCTCAAGTCCAAGTGTGTTTATTGGCTGGGCTAAAAAAAGGGTGAACTGGAAGACTTACATTCAAACATAAAATTGCCTAAAATCCTGCCTTGCTTTTCTGTGCAGCTGCTACAAATAACTTAACATCTTTCCTACAAGGATCCCAAAGTTACCAAGCTAGCTTCTCACCTTCATTTAGACAAGTCTATCAGTTCCCAAATGGGGAGGAGTTGACTTCCTAGGAGAGCATGAAAAATTTCCATGGTAGGGATGAGATTTTTATTTTTGCTCTTAATTGTGCTTTGCTTTGTTGTTGCCATTGTTGTTAAAAGCAGGCTGAATAAAACAAAGGGGTGAAGGCATGAAGGCTTTTAAAAAAATTAATAAAAGACGACAAAATGATGAAAATATTGGGACAGATGATCTCAGAGTAGGGCTGCTAGATCTCACAGAAGTGGCTACTTCTCAATCTATGCTTTCCAGGTCTCTAATCAAACCAGGGTCAGTGCTCAGAAGATGAGAAATTCCAATGTGTGTAAGAGAGGTTATATAGTTTAAAGCCTCAGCAGCCACCTCAACCCAGTACCAGCTGGCACCGGAGCTCAATGCGAAGGTGCTTTAATGTCTGCTGTAGTTGTGTTCAAAAAAAGCAAGCACGTAAAGCCAAGGCCTGGTAGCAATGGCACAATATCTGGAGAAGAAAAGCAACACAACAGATTGGCAATGAGCCTTTGTCAAACCATAGAACCCTCAATGTCTGGTATGCTGCAGTAGGAAATAGCAGAGGACCCGGCGTTGCCCGGGGGTACCCTACCTGGGCCAAAGAGAGACCCAGGCGCCACCTGGAACACTGGGCAGACTTTGGCACATGCATGGAATTTTGCGCATGCACCAAAGCCTTGAATGCCAGGCAGGGTTAGGTGCATGCGTGGATTCTTGCACATGCGCAGTCACCTCCCCTGTTCATTTCTGCTGGCTGGGGGGGGGGCCTTGCATCCCCTTTTCGGGGGCAAGGACCCCAAGATGGGCTGCTGGTTACCCACACTGGCCACCCCAGACATTGAAGGTAGGCGTGCATGCAGTTTCCAGCGCATTTGGTGCAGGGGTGTCACTTTGTATGAGGGTGCCCTGTGATGTCATGGAGCTCCAGATCTGGTCAGCTGGGAATTGGTTGAGCTGTGGTGATGACATCACAATCCCCCCTGGTTGGCTTTCCCCCTTACTTTTTCTCCTGTTGGTGGAGGTCTCCCCTTTGTGGATTGATTTAGGGGGTGTACCCCTCCCATGGGGCTTGACACCCCTGCAGTGACCGTCTGTCTCTTCAGTCCAAGGAATGTATGTGCCAAGTTTCAGCACGATTGGTGCAGGGGTGTGGATTTGTATAAGGAACATACAGCACCGGACCTTGATTTTAGTTATATAGATACATTAATAAAATCATTTCTGCCATTGAGCACAAGCTGGGAATGCAAATCTCTCCAGTTTTAGGGGAAGCACATTAGAGGATGGCTTGTTCACATCCCTCTCAAACCTGTTATCAGCACTAATGTTTAACCATGGGTGGCTCATTGTTGCTTTCTCTTACACTTATAGTTTTTTAAAAAAATATTGCTTTCTCACGGCTGTTCTCAAAATCAATGGAGATCAATCCACTCCAAAGACTCTGCAGTTGCAATAGGCCTTTCACCATCTGAATGAGCTTAAGGTCTGGAGTTGTCTCCAAATTTCCATCAAAGAACAAACAAGGAAAGGTTTGGTTTTCCCCAGTTTTATTAAAATACAAAGAGGGGGGAAAGAACAGTTCTACAAAGTACATGGTCCACACAGCACCAATATTGTAACATTTTGTACTGGTTCTTCTACAGAGTGTATTTGTGATAACTAAACAAGGATACATGCATACACACAAAAATGTTTCCACACCACATTGATTCAGGACTCATATTGCATGGATACTGAATTCATCTTCATTTCTGAAGGTGAAGAGAAAAAGATAGAGAGAAATGCTGGTGTAGAAACATCTGAACGCTAACGGAGTGAGACACTCTTTTGTTAGTGCTCTTCAAGGAAACACCAGCACCTCTGTTTCATCCTCACTTCTCCTTCCTGCATGCCAAGTCTTAGGTCCAGCCAAAGTTCTGCCCATATGAGTCCTGATCAGACATGGCGTAGCACTGAATACGACTGGCCTGTATTCCCTACCTGATAATCTTTCATTGCTTTGGTTATATTATTGAATGTAGGTTTTAAAATCTAAATCCAACATCCATCCAGCAACACAAAAAAAGCCACACACAATATGCTAGGTAAATTTATGAGAAGCTCCATTTCACTGTATGACATTCGTGTACCTTCAGCTCCCTTACATGTCCACAGAGCATTGCAAAAAAGTTTCTTTAAATGATATTGCATCTGACTCATTGCCAAATGCCTTGTACCTTTTATAGACAGAAACATAAAAGAGATGGTACATGAAAGCCATTTCTAGATGTCTGCACAGTAATTTAAGATGTACAGCAAAATAACAGTTGATTTCCCAAGGCTTACACATATCCAGCACTAGATTTTCCATTATGTATAGTGCACTGTATCTAGACGGAGTCAATAGCTGGAAGTATGACTAAGTCTGGATCTAAGTGGTGACTTCTTAGAATACTTCACTACTACAGCCATTTCAAGTTGCTCTGGCCCAATGCATACTGTTGTGAAGTCCAAATCTATATATTGCCCTGAAAGTTGTTATCATACTGTACCAGACAAATACCCTATTCTGGAACATTCAAACTGCATTCCCAGGCAGCTAGTCCTCCTCACATGTAACATATAATACTTTTTCAAGACTGATCTATCAGTGGAACAAAAATTTAGATGGCAGAGATATTTTTTGGAAGATCTGCTTAACCCAGAACCAAAAATGGAAATATAGCAATATACCACCTAGAAGCCAGTATCCTGCTTTCAGCAGAAGCCAGTCCCACAATGTGCTAGAATAATTAATATGAAAATGGGCTGTTTCTGATACATTTTTGAGCTCATAATTCAAACTAGATTTTATTTTATTAAATCCTTCTGATCTACCTGTGATGCTATTATTTTTTAAATGTGATCTAATGTCCACAATATTTGCCACTGATTATAAGAAGTTGCCTTTGTACTCTAACACACTGCTTTACCAGGATGCTGATGACATCACATGTGCTAACAAATTCTCTGAATGAAACTGGACCACAGATGGGAAAGTACAAAAAATACAATGTCTTCCAATTACAGTACATTGTTAGGAGACTGCTTGGATTTAAAAAATGTTCTGGTGAGGTGAGAGGTACTTCTTTTTTCTTAGAGAGCATAATACAGTGCACTACCATGATTAGTGTCCTGGCTGATGCACCTAATTAAGTTGGTGGACTGGGTCACAAATTTATTTATTTATTTGCCACCCAATTAGTGAATATGCACTACTCTGGGTAATGAAGAAGATAAAACAGAGACCCCCTTAATCCCACCACCCAACACTACATTCCCAAAACAACATAATCAATATGGCACTGTATTTGACTCAAGTGTGGTTGTATTTTTAATACAAGAAATAGCCATTATATGCAAATCTGTATTTGAATTTAGTCTCTCACAATCCTTCTTGTGACTTTAAGGTAAGTTCCAACAGTCAAACAAAATACTTTAATTATGTCTTTCTATCCAAAGCATGCAAATGAGGAAGAAAGGGAATTTGACAAAAATAATCTCCTTTTTTAAGGCCCCAGAGACTTGAAAAAAAGAAGAGTATAAAAATGTAAATCAACTTTTGTCTCCATCCAAAACAGTGAATTGAATTTGATTTGCTTCTTTGTTTTTAACATGAAAAGAAAACATTTATCCCAAAACAAAATGAAGTGAAAAATGATCAAAAGCATAGACAGACTTTGGAGGAGAATGAAACAACTGGGTTATGGTTACATAAATCAGTGATGAAATAAAATTTTGTACTAAATATGATGTTTCCTCTAACTAGGCAAGAAAATGGAATATTTTGTGAAATAACTGCAGATATAAATGTAATCAAATTAATTGTTTGGGTCTGCACAGACTACTCAAAAGCTTACTGTAGTAGTAAAAGAAAATGTACATTTTTCCCAATTTGCCTGTGTTATATCTTGAAGGCAGTGTGAAAGAGGATACTGGATTAAATGGATTATATTGAAATTTGTTGGTTTATTTTTGTCAGGTTTACTGTATATCCTGCCCTCTGCCAAAAATGTGACTTGAAATGGATAAAATACAGTTTATCCAAATAACTTCAGTACAGTCAGTGGGACTTTTCTTATCTAGACGTAAACCCCACTTATTTAAAAGAGTAGCAAACAGCCCACTAAGGAACTTGTTCCATGGGAGATTGTTTCTAAAGACTGTATTTGGAAATATCTCCCAAGAAATAGGTCTCCTGTGTTCCCCAATATGCTAGAAGTGGAGGACAAGCATGCCACCTATGTTACTGATTCTTTCACACCTGTTTTCCTTATTTCTAATAACATTTTCTTCTCAAGCTCCTAACGCTTCCTGCCACTGTCTCTCTCTTCTTCTTTGACCAAATCCTCCCTCCCGCTGCAGCTTTCCCCAGGTCATTCATCCACAATTTCTCTATCATACTTTCCCAGTATTTCTGTGCCCATCTGCTGTGGATCTGTATAAAAGCAAGAAACCAAATAAAGAGGGGAGTAGCATTCATATTTCACTATCAAGTTTGCATATCTACATGGAACAGAAATATGTTCCAAAATGCCCTGTGCACAAACAAAATTGACCAACACCAAAATGGGGGGAAACCCCACAAGTCAAATGTACAGATAAGAGGCAGTTCTATCTTAATGGGAGGAAAGGTATACTTCTAAGTATCACTGAACACTCCCTTGCTAATGTTAATTGTTTTTTTGCATATCATTTTTATCTCATTCTGCATCCAGGGGTGGCTCATGAAGTGGAATGGAGTCTAAGTACAAAATTTTAGAGGGAGGCGTCTCCTCACCACCACCACCACCACCACCACATGCTGCCTTTGTGACACCCCATCCTTACCTTCCACACTGCAGCCAATGTGTACCTCAAACGAAAACTGAGAGTGGGCATAATCCACTATGTCAGTGATAGCCAACCTTGGCACTCTAGGTGTTCTGGGACTTCAATTCCCAGAAGCTCAAGTCAACACACCTGCTGATCAGGGCTTCTGTGAATTGAAGTTCAAGAACAGCTGGAGCACAAATGTTGGCCATCAGTCACTAAGTAGTTCTTCCAGCAGTGCAACTCCAGCAATAGCAATAACACTTATATACTGCCCCATAGCACTTAGTGTACTCCCTGGGCAGTTTACAGGTAATTAGTATTTTGCCCCCAACATGTTGGGCACTCAACTCTACATCTCTCTAATCTTCTTTTAAATGAAGCTGCCTGCAGTTTGCAATCCTTTATGCCAGTTTAAATCTGTTAACCTTTAATGCGTTTTGTGGGGGTTGCTTGTGCAGTTTTAGGTCATGGGGCTTTGTGTGGCCCGCTCTTCTGGTTAACTGGGTTCAGTGTCTGTTTCAAACGTCCTTTGCTTTGCCCTCCTCTTCCATTTCTGAGAAATGCCAGTGAATTCATCCAACTGTCTGCGCATCTCACCATAATTTCAATGGGGGATGGGAAGGTGGGAGCAGAAGGTTGTTCCTCTAAAACCAACATGAACTTTCAGGGAGAGTTCTTCAGAAAATGGAAGGTGGCCCAAAAGCACTGGTCTGTTGCACCTGAGCAGTTCACCAACCCTGAGGCTGAAATATCTTTTGTGCTGACCTAACTTCACTGAACTCGTATGATTTAAAAACTAATTGCAGGCTCCTAGGACAAACAGGGGGGGGGGGGAATCAACACTACCACATAAAGTAATGGACAAAATATCAGTACCAGAGAGGTAAAGTGGTGTACAACCCCAACCCCATCCCCATCCCCCATTCTTCCCCTCTCACACAAAAATACACCTTCTGCATCACTCTTTCCAAATGTAATAAATTATTTTTTATATAAAAACCTTCTAGAAACAAACACTAATTCCTAGTTCTAAATATACTGCTATTGTTCTTCTTTAGAAAAGAAGCAAGCACGCTGATAAATAAACCGTTTCAGTCCCAGGCATCCGGAGATAGCACTAGCCATGCTTATCTCAATTTTAGTCATGGCCTTTGTGATTGTGAATGTACGCATGCACACCAACGGATATTTCTGGGTGCAGAAGACCATGTCTGGTGCCAAAGTTGGCAGTGACAGAATGAGACCTTCCACAAACAGACCACACATCTCACATGGTCTCTTCCTGTTCCTTAATCCTTCCTCCCTTGCTTTTCTTCTATCAATTGCAATACACACAGTTGTTCCTACACAGAAGTAATCTTGCAATGCACCACAAAGTATTTGTATTTTTTTTCCTCTGAGGTCATCTCAGTGTAAGAAAAATGTTATGTGCAATGGCATGTTCTTATGTTTCTTTTGCATGGGCAGAAGAAAAACTTTAGCACATGCTGTCCCCACAATCCTTTCACCAGGTTCTTTTGCCTGCAGAACAAATGTAAGGTGAACTTAGCAGTGGAAGCAGACTTTCAAATCAAATCAAATTGTGGCACCTTAGAGCTAACTGTTATATATTAATGTGAGCTTTTCTGAATTAAGACCCCAGACAAGTCCTCAAGAGAGAAAACTTCACTTTCTCCCAGGTACCATAGAGTGTATAAAAGATTGCTCTGTGGATGTATCATTTGAGTTTGAGGACAGACTCATCAACTTGACAGCTGTTAAGTTTGTTTCAATGTGTAACCAAGTACAATTGTGGCTACTATTACACAATAGCTTGAATGTGAGAAATGGGCAATGCTTATCAGCTGTCCTGGAATATGTCCAAGCTCAAACACGACATGCCTGTTGCTTGATCTTTCATAATCAGTTATCAGTGAATGGGGGTTTGGAAAGCAAAAGAACCTGTGGATGGATTCAGATCAACCAAGCATTTCTCATCATTGACTATTTTTTTAGACAAAAAGTAAAGGAATCCACTGGAACTACACTGGCTGAGTTGGTGCAATAGAAAACAGATCTTTTTATATAAAGTTATCAATTACTGGATTTTGGGATGCAGACTAAAATCCAAGAACAACCAATATGACATCTCTTCTGGGTGCTTCTAGGAAAGGTTTGAGATGACATTAGAGCCCAACAACAATGTACCGGCCCCAACTATTGAAACCAACCACTAGTATAAGATTGTTTAAATTAAAAGGCTTCATAATTGCAGCTATACTATGCTGCAAAGGAAAATCTCTAGGTGTGGCAACACCTGTTTCCTGCTCCACAAAATAAATAAGTTGTCAGTTTGTAGCAGAAGCTGGAATTTGTAGTATCTACTAACCTGTTCCTCTCTATCACACAACTAGAGTGTTCTACATGATGCTGAAAGGCTTCAGGTTCCTAACATTTTACTAAATTGGAATTCAGCAGAAAAAGCAAGAGGATGAATCCCCACCCCTTAGTGTTGGGTGATGGTACAACTCTCTCAACAAAATGTTTTTCAGGATGCAGTGTTCCCAGTTCTTTCTGCACCAAACACCTTGACACAAGCATCGCCTATTTAAGGCTCAAGATTTCTGTTACATTAACCCTTCCATCTCAAAAGCAAAACACTTCTCTGCTCTCTTCTGGGAAAGCAAGGGGGCACTCGACAGGGGGGAGGTTGCTTGTTTCTATTTTTCTGTTGTGCTCAGTTGACCTTGCTCACCAACAACAGGCCATTAAAAAAACTATTTAAATCAGGATGCAACCTGATTCCCAACATTTTAAAAGGGCACTATGTTTGACAAATCTTCCTCAAAGAGATCTGGACTTCATCTCTTCCTATAGTTCTGTTCCAGCCAAAGTCGAACTTCTTGGAGATTGTAGAAGAAAGGACCTTTTCCCCCTAGGTAGGCAATTTTTTGTCTCTGCACAATGCACACACGTTCAAAGGAGACTCCGTAGGCTACGTTGGCATTATTGTCCATGCAGTCAGCCACTATCTGACACTGAGGTGGCAAGGAAAACCGCTTCAGAAGCTGGTGAGCAGCTGCACACCTGTCTTCTTGGCTCCTATGCTTCTTGACATCAAATGAGGATGAGAAAGCAGGAGCAGCCCAGCCATCCGATGGGTGAGCCTCATCAATGTAGACTAACAGGAAATCAGCCACACTGGAGAACTCTTCCACCAACTTGCCAAAGGCTGACAGCTGGTTTGTGAAGGGGGGTCAGGTGGCAGAGCCAAAATTGACCACAAGTGGCCGCTCCGATTTGGCAAAGTCTAAGAGATGGCATTCAGGACCATATCTCCCACTGGAACTTTTCCATCTGCTGCTGCTGCCATCACTAGTCCCACTGGCTATGTGGATGACATTGGAGTTAGGAGCTTCTCCACCTAATTTCACCTGTGAATTAAAACAGTTACAGTTACAGTTAAAATAGTTACAGTTATCAGTTACTACAATTTGCTGCCATTTCTATTTTAAATTCATTTTACTGGCTTCCCAAGGGAAATATGTTTGACATCCTCATTAGCTATACATTTAGACATACTGCAAGGATTGTCTTATGTCGGCAGGCATTTAATCCTTAATTTGTTGTCTTTATTACCAAGGAATTATTCTTGTGATGATATTTTTTTTAAAAAAAAATAGAAAAATGTTTATTAGATTTCTTTTTTATAAAACCAAGTTTGCTTTTTGTGCTACTGATTGACCAGAGAACCAAATTTGTGTGTCATGCATTTGGAAGATAGATCAATTAATGAAATCCAAAGGTCAAAATAACCCCATCACTGGCACTTAAGAACCTAAAACTTTAATATTAAAAGCATCCTTATTTATTGTTTTGATTGCCACTATTTACTTCCTTGATCAAAAATCTCACTGCTAATCCAAAAAGAACAGACTCACTCAATCTGTGGGATTTACATTCAGCAGTTGATTCAATGGATCCATTCTGGTTGAAATTAGTTACTGGATTTAAGTCCTTAGGTATTTATGATTGTAAAATCACCACAAGGACATTGCCAAGTGGGCAATATATAAATTAAATAAATAAATAAATAATAATGGCTACAAGAAAGAAACACAATGTAAAGGAATAAAGCCCATCACATGGCTTCTCAACCTTCATTAAGTACTGTCAGATACGTAAGCATAGCATGTACTGTGTCAATATAATGTAGTGGGTATGGTGTTAAATTAGAACTCAGGAAATGTTGGTTCAAATCCCTACCCAGCCATAAGAAATCTCATTAGGGGTTGACCATGGTAGGTCATCTTTTAAACATCTCACTTACCTTTAAAACCCTGTCAGGATTGAGTTTAATTGAAAGTGATTTGACAGCAAATAACAATACCTAAATACCATGTACCTAGATACTTTATCATGCCTCACCTGGGAAACCTATTTTTATTATTATAACAACAACAACAACAACAACAACAACAACAACAACAACAATAATAATAATAATAATAATAATAATAATTTCATTTCAGAAATTATCCTGGGTTGAAAGGATTTTTGCTGGAGAAACTCCACTCAGGGAATGCCCAAATGAGGCTCCTTTCATGTCCCCAAGAGCTGGGACAGAGACAGGCACTCAATCCATCATGCAGTACCCAGGTCTTGAACTGAGGACTTGCTGGCCTTCCAGCTAACAAGGCAAGCTTCTTAACTACTGAGCCCCCGCAGCCCCCTTATTTCAAAATAATAATAATTTCATGTCAGACGTTATTCTGGGTTGAAAGGATTTTTACTGGAGAAACTCTGCTCAGGGGATACCTGAATGAGGCTCCTTTCATGTCTCCAAGAGCTGGGACAGAGACAGGCACTCAATCCGTCATGCATAAGAACATAAGAACAGCCTTGCTGGAACAGGCCACAGCCCATCCAGTCCAGCATTCTGTCTCACACAGTGGCTCACCATTTCCTTCAGGGTATTCCCAAGGAGATGCCTTCACCTGCTTAGGATTCCCTGGAAATGGCATTGAGAGATATCCTGCCTATCTCTCCAATCCCGAGGTTGTCCTTAAGTATCCATAATTATAGCCATTGATCCCCTTGTCCTCCATGAACTTGTCTAATCCTTTCTTAAAGCTGTCAAGACTGACAGCTGTCACCACTTCTTCTGGCAGGGAGTTCCATAGACCAGTGATCCTCTGGGTGAAAAAGTACTTTCTCTTATTTGTTTGAGAACTAGTACCCAAAAGTTTCATCGAGTGTCCCCTAGTTCTAGTGTTGTGCGATAGGGAAAACAGTTTTTCCTTATCTACTTTGTCCACACCGTGCATGATTTTATAAACTTCAATCAGGTCACCTCTTAGATGCCGTCGCTCAAGAGTGAAAATGCCCAAACGTTGCAGCCTCAGATGGTAAGGAAGGTGTTCCAGTCCCCTAATCATTCTGGTTGCCCTCCTCTGCAGTTTTTCCAGCTCCAGAATATCCTTCTGGAGGTATGGCGACCAGAACTGTACACAGTATTCCAGATGGGGCCTCACCATAGATTTATAAAGAGGCAAAATGACACTTGCTGACTTATTTTCTATACCCTTCCTAATGATCCCTAGCATTGAGTTTGCTTTTTTCACTGCTGAGGCACACTGGGTTGACACCTTCATTGAATTGTCCACCAGGACACCAAGGTCCCTTTCCTGGTTTGTCGCAGAGAGTTCAGACCCCATCAGTTTATAAATGTAATTGGGGGGGGGTTTGCCCCAACATGCATCACTCTGAACTTACTAGTGTTGAAGCTCATTTGCCACTGTTTTGCCCAATCCCCCAGTGTCAAGAGATCCCTCTGGAGCTCCTCACAATCTCTCACAGTTTTCACTACCCTGTATAATTTAGTGTCGTCAGCAAATTTGGCTGCCTTGCTATTTACTCCTACCTCTAGATCATTTATGAAGAGGTTGAAAAGCAGGGGTCCCAGTACTGAACCTTGGGGGACCCCACTCTTTACTTCCCTCCACTTGGAGAAGTGCCCATTTAGTGCTACCTTCTGTTTCCTGTCCCTTAGCCAGTTGCTCATCCAGAACAAGACCTGTCCCTTTATTCCATGACTGGTAAGTTTATTCAAGAGCCTTTGGTGTGGGACCTTGTCAAAAGCCTTCTGAAAGTCCAGATAAACAATGTCAACTGGATCCCCCTTATCCACATGCTTGTTGACACTCTCAAAAAATTCTAACAGATTAGTGAGGAATGATTTGCCCTTGCAAAAGCCATGTTGGCTCTCCTTTAGCAGCGCCTTCTCTTCTATGTGTCTATTAATTCTATATTTTAGGATGGTTTCGATCACTTTACCTGGGACACATGTCAAACTGACCGGTCGGTAATTTCCTGGATCACCCCTGGATCCTTTTTTGAAAATTGGTGTTACATTCGCTATCTTCCAGTCACCAGGCACAAAGCCTGATTTGAGGGAAATATTATATATTTTGGCTAGGAGATCAGCAATTTCATCTTTAAGTTCCCTGAGAACTCGTGGATGGATGCCATCTGGTCCTGGTGATTTGTTAGCATTTAGTTTAACAAGACATGCAAGGACCTCCTCCCTGGTTATTTCCATCTTGCTTAATTCTTCGGTTTCCCTCCCTCCGAAGATAGGCTCTGTTTTGGGCATGTGGTCTCTGTCTTCTTCAGTGAATACTGAAGCAAAGAATTCATTGAGTCTCTCTGCAATCTCTGTTTCCTCTTTAATAACCCCTTGCCTTCCATTGTCATCTAATGGTCCAATGGCCTTCCTAGTTGGGTTCTTACTTCTAATGTACTTAAAGAAGTCTTTGTTATTTCTCTGAGTATTTTTAGCTATATGCTCCTCAAAGTCTTGCTTTGCGTTCCTGATTGTTGCCTTGCATTCGTTCTGCCAGAATTTATGTTTCTGCTTGCTGTCCTCATTCGGACAAGCCTTCCATCTTCTAAATGAGCTTTTCTTGCTCTTGATCACTTCCCGGACAGCTCCTGTAAGCCACATTGGAGTCCTCTTGGACCTGGCAGTGCCCTTTTTCCTTTTGGGTATGCATTCCAATTGAGCATCTGTTATTGTTTTTGTAAACAGCCTCCATGCCTCTTGGAGTGTTTGGACTCTCTCAATTTTCCCTTTCAGCTTCTTTTTTACTAGTTTCCTCATCTTTGGGAAATTTCCTTTTTGAAAATTTAAGGTCTCTGTGTTACATTTTATCAGTGACTTGCAGTCTATGATCAAGTTAAACATAATTGAGTTGTGGTCACTGTTCCCTATTGGATCAGTCACATTAACATCTTGCACCAGATCCTGAGTATTACTCAGGATCAAGTCATGGATTCATGTACCTCTAGTTGGGTCTTCAACCATCTGTCCCAGGGAACAATCATTTAGCATATCTAGGAACTTTATCTCTTTATCATGTGCTGAACAACAGTTCACCCAGTCTATGTGAGGGTAATTGAAGTCCCCCATTATAACCAGGCTTCCCTTCTTGGATGCCTCCTTTACAACATTCTCCAACTGCCAGTCTCCCTCAAGAGTTTGGGTCAGAGGCCGATAGTATATGCCTACTGTTAGACCATCCTTGTGGCCTGGTACTCTTACCCACAGAGCTTCTAATGGTGACTCCAAATCACCTAGATATTCCAATTCGAATGATTTTATCACTTCTTTGACATACAAGGCTACACCACCTCCCGTTTGCCCCTTCCTATCCTTCCTGTACAGTTTGTAGCCTGGGATAACTGTATCCCATTGGTTATCATCCGTCCACCAGGTTTCAGTGATACCAATAATATCAATATTCTTATCTATTGCTAAATATTCCAGCTCCCCTATTTTGTTCCCGAGGCTTCTGGCGTTTGTATACAAGCATTTATATATGCTTTCCTGATACAGTCTTTTGAGTCCAGTTGCATTGTTAGACTGCCTCTTGCATCCTTCTGCTAGAGTGCTGGTGACTAGCTCCTTGCTCTGCTCAGTAATTTTTGCATCCTCCTCGCTACTCAAGTACACACTTTCCCGAACCGGATGCTGCCCAGCTCCTGACGGCTTTCCTCCAGTTATCAGTTTAAAAGCTGCTCTGCAGCCTTTATGTTGTCGAGTGCCAGCAATCTGGTCCCATCATGGTTCAAATGCAACCCATCCCTCCTGAACAGATTTGGCTTGTCCCAAAATGTTCTCCAGTTCCTGACAAATCTGAAGCCCTCCTCTCGACACCACCGCCTCATCCACGCATTGAGGCTTCTGAGCTCTGTCTGCCTGGTAGGTCCTGCGCGAGGGACAGGCAGCACTTCTGAAAATGCTACCTTGGAAGTCCGGGACTTCAATCTTCTTCCTAACAACCTAAATTTGGCTTCCAGGACAGACCGCTTGGCCTTCCCAACATCATTGGTACCAACGTGTACCATGACAACTGGCTCATTCCCAATTCTCTCTAACAATCTATCTTGATTTCTTGTGATATCTGCAACTTTTGCACCTGGCAGGCAAGTCACCATACGGTTATCATGTGCATCACAAATCCATTTCTCTGTATTTCTAATTATTGAATCGCCTAGTACAAGGAGCCTCTCTCCTGCAATCTGTTCATCTACATGCACCTCATCAACCATATTAAGGGAGAGAACCTCAGTTTGTTCCTGTTGTTTATCTTCCTGGATCTCATCAAGTGTGATGAAGGAGAGATGCAGTAACCTGGGTCTCAAACTGCCAATTTGCCGGCCTTCCAGCTAACAAGGAAAGCTTCTTAACCACCGAGCCACTGCAGCCCCTATTTTAAAATGAAAGCTAAGGAGCCTTCAGTAAATCCTCTGGCTTTTGTCTTGACTGCAAACTGAGCAGGCACACAAGTCATGTGGTCAGTCCTTTCCACTATGTTGTGATTTGCTGTATTTCTATTTAGCAGTTCTTTTTAAGTGTTCACCTATGCAGATAAATCAGCATTTGCAAGTGTGATACCAGTGTTTTGTTATGACAATGTTCGTACTTGTTTTGTTTCCTCTCTGTGTGTTTGGTGATGGATATGCGAGCTTTGGAGAATGAGGATGTAATACTCACATGAAATTTAGTTTATGTCCCACACATAGATGCCCATGACTATTGATGTGCTTGCACAAACAATTAATGTGAAATAAAAAGGCTTGTTGATGGCATGCTTTTTCTGAGCACATCTCAAGATTCATAAAGGAAAGCCATATCTTTTATTCTATCAACCATGACAAAGAAAAACAGGGAATCATAAACAGGGAATCACAAAGAAATTTTCTGAAGTGTGGAGAAGCACACATATTTTCAAATCATTGAAATACATTAAGAAGAAAATGAACGAACTTATATATGTTGATTCAGAAGTAACTCCCATTAAACTCAATGAGATATAGTCTATCAGTTTCCCAACCTTTGGTTTTTGAACTTCAATTCCCAGAAACCTAAGTCAATTCCTCAAATCACTTATCAGCCAATGTACTTACTTAGGTTTATGGAAATTGAAGTCCCCCTGTGGGGTGTGGCCCCCACATTGGGAACCACTGGTCTAAATAGAAGGTGAACAATTATATTATCAGTATCCTCCAGAAGCTGTTGAGATTGCTAAAGACCCCTGAAAAAGGAAAGGAATGTAATTTTTAGCATTAAACAATGTAGGGAAGACCTTGCAGCCTTTTAAAAAGGTGGATCATAGCTTTTAGACATTTCTACGAACAGCAAGGTATTCTACTTCCCCCTTAGAAAAGGGGGTTAGGAGGCTGGGAATTTTTTGGCAAAATCAATGGATTCATGCAAATATTAAATCCTCATTCTCTGGTGATCTCAAAAAGATTCAGAGGTGGCACATTGCCCAACCATGAACATCAACATTTCACAAAGAGGAGTGGTCATCTGAAGCAACTCAGGATCTATCCACATATCAGAGCATATACATAAGACCAAACATTATGTGTATGGTAACTGGGGAGTAAGAACTGGGAAAACTACCTTACTTGATTTTCAACCCACGGTAAGTATAGATCTACTACCATGTGCAGCATATGGGTTTTTTAAAGAGGCTACTTAATGCATGCAAAAGCCAAGCTTTCTCCACAGCAGTTCAATTGGTCTTGCAAATGAAGGATCATTGTTTGTGATATCCAATGGATGAGAAAAGAAAGCAAAATCCAGGCAGTGATATGTTCATTTTGCCCCTTCTTCTTAGTACTATTTAATGCCATTCTTAAACTGAATAGGTCCTTAAAACCCTTGAAGTGTGGTGGGGAAGAATCCAGTTCTGTAGGGCATTTATAATCACTTGGTGTTTCAAACACTAAAGCTCCTTTAGTGCCAAAGCATGGGTTTAATTATGTCTAAGCAACGGGTGTTCTCTACATCTCCCTTTGCAATGTAGTACCTTTCAAATCAAGGGATAAAGATGACTCTGCAGAAAGAATAATCACTGGTCTCACGTCATCACCTATTTGGTAAGCAACCAAGCCACTGTCTAGTGTGGGCACTGCCACTGCATTTCCCACAGCAACAAATGAAATCTCATGGCCACGGGTTACCTATCATGTTAATTTTTGCAATGAGGAGTCCTTGTGTTTGTTTGGAGATTTCTCCCTTAATGAGAAAGCCTTGCCAAGCAGACATTCACAAGGCCTCTTCTGCTCTTACAGTGGAGTAATTAGGATGGTCCCTTGTTCCGTGCTAGCATCAGCCACTCAAAAAAACAAAAAAACCCAACCCTGCCCAGTAGTTAATGCTTAGACACAACCAGGAGCATCTCCTGCTAATTGGTCTTGATGAAGCTCTAACATTCCCCAAAGGCCTCTTTATTCCAGCAGACCTACGAATGAGACTGACATCCACTTCATGGGGAGGGGTGTGTGGATGGGTTGTTTGCTTCTTTGTTGTTTTTGTTATTCATTATTGAAAGGGAGGTGGAATTAGCTCTTGGAGAGATACTCACCACATACCACAATGAAATGTCATCCAAAATAAATAAATAAATAAATAAATATTGCTCTGCCAAACCTCTTTTGAAATTACAGACAATGGCAGAGAAGGGAGCTCTTCTGAGAAACAAAGTCAGAAAATTCCACTCACACGCAATAACTGTGGCTCCAGAGTTTCTATAATCATGGACATCCATGCTGACAGTAAGCCTCCTCTGAAAGCTGACACAAAAACTGGGATATGGTTTTCTATCTTGTCCATAAAGAACCTAGGAAACTGCCCCACTTCAACTACCTCCAGTAGCCTAATCTTCTGCACTCAAAAGTACCTAATGACATTATTCTCCTTCTCTCCCCTTCTCTCCCAGCTCAGGATTGTCCACAGAAGCAGATGGGATTCTCATAAGAGTCCTGGTGGTGCAGTGGTTAAAATGGGGTACACAGAAGGAGTCTCCTCAAAGATTGGGGTATTTTTGAAGCACAATCGGATGTACCCTGGTAATGGCAACCTTGTGTTGCCAGCAAATCTTTCTCACACTAGATCCGGGAACTGCAGAATGAACCCACCCAAAGGTGGCTTCATTTTGGCAGTTTCACATCTGGCCTAGACACGAAAAAAGTGGTTAAGCTGCTGTACTGCAGCCAAAACATTGTGAGTTCGATCCTGACAGGGATCAAGGTTGACTCAGCCTTCCATCCTTCCAAAGTTGGTAAAATGAGTACCCAGCATGTTGGGAGCAAAATGCTAATTAACTTATGAACCGCCCTATGTGGGTGGTATATAAGTGTAATTACTATTGCTATGGATAGTAACCTCACAACAAATAAATGGAGCTATATTTCATTCAATGTATAAACAAAGATGAAGTTCACTGTTTTAAGATGAGACAATATTTGGAAGGCTTTTAAAAGGATTAGATTTAGACAATATGCTTAGCAAGTATTTGGAAGTAGTAGTCTCAATTGCTGAAAGATACCCATTTGTCAAAGCCATTTATGCTCTTTCTTAGTCTATGCCAGTGATGGAAAACCTTGGCACTCTAGCTGTTCTTGAACTTCAACTCTCAGAAGCCCTGATCAGCAGGAGTGCTGACTTGTGCTTCTGTTAATTGAAGTCCAAGAACACCTGGAGTGCCAAGGTTCACCATCACGGGTCTATACCGTGCATTTAATCACGTTCCATTCCGTTACAGATCCGTTACAAAAGCACACATATCTGAGGAAACCCCATTCATCTGTTAATTGCAGGAAATATGCACTTTTCTCAACCTCTAGTTTGACCATTCTTCAAAAAGAATGTCAATAACTGCATAAAACCAAAACCTCTAAGTTTTGAGGACCCAGGTTAGTCACAGGTAACCCATGGTCTAAGCCAGTGGTTCACAACATGGGGCCCATGCCCCACAGGGGGGCTTCAATTCCCTGAAGCCTAAGTCAGCACATTGGCTGATCAGTGCTTTGGGGAATTCACTTATGCTTCTGGGAATTGAAGTCCAAAAACCAAAGGTTGGGATAAAGGAAAAGGTCACCCTTGCGTGAAAACCAGTCATGTCTGACTCTAGGGTTCAGTGCTCATCTCTGTTTCATAGCCGAAGAGCCAGTGCTATCCGCTTCTGCAGGCATTTCTGTGGTCATGTGGCAGGCATAACTAGACACTGGAGTGCACTGAATGCTGTTTACCTTCCCACCAAAGTTGTCCCTATTTATCTACTTGCAATTTCTTGCTTTCAAACTGCTAGGTTGGCAGGAGCTGGGACAAAGATGGGAGCTCATTCAGTCCTGCAGTATTCGGGCATCAAACTGCTGAGCTGTCACTTTCCAGTCAGCATCTTAGCCACATGAGCCACTGCAGCCCCCCCTGGTCAAAATGCAGGGAAGCAGTTCACCTTGGTCCACAAGCCACTCCTGAGATTATTGATGTCCAAGTATTGGGGACAAACAATACTGGATGTCTACAGGACTAGCATGCTTTGCTTGCAGCACATCTCAGATGGTAAACCTTTGGTTGGTTAGCTTTGGAAAAGTGACAGAACTCGACTAGACAGATGCCAGTTTGTGTACAAGGCTCAACCGACTTTACTGCCCAGACTCAAGGAATTTTGGTTTCAAACTGCACACACTATCAAGGGCATGATTAGTGCTGCTTTTGTATGCAGATTGAAAAATGTGTCAGAAGCAGAGGGAAAAGAGATCAATTCACAAACTGCTGACTAGACATAAAACTTGCCACTGTAGTAACATTGGTCATTTAGCAGCCGTGAACAAAGCCTCCCAGCATTCACACTTTTTCCATCCTTATTTTAGGGGATAAAATCATAAACCTTTTCAGATCCTGCAGACTGATGTTTTTAAGCCCCATCATTAGAGACTCCTGAGTTCTGCGGCAGGCTGTGTCAACTCCTTACAGAAAATAGATGCTGCCAGATAATTAGCAGGCGGCAGCACTGACCCTTTAAATGCAGGCATGGTGTATTAAGGCTGCAAAGAAAATACTTCTGAAGAAGTTCTTTGATTTTGTTCCATTCACATCCATCCAAGCTTTTAGGAGTCTGTCATTTGCAGTGATTCATCCAAACTTCATCAGTCACTGACAGGAAGACTGTTCATAGCTAGTATTGTTTTTCTTTTATGGGTCTCAGAGTAGAGACTATATGAGTTACATGTAATTCCTGGAAAGCCATACCCACTGGGTAAGAATAATTAGTTGCCACCAAGTCAAATATCCCCCACCCTCTCAGTACAAAGCTTGGAAAAATTACTTGCTGGATTAAAATTCACAAAAAACACAGCTAGCTTGGAGTTACAGTCCAGAAAATTAACTTGTTAAAGCTTTGCTATAATAATAATTTTTGTGTCAGAAATTATTCCGGGTTGAAAGGATTTTTGTTAGAGAAACTCAGCTAAGGGAACGCCCAAATGAGGCTTCTTTCATGTCCCCAAGAGCTTTTCCCACTAAAGTGGTCCCTATTTATCTACTTGCAATTTCTTGCTTTTGAACTGCTAGGTTGGCAGGAGCTTGGACAGAGACGGGCACTCAATCCATCATGCAGTACCTGGGTCTTGAGCTGCCGACTTGCCAGCCTTCCTGTTTACAAGGCGAGCTTCATAACCACTGAGCCATCACAGCCCCAAAAGCAGGGATTCTAAACCTGTGGCCTGCAGGCTGGATGCAGCCCACAGCACCATTTCATGTGGCCCCCCACCGTTTCCACAACACCAGGAAGTGCCATGTAGTGAAGGAAGGGCAAAATGGCCATCCGGCCCCTGAAGCTGTATGAGGGATTGTGACCCGGCCCCTGGCTTTAAAAGGTTGAGAACTCCTGCCCTAAAAACTTTGCTGAAATGCAATCTGCTCACCAATTGTCAGTCATCCTACCTTATCCTCATCTCTACTTCTACTTCTAGTTTAAAGTAGGCATTGGTAATATTTAGACCAGGAAAAAGCTACGTCTGTCAAGAATGCCAAAAAAGCTCCAAAGGTGCCTCTGGAAGATCAAGATTACATAGCCTCATACATCACTCAGAATATGAATGTGACTCTTGCATAGGGGTTTTGGATGTTTTGGACTGCTTATCTCATAATTCTCTATTCTTGCAGGCTCACCTGGGAAAAAGGCATAAGCTAGAAGGCTTTGTGACCTAGCTAGGCCTAGCTCAACTGAGCTTCCTGTTCCAAACAGAAGATTTCAGCTAGAAGTAGAGCACAATCCTTTACTTGGGCCACAAAGACTTTCAATTTAGGATTTTCTGCCAAGTAACACACACTTTGGTAGAACTCATGGGATGGAGAATTATGAGATTTGTAGTCCCCAAAATCCCATGTCTACTTGTAGCCTCACACTCTTGGAAAGTACTTGGGGGGGGGCACTATTTTTCTTTGCAATAAGATTTATTTGCTTGTAATGTTTCCTTCTGGGATATCTTCTAGGAAATTATTTGAAATCTTGAGAAGTTTTCATTACATTATTTCTGGAAGAAACACCATACTTCACAAGATTGTTGCAATTCTTGTCAGAATGGTATCTTTCCTGCATCTGATTCACTGAAAAATGCCAAAAGAAACATTAAATTATGCAAGATTGTTACAATTCATGCACAGCATGGCATCGTTCCTGTACAGAATTCAAAGGAGCATGAAGTTGCACAATATTTGGTGGATTCCTCCCCAGAGCAGTGGTTAAAATATGAAAATAATATGTAAATAAATTGGAAAATGTGACAAAAATCTTAATAATGCAGGCAGAAACCTCAGTGAGATATTTTGGCAACACTTGGATAATTATTAATAACAAAAAAAAATCAGCAAGTACTTTTCACATCTCTGTCTCTCAAGAAAAGACACCATTCTTCCAAATCCATGTTATTATCAAACTTGTACTATTAGAAGCTGTCTCATATTGAGCAAGACCATTTAGGCAGTTTTGTCAACTCTTAACTAGCAACTGATCTCCACAAACACTGGCAGATTTTCTTTCTGGCCCTATCTGGAGATCCCTGGTATTCCATGGTTGTCTGACATCCAGACAAGACTCATTAGAAAACAAAATATTGCAAGAAAAAGTTGATAGTAGCAGGAAGAGGAAAGACCAAATATGAAATGGACTGACTCCATAAAGGAAATCACAGGTTTGAGTTTACAAGACCTGAAAGGTCTTTAATCATGGAACTTTCTGGAGGACACTGTAAGTCAGAAGAAACCTGATAGGACATCACAGTAAGTCTCCTCCAAATACTAGCCTGGTGTATCCTACTTACTTCTGAATATAGACATCATATGGCAGGGGTGCCCAAACTATGGCCCATGGGCTGGATCTGGCCCCTGACACCAATTCATCTGGTCCATGTCACCCTCATCGCTCCCAGAAGCAGAAGTAAAATGCGCCCATGTGGGCACATTTTACTTCCGCTTCCGGGAGCAACAAGTGCAGAGTGGGCCAGATGAATTGGCATTGGGGGCCAGATCCAGCCTGCAGGCCATAGTTTGGACACTCCTGGTTTAAGCAGAGAAAATGGCAGCCTAAAATCTATCTCATCCTGTTACAAAACAGATTACAAGGCACGTTTTACTTCCACTTCTGATGGGAGGAACCACGTGACCAGCCAGCTGAACCACTTCACTGGATTGCGACCCAAAATGTTTGGGCACCCCTGTCTTATGGGATAGTATTTCCTTGCTAGCTCAGTAGGCTGGGGAACAATCACAGGAATACAGATTCCCAGGCGTTAGCAAGTTTGTCCGATCTAAATCATATAGGGAACCATTTATGCTTTGCTTTTTAAAAAAAAAAGTATGTGGATCATTTTAATATCTCAATAAACTGTTGAAATTAGTTCTAGTATGTACTCACAAAACTCTTTAACATCCGCTTGAAAGAAACTGCTCCCTAATAAACATCTAATGACTATTGTATATTTAGAATCATTGGGCAGTTATTTTTTTTAAAAAAAAATAGAGAACCTCTTTTAAAAGATACTCTCACTACTGTGGATTACAAAGAAAGGCACTTCCTTGAACTCCAGGCCAAAGTAAACAAAGATGATGAAAGCAGATGGGTTTAGGCTCAGAGGCCCTGTTCTACTGCATAAAAGCCTGCCAAAATAGCTGAATCTCCCAGTGGTGTCTCAAGCAATCCAAAAGTCAGAGAGAAGCCCATCCATTATACCTTACATCACTGTCTCTGCCTTCAGAATGAATGCTTTTATAATGATACTACATACCACTGTCTCTCATCCTAGTGTCAGTCATACTGGGATGTTCTGGGAAGCAATGTAAGTACAGTACCTCTTTCTAGGAGAAAATGCACCCAAAATGAGGCCAAGCTTATAAAACTTAAATCCTGACATAAATTTGATCAAATCACAGACACACGTGCCCTTTTGAGATCTATTCAGACATTTATGTTGTTACATGTATCACAATGATGCATTCAAATACTTTTTACCTCATTTACACTTGTTCATGTTCAAATAACTGTAAGCACCAGGTAGGAAAGCCACCCAGACACGGTTAATAATGACAGCAGATACCCTGAAGCTCTTCAGAAATCACTAAAGGAATTAACAGTTTCCCCCATACTAGCCCATAAAAAGTCTTATATTTAATCTAGTGGGATTTTCCTGGCAATCAGCACTAATGCTGAACTAGAGTAATGGGAGAGGTGTGTTGTGTTGGATTAGATTGGAAAAAAGTGAGGGTCACATTTTCCGGTGGTCTTCAATCAAAGCCATGAGACCTGTGATAATTAGATTAGATTAGATTTTTAATTTGTACCCCGCCCTACTCATCTTGTAGGCCGACTCAGGGTGGCTTCCAACATAATTAAATATACAACCAATGCAAAAAAGACTAGTCTATAAACAACAGTGTCTTAAAATATACCACAAACATTCCAACTAACAAAGCAGCACAGCACAGAATCAATATGCATTACAAAATTCAATATACAAATAATCAAAAAAGCAGCACAATTATCACAATCCCATAAAGGTTGTGTCCTTACGGTTCCCACAGAGCCCAAAGTTCCACACTCTCAACAGACCGGGGAAAAAGCTCTGCTCTCTGCTTCCCAATGTCAGGTGTTAGTGATCACAAACAGGTTCCATCGTTGCTGTGAGGAGACGGCGCAGATGCTACCACTCCCTCCGGTTTGCCTAGGTTAGTGACGGTGAACCTTGGCATGCCAGCTCTTCTTGAACTTCAATTTCCAGAAGCCCTGATCAGCTGGAGTGCTAACTTGGGCTTCTGGTAATTGAAGTACAAGAACACCTGGAGTGCTAAGATCCACCAACATGATCCAAGGTAATGATTACTGGATGCCTAAGTCCCTTCCAGAGCAATCCTAATTAGTTCTTGTGTCTCCATTTTGCTTTAGGAAGATAAACACATAGAAAAGCTGCCATAGCTGCCACCTAAACTGGGGAAAGGATGGGCACAGTGATTCAATTAAGAAATATTTTCTCTGATACAACTAGAACTAGCTGGTGAAGGCAGGCACTGCTACCCTTCATATCTTTACAATTCCTCCTATAGAAATTTCCTAGTCTGAATAAAAAGATGCATGTACTAAGTCTTGGAATTTTTACAGACCATTTGGTGCAAATCCACATTCATGTAACTAGATTTATGCTGGCATACTTTCAGTGCTTAATTCCCTTTAGGTTTTATTGAACCTCTGGGAAACAATAGCCTACATGATTAAATTCCTGACCTGTACAAATTAGGCTCCCTCTAACATAACTTTGAAGTTTAACCTAATCTTGTGTTGATAGCAGCCCAGATATGTCTCATGAAGAACCAAGAAACCCATTTTGGGATCTTTAGTTATACAAGGCTGTGAACCATAAAATATTGTGAATTAAAAGCACTACAAGAATTCTTTGGATGCAAAATGTAGATGGACTTTAACTGTAATATGCCAAATAGTCAGGAATTCTGAGAGCTGTTCTTCAATCTTTCTAGAGAAGGACAAAGATTAAGAATGAATGCAACAACCAGAGTAACAAAGAGTAGTACACAATCACAAGCTTTTACATGTGAACCAAGAGATGTCACATGCATGCTCAGCCCTCTCTTCAGCTCTCCCCATCATTTGATTTCCTGGCTTCTCCAGGATAGGATGGAGACTTCTTTCTGAAACCCTGTGTTCCTACGAGTATGTGCCTGTGAACAACCAGCTCCTAGGAAACAAAAAGGGCGATAACTCCTAGGTACTGCTGGTGGTCTTGCCAGAGGCAGCTGATTAACCACTGTGGGAAACAGAATGCTGGGCTAGAAAAGTTTTCAGTCTGATCCTACAGTCTTCCCACTCAGATGGTCACATCCAAACTGTAGCTTTGCAGTCATCTGTTATCCTTGCTGAAACAATGTCACAGGGAAACAAAGAGATTACATGATGGCACTTCAGGCAACCCCCAGACTTCTCTGAAGACCAACATACAATGACAAGTCCTCCTGCAGATGGCTCATGTAGTTTTGCACAAGTTTAATATCTACATGAAGCCGCTGGGAGATATCATTAGGAGATTCAGAGTTTGATGTCTCCAATATGTGGATGACACACAACTCTATCTCTCCTTTTCATTGTCTGCAGTTGATGTGGTCCAATGTCTTGACCAGTGTTTGGCCTCGATAATGGAATGGACAAAAGCTAACAGGCTGAAACTGAACCCTGACATGACAGAGGTTTTGGTGTTTGAGAGGCCTGGTCCCTACCCTGGGTGGAACTACTCTTGCCCCGAGAGACCAGGTCCACAACCTGGAGGTCATTATAGACCCATTGCTCTCATTTGAACAACAAATAGTGGCAGTATCCAAGGCTGCTTTTTTCCAGCTCTGGCAGATTGCACAGTTACTCTCCTACTTGGACAGATGGTCTCTCATAACCCTGACCCACTCATTGGTAATCTCACAGATTGACTACTGTAACGCTCTCTACATGGGGCTGCCCTTCTGTCTGATTCGGAAATTACAGTGGGTCCAGAATGCTGGAGTCAGGCTGGTGGTAGGCATAAAGAAATTTGATCATATTTCCCCAGCCTTGGCAGGCCTGCACTGGTTATCTGTTTCCTACCATGTCAGATACAAGGTGTTAGTGTTATCATATAAGGCCCTATATGGTTTGGGACCTTGTTACCTGTTGGAGCATCTCTCCCCACATCACCCTGAGGATGGCTATAAAGTCTTTAACTTCTTGGTAGCAACACCAACTTTGTGGAACACAATACCGTTGGAGCCGCACTAGGCCCCACCACTAGCTATCTTCAAGAAACAATTTAAAACTCTCTTGTTCAAGGAAGTCTTTCAGGGTGTTGTCAATTTGGCTATAAATTAGCCAGTCTGCTAATTCCCTGTGCCCTCTGACACCAGTTATTTCATTTCATTTTGCACTAAAATCCTGATTTACATATGCCTCGAGTTACATAACACTTGATTTGCATAATGATTTTTGCACTAAAACCATGTCCCAATTTACATAAATGTCCCAATTTACATAACACAATTTCCTATGGGTTTGCTTTGAGTTACATAAAAAAATTATTTTTCCTATGGGTTTGCTTTGAGTAATGTAAAATTCATTTTTCCTATGGATTTGCTTCGAGTTAAGTAAAAACCAATTTACATAAAGGCCTAAGGAACAGACTTTTTATGTAAGTAGGGGTTTTACTGTATTTTATTTTGGGATGTATTTGTTTGGTTGATCTGTTTTTGATTTGTTGTGTGTTTTGTTGTGTTATCTGATGTTGTGTAGGAAATTTCCCAAATGGATGGTATAAAAATGTGATAAATAAATAAATAAATATTTTGGTTTCATGTAATTCCCTTTCTCACCCCTGAAAGATCAAATCCTTTGTCATCTATAGATGAATGAAATCCTATATAGGTCTACTCAGAAATAAATTCCATAGGGTTAAGTAAATATCAGGATTGAAAACATTTGGGGGATTTTTTTGTACAGTAATACCTCATACAAAGTCTGCTTCATACAACATCGAATTCATACAACATCGCCTAATTCCTTGAAAAAAGTTGCCTCATACAAAGTCGCTGCAACTTTGTATGAGGCATTGGGGTTTTCCCCAGGATGGTTTGTCCCCTAAAATCAGGGTTGTTTGACATGTTTTTGTAATGTATTTTGCCTTTAGACAATGATTTCTTAAAGTTCTGTCAGTTTCCTGTCTGTTTCCTTGGCTTTGCCCTGAAGTCTGTGCTGTTACAGTACAATGTATCTCTATGGAAACAACGTTGTATGAGGCATCGCGGCAAGGATTTGGATGTTGTATGAGGCATCACACCTAGGATTTTGCATGCCTCATACAAAGTCCAAATCCATATAAAGTCAAACTTGTGGAACCAAGTTTGGACATTGTATGAGGTATCACTGTACAAGAATTTCTAGCATACTGGGTTTTCATTGAGCTGTAATACAAGAGGAAAATGTTTCCAATCTTTGTTATGCAAGAGATTGCAGTCTAAAATAAAGCAACTGACTGGGCTGGATTTTAACACCCAGCTTCTTACTGCATCTTAACAGGCAACATATACTGGAAAGTGTCACAAACATTTGGGACATTTGTATCTGCATTACTTTTGCACAGTAATGCAATCCTAGCTCACTTGAAAACGCCTTTTTGCTGTATGTTAGTTCCTTCTTCCTTTCTTGGCTTCATAAAAACAGGTTCTACTGAGCTGAAGTATAATCTGATACACAGGGAATTTTTTTCCCACTTCTTCAGAGAGTCCCTGCAGTGACTGTTGGCTTTTCCACACTACAGTGGTACCATGCTTAAAGAGCATAATGCGTTCCATGGGGTTGCTCTTTAAGCGAATTTGCTCTTTAAGCAAAACACCATTGTCAGTGACCAATTATGACTTCTGGTGGGGGGATTGCGAACCCCAATTTAGTTGTTAGGTTGGTTTTAGTTGTTAAGCAAGGTGACCATTCAGAGAAAATTCTGCTATTTAAGTGAGTTAGTCTCTAAGTGAGGCACTCTTTATGCGAGGTTTTATTGTACTTACAAACATACATGTTATTATCCATAGATTAAACATAGCAGTGCCGCCTGTCACAATATATATACTGGCAGTCATCTGGATGACCTTTATAATTTAGAAATATTGTGAAGATCCTGCATATGTACAATCATTTTTCCATCATGTTTTCCCTGAAGTCCACTCTCTAAATCAGGGATTCACAACCTTTTCGGGCCACAGGCCAGACACATGGTTGAGCAGGCCAGTCATGTGGTTCCTCCCACCCGGAAGTGGAAGTAAAACATACCTGTGCATGCACAGAATACTGTTTGTGTCATTTACAACAATGTTTTGCTCATGTGCAGGTGCATTTTACTTCCGCTTCTGAGAGCAGTGAGGGTGGCATGAGCTGGATGAATTGGCATCAGGGGCCAGATCCAACCCGCAGGCCATAGGTTGAGAACTCCTGCTCTAAATATATGAGGGTACACAGTTGCTTTTTTTCACCCAAAAGCAATGTTACAGAACCTTTTGGAAAGAGAGCAGAAGGTGTCCTCAAAAAACAAGTCCTGTCTTTGAACTCTACTTTTCTAAGGTAAAGTATCTTGCCTTAAACACTAGCTCCATTAACCCCCATTATGCTAATTAGCCTTGTTATAAAGAACCTCTCTGTGTAACACTGGGCATGCTTGCCTCCTGGGGGCTGCTTTTCAAATGATAAAGAAGGAACAGAACAAAACAGCAAAAATCCACACTGAACCTGGCAAGTGTTCAAATCGGAAAGCAAAGTTCAGCAACTATGGAGAAACCCACTCAAATGAGGCACAAAGAAGCAGAAAAGAAAAGTTAGGCAAACATGGCAGAATTGGAACAAGCTTTCTTTGATGTAACAAAATTCTCTAGCAACAATTTACCTGCCTATCCTATCATTTAAGTCTGTTAAATAATGCCTTTCCACCACCAACATTCCCACTGTAGGTGGTGTACAACATTTAAAATGTTACAAATCGAACAGCAAAGAATAACTCAACCAACACAATCTCCACTTGCAATGTCTGAGGTGAACAATAAGCTAAATTTAAACATATTGTTAGAGGATATAATAGCACTCTTCAAATACCTGAAAAATGGTCATAAAGAGGAGGGGTGGAATCTGTTCTTGGTCATCTCAGAGTGCAGGGCTTGTAATAATGGCTCAAATTTAAGGATGCCAAATATAGGCTAAATATCTGGGGAAATGTCTTAAATAGAACCAACTGCCTCAACAAGTGGTGAGTGCTTCAACACTGGATGCATTCAAGAGAGAATTGGACCACCATCTGTCATATATGTTTTCATTCAGATTCCTGCATTAAGCAGGGAGTTGGACTCAGCCTAAAAGGCCACTTCCAAGTCAGTTATTCTATGATTCTAGATTACCAATTGGCAATGGGGATGCCCATACAGTGGTACCTCGTACAACAATTTTAATCTGTTCCACAGGGCTCGTTGCTGTACGAAATAATTGCTATATGATGCATGCATCGTATAGCAATTTTCCCTATGGGATGCATCATACAACGATTATATTTTTTTTGCTAAGTGGTTTGAGAACTCCTAAGTGTTATACCATTTTTTCCATAGGGAAAATTGTTATGCGGGACACCATTTCCCCCAAAAAACCTAATTGTTATTCGATTTCGTTGTTATACAGAGAAATTGTTGTATGAGGTTCCACTGTATAGGCATTCATCTTGGTCTTTTACTTACTCCCCTTAATCTATACTACCCCTTCATTCTACTACACATTCTGCACTTCCTCAAACTTGCTTGTCAAATGACAAGTTATCTTTGCATTCTTCATTTTATACTAGGGCAGTAGGGTGTTTCACAAACACATAAGTAGTACAATGTATACAAACTGGAATTGCTGTTCATGGGGGTGTTCCTCCTGGCTGTTTCTTCATTTATACTATTTACACATAGGCCTTTTCAAGCTTTACAATAATTTTTTTTCTTTTGTGTCTCTTCTAGACATGATTCCCCTTTGAAACAATAAGAACAAGGGGGAAATAAGTGATGGGTTAACTTTTTGCTACCACCAAAGGGTCGGAATTGACTGTGCGACTGAACAACAACAACAAACCTTTTGTCAAATTAGAGCACATACTTTTAGGATACGATCTATGGAGGATTATAGGTGTGCTGTTTTTGGACCACAAATACAATCATGCTCTATTCTCGGAGTCCCATATAACAGACAGAAACCCACAAACATTTAAAGGTGACTGGGAGAAAGTTCTAAACTAGAAGGCATTGTGGCCTAGTAGGCCTAGTACTGCCTAACTTCCAGTTCAAAAGGGAAGCTTCCCCAGTGTTGGCTGAAAACTTCCATTTTTAACATGAAGCTAGGCAGATCTAGGCCTATATTAAGCTTTCCATCTTAGGCCTTTCTCCTAGGTGAGCCACATTTAGGTGTCTGTCTATCAATGGGACTCCCACAGTGGTGGGCTTCAGCAGGTTCACCCCAGTTTGCCAGAACCGATAGCAGAAAACCCAGCTAGCCCCGCCCATCCATGTTCTGAAATAAAGTACAGTAGAACCTCGGATAATGTCCAAACTCCATTCCACAAGTTTGGACTTTATCCGACTTTGGACTTTATCCGAATCAAATGGGTGATGCATCGGATAACGTCCAAAAAATGGATGTTATCCGAGGTTCCTAAAAACCTCGGATAACGTCCATTTTAGCAGGTTTGGACTTTATGTGATGCATCATGTGTGCATGAAAACCATGACTTTATCCAAATCGGACTTTATCCGAATAGGACTTTATCCAAGGTACCACTGTAGTCCTAATTCAGATGCAACACAGGGCTTTCCCA
This sequence comes from Bradypodion ventrale, assembly GCA_035047345.1. NCBI lineage: Eukaryota > Metazoa > Chordata > Lepidosauria > Squamata > Chamaeleonidae > Bradypodion > Bradypodion ventrale. Next base: position 462,266,431 of record JAWDJE010000001.1, read on the forward strand.
CTGGCCACGCCCACCATACCACCCCTTTAGAGTAGGGGTGAATCCCACCACTGGACTCCCAGAATGGAAAATTATGGGTTTTGTAGTAAAATAAATATATTAAACCACATATCACTATGGTGGTTCTACAAGTGTCTTTGTGTACCTTAGCTAATGAAGTACAATTATCAAGGTTTTCTTTCATCTGTCTGGCATTTCATACAGATCAATATACTTTACAAAGTGTCAAATCCACACTTAAGTCATATTTAGATTATGACAAATTGAAAGCAAACTAACCATATCTATCTTGGAAAGGCAGGTATGAAGGAACCAGAAAGGTTCCTAACATTTGGGTTGCACACACATCCATACTATAATATTCCCTGTTACTATGTATGGATATAAAAGCTGGACAGTGAACAAAGATTTTTAAAAATTCAATTCCTTTGAATTATGGTGCTGGAGGACCTGAAACACCAGAAGTATAAATCTAGTGGGTTCTAGATTAGATCAAGCCTGAATCTTTTCTACAAGTCAAAATGCTTCTAGAAGTAGGGAAAGAGGAAGACCAAATCTAGATGAATTGACTCAGTAAAGGAAGTAATGGTCTTGAATTTGTAAGACTTGAGCAGGGCTCTGAAGTTAATCATAGAATTCTTTGAAGGTCACTGAGTTGTAGGGACACCATGAGTTGGAAGTAAAGGGACAGAATGAACACACACTCTCTCTCTAAATCCAGTGGGTCTACTCTAAACATGAATATAGATGCAGTTCCAAATATTTAGCACACCAAGCACAAAGGACACTTCAACAATAGAATATAATGCATTATCAGCAGCATTGGTAGGGGAAGAACCAGAAGCCTGTGAAAAGAATCCTGAAGAACAGATACCCTACAAAATTTCCTTCAGCATCACCAAGAGAGACCATTTATATCCCGCCCTCCTGGTGTACCCTCCAGGAGGGCAGGATATAAATGCACAGAAATAAATAAATAAATAGTGGTATTTGGATGTCATCCCAAGTGATGATGCTCAAGCTGACAGACTGCTAGCTGAGAATGTCTGTAAACCTATTCTTAGGACAGAGTTTATTTTGTCAGTGGCCACTATTGCAGATATCCTGAACCACCAACAGAGGTAGTGGAGACAGCTGTACATTATCCTCCCCCCCCCCCCCCGCAAAGGATCCCACAACCACAACCCTTAAAGTTTGTCCATTAGCTATTGGCCTGATTGGTATATCCAGAGCAGCAGGAATCTCTGGCACAGGGGATTATGAAAGAGACTGTGGCTCCTTTGCTACCACCACCTTTGATGTGGATTGGGAATTACAAGCTATCATCATGGTTTGATATGCCAAGGACAGTGACAGTTTAAAGAAGTTTAGTTCTCCTGCCCCTGGGAATGCTTTTACCCGCAGGATAACAATATTCAGAAAGTATTAGTGGGATGTGCAATGTTACTTTATACAGCATTCCATTTATGGATTATAGCCAGCAGCCAACCTTCTTTTAGAAAATTCTATTTCCAGCTTTCTTCAACTGCAGATGATCTCCAGATGCAATGGACTACAACTCCCATCATCTCTAGGTCACAATGTTGATTCCAAAGTCACTAGATTGGGTTGGAGAAGCATGATTTATTTTTTTGTACATTCTCCCCTTCCTGGTAGTTTAGTTTTACAGTTTTCTTCCTCTAAAAGGCAGCTACAATTCTGTGGCCATTCAGTGTCTACAGTCTCTTATCAGCCTGTGTTTTCACCTCCACCTTTATGGATTATTTCTAAAATGAGTTGTGGGGTGTTTTTAACCTGGTACCTCTATAAATCTTGAACTGGGATCTTAATTGCATTTGTCAAATGACAAACCCACCCCCACCTTCCCTATTTTTATTTACACTTGCCATCTGAAAACCTGTAGCCACCCTGAGGTTCCTGCCAAGAGATCATTAATGTGATTGCCAAATCAAATAGCTTGTGGGCAAAATGGACAACTGATCACAAATCAAGAAAAAGTGATTAGCAGTGTGACCTCTGATATGGACTCCTCTGAGCAAGCTGACACTATCCTGCCATGTGTGGATCTTGCTATTTTGGCTACATCTTTCTTCATGTTAGAGCATTGCAGAACACAGAGCAAGACTTCTGGATCAGAAGAATTGGCCAGCTATACACCATTGACTGGAGGACACCCAAGTGTTCTCACAACACTTTCCACTCTCTAGAGCCATAACTAGCTATTTGAGTGTCCAAGGCTTTACTGCCCTAGTGGTCATATGAGACTTGCATATGCAGGGAGAGGATGAAAGAATGACTGGGAATGAGCACATAATGAGCATATTGGCTACAAATGGAGCCTGCCTGTTCTGTGGCAATACACATGTTTAGAGCAGGCATGCTCTTTCTATCAGCAAATACCAGCGAGCTGATTTTCAACCTCCTAACAGCAAATTCTCAAACCCTCAAAATATCAGTTCTTTGGCCAAAGCCTAACCACCATGGCTCTGATCTACCATCAGAGAATGCATTTGCTGCCAGCATAATGTAGTCTTCTTCAGAAAACCAAAAACGGTAACCTGGATGACATTTGAGGACATTATTTATTGCTGTACAGGTGAAAATGTCCTAGAAAAACCAAATCCATTCAGATTTTGGCCACAACATTCTAAGAAGAGTTGGGTAATAATTTTTGAAGATTTTATGCTGGTATAGTCAAACTACTATGAACTTCCAAGCAGGAGACAACTTTGAAGGCAAAGGAGAAGTTATAGGGTGCAATCAGAGTTGTGGACTATAGTTTCCAGTGAGCAGTTTATTCACAAATAGTTCTATCTAACATTTTATGTACAGATGATCCTTGGCTACCTTACCCCTTGCTTTTCTCTTGATTCTATCATGGGAGCTCTCCATGGTGCAAGTGATTTCTCAGAAGGATGCATACATCATACAGCATTCTTCAACCTGTGGCAATCCAGATGTGCTGAACTACAACTCGCATCATCTACAGGTATCATGGCCAATGGTGACAAAGGACAGGAGTTGTAATGCAGCAAATGTGGAGGATACCAAGCTTGGGAAGGCTGAGAAGCAGAAATGACTAGAATATTTTACAACTTTCCTGAATAACCAGTGATTTGGAAATTAGCATTATACAGTGCACTTTCATAGGCAAGACCCAGTTGCTGCAGTTGGCATGAAGGAAAATTAAGCTTTATCACACAACATATTGCAAAGAACTGGGCTAAACTATCTCAAGACTGTATTGAGGGCATTTATTACACAACTCCGCAGCTGTTTTTATCTTATACCCAAAGTTATACATAGAATTTTTACCTTCTTTAAAAAAATTGTCCCTGGTCTTTCAAAAATGGTGGAAAATCTGTACAGAAGTGTGGTTAAAAACAAATTGGATAATTTACTGTATAATAAATAAATTTAGACTGCAAATACAAATTTACAAATGCAGATTTTTTAAAAAAAGAAAATCAATTTCTAAGAGGTTAGTCTAACACTTATGGAGAGGGGGTCATTCACACCAATTAAAGCAGATCACTTTTCATCTTAGTCCTAACAGCTGGGGAAACCACAGGCAGTTGATTGAAAATCTGGCAGACAGGGAAGGAGCATCATTTCCAGTTTCACTGTGCACCCTTTCTGCATTGATAAACCCAGTACAGTATACTCATATATCCCATAAAGATATCACTGAAGAAGTCCCTAATACTAGCAAAATTCTTTAAAGATTACCCCATAAATCTGCTAACTGCAAGTACTAAAAGTCTTCCACTCACTAACTGTTATTAAAACCTTTGTGTTACCCCTTGCAAAAGCCAGTGACAATCTCCACTTTCTCACATGGACCATGGTGATGGCTACCAAAAAATGACAATTGTCTTGTGCACCTCCTTCTCCCACCTGCCAAATGGCATAAATAACAAGCTGCTTTATACAGGATATTACTTACTTCTATTCACTAGGTCATCTGAAACTAACAAGTAACACCATCAATGACATACTATTTTCGCAGGACTGGGTAACTGCCTGGTTTTGACAGTTGTGAAGACAGAACATTTTATGCATGCTAATTTAGTACTCTCTTCTACACACAGTTATACTCACAACACAGTATTCCTTTACTCAAAGGAGACTCCTGTATTTATATATTTGCTATTATTTATTCACGACAGAAGAGTGTGTATGGGGGGGGGGAAGTATTATTAAAATGGTTCATTAACTGTTAAAGCTCTCAGGGCTCCTTAACTGGCCAGCAAACAGACAACCCAGAAAATATCCTTTTTTCAATAATTTCATATAAATTAATACCTTAAATAGAGGGGATACTTTTAAAAAAGAAATCTTGGTAGAATAAGCCAAGATCAGAATGAGGAGAGAAGAACATCAAAATTCAATACCTAGTTCACCCATTTTCCAGGCTAAAAAGCTCAGATCATGATACTTCATATCCGTTGAGCAATAACGTTTCAGCACATCTTAGTCCAGCTCCCCTCTTGATCTGCAATGTCTACCTTCAGAGCCAGTAATCTCTCATTCCACTCCCTGGTGCTACAAACCCACCTGTTTATAGGCATCCAAGAGGAAGCTATTCCAGACGCAGCGCAGCCCCTCAGAGGTGAGCATCCTTCGCCACTCACCACGGGCAGCCTTGGAGCGACTCAGAAGGAGCACCATGTGCTTCAAGAGGACCACCGAATCATAGAGGGCAAGAAAGAGGCAGTTGGAGAAAAATACAGGCAGGATCTGCAAAGTAATCAACAGGTCCACGCTTAGCAGACCCATCGTGCCTGCTTGCTTCTTTGCTGCTCTTCAGAGGCTCCCTCTGAGTTCCCCTTTCATGCCCTGCGTCCTCATCAAAAGTAACAGTAATGATAAAATAAAAACATGATAGAAGAAATCACAATGGTTTCTTATAACCTCATGCCTCCTGTCTCCTCTTTCTCTCATAAAAAGTTGCCTCAGTGTGGCAGGAGTGGCTTGAAAATAAAAATAATAAAAAACCTCAGACTGCCAGCGTGAAGTTTTTCCACCCTGGACTGTTTTTAATTTTTCAGAAACTCTAAGTCAAACTACTGTTGTTTCTCCTTAGCCAGTAGCCCTTTTTCAGTCCGCTTGAGAGAGCAAGAGAGACAGGACTCGGCTGCCAATTCCCTGCAGTTCTAAAACTGTGGCAGAACTGCTAACTTTCCCCGTAACTCTGAGCTATTTAAGTGCTAAGCTCTCTTCCTTATCACCAAAGCTATCAGGTGAAACAACTCTTCTTTATTTTGGTTGGTTGGAGAGGTGCAGAAGCTGTCTGTACACAAACTTTCTGTACTTCTCTAGCTCATCCCTCTCCGACTCTCCCCTTCCACCACTCTTTCTTTCTCTTTCTCTCTCTCTCTCACTATCTGCCTGTAGTAGGAAGTACTTTCCCTCTGGAGTCCTAGCTCTGTTCCCTCAAGCCTTTTATACATTCCCTGGCTAATTGCTGCAATAGAGAAATGAAACCCTAATCTTAGTAAAGATCTTGACGTCAATGTAAAAGAGGGCTTTACTTTGGCCATGGCTGCAGTGAATAGAAAAGTAAAATTCTCAAAACTCCACCACCCCCTCTTTCTAGTTAGGGAGGAGAAGGGAGTGGGAACTTTGCTTTGTTGTTGTTTTTTTAAAAAATAATCTCTAGACACCTTTGTGTGTGGGGTTTTTTCAAACATGCTTTCAAACTTTGGAAAATTATTTTCTTATGACGTGGAGAGTGACACACAAGCAAGGCTTGCTATTGTTTAGAAAGATTTTTCTCCACTCTCAAGGTCCCCACACACACACACACACAGAGTATTGTTTTGTCCTTTTACAATTTCCAGGAAGGTGTGTGAACAATCTTAGAAAAGGGTAGACTTTGGTACAATTCTTTCCCTCAGGCATCAAGCACAAAAGTGTGTGCTCTCTGAAATGTCTTTTGTCCTCTTCCTAGTATTTAGGGAAAGACAGGGAACACCCAAGTCTGACTACATTTGCTGATATAGAAATAAATTAAAGGGAGGAGGAAGTAAGATTTTAAATCTGTATTACATTTATGAAATATACAGTACTGGATTCAGAGCTGATACAAAGTGAGTGCTTCAGACGTCTGAATAATAAAGCTACAAGGGGTCTAACAGATTTACTAGATATTTATATCTCACCAGGTTAAGAATCATGCATTAATTCCCTCAAGGCAGCACCATTTCTTCTAGAACAGGGCTCCTCAAACTTTGCTCTCCAGATGTTCTTGGACTTCAATTCCTGGAATCCCTGATCAGCAGGTGTGCTGACTTGGGCATCAGGTCCAAAAACACCTGGAGAGCCAAGTTTGAGGAACCATATTATAGAAGATTTAGATCAGTGGTTCCCAATGTGGGGCCCACACCCTACAGGGGGACTTGAATTCTCAGAATCCTAAGTCAGTATATTAGTAAATCATTACTTATGCCTATTTTACAGGTTGGGGAAGTGAGACTGACATGCAGTGAACTCTCTATAGACACTGGCAAGCCAGAATTTAAATCTAGTGCACTACTTAAAACCAGTACAAAATAAAGTGACTTTTTAAGAAAAAAATGAACACCTGCCTACCTCCCCAGTTCTCACACAAATCCATTTGCTAAGCATATTCACTTTGATTTACCATTCAGCAATGTATTCAGTGGGGCATATCAACTGTATTTTGGGTGATATGATTACATAAGGATGGCATAGGACTTTCCTGCAGATATGACACTGAAAAAGGAAAGAATGATGATAAGTGCTGTCCTATGATCTCGTTTTCAATTGGATCTTTTATCCCAAAGAGGTTTCCTCTTAAAAATTATAGTTACAAAACAACATCATCTAGGATGATGTTGGATTCTTCTTGATGAGAAATGTATTCTGGACTAAGTTCTTTTCACTTCTTGGAATTGTCTGTAAAATCATTAACAATGGGTGTGTTCCTGTTTTCTAGACCAAGTTCTTTGTGATTGGGTGTAACTCAATTGCAGAAGCAGCTTATTTTAACAAACAATCATAATGTTGGTCTAACATCAGCAGGGAGAATCCTACTGGCATCTGCATAAAGTCTGGATAACTTGGCATGGTTAATTGCAACCAACTGACAGTTACATGCCTTGTTACACTTGGCAGCATAACCAAGTTGCATCTCAGCATCTTGCTTTAGCTGCAGTTAGCCACAGCAGGTTATGTAAACTTTATGTGCCTACCAATAGGATTCAGGTCAGCATACTTGAGGGAATCAAATACAAGCCTAGCAACCAATGAATACTGAGGTTTGAACCCCTTCCTCTTACCCTGATTCTCACTGCTCTAAAGAGAGTAAAGCCAATCCTTGCCTCAGGATTAACAGTTTAATGTAACACTATAAATAACTTTCATTTCTAGGCTTGTCATATACAGGCAGCTTCGGAAAACACCTGTGGCCATACACCAGGACTGTGAAAACCATGAAGTGTAGTGATTATAGCACAGTTGAGGATTATTATTATTATTATTATTATTATTATTATTATTATTATTATTATTATTATTATTATTATTATTATTATTATTATTATTACTACTACTACTACTACTACTACTACTACTACTACTACTACTACTATTGAGTTATTATTGAGTGTAGTTGCTATAGCACAGTTGAGGAAAGTGATATACAAATGCTGTAAATAAATAAATAAATTATGTGGCCCTCCAGATATTATTTTATAATTTTGAGTCCAGAAATTATGATAGAAGATGAGTGGTGTACTCTAATAATTGGAGAACACCAATTTCTGGTTTAAAGTGATGGATTAGGGCTAAGGAGAAAGTCAGGTCAAAATCTACAGTGAACCATGAAGAGCAGTGTTTGATTCTGGGCCAATCACTTTCTCTCACTCTAATCTACCACATTGGATTGTTGTGAAGATAAGGATTGGGGCAAATAACTGTATGCTGCTTTGAGCACCTTGCATGCCAAGTGGCACACAACTACAATAAGAATGCAGAACCTGTGGGGATCTTCAGCTTCCCTGTCTAAGGGATGACTGGAAAGTGAGGTGACCAAGTGAGGTGATCATCCTGGCTTATTACTTAAAGTGTGGAAATCCATTAAATGAAAGGAAGTGGTCCTGTCAGGAATCAAGAAGCTATATAAGAGATAATTGGCTTTGTTAAGGTACTGGATCTCATCTGCCTAATTTGATTTTCTTTCCGAGCCCATTTTATCCTACCTTCAGTGATAGCGTACAATTTGCATTCTGTATTATTCAAATTGCCACATATAAATATGACTATTAAATTAAATTAAAAATTAAAATATCAAAGACTGGTTGTATAGCAGAAATCACTGGGAGAGGGCACCATACAGTGTCATTGTAACAAATAAGTTCTGACTCTAGTTTAATAGTGTCCCTAAGTGCAGTCCAAATATGACCCTGAAAGAACTCCTCTCCCTGACATTCTCACCAAAAGCAGGTCACTGATTTTGCCCAATACAACATACTGGCAGAGGGAGGGTGGCAATTAATCAAGCCCGCTCTTTTCTGCATAGCTGAGCCTCAGCTTCCATCTCTTTGATCACCCTCAATATGACTTTCACAAACCAGCATTTGGGACCAATAAAATAGCTTCCATTTTTGCCACAAGGACGAAGTGCAAGGCCTGTACATCATGAGCATCTATAGAAGTGAACACCATTATTTCTTCACCTAGAAATAGAGACACATGTACTTGTAACTTGGGGAACACCATTAAGTAGACAATAAAGTTGCTTTTGCCATTCTGAATCAATTCAAGAAACAGATCTATCTCCCTTTTCATTATGTTTCTGATTGTCCTCACAGCTCAACAAAGGCCATTGAGAATGAAGCTGGTTGTCAGATAGATTGTTCAATCAATTTACTGTCAAAGCTCAGTTTTGTAATTTTCATTTTAAGGGTGAGAAATGAAGACCACCAGATAATAATGGAAAGCACTTCAGTATAGCAATTAACATGCTAGGTAAAGGTATTACTTGCTCGAAAGCCAGTTATGTCCAACTCTAGAGGGCAGTATTCATCTCCATTTACAACCAAAGAGGCAGGGCTGTCTGCATCTGAAGACATGCTACACATGACTAAATTGTAATATGTGGGTCAATCAATGTATGCCCTGGGAAATTGCAACTGTGTATAGTTTCCCAGCACAGCAAATGGGCACTCACATTTGACCCCTGGATGAACATAAACCCATTGATAGCTACACATATGTGACGATGTAGACACAATGGGCACAGAGCTGGGAGGGCTGAGGGGGATGGTAGAGGACAGAGGCGCCTGGAGGAAAATGGTCCATGGGGTCGCAAAGGGTCGGAATCGACTGTGCGACTGAACAACAACAACAAAACATATGTTTAACACATTTAAGAACCTTGTTACATGTGAAAAGGTCCACACTAAACAAGACTAGGATGGGGTATGAACCCAGGAGCTATCTATTGCATCAGACCACAGTGATTCTTTCTTTCACTTCTGGAAGAGGCAACAAGCTGACTGAGACATTGTACAAACTGTACTTTGAACAGAGACATCATATTCTCAGAAATGTTGCTTCACAAAGCTCTGATATGGAATTGAAAAATAAGGACAACCCCACATTCTAAGAATGTTTATATGCTTCTGTTTTGCTGCAATGATTAATGTTGTTTTGCTGCATTATACCTGAAGCAGGTTTTAAGCTTTCCATGCTACAAGGGTACCAATGGAAATCTGTTAGGATAAAGTGCAGCTTAAGAGCAAAGCTAGCGTTACCAAAACTGAAGAATGTTACCTATTTTAATTTAGCATCACACCACCACATTGTCTTCTACTGTGTGAAATGTTATCTCTTATGCCTAAAAGATCATCAAGTCCTGTTGTTGGGAGCTCAGCAGGCAGCGGCAAAATCCTGAGATTTTTTCCTAGAGTCATCATCACTTTGGAATGTCTTTCCTACAGAGGCCCACCTAACTAGTTCTATCTTTATTCATGTAAGAGTCACCACAAGCATATAATACCATACAAAGCTAAAATTAACATATATAAAACAAACAGGAATTAGATTACATCTGCCCAATATTAGGCCACATCAACAGCATTTTCTCTTACCAACATAAGGTCCTCCCCAGTGCTCGTTGAAGGGCATCATATGCATTGTATCATATGAGAGATAGTTTGTTCTTCTCCACATTCACACAGGCTGTTATCTACAGGGAAACCCTAGTACAGCTCTGTCTTTCAAAGGTTACTTAAACTGAAACATTCTCATTTTGTAAGTTATTTTAGTCAGTGGAGAAAAACCAGCTAGTACAAGGTTTGACTTCTTAAACCTTAAATAGTATGATTTCTGAAAGATACTCCATCCCACCCCACCTTGGTACAAGCTTGGCCAAAATCTGAGATCTTCAACACAAGCCATGTTGCAAACCCCCCCAGAGGCTGAGATGGCAAACAAAGGAAAAAAGAGCAATTTCTACAATAGTAACATTAACTGTGGAACTCCCTTCCAAGAGAAGTCAGTTTGGCTCCCTCCGTATTGAGCCTCTGGTCAAAACCTTATTGTATTGACATGCTTTTGGCTTTCAAAAATGCTTGTGCTCTTTTTAAAATAATGTTTTGTTTCTGATTAATTTTTATATTGTCATTGTAGGGGTCCTAGTGAACAGAAAAACAGTTTCTTAAGTTTTAAAAAAATCCATTATCTATTTGTATTAAATGCTCTTTGTTTTTTACTTGGCCGGTTTGTTTTCTAAGGACTATACGGGTGGATTGGGTATGTTTATTCACTTTATTTGTCTTTGTACTATGTCAACAAGTTGCCCAGAGTGGTTCATGCTAGATGAATGGGTTATAAATAGCAAACAAATATCCAACCCTTGTTTTATACTGCATTGGAATAATATTGTTCTGCTAAGAAAACAGACATACTTTTATTATTATTTTTTTAAAAAACATCCACATACTTGTATCTTGCCATGAAAGTTCACAGAGCTAGTAATGTGGCTTATTGTGTGACCCAAAATTAAATTACAGAGTGCCCTTCATCTCAGCTTACATCTCCTAGTTTCTATAAGATATATCTTACAAACTTTTATTTCCAGCTCATTTATGATTGCCTTCAGCTCCCTACTCTTCATGGACTTCTTCCTACCAAGCTTTGCAATACTTTGCATCAGAGTCCTGATCAGCATCGGGGAATGAGAGAGTACAATCCACACACACCAGCACCATTTGTTATGATGAAAACTTTACAGCCAACAATGACATGCTCCTTCCTCTAGAGGTCACACTTAACACTACAAGAGTTTGAGAGTAGAAGACCAGCAGATGTGATTGATCATTCATTTGCCATTCAAGCAGGACTTGTTGGCCCTGGGTTAATCTCACTAAAAAGCAAACAGAAGCATTTTAACTGTTAGGTATTGCATCACCCCTATCTTTCTGGTCCTGTATGTGCCAAACAAGATGTGAAATTCAGTTACACTCCAGGCCCCTGAGAGAACGAGTTCACTGGATGCAAAGACCCATCGGGCTTATCTTCAAGGACCTTGAATATAGTTGTACTTGATCGATATATACAGAAATTTAAATGAACTGAATTATTCTGAACATAAGGATACATTGCTTACAACTATATTGCTTACATCTTTTTCTCCTACCTGTCTTTAGCATAACTTTGGCCAACAAAGATTTTGCAAGTGTGTTTTTTTCTAGCATGGTAGACAAAGCTGACTCTACTAGATGACAAACTGCCAATGAATCAAGCCAAGAAAAAGATGGCAAGCAGATTAGGTCATTATGAACATAAGCATCAGGCTGTTTCAAACAAGTGGAGGAAAAACATAAATGATGAGAGCAGTCATTAGCAGTGGTTTGCTAATAAGAAATTATGCCATAATGCTAGGTTTCAATTAAGAAGCAACTTTCCCCTATAAATCCCTATATGACTTCTCAGTAGTATTGTCCATATCAGCCTCTGGGCCTTTAAGAACTATCCAGAATAGAAATCCAATTATTGGGGCAATTAGGCACATGTTCAATTTGTATGTCCAATAGATAGATTGCCTCTCAAAGTCCAACTCACATCCACATTGTGAGAGGTGGTAACAGGTCCAATTAAGGTATTGCCAAGACTGGGCAAAGTATGGCATGGCATGGCCTTGCCCCACAGGACTGCTATGATAGCCATGAAGACCATCTTGGCCAAAAAGGTGAAGTTGTGACAGGCCCAGCAAGCTTGCAATGGATAATCCATTGCTACAAAACTGATGTAAACAGACTGAACAAACTGGAAATGACCATAACAATTGTTAGATCCGGCCCTTATAAGCACAAGTCCAGGATAACGATGAACAAACAGCAACAGGCTTTATTATAACAGTCACTAGAGATTAGCTTACAAGGTGTTCCAGATCCCGTGATGGCTATACAATCCTAATGAAGTCGGTCCCTCCGTACCTTTACCCGGCAATGGGCAATAAACTAGCTACCGAGAATTGTACCATAATGGAGGGACCCAGGCTTAGCGCTACCCAGGCTACCTGTATGGTGTGGGAAGTATAGATCCAGTCCTGCCCCACCCTTGTTTATCTGTGGGGCTTATATAGTGTCTTCCCGATGGTGGCTAATGGATACAAGGTAGTGACCCTCCAGACAAACGTAACTAACCAATTAGTACAGGGGAAATATGAAGGTAACCAATGAAGAGCAGGATCCAAAATTGTAACCAATGATAGGGCTTGAATTAGCATAACTAGTGCACCCTTTTGCAGTGGATTTCATGCCACTTAAGGCTTCTAATTAGGATGGTGGGAAAACACCATTTTCCTATTGCAAGAGTGCTCCCTGGGCTACTTACAATAGTGCCTCAATTCACAACAACAATGTTAAAGGATCAAGAGATAGAATGATGGAATACAAAATAGGCACTCTAAATATAACCATCCTAGGAAATAAGACAAAAGAAATTGTAGACATTATGAAAAGAAGAGGGATTAAGATAATGGGTCTAACTGATACAAGACACAAAGAACATGGGAGTAAGAAAGCCCATAAAGAAAACTCTAATGATTATATGGCTTGGAATTTTTAGTACCCAATCTGTGCATTTGCATATTGGTATGTTTTATTCTGGTCATGTACCATAAATAAACCTGGATTTGGATACTTGCTTACTTACTCAGGAGGGGTCACAGCAAAGAATGGAGTGGGCTTCTTGGTACATTCAGGCATAGCAAAATGCATACTAGACAATAACAACATTTTGAGCAGAATACTAAAAATCAAGAGAGGTAAGCAATTGGAAACGTATGTACAAATAAATGCTCCATGTAATGACAACTACACAGAAGAACAAAATAACCAGTTTTTTGATGAACTATCTGAGGCAGAGGTGGCCAATGTTTTCATGCCAAGGAAGGGCCTGACCCACCCCCAACACACAGCTGCGTGGGCCGGAGGCATGGCAGCTGCTTCCAGTTTCCGTCGTGGTGGTGGCAGGCACAATTGTGACATTTTTTCCGCCTGTTTTTGCAGCCTCTGCTGCTTCCTATGGCAATGGGAGGGAGGGCAGAGCAGTTTTGCTGCATTTTTGTGATTTTTCACCATGTTTTTGGCATTTCTGGTGGCAGTGGGGAGCTTCCGGCAGTGCCTAGGTCCTCACTGCAGGCAGGATTAATTGGTGCTACAGGCCACATTAGGCCTGCAGGCCATAGGTTGGGACCCCTGATCTGAGGTGATAGAGGAAGTGGAAACAAATAGCATACTCTATGTAATGGAAGATTTTAATGGCAGGGTGGGTACTAATAGAAGAGAGTATGAACAGTACATTGGTCCACATGCTGCTGAGAACAGTGAAAGGAATAAGAATGGAAAAAGAATACTCAAGTTATGCAACCAACACCAGCTCTTTATTATAAGAACACTAGTAGATTTTGCCCGGTGGTGCCGGGCTGTTTAAAATGGTTTTGGAAGGTTTTTGTTTTATATTTATGCAAATGAGGTTAGTTATTAATTGTGGTTTTTTAAATTTTAATTTTTATGCATGGGCTGTTATAAACTGTGATCATTTTTTTTTTGGTTTTTAATTTTAAAAAAGAGGAAAGGATGATATAATTTTTTATAACTATTGTATTTAACCAAATAATGTGTTACTATGTGAATTTTTTAAAATAGTTGTACCTTGGATAATAATTTTAAAAATGTGTTTCGTTGTTGTTCAGTCGCACAGTCGATTCCGACCCTTTGCGACCCTATGGACCATCGTTCTCCAGGCGCCTCTGTCCTCCACCATCCCCCTCAGTCCTCCCAGCTCTGTGCCCATTGTGTCTACAATACCATCTATCCATCTCATCCTTGGCCTCCCCCTTCTTCTTTTGCCCTCCACCTTTCCCAACATCACGGCCTTCTCAAGTGAATCCTCCCTTCTCATTTGATGCCCAAAGTACTTTAGCCTCATCTTTACTATTTGACCTTCCAATGAGCAGTCAGTGTTGATTTCTTCTAAGATTGACCAATTTGTTCTCCTCGCTGTCCAAGGTACCCTCAAAACTCTCCTCCAACACCACATTTCAAAGGCATCTATTCTTCTGCGTTCAGCTTTCCTAATTGTCCAGCTCTCACATCCGTACATTACCACTGGGAATACCATTGCTTCGACTATTCTAATTTTTGTTTTCAAGGTGATGTCTCTGCTTTTCACTATGTTCCCCAGGTTTCTCATGGCTTGTCTCCCTAGAATCAGCCGCCTCTTTATTTCATGGCTGCAATCTCCATCTGCAGTGATCTTAGATCCTAAGAACGTAAAATCTGTCACTGCTTCTACTTCTTCCCCGTCTATTTTCCAGGAACTGATCGGGCCTGTTGCCATTATCTTGGTTTTCTTGATATTGAGTCTCAAGCCAGCTTTTGCACTCTCTTCCTTCAAACCGATCAGGAGATTCTTTAGGTCTTCCTCACTTTCTGCCATTAGGGTGGTGTCGTCTGCATATCTCAGATTGTTGATGTTTCTCCCAGCAATTTTGATCCCATATTGTGATTCCTCCATCCCTGCATTGCGCATTATGTGCTCTGTGTATAAGTTGAATAAGCAGGGTGACAGAATGCAGCCTTGCCTTACTCCTTTTCCTATTCCAAACCACTCTGTCATTCCGTGTTCTGTCCTAACTGTTGCTTCTTGGTTCATGTACAGATTTCTCAGGAGGCATATGAGGTGCTCTGGTATTCCCATCTCTTTAATCACTTGCCACATCTTGTTGTGATCCACACAATCAAATGCCTTAGTGTAGTCAATAAAGCAAAAATAAACTTGTTTCTGGTATTCCTTTGTTTTCTCCATGATCCAACGTATGTTGGCAATGTGGTCTCTAGTCCCCCTGCCTCTTCTGAAACCAGCCTGCACCTCTGGTAATTCTCTTTCCACATGCTGCTGAAGTCTATCCTGTATTATCTTGAGCATCACCTTGCTGGCGTGTGGGATGAGCGCAATTGTTCGATAATTTGAACATTCTTTGGCATTGCCCTTTTTTGGGATTGGAACATATACTGATCTTTTCCAGTCCTGTGGCCACTGTTTTGTTTTCCAAATCTGCTGGCATATTGAATGCAGTAATTTGATGCCATCATCTTTTAGAGCTTTGAAAAATTCAACTGGGATACCATCATCTCCACTAGCTTTGTTGTTTGCAGTGCTCTTTAGGGCCTTTCTGACTTCACTCTCCAGGATGTCTGGCTCAGGTTCAATTTCTTCATCATTGTGACTATCAGGAGTGTTGAGTTCCTTTTTGTAGAGTTCCTCTGTGTACTCTTTCCATCTTTTCTTAATCTCTTCTGCATCAGCTAGCTCCTTTCCGTCTTTGTCCCTTATCATGTTCATTTTTGCTTTAAATGTTCCCTTGATTTCCCGGATTTTTTTGAAAAGATCTCTGGTTCTGCCTCTTTTGTTGTTTTCTTCCATTTCTTTGCACTGTTCTTTTAGATAGTTTTCCTTATCTCTCCTTGCTTTTCTTTGAAATTCTGTGTTCAAATGATTGTATTTTTTCCTTTCTCCTTTGACTTTTGCGTTCCTTCTTTCCTCTGCTATTTTAAGAGCCTCATCAGACAACCACTTTGCTTTCTTACTCTTCTTTTCTTTTGGTATGGTTTTCTTTGCTGCTTCCTGCATGATGTCCCTCATCTCTGTCCATAATTCTTCTGGCACTCTATCTATTGAGTCTAAGCCATTGAATCTGTTCATCACCTCCACCGTGTATTCTTTAGGGATGCTGTCTAGGTGATATCTGTCTGGTCTCTTTGTTTTCCCTATTTTCTTTAGTCTAAGCCTGAATTTTGCAATCAGTAGGTTGTGATCTGAGCCACAATCTGCTCCAGGTCTTGTTTTTGCTGACTATGGAGGTTCTCCATCTTTGGCTGCAGAGTATGTAGTCAATCTGGTTTCGGTGTTGGCCATCTGGTGATGTCCATGTGTAAAGTCGCCTCTTGTGTTGCTGGTAGAGGGTGTTTGCTATGACCAGTGCGTTCTCTTGGCAGAACTCTATCAATCTTTGCCCTGCTTCATTCTGTGTTCCAAGACCGAACCTGCCTGTTATTCCCTCCACTTTTTGAATGCCTACTTTGGCATTCCAGTCTCCTAGAATAATTTGAACATCATTTTTTGGTGTTTGTTCTATGAGGTGTTGTAAGTCCTCATAGAACTGGTCCACTGTGGCTTCATCTGCACCCGTGGTTGGTGCGTATATTTGGATCACAGTAACATTGAAGGGTTTGCCCTGAATTCTTACTGACATCATTCTGTCATTTTTGAGGTTATATCCCATTACTGCTCTTCTCACTCTTTTATTGACAATTATGGCTACTCCATGTCTTCTAAGGTTTTCTTGTCCACAGTAGTAGATGTGATGGTTTCCAGAGCTGAATTCGCCCATCCCTGTCCATTTGAGCTCACTGATGCCCAAGATGTCAATGCTTATTCTTTCCATCTCATTTTTTACCACTTCCAGTTTACCTTGGTTCATTGATCTCACATTCCATGTCCCTATACAGTATTGCTCCTTACAACATTGCATTTCCCCTCCCCCTTTCCTGTCCCTCCCCTTTCTCCCCTCTGAGGTGTTAAGCATCCTGTATCACCTAGCCTGCCCTTTTGTTTTGTCTTTTGTTTTGGTCCATAGGGTTCTCTTGGCAAGCTTTGTGGCGTGGTTTGCCGGTTTCTACGCCATTTTTTTCCTCGCATCATACATCATATCACAGTTTTAAAAGTTTAAAACAGTTTACACAACATATTATCATGCATAATTATCACACTCTAAAACACAGTCTCTATGTTAATTGCTATATTAAGTCAGTATGAAGTCTCTATGTCAGTCGCTATATTAATTCAGCTACATTTTTCACATCAGCTACTTATCCTTGTGTCCTCACTCCCCAGGTGGGGTTGTTGTCTCTGGGTCCCTTGCTCCAGGGGCATCGCAGTGGCGGGCAGTGGATGTTTTCCCTGTGTCTCAGCTGTTCCTCTTCCTCTGCCTCTGGCTGCAGTGGTGGATGGTGACCTTCTCCCTCCAAGGCCTCTGGATGGTGACTGGGCAGTTGGGGCCTGGTCTTTCTCTGCCTCTTTCTTCCTTGCACCCAGGTTTTAGGATGGGGTGGGAGGGAGGGGCCGATTCTTCACTCACCTCCCACCAAGGTCTCTGGATGGCTTCTGGGCAGTTGGGGCCTGGTCTTTCTCTGCCTCTTTCTTCCTTGTACCCAGGTTTTAGGATGGGGTGAAAGGGAGGGGCCGATTCTTCACTCACCTCCCACCAAGGTCTCTGGATGGCTTCTGGACAGTTGGGGCCTGGTCTTTCTCTGCCTCTTTCTTCCTTGCACCCAGGTTTTAGGATGGGGTGAAAGGGAGGGGCCGATTCTTCACTCACCTCCCACCAAGGTCTCTGGATGGCTTCTGGGCAGTTGGGGCCTGGTCTTTCTCTGCCTCTTTCTTCCTTGCACCCAGGTTTTAGGATGGGGTGGGAGGGAGGGGCCGATTCTTCACTCACCTCCCACCAAGGTCTCTGGATGGCTTCTGGGCAGTTGGGGCCTGGTCTTTCTCTGCCTCTTTCTTCCTTACACCCAGGTTTTAGGATGGGGTGGGAGGGAGGGGCCGATTCTTCACTCACCTCCCACCAAGGTCTCTGGATGGCTTCTGGGCAGTTGGGGCCTGGTCTTTCTCTGCCTCTTTCTTCCTTACACCCAGGTTTTGGGATGGGGTGGGAGGGAGGGGCCGATTCTTCACTCACCTCCCACCAAGGTCTCTGGATGGCTTCTGGGCAGTTGGGGCCTGGTCTTTCTCTGCCTCTTTCTTCCTTGCACCCAGGTTTTAGGATGGGGTGAAAGGGAGGGGCCGATTCTTCACTCACCTCCCACCAAGGTCTCTGGATGGCTTCTGGGCAGTTGGGGCCTGGTCTTTCTCTGCCTCTTTCTTCCTTGCACCCAGGTTTTAGGATGGGGTGGGAGGGAGGGGCCGATTCTTCACTCACCTCCCACCAAGGTCTCTGGATGGCTTGTGTAAGAATGTGTAAGAATATGTTTTTTTTAAAAAAATCAATGTTTCTATACTGTGTATAGATGTTTTGTTTTGTTTGAGTGAAAACTTATTTCTTTTTTTGAATTATTTGTGATTATTGTGAATATTCTTGAATGTTTTGAGAACTTATTTCATTAATTTGTGAATTCTTTGTGATTATTCAGAATATTTTTGAATGTTTTTTCTCTTGTGGCCTCTGGGTGGGGCTGGTGAGCTTTTCTTTTAACTTACTATTTTTCTCTACTGTCCTCTGGGTGTCGCTTCTTCTTCCGGTAAGTAGTCTCTTTCTTTCCTCAGTTAAGTTCCGGTCGTCATGGAGTGAGGACGTCTCCTGGTAAGGTCTCTGGTTTAATTTTTTTGGGGGGGTTTGTTTTGGGTTTGGGGGGTTCTGTGTGTTTTTTCTTGTTTGTTTTTGGATGTTTTTGTGTTTACTTTTTCTGTTTGTTATTTTTTGTTTTGATTACTTTTGAATGTTTTTGGATTGTGTTGTTTTGTGTTGGGTGTAATGGTATTTCTGTGGGCCAGCCTGGGTGGCTGGACCACAGAAATTGCATCGCCGCTTGATGCAGTGTTGGGGTGGAGGTATTTCCATGGGCCGGCCTGGGTGGCCGGACCACAGAAATTGCATCGCCGCTTACATGTGGCATTAGGTAAAGGTAAAGGTTTCCCTTGCTCGAAAGCCAGTTGTATCCGACTCTAGGGTGCAGTGCTCATCTCTGTTTCTAAGCCGAAGAGCCAGCGCTGTCTGCTTCTGCAGA
Organism: Bradypodion ventrale; assembly: GCA_035047345.1. Lineage (NCBI taxonomy): Eukaryota > Metazoa > Chordata > Lepidosauria > Squamata > Chamaeleonidae > Bradypodion > Bradypodion ventrale. The sequence continues at coordinate 462,285,753 of JAWDJE010000001.1, forward strand.
CATTTCCGTGGTCATGTGGCAGGCATGACTAGACACCGGAGCGCACGGAACGCTGTTTCCTTCCCACCGAAGTGGTCCCTATTTATCTACTTGCAATTTCTTGCTTTCGAACTGCTAGGTTGGCAGGAGCTGGGATGAAGACGGGAGCTCATTTCCGTCCTGCAGTACTCGGGAATCGAACTGCTGACCTTCCGCTTCCCAGTCAGCATCTTAGCGACTTGAGCTACTTGGGGTGGGGGTATTTCCATTGGCCAGCCTGGGTGGCTGGACCATGGAACTCCCATCACTGCTTGATGCGGGGTTTGGGTGGGGGTATTTCCATTAGCCGGCCTGGGTGGCCGGACCATGGGAATCCCATCGCTGCTGTATGCAGCGGTGGGGTGGGTGGGGGTTCCATGGCCTGCATTTTTTATTTTTATTTTTTGCGCGCCGGCTTCCTCAGCATTCTGCACACTCATGGCGCACAGGACGCTGGGGCTTGGCATTTGGCATTTGCGATTTCAGTTTGTGCAGCGTTTTTTTCCTGCGGCTTCATTTTGATTGGCTGCGGCACGTTTCCGAACGTTCCTTTTGCTGGTGCCGCTCAGCCTGATTGGCTCTGGTGCAGCACAGTGCAAGGAATGTTGGGAATTGAAGTTCCCTTTTTATGTTTGCATCTAGGGGGCTCCCGCCCCACTGGCACAAAATTCAACCCAACAGTTTTCTGCGAACCCCGGTCGGGCGAGTGCACGGAGGCTTGGATGGGGCTAGTGGGGCCTGGCTAAACATCCTTTGTCACATTCCAATGGTTAACACACAGATTTATAGGTATAGATAGTACATTAGAACAGCCTTGCTGGAACAGGCCACAGCCCATCCAGTCTAGCATTCTGTCTCACACAGTGGCTCACCATTTGCTTCAGGGTATTCCCAAGCAGATGCCTTCACCTGCTTAGGATTCCCTGGAAATGGCATTGAGAGATATCCTGCCTATATCTCCAACCCAGAGGCTGTCCTTAGGTATCCATAATTATAGCCATTGATAGCCTTGTCCTTCATGAACTTGTCTAATCCTTTCTTAAAGCTGTCAAGACTGACAGCTGTCACCACTTCCTCTGAGAGGGAGTTCCATAGACCAGTGATCCTCTGGGTGAAAAAGTACTTTCTCTTATTTGTTTGAGAACTAATACACAAAAGTTTCATGGAGTGCTCCCTAGTTCTAGTGTTATGTGATAGGGAAAACAGTTTTTCGTGTCCACACCATGCATGATTTTATAAACTTCAATCAGGTCACCTCTTAGACACCGTCATTCAAGAGTGAAGAGGCCCAACTGTTGCAGCCTCAGATGGTAAGGAAGGTGTTCCAGTCTCCTAATCATTCTGGTTGCCTTCCTCTGCACTTTTTTCCAGCTCCATAATATCCTTCTGGAGGTATGGTGACCAGAACTGTACTCAGTATTCCAACAGTATTATCAACATTTTTTTTCAAACATCGAGATTCACAATGTTATACATGGTATAAATGAAATTATATCATCATCAAAAGCCAGATTGGTTACATATTAACAAGAGTAAAAAGAAGATTCAGAATACTCGATGCAAAAGCAATTCCCAAGGAGTATAATGCTAATGTTTTTTGGGGTCGAGCCAGACTCACCTCAAGCATGTGGCATACTTTTGCCTTAAGAAAACATTAATATTCTCAATTCTCACATATGTGCTCAAACAACTCTTATGGTAATTCCCAATACTTTCTAGAGACTGTTTAGACAACTTTAGCAGTTCTGCAACAATTTGCTAGTGTCCGTCATAGAACGTGGTATGAGGCATGTTTTGCTAGAAGGAATTTCTGTCTGATTGTTGTAGACTCTTGGCCAAACCTGCCTTTATATGTATGCAAAACAATGGGGATTTTGACTGGTCACCTGATTCGGTCATAGAAATGTTGTAATGTGCTACATTCGCAGCTCATCGACCTTCAACTGCTTTACTGTTTCCTTTGCAGCACAGTAAGATGTTGCCAAGGAAGCATTTTTTTTATATAAAGTTCCCCCTCTACAGTCAACATGTGATAGAGTCAGACAGAGGACTGTTCCATAAGTTCCTGCACCCAACAAGTTTGAACTGTCTCTTGAACTAAAGACTAGGCATTATGGGCTGCAGTAAAACTGAAGACAGAGGTATCCTAGGTAATAAATATGTCCAAAGTATCCAATAAGAAGTGTCAATTGATCACAAAGAAGAATTAAATTTCGGTATTATGGCACACACTTTGCATGCAAAACATCTGGAATCAACTCCTGTCATTTCCAGTCAAAATAGATCAAATAATATCTAATTGGAAAGACCTTTGCCTGAGACCTTGGGAAATTGCTGCCTGTTAGGAACAGACATACTAGATTAGACTGACAAATAGTCTGACATGATACAGGTCAGAGCAAATTCTCTAAATTGTCAGAATTCCTAAGTTTTCATTCTTGTTCTTGAGAAAGTTACTCTTTTTTGGACCAACCAACAAAAGGTCATAATGGGTAGGGGATTTGTGGAGATATGATTCAAAAAGTAACTTTTGTCACCTTTATTTCTGCCATTCTGCATTTGGAGGTTATGTCGTCATCATCCCTTTGTGAACTGCCCAGAGCACTAAGCATTATAGGGCATTATATAAGTGTAGCCGCCACTGCCGTTGTTGTCGTTGTCATTGTCTATGCTATGCCTCTTTCTAGTATTTCTAGAGAAGGTTTCTATTCTTAATAGGCTCTTTGTGGACATAGCACAGTTTATATGGGCACATCTGGCCACTGAACTGAGAACTCTCGATATTAACATTAAAGCACCTGTACATGTACCACACCCACAGTTGCAATAGCATTCTGACATTTCCAAACTGGCGTATTTTTGTTCTGATGAAACAGAATATTGGGGAGGGATAAATGCATACCACAAATATTCGTATAAACATGAGCTACAAGATAATAGGAAGCTGCATATGTAGAAAACAAGATGCATTTGAGACACTGTTTTGAGACTACATGTCTCAGTAGAGAAGGAGGCAAGTTGATAATCAAGGCAGGCAGCAGGTATGGGCAAGCACTCTGAAGGCAAACTAGTACAGTAAAATCCCAACTTACAAATGCCTTGAGTTACATAAAATTTGACTTACATAAAGATTTTGAACTAAAACCATGTCCTGATTTACACAATTTCCTATGGGTTTGCTTTGAGTTACATAAAGATTCTTTTTCCTATGGGTTTGCTTCATTTTACATAAAAATTTCATTTTTCCTATGGGTTTGCTTCAAGTTATGTAAAAAATAATTTTTCCTATGAATTTGTTTCGAGTTACAAAAAAATGATTTAAGCAAAAGCCTACGGAACTGACTTTTTTTCGTAAGTAGGGGTTTTACTGTACAGTATTTGAACAATGTAACGTAGACTTGGGAAACAAGCTTTGGAAAGCCTGGGAAACATTGCACTTTTTAACTATGACTCCAGATCACACTCCAACTCTGAAAACAGTAACATTTCCCATATCTGCTTTGAATTCTGTTGAGCTGGTAGTGAAAGCAGTGAACAAAGCAAACAAAGCTTAGTAGGTCTTTTTCTTTTTCCTTGACATACTAGGGCTACAGCCACACTGGACCTTTTGGTGCAGGTTGCTGTGGTCTAAATAGGGTCAGGGGGTGGAACAATATGCTATTTGGTGCAATCATCACAGGGGACAAGTTTATTTTGCCAAGGAAGTAACTCACTTATTAAGCCAGTTCACAAAATACTGTGAATGTGGAGATATACACAATCTAGCTCATTTACTGGTCTGCCGATTACTGCCAGAAACATGTGCCAATAATGCCAAGAAAGTGGCTTCATTTTGGCAGTCCAGGGTTTGACTGGGAAACGGGAGGGGGAGAAGGAGGGGTGGAGGAGATTATGGTGACAACGGCCGCCGCCACAACATCAACATCAACAACAACAATACTGGGAAACTTTAATAGCTGCCAGGATCAATTTTGATCCATTCTCAGCAATCACATGCACTGGGAACAAACCAAACTAGAACACCTTACTCACACCAGAAGAGTAGAAACCACTGACAGAGGCTCAAAAAAGTACAGGTGGAGCAGTCTTGGGATGGATTGTTTCATTCTGGTGATCAGGTCATCTGATCTCCAGAAAAAAGAGTGAACTGAACAGCCTGTGCAATGGGACAAATGCCTGTCTGACCAAGTCAGTGCAAAAAGGTGCAGACACCAGGATTCTGCAGCCAAAGGCCCTGGATTTACATTTGGATTTTATTACTATCTTGTTGGATACAGGACTAAAGCAGGGGTGCCCAAACTTTCCAGGTCACGGGCCAGTCACATGGTTTAGCGGGTCAGTCACATGGTTCCTCCCACTGGAAGTGAAAGTAAAATGCGCCCATGCATGTGCAAAACGCTGCTGTAGATGCACCAATGGCTGCCGTGAATGCATTTACGACAGCCACAGGTGCATTTACGGCAGCATTCAGCACATGCGTGGGCGCATTTTACTTCTGCTTCCGGAAGCTACGTGGGTGGCGTGGGCTGGATGAATTGGCATCAGGGGCCAGATCCAGCCCTGTTATGTATGTACAATGCTGCTTAAGAGATGTATGAATGTAACCTTGTACAATGCTACTTTAAGAAATGTATGAATGTAGCCTGACCACAATTACAATGTAACACAGCTGTAAAGGAACGCGAGTAAGCTGCCCATAGAGGGCAGCTGCGAGTGTTCAACTCACATGGTTCCCATTCCTCAAATCACCTGCAGCCGCGGGAACTCCCCGCAATAGCAAACTACTACTGACCCACCACTGGAGATGGGCGTGACCAGGACGACGTCACGCCGGTAGCAGCCAATGAGCTACCGTGCAGCAAGATTCAAATGTATTGTACCACCGTATATAATGTGAGGTATCTCCGCCATTACCACATGTTCATGCTGACCATCAATGAATAAACCTGTGTTAGTCCTTCCTGCGACTCCTTCTTTGTCTTCCGTGCAAGACACCAAAAGCCCACAGGCTGTAGTTTGGGTACCCCTGGACTAAAGCAACAACAAGAACAAAAACCTGCCTTTATCTCTAGGAATGATGAGGACTGTTAAGAACCAAAAACAGACATAAAATGAACAAGGTGAAAGTGGGAAACTGGAATGTCTCATCTTTTTGCAGTGACATTTCACTTCTACAGAATCCTCTCCTCAAGACCAGAACTGCCACTTTTTTAGATAAACCATTTTCGTTTGTAATAAGAGGGAAAGTACATGAACAAAGCTTGTATTTTAGTACAGACTTTGCTATCCCTCTTTCACTGGGCTTTATAAAACTGTCAGCAGAATTCTCTCTGCACTTGCTATGTTCTCTAATTCCAAAGAAAGCCCGGAAACTATCTTACATATATGAGTGGCAGATGAGAGGTTTCAAAGTTCGCTTCATCCCTCTGAGTAACGATCATCAGTGGTACGTGCAGAGCAACCAAATTTCTCTCATCAAATACTCAAATTAACAAACCTGGCAGTGAAACACACCTGTGTGAGTCAGACTTGATTTTGGAACAAAAAATTAACCACCCTGCCCAACCCAATATTTTAAAAAGCAGTTTCCCTAAAGAAAAAAATAATTTCAAAACCAGAAGGGTTCTTTTTAATTATTGGTGACAGCAGGGAAAGATCCTCAGATAATATAAAGAATGCAGGGGAATCTGTTGCATGTGTTGAAAGAGGAGGTTGAAAATTCACCTGGCAACACTTATGGCTTGGATATTCTGTCACAATTTTCTCTAAATGTTTCCAGGTCTTTGACCCCCTGGCCGGTTGATGAGGAAAGGCCTTTTTATAGCCATTTAATGTCATTCTTTCCCCATGGTATCACTGTAGCATTCGTTTTAATGTCATCTTGAGCTACTTCAGATTTTTAAATTTATGTCCTAAACCACCTTAGGTCTTGCAAGGGATAAAGGCTAGATGAGATGTAATGAATACTTTTTAAAATGAGGTAAATATTTAATGCCTTATCATGTGAATCTTTTGTTCTCTCTGGCCACATCATCTGCCACTTGAACTATAGTAGCTGAGGTTGAAAGTTACTGACATGACATTTTTGTCAAAGATACAAGATAGTTAAAATAGAAGACAATATTCAGTACCAATTTAGGTTGAAAGTCTATTCCTCAGTAATAACACAGCCCCATAAGTGACCAGCTCAGCATTTTCCACATTGAAAACTACAGAAATATACATGATTATGTTTTAATGTTGCAGTTCTGCTTGAAATAAAAGAATTATAGCCCCATCTTAGACAGAGTTCAATGTCTTTTGGATGTTCCTGACAAAAGGTCTGAAATGTTACTAAACACCAACTCAGACATGAAGGAGGCCAGGCCAAAAGGTTCAGATTTTCTCATTTCCATGAATTTTCCTCTTTTGAAGATTTGGTCTCCTTCTTAGACACTCATATTGTTTTACAGATGGATGGAGCTAAATACTCAATATTCAAATATGGCTATCTTTCTTTACATGTATTTAGATTCCAAATGTAAGACAATGTGTGTTAAGACAAAGCCAGGGGTCCCCAACCTTTTTCCCCCACCATGGACCAGTTTCATGCTAAACAATCTTTCTATGGACCAGCCATAGTTAAGCAACATGGAGGAAGGGCCCGACCGCCTGCCTATCTGCTGTGTTTGAAGCCTGTGCTCTCATTCCATTTGCTTTACCAGCCTTTCCCATGTATTGTGTCCAAGCATTATTTATTAGAACTGCAGTTGACGCCGTAAAGTCTATGGCGGAATAGTGCACCTTTTGCAAAGGCGCCATTATCAAACTACTGTCAAAATAGCTGACTCATCAGTACAAACTTCCTGCTTCTCAGGAAGCCCGCTGAAATATATCAACCTGTGTAACTGCCATTCTCACTGTATATAAGCTGGCTACCTTGTACATGTTCCCCAGTCCGGTATCTGTGAGCTGAATAATAAATCATTTGTGTTTGACCCAATCCTGCTGGTCAGAATACTTCTTAAGCGCCAGACTCAACACCATGGAAACCTCCTGCCTCCCTTTCTCCATCTCTCTCTTCCCTCACCCATCCCCTCTCTGCCTCCCTCACCCATCCCTACCTGGGACTGTGACATCCCTTCCTCCTTCTCTCTCTTCACTCATCCGTACCGCTTCTCCATTGACAGTCCGCCCTTATCCTTCCCATACATGTGTTCCCTTTGCATCCCTACCTGGGACTGTGGCATTAGTCAGCTCAATTACATCATGATGATGTCACAATCAGGTGACCTACCTGGGGCTATGACATTAGCATCACTATGACATCACTGGGACACACACACACACCCTCCTGTCAAGTATACTTCCCTTTGCAGATCAATTTAGGGACATACACCCCCATGGGGCTCATGACCCCCCAGTGCTGGTCTCCGGAGGGCAAGGTATGTATGTGCCAATTTTCAGCGCGATCGGTCCAGGGATGCGGATTTGTATAGAGCACATACAAGACCACCCCTCTGTTTTTTATATACAGTAGTACCTCATACAAGGATTTTAATCCATTCCATGGGGCTTGTTGTTGCACGAAACAATTGCTATGCGATACATGCATCGTATAGCGATTTTCCCTATGGGATGCATCGTACAACAAATTTTTTTTTGCTAAGTGGTTTTTCCCATTGAAAAATTGTTGTACGTTTTTTTTCCATAGGGAAAATTGTTATGCGGGATGCCATTTCCCCCAAAAACTTAATTGTTATGCGATTTCATTGCTATATGGGGCGATTGTTGTATGAGGTTCCACTATATAGATATGCCTTTGCAGGCGCACCCCCCAAAGAAAGACTCAGACACCGGTATATGGATAAAGGCATTGGGCCACTTTTATTGAATAATGCCCTAGTCCGAATTATAACTTTCAATTGGTACTCAGCCAATTATAATTCTTAAGGCAAGCAGGCCGCAGTAACACTGGTAAGGTTCCTCCCAAAATTGCCAACGGCAATTGGCTACAATGTATCCATTTGTATCAATTTGTTTGTTGACACAAACAAATTGTTGACCGTAGTCAATAAACTATCTACTAACCCCACCCTCTGACATGTATCCGTCAAATCACGGGGTGATGCATGCTGAAAAGCTCCTGCCATCACCCCTTGCCTGGTTCGTCATTGACCGGTCAACGTTATTACACCTGTACCTGTCTAAGTGTTGGCCAGTCAATTGCAAACCTGCCGGATACCTATGGGTCATAAATCTTTATCTTACCAGTGCTACCCGCCACACGGGGAGGCTTCAATGAAGACTCACCGCCCCCCCCCCCAGACCGTCAGCTCGGTCAACAGGCCTGCTTGCAAATCTTCCAAAAAGAGGTTCATACCTCTAGCCAACAGTTCATCCCCTGCATACAGATCATAATTTTGTAAACTAATGGTGGGGTGTCGGATGACCATCCCCAAACCCTTGTCTGCCACGAACCGGGCAACTGCCCTGTTCACCGAGCGACGAGCGCGGTCAAGGGCACGGAGGTCAATACCTCCCCTGTAAGCGTGACGTGGTATGATGTCCGACCATAGCAGCCTTGTGAACGGCCACACATAATGCAAATAAGCTAGGTCTCTGCAAATCGCGAATTTTAAAGAAAGGCCAGTGACCTGGCCGAGGTCATTGCCCCCGAGGTGCAGTACAAGGACATCAGGTGGTTCAGCATCCCTAATGGAGAAAAGGAATGGCAACAGTTCCCGTCATCTCATTCCACGCTTACCGTACCAACGTATGCATGCGGCCGCACGCAGTCCAAGCTGGGGTCCCCACTCTGTCCCCGCAGCATACTGCGCTGCCCAGTGCATGTAATAGTGGCCCACCAGCCATACTGCCACCGGTGTGCGGGGACACACAGGGTCTGTAAGAGAAAAAAGAGAACAGTGACTTAACTGGTACTCATGCCTGAAGAGGACGAACATATAATGCAAAACGCATAGATCCCCATCTTCCCATACGGCGTATATCAGCCTCAGAGTACCCAAATGCAGCTGCAGTTGAAGCAGCACCTATTCTAAATGAATGGGTGCCGTAACGAGCCCCTGGGAGGCCAACACTGGAAAGTGCCATACCGGTCACCTTCCAAAATTGAAATTTAGTAAGGGGAGACCCATCCTGGTGGCAGAAAAACGGGCCAGGGTGCGTGCCACGCACTGCCAAGAACTCCTGTAGGGCACCAACCGGACAGATGTCTGCCATGGAACATCGTAGCAGTCTAACTCCACTGCCTACGCCGTGCTGATCAACTTTTGAGGACCGTATCCTCAACTGAGCCCACTCATTAGAAACATAGACATCGTCGAGTTCCAGTGCCCTACGAGTCGCATCCACCTTAGACAGTAGTACCAACTCACTGATGCGGAGCGCTCCAAAGAAGGCCACCATGGTAGCCGCATGAAAAAGAGCTGCCTCATACCTGTCAAAACATAGGTTAGGCCAGCCTCGTGCAAGGTGGGCAAGCACCCCTGGGGAAATTGGGTGACGAGTGTCCGGGTGGCGGCCACGTTCCCGTGTCCACCCCTCCAAAACATGCCGTATGCGGAAATTGTTTATGCTGTCAGCAAAACCCCCCACCTTGGCAATAAATGCCAGTGCTGACAGCCTGGATGCTATAGTGCGGGGAGCGAGGCCCTGACTGTGTAAATAAACCATGAATTGTAAAACTTGTTCCACTGGAATGGGCCACACCTTGGGCAACTGAAGTTGCACACAAATTTTTAAAAATTGAACGAAAGCATGATGATACGCCTTACGCGTGCGGGGCGCCAAGGACATGCCGATCGCCCGGTTCACCTCTCCTTGCCAAATGTCCAAATCTCGGCCGGGAGTGGCGAGGGAAATTCCTCTGCGTCCGGAGCCAAGGCGCGGAACCGGGGGATCTGCAGGCGGGATAAAGCATCGGCAATATCATTGTTAATGCCTGGTACATGTCTGGCCCTAAAAAGCACATTGAGGCGTAGGCTACGTAACACGAATTGGTGAACTAAAGCCATCACCCTGGGTGATTTAGATGTCTGAGCATTGACAATGTGCACTACCGCAGCATTGTCACACCAAAAGTGAACCACAGAGTCGGCCCACTCCTCGTCCCATAGCATCAAAGCTCCCAGGATTGGAAAAAACTCAAGAAATGTAAGATCGCGGAGGCGATCCGTGCCCCGCCATGCTGGAGGCCATTGGCCATAAGCCAACCTCCCCTGGAAGTAAATCCCATATCCCAGGGAGCCGGAGGTATCCAACTGGACTTGAAACCTAGGGGAAACTAAAAGGTCGGACCTCCAAAAGGAGACCCCGTTGAAGTCCCGCAGGAACGAGAGCCAAACCAAAAGGTCAGCCCGCATGCCCCTGGTTAGTCGGACCCTATAATGGTGCCTTGTCAGGCCAGACATGGCGTCGCATAGGCGCCGAGCAAATGCCCTGCCAGGCGTCACCACCCTGCAGGCAAAGTTAAGATGGCTGTGTAGCACCTGAAGCTCACGATGTGACACTTTACGTTTGGCCAGCAAGGCCAAAACCATCGCGGAGATCCGTGTGACCTTATCTATGGGTAACCGGGATGCCTGTGCGACCGTGTCAATTTCAATACCCAGAAATGTGAGGGTAGTGGATGGGCCCTCGGTCTTTTCGGGCGCTAAAGGGACACCCAGTTCCTGCATTAGCGTCTGAAATGTGGTGAGGAGATGCGTGCACGTGTCCGAGCCCCGTTCACCCCTGAACAAAAAGTCATCGAGGTAATGGGCTACAGACCGAGACCCGGACCTGCGAACAAAGGCCCACTGAAGGAAAGTGCTAAAATGTTCAAATGCTGAACAGGATATAGAGCAGCCAAAAGGCATGGCCTTATCCACAAAGAACTTCCCTTGGAACCTAAAACCCAATAGCTCAAAGTCCTCCGTGTGCACTGGCAACAATCGGAATGTCGATTTAATGTCGCATTTTGCCAGGATGGCACCAGGACCACAAGAGCGCACCATTCGCAGGGCTTGGTCAAAGGACGTATACCTGACCGAACAAAGGTCATCAGGTATAGCATCATTGACAGAATAACCCGCCAGGTACGATAAATGGTGGATTAAACGAAATTCCCCCGGGGCCTTTTTGGGTACCAACCCCAGAGGGGAGACCTTCAGGTTGGGAAAGGGTGGTACAGAAAAGGGGCCTGCCACCCTCTTGGCCTCAACCTCCTTAGCGATACTCAGGGCAGCCACCTCTTCTCTACCCTTCAGGGACAGTAAATTGGGTGCATCTTGGGGTCCCCGCACTCCTTTGAATGGGATTCAGAAGCCCCACTGAAAACCCTCGAGGAGGTACCTCGCGTCCTCTCTCCTTGGATAAGTTGAGAGCCATCGCTCCAACATATACACATTAACTGGGGAGGGGGCCTTTTGTCTGGCTAGCTCCATCAGCAGAAGCTCTGCCCGCTCCCTGTCCACCTCTACCTCTGCCCCGTGACCCGCCGGCCACGTGGCGTCGTCGTGGGGGCCAGCGCAAGAGGGACACTCATGTTTGTATCGGCACTGCCGCTTATTGCACACACCGCTAGCCGAGAAACTCCAACACAGCAAGCGGGCTGGAACCCCCTGCCCCGCCAGCTAGCGGGAAGCCTGCGTTGGAGCAGCTCGCTGAATGGCATGTCCACAATGGTACCTATCCCCAGGCGCCGGACGCATGGGGGTCATGTACAATAGCCACAATTTCTGACAGGGCTCATCCCATCTCATCTCCGGGTGCAAGGGCACCCTCATTCTAAATTCCTCATCGTAAGCCAACCACGATGGGCCAGGAAAATCCACCATTGCCCTGTAAATGTTGTCCAAATATTGGACCATAGGAATGGCCAGGTCAGGCCGGGCCCTGAGGTACACCGCCATATAAATAAGATATGCGGGCAACCAGTTGGCCCAGGTGCGTGGTGGCTTACGACGGCGGGACAGCTCCTTATCTCTGTCATCCTGTCCCTCTCTCCCCTCCTTAGTGGGCTCACAGTTCAATAGGGAGAATATATCCACGTACTCCCCCCGCCAAATCTTTTCCCTCGTGACCTGAGACAAATGATCACCAAGGGGCAACGAATAACCAGCCGTCGGCAAGGCCGTCAGTGGCACATTAGGTACCTAGGGCATACGCAGCGGAACCTGGACAGTCCCTGTGATGCCCGGCACTGCCCCGGGGGCGGAAACCCCCACCCCCAACGCTGCACCAGTATGGAACCAAGGGACACTGGGATAGGCTGGCAACTGATGCCCACTCGCCTTGACTTGACGAGGCCATAGCCACTGAACCCCACCATTGGAAGTGGGCTGTGATGTGGGTGCATTAACTTGAACCTGATACTCACTAGGTGCACCCCTGTGAGCCGCCCCCACTGGGGGTTCCGGCCCACGGCGGGCGTCGGAGCTCGCGACCGGAATCGAGCTCTGGGGCCACACCTGACCACTCTCCTGCTGTAGCTCCGGACGAACAGGGAGCTGCAAGACACCGGCAGGGGCAGGCAGGAGCGTCTCAAGCAGCTCAATCCGGCAGGCCGCTTGTTGCAGTGTGGCGGCCGTCGAGGTAGCCAGTGAACCCGAAGGGCCCCCCGCAGAGAGTGAAGGGCCACCTGACATGGGGTTGTGCGCCATCCCCAAGGATGCCTCAAGCACAGCTAAACGTGTTAGCAATGCATCAACTGCCACAGATCCCCCAGTATAAAGTGGGCCGGGTGGGCCGGACGGCCCGCCAGGCATTTGACCAGCAACCCCAAAATGAGAGCCTGGGCCCGAATAGGGCCATGCCCAAAACTCCAGCCCATGAGGGGCCGGAGGGGGAACGTGCTGGGCACCAGCACTGGGCCCACCCCCGCTGACCGGACCCATGGCCGGCAACTGCGGGCCGAGGGCCGAAGCCCCAGAAGGGCCGGTTGAAGGCTGGCTAGCCGAGGGCCAAGCAGCCTGCATTGCCCCACCGGTATCGGTGGAGGTAGTGCCCTGCCGCGTGGGCGCAGCCCTGGTCCTCCGACCTGAGGGCTGCCTCCCACGTTGCGCAGGGCCAGCAAAAGTCCTCCCCGTTGGCCGCGGTTTCGTCGCCGGGGCCTTCCGTTTGGGAGGCATATCGAATAGCAAGATCCCTTTCCAGGGATCAACCGATGCCAAAAAACACAGAGCAAGCAAGCCAAAAGCTCTGTGCAACTCCTTCCTTCCCAGCCGGGAAAGTCAAGGGCTAAAGAGCCGAAGAACCGAAAGGAACAGCGATGGAGAAAACTTCTCCTCTCCGTCGCTATTTTAAAATGGCAGCTCGGCTGCCTCGTGGCCACCCCTTTTATAGAGGGGTGGCCACGCCCCCTAACTCACCCGGATGTCTGAGTCCGGGTGGGGGGCCCCCGCAAAGAGCACGGCGGCCATTTTGGCGCCGCGCTTTCATTCTTGTTTTATTCTGGGAAAGGGGAAAAGTTAAAATGTTCCTTTTTTCCATTTTTTGTACCTGATCCTGAACTTTGATCTGTTTTTCAATTTAAATAAACCTGATTGAAACAGAAGACATTGTACTGTGTTTATTATATAGAGCATAAGTTGGTGGGAGATTTCCAGTTCATTTATTTCTTTATTGGCAAAGCTACCTATTGCTAATTTACATTCCATTCCTACCTGATCTGGCTGGTTTGCAAACATAAACAGTCAGTGATTGAAACCTGGGGCAGGACCACATGTACCCTAAGCAGGCAAAAGGATTTGCACTCACTTTCTGGAAGGGTGCAGGACTCTGTCAGGTGGAATGGGTCCTATGATAGTGAGATATAATAGGGTGTGTTAGCCTTACAATACAGTAAGTCTTGTATTTCCATTCATCATAAATGAGGATTGAATTGTGTGTTTGTTTTAAGGCTTCTACAGCACTTTGCACAATCCCTCAAAGCAAGGCATCTGCCCTTTAGTAATTACTGGTTTCTTTTACCAAAGAAAACTGCCAGGCTTGACCAGGAAGTGGATTGTGTAATAAGGCACAATTTAGAAACAGCCAAGAACTAGAATTCCTGAACTCTTTGGCCTTCCCTATGCCTACAATAGACGGCAATTCCAGAATGCCAAGCAAACATGGACTGTCCCATTTCAGGCACTGAGATGAGGAGTAACTCCATCATTATTCTATATAAAATCAGACTCTCTGCAATAAAAAGCTAATTGATCAGGTAATTGCAGAATGTGAACACTTATACCAACTAAAATATATCACTCTGTGGGTTGCTTAAACATTGTATTTTTTTTACTGCAAAGGACAATCGTGGTTTCCTAGTTCCACGTTTTGTAAACTGAGAAATTCTCTAAAGTAGGGGTTCCCAACCTATTGACCACAGGCCGGATCCAGCCTGCGGCACCATTACATGTGGCCCACACACCCCTTGCTCCCCATGTGTGGTTCCTCTTGTTGTTCAGTTGCACAGTCGATTCCGACTCTTTGCGACCCCATAGCCCACCACCTTCCAGGCACCCCTGTCCTCCACCATCCTCCTCAGCCCACCCAGCCCTGTGTCTACTGCATCTACAACACCATCTAGCCATCTCATCTTTGGCCACCCCCTTCTTTTGCCCTCCACCTTCCCCAGCATCAAGCCTTTCTCAAGTGAATCCTCCCTTCTCATTTGATATCCAAAGTACTTCAGTTTCATCTTTACTATTTGTCCTTCCAGGGAGCAGTCAGGGCTGATCTCTTCTAAGATTGACCTATTTGTTCTCCTCGCTGTCCAGGGGACTCTAAAAATTCTCCTCCAACACCACATTTCAAAGGAATCTATTCTTCTGCACTCAGCCTTTCTAATGGTCCAGCTCTCACAACCATACATTACCACCAGTAATACCATTGCTTTGACTATGCGGACCTTTGTTTGTAGTGAGATGTCTCTACTTTTCACTATGTTCCCCAGGTTTCTCATAGCTTGTCTCCCAAGAATCAGTCACTTTTTATTTTCATGACTGCAATTCCCATCAGCAGTGATCTTTGATCCTAGGAAAGTAAAATCTGTCACTGCTTCTACTTCTTCCCCATCTATTTTCCAAGGACTGATAGGGCCTGTTGCCATTATCTTAGTTTTCTTGATATTGAGTCTCAGGCCAGCTTTTGCACTCTCTGCTTTCAACCTAATCAGAGCATCTTTAGGTCTTCCTCACTTTCTGCCGTTTGGGTGGTATCGTCTGCATATCTCAAATTGTTGATGTTTCTCCCAGCAATTTTTATCCCATATTGTGATTCCTCCGTCCCTGCATTGCGCATTATGTGCTCTGTGTATAGGTTGAAAAGGTAGGGTGATAAAATGCAGCCTTGTCTTACTCCTTTTCCTATTCCAAACCACTCTGTCATTCCGTGTTCTGTCCTAACCTGTTGCTTCTTGACTCTTGTACAGATTTCTCATGAGGCATATGAGGTGTTCTGGTTTTCCCATCTCTTTAATTATTTGTCACATTTTGTTGTTGTCCACACAGTCAAAGGCCTTTGTGTAGTCAATAAAACAAAAGTAGACTTGTTTCTGGTATTCCTTTGTTTTCTCCATGATCCAACGTATGTTGGCAATGTGGTCTCTGGTCCCCCTGCCTCTTCTGAACTCAGCCTGCAACTCTGGCAGTTCTCTCTCTACATGCTGCTACAGTCTATCCTGTATTATCTTGAGCATCACCTTGCTAGACTGTGGGATGAGTGCAATTGTTTGATAATTTGAACATTCTTTGGCATTACCGTTTTTTGGGATTGGGACGTATACCGATCTTTTCCAATCCTGTGGCCACTGTTTCGTTTTCCAAATCTGCTGGCATATAGCATGCAATAGTTTGATTCCATCATCTTTTAGGGCTTTGAAAAATTCCACTGGGATACCATAATCTCCATTGGTTTTGTTGTTTGCAGTGCTTTTTAGGGCCTTCCTGACTTCACTCTCTAGGATGTCTGGCTTAAGTTCAATTTCCTCATCATTGTTATTATCAGGGGTGTTAAGGTCTTTTTTGTAGAGTTCCTCTGTGTACTCTTTCCATCTTTTATTGATCTCTTCTGCATCTGCTAACTCCTTGCCAGCTTTGTCCCTTATCGTGGTCATTTTTGCTTTAAACGTTCCCTTGACTTCCCCAATTTTTAAAAAAAGATATCTAGTCCTGCCTCTTGTGTTGTTTTCCTCTATTTCTTTGCACTGTTCATTTAGGTATGCTTCCTTATCTCTCCTTGCTTTTCTTTGAAATTCTTTAAGTGATTGTATTTTTCCTTTCTTCTTTGCCTTTTGCATTCGTTCTTTCCTCTGTTATTTTAAGAGCCTCATCAGACAACCACATTGTTTTTTTACGCTTCTTTTCTTTTGGTATGGTTTTCCTTGCTGCCTCCTTCATGATGTCTCACACCTCTGTCCATAATTCTTCTCATATTCTGTCTATCTGGTCCAGACAATTGAATCTGTTCCTCACCTCCACCGTGTATTCCTTGGGTATGTTGT
Organism: Bradypodion ventrale; assembly: GCA_035047345.1. Classification (NCBI taxonomy): domain Eukaryota; kingdom Metazoa; phylum Chordata; class Lepidosauria; order Squamata; family Chamaeleonidae; genus Bradypodion; species Bradypodion ventrale. Next base: position 462,302,239 of record JAWDJE010000001.1, read on the forward strand.
CTAGATCATATCTATCCGGCCTATTAGTTTTCCCTATTTTCTTCAGTCTGAGCCTGAATTTTGCAATCAATAGATTGTGATCTGAGCCACAGTCCGCTCCAGGTCTTGTTTTCGCTGACTGTATGGAAGTTCTCCATCTTTGGCTGCATAGTATGTAATCGATTTGGTTTTGATGTTGGCCATCTAGTGATGTCCATGTGTAGAGTCTCCTCTTGTGTTGCTAGGAAAGTGTGTTTGCTATGAATAGTGTGTTATCTTGGCAGAACTCTATCAGTCTTTGCCCTGCTTCGTTCTGTGTACCAAGACCAAACTTGCCTGTTATTCTGTCCACTTTTTGATTTCCTACTTTGGCATTCCAGTCTCCTAAGATAATGTAGACATCGTTTCTTGGTGCCTGTTCTATGAGGTGTTGTAGGTCCTCATAGAACTGGTCCACTGTGGCTTCATCTGCACCAGTGGTTGGTGTGTATATTTGGATCACAGTGACATTGAAATGTTTGCTTTGTATTCTGACTGACATCATTCTATCATTTTTGAGATTATATCCCATTACTGCTTTTCTCACTCTTTTATTGACGATTATGGCTACTCCATTTTTTCTGAGGTTTTCTTGTCCACAGTAGTAGATGTGATGGTTTCCAGAGCTGAATTCAGCCATCCCTGTCCATTTTTGCTCACTGATCCCCAAGTTGACAATGCTTATTCTTTCCATTTCCTTTTTTTTACTACTTCCAGCTTTCCTTGGTTCCTAGATCTCACATTCTATGTCCCTATGCAATATTGTTCCTTACAACGCTGTATTTCTCCTCCCCCTTCTCTGTCCCTCCCTTTCTTTCCTCTAATTTGTCCCTTTGTTATGCTTTGGTCAATAGGGTTCTCTTGACAAACTCCTTGGTGTGCTTTGCCGGTTTCTACACCATTTCCCTCCCATCATACATATTATCACAGTTTAAAACAAATTAGCATCATGCATATTAACACAGTTTAAAGCACAGTATCAGTCTAAGAGTTGAGTTAATTAATTCTAGATATATGATGTTAGGAAAGTCCACTATATCAAGTTTCTGCTGTTAATTAACTATTTCAAGTCACTATGTAAATCAGTTTCTTATAAAGTCTCTATATCAGTTACTATATTAAATCAAAATCAACTGAACTAGAGTAAAGTCAATCAATTGCTTATCCTATGCATGCATTTGGTGGCCGATGGTTGGGGTGGTCTCTCTGCAGTGGCGGTGGTGGTCTGGTTTTTCCTCACCTTCAGCCAGGGTTGGTTTTACTGCAGTGGCGGCTGGTCTTTCTCACCCCCGGCCCGGGCGGTCTCGCAGCAGCTGCAGTGTCAGGTCCCCACATGTGATGGCAGTGATGGCGGTGACGGCAGCAGGGGCAGTGCCTAGACTGTGGCCAGAGGGGTCATGGGCACTGGCGATGCCCGCATGGTGTTTCCTCCTCCCTTTGGCAGCTGGAGCATAGCCAGTGGGGTCGCAAGCAATGGCGCTGCCCTGCGGTGTTTCCTCCTCCCTCTGGTGGCTGGAGCATGGCTGGAGGGGTCGTGGGCACTAGCGCTGCCCACGCAGTGTTTCTTTCCTCCCTCCGGCAGCTGGAGTGTGGCTGGAGGGGTCGCGGGTGATGGAGCTGCCTGCGTGGTGTTTCCTCCTCCCTCCGGCGGCTGGAGCATGACCAGACGGGTTACGGGCACTGACGCTGCCTGCACAGTGTTTCTTTCCTCCCTCCGGCAGCTGGAGCGTGGCTGGAGGGGTTGCGGGCACTGGTGCTGCCTGTGCGGTGGCCCTTAAATACCTACCCACACAGAACACAGATACACTGGACACATAGGATATATGGATGAGTAAGGCCTTATGGGCCACCCTGTAAATGTAGCACAAATACATTCTGTCCATGAATGTATTTCCTCCTCCAGATTGGATGCACTCTAATAATTTGGTGTGCTGTTTTGAGACACAAGCCATAGCATATTTCAGTAATCCTAAAGGAGAGGTGATAGAACAGTACCATAAAAGGTTAATGTCATTTAGATCTGGTATCACCACCCATACAACTGAGAAGGAATTTCTTTTATTATGCTTATATCAAAACACCTTCAGTTAAAATAAAAAAAAATTATGCAGAAAAAATCAGAAGAAAAATGTGTGGTCCTCATACTGAACCTAAAAGCAAGGGTGGGCAACACCTTAACTAGGCCGCAAAACATAAAAAAACAGGCAAGGTTTTAAGTCCTGCATCACTTTTTTCCCCAAGCTGGATATAACTGAGTTTGGGTTGGGGAAACAGGAAATTCCAAAATCAGCCTGGTCCTGTTCTAAATACAACTTCAGCTGCCTAAGCAATGTCAGTAAATTTAATCTCCATTTCTTCTAGTATAGAAATTGCCACATTTCTGAAATGTTTCTACTCCCATTCAGAACAGTAGCCACGTGCTTTAACAAAAGTCAGTGAATTGGCATCTCTTCAATCTTCAGAGTTGAAGAAAGACAATAGGCTCTGTATTCTGAGGTAAATTCTAATACCAGCACATCTGTAAACTCCATTTTTGGCCAGGATGATTCTTGATTTTTCTATACATTCCTATCCTCTCTCCAAGGAATCCTTGGCCCAGCCTGGAGAGTCTTGTGGTTAAAAAAAAAACCTCACTTTGTTTTTCATATTTTTGGTGGTCTAATAAAAGTATTGTGAGCCCCTTTTTTTTAGCTTTCTAAAAATGACTTCCTTTATTTTGGAAGCCACAAAGAGCCATATGTTTTGCATACCTAAAGAATAAAGGACATATTTAGTGCTTAAGATAAATACCACAAACAGGCAGCAAGTTTGCACATATTATTGCCAGAGGGAGTATCAGTTTAATTGCAAAAGCTGTCTGCCCCATTAAAAAGTAATGTCAGAAGCAACCATAATAATGTCAAACCTGTGGAAGTATACAACTTACGATGAAATCATGATGATGGACACTCCATTTATACAGTTTTAATGGTAGGAATATATTTCTGTAGGTTATCCAGGCCTCATAGGGACTGCGGTGCTTCAGTGGTTAAGAAGCCCTCCTTCTTAGCTGGAAGGTCGGCAAGTCAGCAGTTCTAGTCTTGGGTACTTTGAGTGCTCATCTCTGTCCCAGCCCCTGCCAATCTAGCAGTTAGAAAGCAAGAAATTGCAAGAAGATAAATAGGGACCACTTCTGTGGGGAAAGATCTTGGGGACATGAAAGGAGCTTCATTCAGGCATCCCCTGAGTGGAGTTCCTCCAGCAAAAATCCTTTCAACCCAGAAAGCACCTTTGTGTGCTTCTGACATGATTTTAAAAAATATTGGCCTCATGCAATTCTTTCCCATTGCCTAGACACCACAAACTTTTCTGAAATCTGCTGGATACAGTTTCATGATGGACAAAGGGGAAAGGAGAGCTTGTCTCCAATGTGGAGCAATCATAAGATTAAACACTAGTTTCATTTAAAACATAAAAATATCAACTATAACCTAGGGTCATGTGTCTTTAATTAGGGCAGGGGCAACCCACAAGCAATATTAGAGCGTTCAGCTAAGGTAACCTGGTTCTTCAGTGTCCTGTAAATCCATCCACTTGTAATTCATCATGTGATCAGTAGGACAGGCTATAATATGAGTTTAAAGCTCATGTTTTCCTATCTGGACAGAGATCCCTTTGTCTGTTCTCTGCTTATATCCTTCCTGAATCTTCCCTTTAAATGAACAACATTTCAATAATTTTTGAGGCTGAAATGTGTCTGAAAGGTAAATTGAAACCCAACAATTTAGTTCTTGATGGTGATTCAAAGCAAGCGTTACTTCTGTTTTTCCAAAATAAAACATCAGAGGGTACAATATTTTTTTTTACTATAAAGTCCTAAACAGGCTCTATTTTCATAGCAAAAAAGAAATTTAAAAAGATGCTCATCTTCCACAAAATTGGACCTGTCTAATAACATCAACACAAATAAACCTAGTTCAGCAAGCAACTTGACCACATGTCTAAATTTAAACCTGGGAACCAACTCAGTGGTGGCAATAGAGTTTGCTTACCAGAGAACTCATTTGTGGTGCCTAAGTATTAGTAAAATATCATCTGTATTGCCTTTACTTTTTTGCAGTGGTTCATTTTAAAATGTCTGAATGATCTCTTTACATTGTTTAGGCACTGTTCAGCCTCATTAAGTTTTATGGAGTATATTTCTGGGGGGAGGGGGAATAGTAATTAATTTAATAATAATAAAATAATATAGCATGTATCCAATAATAGCAAATGTCAACTTTGCAATGAAAAGAATGAAACAGTAAATCTGATCAGCGGATGCAGCAAAATTTCACAGACTGATTATTTGCAACATCATGACAAGATTGCAAAAATTGTTCATTGGAAACTTTGTGAGAAGTTTGGATTTGAATGCAGTGAAAATAATTGGGAACATCAGTTTGAGAAAGTATTAGAAAATGAGAGAGTTGTGATCCTGTGAGACTTTAAAATTCAAACAGATAGAGACCTGACTTATGAGATATCTGATATAACTGTGGTAGGGGGGAAAGGCCTGATTTATTGACATTGCCTTGCCAAGGGATGCACAAATTGAGGACAAACAACTGGAGAAAATTTTAAAAATATTTTCATTTTCAAATTGAAGTTGAGTGATTATGGAAGAAGAAATCTGTTGTTAGTAATCAAAACCCTTGGAGCAATACCTAAAGGATTCCCTAGATATTTGGAAATGTTGGATTTATTGGACTTGAATATCCTAACTTTACAAAAAACAACTTTATTAGAAAATGCCTACACACTTTGATGTTACCTTAACTTTTGTTAGGTCCTTGGTTAGGTCTTGAACTGTTAATTGTTAAGTGTTCACAGGACCATATAGGTGAGGCCTATCCCTTTCCCCCATATGTCTTTAATGTAAATCTAAAACTTAAAAAGAGCTGCCTAACTAATAGGCTGTTAACAAATTGCTTTTGTAAGATCAAACAGCCTTGAATCTATTACACTAATCTATTACACTAATACACTTGAATCTATTACCTCCTGTTTAACCTCTCTGAATGTTGAATGATGCTAACCACCATCACTCAGGTCTGGTATTCTGAAGGGGTTGATAGCCGAAAGCTAATATTCACTGGGAATAATTTTGGCTTCCAGATTCCAATGGGGCCAAAGTTAATAAATTCATATGCTTCTCAAATAAAAATATATATGAGATACTGCAAAATTATGAGATACACCTCAAATGCCTTAGGAAAAGCAAAATCTTCTTTGCCCCCATTTTGTTATTTCAGTTAGATCCCACTGGTTCCACCTGAAGTAGTAATCTCTGCTGCCCTCCCAGCCCCAACCTTACAAATTGACCTGCAGAGTTGGAGGAAAAAACTACAGGGAACACAGAGGAAGTGTCCCAATTCTATTGACATTGGATACTAACGGATGGTCTTGAACTCTGCCCAAATATTTCTACTTCTAACTGTGTGAATATGAAAAACAGCAGTACATACAGATATCTTCAATAACAACTGTTGGTTAAAATATTTTTCATGACAGAGCAACATCTGACTTTAAAGAAATAGCAAACCTAATTGAATAGGCCCAAGATTGCTCTGAGCAATGAGATGTTAGTTAGACCCTCAACTTTCCTACTTCTTGCCTCAAACAGAACACTTCCCTTTTTACTCCTTTTTATAAGGCTTGCTTCTCCTGAGGATTTTTGGATTTGCCCCTTACACTGGCAAAGCACAGTCATGAAACTGTACTGCCACCATAGTCATTGTACTCCTAAACAGCATTATCAAGTTCAAGGATTTCAACCACTGGATTAGGTGGTAAGGGGTGTCACACTCTACTATTTCCCTGGAACCTTAAAGGTAAATGTTTCCCTTGCTCAAAAGTCAGTTGTATCTGACTCTAGGGTTCAGTGCTCATCTCTGTTTCAAAGCCGAAGATTCAGCTCTATCTGCTTCTGCAGACATTTCCATGGCCATGTGGCAGGCATGACTAGACACCGGAGAGCACAGAATACTGTTTACCTTCCCACCAAAGTGGTCCCTATTTATCTACTTGCAATTTCTTGCTTTCGAACTGCTAGGTAGGCAGGAGCTGGGACAAAGGCGGGAGCTCATTCCATCCTGCATTCCTCAGGAATCAAACTGCTGATCTCCTGCCTTCCAGTCAGTGTCTTAGCCACTTGAACCACTGCAGTCAATTCAGCTTTAATAGACCTCTTTGCATTAACTCAGCCTTTTTTCTTCATCACATACTAATTGGGACACTGATACAATACCAAAAGAGAGCACATGTATAACCATAATAGAGAACTGAAGAGAACACTAATTTGTATAAAACAGCACACCCTAAATTATATTCTACATGCAAAATTAGGAATAATTTCTGCAATTTAAACAATATCATAATACATCTTACTGAAGAAGATGAGATTATGAGTGGATAACATACACTCTTGTCAGGTTTATGGTTCAGTTGTTCACTGGAGATAGATAGTTTGATAATCACAAATCACCTTCCTTATTGGTAGCATGGACCACCATACAGATGGAGGACAACTTTAAAAAGAGCACTTCTTCTGGTAGCCCTTGAATTGGGGAACTGTCCTTCAAAAAGAAGACACCCTGTCACCTATTCATTTTATGGATGTAGAAAAGAGAGAATGCATCTCCAATATTGGCCACTGTTTTCTAGCCATGAAATTATTATTATAATATTATAATATAATTATAATATCTGCACAGTCCAAAATATAATGATCTTTGATTTGGTTTAGTTTGGTTGTTCGGCATAATTTGAGTCTTAGATTTGTAGGTCATTTTCAGAAGTATGTGCAAGAGACAGAAAAATATCATAATCCGTATTAGGGTAACACACTTTAATAGGCTGATTGAAAGTGCACAATAGACCATAAAATATTTCAAAGTCTTCCAAACTTTACAGCAGGCAAGATATTAAACAAGATACAATAGTGAGGGGGAGGCAGGAGTGGCTTATCTTTAAATGTTGGAATTATTTTACAACCTTACATGCTACATGTAGTTGTGGGGATTGGGAGGTTCTTTTCTGGGGCTGGGGTGACTGACTATCTATCCAGGACTAACCAATAGCTCCTTCCTGCCTCTTAATTAAAAGAGTGCTCACCTCTCTCTGCTCTGCGTTCTTTGTCACTTGGTGTCAATTGTTTTGTTGCTGTTCGTCTGTTCAGTTGTTTGTTAGCAGGTACGCAGTGAAGAAAGCAGTATGCACATGTCTGTAATTCCAAGTAACTGGAGGTAAAGGTTTTTCTTAATTCTTTCTCCTCCAAATGTCTCAGAGTGTGTTATTGAGACTGTGAGTGCAAGTTAATGAGAGAGAAGTGAACTCTCTGAGACCTGTAGCTGTTCTTCTCTGTGGGTCTCTGTACTTTCTACCTTGCAGTTAAAATTTTACCAGAAATTTAAAACCCTGCACCAGAAGTGGCTGTAGACATTCATATCAGGCTTTATCAGAAAGTAGGTTCTCAAGTCTGATTCTCTGAAGGGATATTAGGAAGTGCTTCGAACAATAAACTGAGTAGAGTCAAACCCCTACTTACCGGGGGGGGGGGGATCCATTCCGTAGGCTTTGCTTAAATCTAATTTTTTGTAACTCGAAACAAACCCATAGGAAAAAATATTTTTTAACGTAACTCAAAACAAACCCATAGGAAAAAAAAATAAATTTTATGTAAATCGAAGCAAACCCATAGGGAAATGAAGTTTTATGTAACGAAGCAAACCCATAGGAAAAATAATCTTTATGTAACTCGAAGCAAACCCATAGGAAATCATGTAAATTGAGACATGGTTTTAGCATAAAATCATTATGTAAGTCGAATTTTATGTAACTCAAGGCATTTGTAAGTCGGGGTTTTACTGTATTCATAAGATGTGGCTATTGGCTAAACCAAACTTTAAAGGCAGGTGTGCACTAGGTAACATCTACTTCTATGCCTATTAAGAAGTACGAAATATCCTTTTAACCTATTATACATTTTCATATTGATTTACTTGAATGGCCTGAATTGGTAGATGGATTATGTTTTCACGGAAAATAGTGATAAGGGAGTGGCGGATCATGCTGTGGAAAGTATTAACTTCAACACTGAACTGAAATCAGCCTTTCCTGAAAGGAACTTATTTCAAAAGATCTGATGTGTTTTATAGCAGCAAAAGACAGAGCCTTTACACAATCCACTATATTGTAAGGATAAAGCAGGATGTCTATAGTCATTCAGGGGACTGTGGTGGCTCAAGTGGTTAAGACACTGAACTCTCCTACTGGAAAGTCAGAGTTCAATTCTCGGGTACTGCATGATCGAGTGAACTGTCTCTGTCCCAACTCCTGCCAACCTAGCAATTCAAAAGCAAGAAATTGCAAGTACCTGTAGATAAATAGGGATCACTTTAGTGGGAAGGTAAACAGTGTTCCGTGCAATGCATTGTTGAGGCATGCCTGCCACATGTCCACAGAAGCATCTGCAAATGCAGACAGCACTGGCTCTTTGGCTATAAACAGAGATGAGCACTGAACCCTAGAGTCAGATATAACTGGCTTTCAAGTAAGGGTGACCTTTACCTTTACCTTTACCTATAGTCATTCATAAGAGCATTAAGACTATATCAAGGATATACTCGCTGCCTTATATCCTTTGCATTAGACTTGTGTGCCTGGTTAATAGAACTTTGTTTTATAGAATGTTGTTTTACTACTCCAGAGTAGACTGAAAAATGGAGAAATGAGTTTATTCCATTTCCAAAAGAATTCTGATCATTCAAAGATTTACAATATAGTGTTGGCCACCCTGAAAAATATATATATATTGTGTTCTACACCAAAGTGCATTCCAGTAAACGCAATCTACATTGTTCTTATATGTAGGTACAACAAATAATCATAAAACTCCTTGGATTGGGCAGTAATCAGAGGAAAGTTAAACCTACTAATTACTAACAAACCAGTTAAAAGATCACATTTTTAAACATTTAAAATGCATGGAGGTGTGTAGGTTTTAACTACTCTATTTAGTGCCCCCAAACTTCCATGCATTTCAAATGTTTGTTAGCAAGGTGTGGTATTCAAGCATTAGTTATGCTTTATTAGATCTGCAGCAGAATAGTGCGCTTTGCAAAAAAGACGTCCTTCTTAGATTATTGTCAAGAGCTGATTCATCAATGTTTCTCGCTTCTTTGGAGGCCTGGGTAAAAGTATCTATGCTGTAACGGTTTATGCACTGTTTATAAGTTAGCCTCCCCGCACCTGTTCTCCCCAGTTTCTGCTCCCTTGCAATAAACTCCGTTGTTGTTTGACTTGGCATGGCTGGCTAGATTATTCCATCAGCTCCAGACACAACACAAGGGCAGAATTATGTTCCTGTAGAATTAGACTGGAATGCTTCTGCCAACCACCTGTTCTAACTAGCAGCTCTTTCATGGCCATTTGAAAATTATGTTTTTAATTTAATTTAAATTTAATTTAATTTAATTGTCACATTTATATTCCGCTCACTCGGCCAAAGACGACTCAGGGTGGTTCACAATAAAAATTTTAAAAAACATGTTTAAAACAGTTAAAACTACCCACCCCCTAAAACAAGTCCTGTTCATCTGATTTGATGAGATAATACTTTCATTGCCTCAAATTAATTGTTCATCGGCCTCTGGGGCTGGACAGCTATTCAATATAATTCCATCCAATTTGGTGCAGAATTTCTCCCAATTGGCTTTAAAAAAACCCTGCATTTTAAAATTTTAAAATTTTAATTTAGAAATTTATATCTCCTAAAGAAGAATACTGTTTATGGTCACACTGCTGCCATGACTGGTGTCACATATTTGGGATTGGGGTACAGACTAATTTCATGGACCTTGGGTTATGAAGTGTTAGCAAATATTAAATCTGCATTATAACTATGTTACTATCTTCCTCTATTGAAAGATGGAGAAAGTTTGTTGTCATGAAAAGGAGATACATGGAACATTTACACCAATTTTAGTACTACTTTCCTGTAGTCTTCATCAGATGCACACACCCAGACACTACCATGGCTACTGAAGTCTCTGTATATAAAGTTTGCTTTTCACTTATGAAAATTTCAAGGATTTTAAAAGGGAAAAGATATATTAGAGGGTTATAAAGAGGGAATGATGTTAGGGGGTATCAGGTGGTTCGGCCCAATAACTCCAGGATCAATCATTTATAATTAAAGTCTTTTATTTCCATTGCCCGCATGGCGGTCAGTGGCAATCTCAAGGGTCCAGGATGGAAGAAGGGTCAGAGGTAAGCGAGGGTCCTTTAATAGGGTTAGGTGAGGTCAGAGGAACAGGGGTCAGAGGAGTAGGGTTACATGAGCAAAGCATTGTGGTACATGTAGTTCAGGGCAGTGGGATATTACATCTGACAAATGATGCAGAAGAGGCCAATCACAACTGGTTCTATGAAGACCTACAACACCTTCTATAACTGACACACTAAAGAAGCTCTTATTGTCATAGGAGACTGGAATGCCAAAGTAGGAAGTCAAAAAGTAACTGGAAATAACAGGCAAGTTTGGCCTTAGAGTACAACATGAAGCAGGGCAAAGACTATCAGAGTGTTGCCAAGGAAATACACTGGTCATAGCAAACACCCTATTCCAATCCCCTAAGAAACAACTATATACATAGACAACACCAGATGGGCAACATCGAAATCAGATTGATTATGTACTTTACAGTCAAAGATGGATAAGCTCTACACAGTCAGTAAAAAGAGACGTAGAGCTGATTGTAGTTCAAGTCATGAGAAATTACCGCAAAATTTGGGCATTTGTTGACCAATCTAGTAGCCAGCCATTTTGGACTCTCTTTATGGGTGGGGCTAACTACAGAAACTGTCAAGATTAACACTTGTATTTCCTAATTTACACTGTAGCATGGTACATAGGAGTAGTTTAACCAAGTGCTGAAAATATGAAAATATAATAGCATTATGTTTATCTCAGATCTTGCTCATACTTGGAAGGACACAAAAATATGTGAAAGTAATTTTTAGGTATCATGATTACATTCTCCCCATCAGAATTTATCTTGAGTTTTGGGATCTTAAATTATGTGGTTGTGTTTCCACAGTGAAAATGCAACCATGTACTGTAATTACTGTTAAGGAGCATGAGGGTGCTGTTTCTACTTGTGGGCTTCTCATAGGTATGTCATTGGTCATGGGAGGAAAATAATACAGTACTTGATTAAATAGACCTTTGGTCTGATCCAGCATAGTAGTAGTAGTAGTAGTAGTAGTAGTAATAATAATAATAATAATAATAATAATAATAATAATAATAATAATAATAATAATAATAATAATAATAATAATAATAATAATAATAATAATAATAATAATAATAAATTTTAATTTATATCCCGCCTTCTCAACCGAGGCTGACTCTAGGCGACAAACAACATAATTGATACAATACAATAATCCCAAAATACAATATAGCAATACAAAAAATAAATCAGAACAATAATAAACAGTACAAATCACATGGTAACAAATTCAAAAATATACATCAGCATCAAATATCTTTTAACATCACACACAATCCTCCTCCCTCCCATTGAAAACCAGCCAAAGGTGGGCAAACAAGGGACCAAGGTCCACATAGCGAGGAGGAAAAAGTCTGTGGCCAGCTATACCCAAGAAAGGCACTGAACAAACTCAGTCCACTCCCCCAGTTGCCCCCACTTCCCCCGGCCAGTAGGACCAGGGGAAGGAGCATGTGACAGCACCTGCCTCCCATCCTCAGGGCCGGTGGAGTGAGCCCTGAGGAGAGGCAATGCGGCAGCGGCGGTGGCGGTGGGGCTCCAGGCAGTGTCTCCCTTTTGAAGCCCTCCGGCAAGCAGTCTCAATGAGGCTAAGGAGACGCACCTGCCTCCCATCCTCAGGACCGGTGGAGTGAGCCCTGAGGAGAGGCAACGCGGCGGCGGCGGTGGCGGTGGCGGTGGGGCTCCAGGCAGCGTCTCCCTTTTGAAGCCCTCTGGCAAGCAGTCTTGGTGAGGCTAAGGAGATGCACCTGCCTCCCATCCTCAGGGCCGGTGGAGTGAGTCCTGAGGAGAGGCAACGCGGCGGCAGCGGCGGGGCTCCAGGCAGCGTCTCCCTTTTGAAGCCCTCCGGCAAGCAGTCTCGGTGAGGCTAAGGAGATGCACCTGCCTCCCATCCTCAGGGCCAGTGGAGTGAGCCCTGAGGAGAGGCAACGTGGTGGGGGCGGTGGCGGTGGGGCTCCAGGCAGCGTCTCCCTTTTGAAGCCCTCCGGCAAGTAGTCTTGGTGAGGCTAAGGAGACCCACCTGCCTCCCATCCTCAGGGCCGGTGGAGTGAGTCCTGAGGAGAGGCAACGCGGCGGCAGCGGCGGGGCTCCAGGCAGCGTCTCCCTTTTGAAGCCCTCCGGCAAGCAGTCTCAGTGAGGCTAAGGAGACGCACCTGCCTCCCATCCTCAGGGCCGGTGGAGTGAGCCCTGAGAAGAGGCAACGCGGCGGCATTGATCTTTTTATGCATGTAGAAAAGTTAACAATTGTTAAGGGGCATGAGGAGCAGGGTGCTGTTTCTACTTGTGGGCTTCTCATAGATATGTCATTGGTCACAGGAGGAAAATAATACAGTACTTGATTAAATAGACCTTTGGTCTGAACCAGCATTGCTCTTTTTATGCATGTAGAAAAGTTCTACAAAAAGAATAGGAAGCAAAACTGCAGAGTGTAATACTCTAGACCAGGGGTTTGCAAACGTGTGTGTGTGTGTGTGTGTGTGTGTGTGTGTGTGTGTGTGTGTGTGTGTGTGTGTGTGTGTGTGTGTTAGGGCAGGTGAAAATCTTCAAAAGACACTGTGGAGCCCTTGCTTTACAGTGTGTGAGATTTTTACCCACTAAAATCACCTCCCATTATGCCCCGCCAGCCTGCAGAACTGCCATCGGGCATTAATTTGCGGGGGGAAGACTGGCTGTTAAAAACCCTCCTCCAATTTGGCTACTCGCCCTTCTCCTCTATGCCTCTGTCTGCCCTCTTCTGAGTCTGTCCACACGTCTAATTTTCAAAATGACCCTGGCCGCATATTTGCACATCACGACCGAGGTAGTCTCCCTGCTCAACATCTCGCCGATGATGTCTTCCAGAGACAACTGTCATCAAAGATGCCTCTGTAAAATTTCCCATTCTGCAGCAAAGTGTGGACAGTGAAAAAACATGTGCTCTGCGTCTTCCTGCACAGGCTGGCAGGAAGGCTGGATGACAAGGCATCAGGCTGGATGACAAGGCATCATCCAGCCTAAAGCGATGTTGGTAGGCTCTGAAGCAGCTATGCCCTGTCAACAGCTGTTTGAGGTAGTAATCCACGTCTCCATGCTGTCTTGTTGACCACGCGTTAATGTTTGGGATGAGGCAATGAGTCCACCATCCCTTGGTCGCTGTATCCCAGCTCTGCTGCCATTGTGCTGTCCTCTTTATCCTGGCTTCCATAGCAATTGTGCATCCTTCCGTCACCTGATTTTCTCATCTCTGCCAGTAAATCTCTACCCATTCCTCTGCCATCAGATGGATTGACATCATATTGGCAATGACACACATGGCATCATATGAGACCATTTGAAATGCCCTAGCCACCCGCAGGGCAATCCTAAGGTATATTGAAGTTATTTGTCACACATACAATGTCCCTGCCATGGCTTCCGACCATGTCAGTGAGCTGGTCATAACACATGCGAATCAGGCTCACCATACGCTTTATTTCACCTCGGCTTCACAAATTCCAAGAGTTCTGTGATCTTCTTTCCAAGCAGCTGCAGCTTTCCTCTCCTCCACTCCATCAAGTTCCTCTTCGTTAAGTTTGGGTTTACTCAGCGGGCCAGTGACAGAGAGGTACTAGGAAGCCGCACACCTGTTTGTACCCCAGTGTTACAGGCAACCATAGCAGGCCGGGGCTGCCGACCAAGATCAAGCTGAGATCAAACCAGGGCTAAACCCAAGTACAGGAAAGGGCCAATGGCAAAAAAGTCTGTTCAAAGTCTCCAAAATAGATGATACCTACTTGGGAGCCTGTTTCTTTATTGCCATTTTTGGCCTTCCATCAATTTGGACTGCTTTCCCCCCCAATTCGTATGGTGAGCCAGCTCCTCCGTAGCCCCGGTAGACTTATTAAATCTCAATTGTTAAATTTCAATTATTTCCCAAGTTGGGATAGCTTCTTCAGAGTTAGAATAACCTGCTCAAAACCTACAACACCAGCATTTGCCCCCAAAGGAGTTTGTTGCTTTTATCTTTGTTGCTCCTATCTTCAAGGCTTTGTTGCTCCTATCTTCAGAAAACCACTGCGGCCAAACGGTAAAATATGTCAACCACGTTTGAGGCTCAATAAAACCACAATCTTCAATCGTATTAGTTATAAAGAGAAATAATCCAAAGTGGATGCAGTATCTGATATTGTTTCATGTTTATTACATTCTAGAAAGAACATTCCTGATGAAGATTGCTATCGAAATTTCTTGTACCAGATAAGATTTTGGATTACTTGAATGGACTACTAGATATGTTTACAATATCAGATACAGCATCCACTTTGGATTATTTTCTCTGTTAAGGAAACAAGAATTAACAATTGGATTTTTGAACAGATTTTTGAAATATTTCTCTGTGAGTTCAACAAGAGACTTTTAAAATGATTTATTAATGTTCGGATTAAACAGAAAGACTTTATAACTAATTTGATTGAAGATTTTGGTTTTATTGAGCCTCAAACGTTTTTTTCAGTGGCTCCTATCTTCAGGCCATCAGCAAGGGGGAGGCGGAGAGGAGGCTGACTCCAAAACTACGACATAGTAGAGCTAGAAGAGGGTCAGTACCAGAACTATAAAATAAAATAAAATAAAATAAAACAAGTAAAACAAATAAAACAAAATAAAAGTGGAGCCCTACAATGGAGCTCTGCAAGCTGCTAGCGGCTGGCTGCTGCACCCTACTGGAAGAGTGTGTGTGTGTGTGTTTAAGGGCAGATGGAAATCTTCAAAAGACATTGTGGAGCCCTAAGAAGCTTCACAGCTTGTGGGATTTTTACCCACTAAAACCACTTCCCATTGCACCCCACCACCCGTGGAACCGCTGTCAGGCATTACTTCATGGGGGGCAGACTGGCTGTTAAAAACCCTCCTCCAATTTGGCTACTCGCCCTCCTCCTCTACCTCTGGCTACCCTCTTCTCAGTCTCTCCACACATCTGAGTTCCAAGATGACCTCGGTTACATAATTTGATATCACGATCCAGGTTATCTTTCTGCTCAACATCTTGCTGATGATGTCTTCCGGAGACAACTGTCATCAAAGATGCCTCTGCAAAATTTCCCATTCTGTATCAAAGCGTGGACAGTGAAACAACGCATACTCCGCGTCTTCCTGCACGAACTGGCAGATGGGGCACGAAGCATCATCATCCAGCCTAAAGTGGTGTTGGTAGGCTCTGATGCAGCCATGTCCCATCAACAGCTGTGTGAGGTAGTAATCCACCTTTCCATGCTGTCTTGTTGACCACGCGTTAATGTCTGGGATGAGGCAATGAGTCCACCGTCCCTTGGTCGATGTATCCCAGATCTGCTGCCATTGTGCTGTCCTCTCCTTACTTCCTTGGCAATTTTGTGTTATTCCGTCACCTGATTTTCTCGCCTCCGCCGGTAGATCTCTGCCTGTTCTTCTGCCATTAGATGAATCAGCATCATATCGGCAATGACACACATGGCATCATATGAGACTGCTCTAAATGCCCGAGCCACCCGCAGGGCACTCCTACGGTATATTGAAGTTATTTGTCGCATGTACGATGTCCCTGCCATGGCTTCCGACCAAATCGGGGCTGCATACAGCAACACGGAACTAACAACACTCAAGTGGAGTCTTCAGGGAGTCTGCCGTAGGACTCCAATATTTGGCATGATCCTTGTCAATGCATTACATACTGCTCTGTCCCTTGTGGTCACAATTTGCAAATGCTCATTGAAGCGTAGCCTGGCATCTATCTGGACACTCTTATATCGTAATGACAGCTGCGAAAGTATACTACAACCTCAAACAGTAAGGGTGATGGTCTCCCTAGCTTTCCTACTGGTCACAAGAATTACCTCAGTTTTATGATCTGCTAGGTGCAAGCCAGCTGATGACAACCACTGATGAATTTTGGCAACACTCTCGTTTGCGGTTTGGACAACTTCCTCTAGATGTTTGGCAACAACCAGTACCACCACATCATCTGCAAACCCCACTCTCTCTCTGTCTGTGTGTGTGTGAGAGAGAGAGACAGAGACAGAGAGAGAGACTGAGTTGTTTAAATATAATATCTCTACAAGAAAGAAAGCAAAACATCTCTCTTACTTTGTACAGTTATCCATCTCACTTGGAGTAGCAATCAGGTTATCTGGGCATTAAATTCCTGACCTGGAATTTTGTGTTAGCAGGCAAATCATATTCTCCCCCAATGTAAAGGAGAGATACAGTAATACCTCATACAAAGTCCGCTTCATACCATATCGAATTCATACAACATCGCCTAATTCCTTGAAAAAAGTTGCCTCATACAAAGACTTTGTATGAGGCATTGGGGTTTTTCCCAGGTTGCATTGTGCCTGGGCAGTATAAAAGGCAGGACACATGCATGCATTGCTCTTTTGGGTTTTGCACTTGGCAAAGAGTGCTTAGGAGTGGTTTTCAGCCAGAATTTTTAGAAGCATTCCTGGGATTTTTGCAGCATTCTTCAGGTTCTTGGACAATCAGGGTTGTTGAACATGTTTTTGTAATGTGTTTAGCCTTTAGACAATGATTTCTTAAAGTTCTGTCAGTTTCCTGTCTGTTTCTTGGCTTTGCCCTGAAGTCTGTGCTGTTACAGTACAATGTATCTCTATGGAAAGGACGTTGTATGAGGCATCGTGGCAAGGATTTGGACGTTGTATGAGGCATTGCGGCTAGGATTTTGCATGCCTCATACAAAGTCCAAATCTATATAAAGTCCAAACTTGTGGAACCAAGTTTGGATGTTGTATGAGGTATCACGGTAATATATTTCTGCAGCCCACATGTTTGATGTTGATTGGAGACCCAGAGCTTGTTAATTGACTCTAACTGCAGATGCACAGTCAATGAAGTCAGCAAGTCCTATTTCTGGCAAATAAGTGACAGTGGGTTAGGTCTTCTCTGTTTGCCAGGAAACTCCCATCTACTTTATTACTCTTGCATTTATCTGGCCTTTGCAAAAACCAGTTTCTGTAACACCTCCAGGCCAGAAAAGGATGGAGGAACCCTGTGTTCTCCCCCTTTTCCATCCAAATGGCATAAGACAAGAGCAGTATGTAATCACTGGTCAAATAGGGGTGCCATTACAGACAAAGCCCCACCACACCTTTGAGAAAGTGAACTTCGTTCAGAAATCTTCCAAATCTTAGGGAAGAGGTCTCTGCAAAGAGTACTTCTCAAATGTATATTCAGCATTGCTAATAAAGTCATTCAATTCTGCCTTCGCTTTTTCCTCATCAACAAGGATCTGAAATACCTGAACCGAATAGAAATGGATAATAAAGTATTACAATGTATTAGCAACATATTTACCACTGTCTGCTATCTCCAGTAGACCTAGCTAATTGGAGTCCTCAACTAGTCCATTGATAAGCCATTTGTCCCATGTATATCTCCCTTTTACAGACAGTAGGGATTATACTGGGAGAATCTCTGCAATTACAGATGGTTGAAATCATTACAATGTTATGGATGGGAGCAGCTGGCTGGCAGAGGGATTAAAATGCCAAGTCTTATTGACATTTGGATATTTTTAACTATTTTCATCCTTGAATTTATCATCCTTCTGATCCTAATTAGGGTCATCAGGCCACCATCATCCCATTTCCTGTGATTTCAGGGCCAAATGTTAAGCCCAGGAATGTCAAGAGAGTAATTGTAATTTCATGGAAGCAGGGCAGGTGAGTGCTTCAGGGAGAGCTTTTCACCCAGTTTTTCCTCTGCTGTTCTCAGGGTTTGTGCAATGAGACATTTTAGCAGCTGCATGACTTAGTTTCACTCCCTCCCTTGCTCCAAAAGGCCCAGTGGATCCAGTGCTAGAGTACTAAAAGATCAAAAGAATGGGGAAGGGACTGAAGAGAATGAAGATGGGTGCACTGACTTGGTCCCATCATGTTAGCTGCAGCACAACATGCACATACACTTACATATTGAACCAGAGAGCCTTGATGCCACCCAGAAAAGGACAGACAGGTGCCCAAACTTTACACCTACCTCATGCACAGAAATCCTCCAATGATGCTTTGTCTAAGATTTGCATCCTTACCAGTAGGCCAAGAGAAATATAGCAACAATCTGAGTCTTCAGACAGCATAATGAGATCTGGAAACCCTAATTCTAATAAACGGTGAAAGCAGAGATTGGCAGAAATAAGTAAAATAACCTATTTGCTGGTGTATAAGACCCACTATCCCTGCCTTAAAATACAATGGAAAAATGGAATGTGTCTTGTACTGTATAGAGTGGCCTATAGTGGGACGCCCCCGCTTGGTTGGCCCTTGCCAGTGATGCCTCGAGGGCCGCTACACGGGCCAGAAGGACCTCCACGTTAACATAGCCCCCAGCCCCAACAGGGGGCAAAGGGCCAGCCGGCCCACAAGTAACGGGCACCTGTCCAGGTCCCTGTGCCCCAGGGGCCGGATATGGCCAAGAGCCCATGCTCGGCCCTTGAGGGGCCATGGGCATGCCCTGCCAAGGCAGGGAACCCAACCACCCCCCATGGCTCGATCCCCCCATGGGGAACTGTGCACCCAGGGAAGAAGGCCCAGCCGCACGGACCATGCCAGGGGCAGTGGCCATCGTTTGCGGGCCAAGGGCCGAGGCCCCAGCCGGGGCAGCCTGCGCGCGCCGCGCATCGGGCCAAGGGACCACCGATCCCATCCCACCGGTCCCGGTGGGCTCCGCCAAAGGTGGCTGCTGGGCGGGCGCAGTCGCGGTCCTCCGACCCGGCTGACGCCTCCGCGCAGATCGAGCCACATTCGCAGCTGCCTTCTTCTTAGAGGGCATAGCTGGTCTAGCCGGGAAGCCAAAGAAAGGAAAAACTGCACCGAAAAAGGCTTCCCCTGAAAGGACACAAGCGACGGAGGTAAGAGGGAAAAACTTCTCCGCTCCGTCGCTTCGCAAAATGGCAGCTCGGCTGCCTCATGGCCAGCCCTTTTATTAGGGTGCTGGCCACGCCCCTAACTACCCGGATGCCTTCGTCCGGTGGGGGGGGCGCAAAGAGCGCGGCGGCCATTTTGGCACCACGCTTGCAATCTGAGTCTTCAGACAGCATAATGAGATCTGGAAACCCTAATTCTAATAAACGGTGAAAGCAGAGATTGGCAGAAATAAGTAAAATAACCTATTTGCTGGTGTATAAGACCCACTATCCCTGCCTTAAAATACAATGGAAAAATGGAATGTGTCTTGTACTATATAGAGTGGCCTATAGTGGGTTATTTTGGTAATAATGGGGTGTGTCTTATACTTTGATGCATCTTATATGCCGGCAAATATGGTAGTTACTTTTCAAGAGCTACTGTAATGACTATCTGTAAGTGCATAATAAGTGGGATCAAAGTTACTGTATAGATGTCAGAAGTTATACTTTCCAATTACTTCCTAAAGTTACTTTGAAACTGAAGGTAAACTGATAGTTTTTTCAAGTTTTATGCTATTCTGTTAGCAGCCTATTTCCTTCTTAGTTTTTTTTAAAAATGTAATGTACAATGCAGTGAATAATGGAAGGGTTTACTTTAAAAATTGTAAAAAGAAACAAATATGTAATGAGTGTAGGCAATGAATTACTGTTTAAAAATTACTTGCTAGCCTATGATGAACAGGATTAAGTGTCCAGTCCTCGATCAAGCAGGATCAAATTACAAATTGCACCAATCGGTTTTGTGAAAACCTCACTTAGAAAGCCTTCATTTTAGCAGAGAGAGAAATTGTTCATGAAAAAAATAGATCTCTGGGGGGAATCATTGTGAGAAACCTATTCCACTCACACCCTGGTTCTGAGTTTCTCCTGGATATCTGGCTGGGTGTTGTAAGAAACATGATACTGGATGAGATAGGCTTTTTGTCTGGCCCAGCAGAGCTCTTGTATATGGGGAAGAGATTCTTCTACTTGTACTCCACTCACTTTTAGTCATGGTCAGAGCAATAGAGATTGACCTGATATCTAAGGGCAGGTCATACTAGCTGAAAATGATTGTGTGCTCAGTTCTCATGCTTCAAATCAAGCACTGTTCTGTCCTTGAGATCCTGAAATATGCAGACCTACTATATTTGAATCATTTGAGAGAAGTGTAAGAAAGTGTTACTTTCCTATTACAATTAGCACATATGGATCTGCCATCCATCTTTTGATTTCCATTAATCCAGGGAGACAATGGCTATCAGTGGCTGCCAGTCATGGCAGCGTCTGAGGAACTGTATTTCTGAAAAACAGTTTTTTAGTACTTTGAGTAGACTAGTACTTTTGTGCTCTTGTCCTGTTTGTGGCGTTACCTTGAGCTTCTTCCCATTGGTAACTATGAGGATAGAACACTGCTGTAAGCAGGCCTCTGGTCTGATGCAGCTTTGCTCTTATGTTCCTATGTATATATTATTCAAACAAAAGAAGGTGTTATTGCTGTTGTTGCTACTATTGTTGCTTGATCTTAGATACACAATTTGTGACTGATTCTTATCAAGCACAATACAATTTCTATATAACATCTTTCAGTAGGTTTTTTTATGGTGGTGGTCTATCACTGAGAAGTTCTATGTTTCTCTGTATAGGCAGAAAGGCAAAATGGACAAAATTGCCACAATGGGGAAGAGTTTGGGGAAGCTTTTATCATCTTATATCATCTTTCCCTCTAGATGAGACCTGAGGACAGTCCAGACCCTTGAATTAATGTTGTTAACTTCCACTGTTAGAAAGCAACCTTAGATGTAGGTCCTGTAGATTTCTCTCAGAAAAAGAGACATAAAATAAATCTGGTCTGATTTGGATTCCTGCATTGAGCAGGAGGTTAGACTCAATGGCCTAAAAAGGCCCCTTCAAACTCAGTTATTCCATCATACTATGGCAGTTTGAGACCTGGGTACTGCATGACGGATTGAGCACCCATCTCTGTCCCAGCTCTTGGAGACAAGAAAGGAGTCTCATTTCGGCATCCCCTGAGTGGAGTTTCTCCCACAAAAATCTTTTCAACCCAGAATAATTTCTGACACAAAATTATTATTGTTATTATTATTGTTATTATTATTGTTATTATTATTGTTATTATTATTATTATTATTATTATTATTATTATTATTATTATTATTATTATTATTATTATTATTATTATTATTATTATTATTATTATTATTATTATTCTATAGAAGCAATCAACAAGAAAGCCCTATTGTTAATGGTCAAAATATTGCTGGTTTTCACAGTATCAAGTCAAAAAAGTTACTCCCTTTGTTACTTGCTACTCTATGTGTTATATTTCTATTATTTTTGTTACTTTTTAAATAGCAGGATTAAGAGACCTGGTGGTGCAGTGGTTAAACTGCTGTACTGGTGCCAAAAGTTTATGAGTTCAATCCTGACGAGAGCTCAAGGTTGACTCAGCCTTCCATCCTTTCAAGGTAGGTAAAATGAGTACACAGCATGTTGGGGGCAAAATGCTAATTAAATTGTGAACCACACAGAGAGCGCACTAAGCACTATGGGGCGGTATATAAGTGTAATTGCTATTGCTATTGATCAGATAATGGCATGATTCTTATACGTTCCTGCCAATATGCTTCCACCACAATATGTCTTAAAATCCCCTGTCAAAGTGACTAGAAAATAACTGTATACCAATAAAGCAATTTCTTACATTGTTTTTAAAATGACTTTGCTACACTCGCATTCAGTGGCAGGATTAAAAAAAATTACTACCTACTCTGTGGGTGTGGCATAGTGGGGATAGCCATGTGGCCATGTGACTGGGTGAGAGTGGCCATGTGACTTGCTGGGTATGGCCATGTGACTGGGTGTCCGTGCTGCCTGGGCAGGACGCAGGTGCAGACCTATGACCCAAGGCCCTGGCAACCGGATGGGGAAAGCCCGAGAAGGCTGCACCACCAGTATGGGAGGCAGGCACAGGCCTATGACCTGAGGCTCTGGCAACCGGTACAGGTGTACCGGGGCGTACTGTCTAAATCCCACCACTGCTCGCATTCCTATTCCAAATAGCTAATTACAGGTAACTATATTATATTTGTAACTTGTTATTTCCCATGGCTGGGAAGACATGCCAACATATTCTTGTACAAATGAACAAATACAGACACAGAGACCAAAATATTTGGAAGAGACTAAAATGACCCATTGGCACCGACAAAGGAAGGTTTTTAGTAGATACACAGGCACCATCTGTTGTAAAAAAAATCATGCTTTTCTCTTCTTGAAGGTGATAGCATTGCTAAAAGGCAAGGGAGGTGGGGAAAGGCAGCAGAATGAAATGGACCTCTGTGGTTGCATCAGCCTGTGTCCCATTTTGCCAGCAATAGGTGCCAAGGAGCAATGCTGAAACTATGCCCTTTGCTTGGCAAAAGATAAGCCTGACAAAACCAAGGGCAAAGCAAAATAAACCTACAAGAGCTATTCTGAGCTCACCATGCAAACAGAATCTACCTAGTATAACGTGTTCTAATGTGTTGTATGTTTGCTGTGCAACATTATAGCTTGGCATAGACTTTGTCCTCCTTAACCCCCCCCCCCAAAGAAACCCCAAATCACTCCTATTCCATCTCCCTGAGAAAGGGAAATGGGTGACCATTGCCCAGTTCAAGGTTGATTCAAGGCTGGCAAAGCTCCCGGTATCACTACGCAATTGCTTCCAGCTGTTATGAAGTGGTTTTACTAACAGCAATGATAGTCTCTTCCTTTCTGGCAGGATTCACTGTTTGATACACTTCAGGAACCAAACCAGCCTAACTGTTAGCAAAGTGAAGCAGCCATCCCAAGAGGGCAGATTTGGGATATCATAAAAGAATTACCATGAAGGATCACAAATTGTTTGTTATTGAGGGTTTAATTGTTTTTACTACTATGAGTAGGATTTTTAGGATTTTTCTGCTTATGTCTGGCAAAGTGGACTTGATCTGCGAAAGCTAACATTAAAATACAGGAGATAATTGTATTTTATTTATTATTTATTTATTTATTTGGATTTATATCCTGCCCTCTTGCCCTAAGGCAACTCAGGGTGGTGCACAATACAAACATATTAAACACTCACACCCTTAAAAATTTAGTAAAAAATAAAATGAGTTAAAAACTATATAAAATCATCCCCAAATTTAAAACAGGGACCTATATTCCCCAGGGACCTATATTCTAACAGAGCCAATGAGCAGGAGTAACCACTCCATCAGCCCCTCCATACTTGCAATGCCAGCCAGGTTTTTAACCCTTTCCTAAAGGGGAGCAGTTCTGCCTGTAGCTGAAGATCTGCTGGCAGGAGGTTCCACAGGGTTGGGGCAGACATGGAGAAGGCCCTTCTACTTGTGTTAGAGAGGCGGGCCCCTCTAGCCAATGGAACACTGAGAGAGCCCCTCCGGTCCGCCCTAGTGGTGCGGGCAGACTCTCTTGGGGCGATGCAGTCTCTTAGGTAACCTGGCCCACTACCATGAAGGGCTTTAAAGGTCATTACCAGCACCTTGAATTGCACTCGGAAACAAACTGGTAAACAGCGAAACTCCCAGAGCAGAGGCAAGGCATGGACATAGCGCCAGCATCCCATCACTACCCGGGCCGCCACATTCTGGACCAGCTGCAGCCTCTGAATGGTCATCAAGGGCAGCCCCATGTAGAGTGCATTACAGTAATCAAGTTTGGAGGTAACCAGATAATTAATTTTGTGTCAGAAATTATTCTGGGTTGAAAGCATTTTTGCTGGAGAAACTCTGCTTAGGGGACACCTGAATGAGGCTCCTTTTATGTCCCTAAGAGCTGGGACAGAGATGGGAGCTCAAACCGTCATGCAGTACCCAGGTCTTCAACTGCTGACTTGCTGGCCTTCCAGCTAACAAGGCAAGCTTCTTAACTACTGAGCCACCACAGCCCCTAATACTTAGGAGATAGTCTTTAAGGCAGGGGTTCTCAACCTTTTCAAGCCAAGGGCTGGGTCATGCTCCCTCAGACAGCTTCGGGGGCTGGACAGCCATTTTGCTCTGTCTGCGACACATGGCACTTCCGGGTGTGGTGGAGGTAGTGGTGGGCACATGAGATGGTGTCAAAGGCTCCACCCGGCCCCCAGGTCATAGGTTGAGAATGTGCTTTAATGTGCTTTAATGTGCTACCGTGTGGTTTTTTCCTCTCATTTTTTTTGTTTTGTTTTTTTACTCTCTGATATTCTTGAAACATAGACTAACACGGCGACCATTTCAAAAATTTCACGGCAGGAAAGTTGCTCTCTGTTATTGTACCTGCTAAGTGCAATGCCTTTTGGCCTCTACTGCGGAGGCCTGGCTGGGAAGGCAAAACTATAAAGAGAAAGGATACTGTGTTTTTCTACACCTCTGCCAGCCTGTTCCGGATCTCCCTGGTCAGATCAGGATGTCTACAGTCATTTCAGGTCTTCTAACAAGGAGATAGTTTTGGTGTTGCCAAATTCATGCATTAAAAAGTTGCCAGAGCAATATTGGCTGGTTTGACTGTAGCCAGTTTAAAATTTAAAAAGCTATGTGAAATATTTTCCTTATTTCCCAGCCAGCAGCTAGAATTAAAGGAGAAATATTCTTTTCCCCTCCTATGGTTATGAATCTTGTATAATAACATTCTATCACATATTTGTAAAACTATCAGTCAGAAAACTTGCTCTTTTGTGAGCTGCTTTGCCAGTGTGGGTAGAAAAACACATAATTAGAAAGTGAGCAAAAATATGATAATACAGGTAAGGTTGATTGAAGTGTACTCCCCTGTGAGTGGGCTTCACAAATATCATGAGAAATGCTTTTGAAAGTAGCTGGACTTCTCATGCTGCAGGAAGACATGTGCAGTTCTAACTTAAGTACTTCCTGGTCAGTCTGCAATCTGGTCTCACACATATTTGCCTATTTAGCAATCAACATCATTCACACTAAAAAAAATGGGCCCAAACTGCCATGCTATCAGGTCTACATAAATAAATAATATATTATTACATTAATAATTATCAATAACTAATACATTAATGTATTACATTAATAAATAACTGCCTCATGTGAAGTCAATTCTGAGTTAGGGTGACATTTTCTAGGCTTTTCTACATACCTAATACACAAAAGTGATTTACCATTTCCTTCTTCCGGAGGTGCCCGGGGACTGTGCAGCTTGCTCAGGGCTATACAGCAGGGATTCTCAACCTGCAGCCCATGGGCCATATGTGGGCTGTGGCACCATTTCATGTGGTCCACCACCACCTCCACCACACCAGGAAGTGCCATGTGGTGGAGGAAGGGCAAAATTGCCATCTGGCCCCCAAAGCTGTCTGAGGTAGCGTGAACCGGGCCCTGGCTTAAAAGGGTTGAGAACTACTGCTATACAGCCTGGCTCACATCCCTGGAAGCACAGTGAGGAATCAAATTTCTAACCTCTGGCTCCACCCACTGAGCTATCCAGCCAGCCAAAGATATGCATATAGATGTCAAATGCAACCATGACTCTAGCCAGTAGCCACCACTGGGTAGCCAGTTTGTAGTCAATTTACTTTACATACATGTTAAGGGACATATGTATACTCTACTATTACATTTCCCCATCCAGGCATTCTGTTCCTTTAAAGCACAATCAGAGTGGACAGTTAGGTCCATGTTTTATTTTGGGATAGTTTATTTGTATTTGCAAATACAACAAACACAACAAACTATCCCAAAACAAAAGAAAAATTAACTGGCAAAATATGACATGACAAGCTAACACTAACAACGAGAGCTTTTTTAACCTATTCAAGGAGCTTCACTCCTATTAATATGATAACTAACAGGATTTTGTCTAATTTTAATATAAGATAGGATAGGAAAGTCAAATGGACACAATTATCATAATATTTCATTTTCCCCATGTTGTATTTACTGTTTTCGTAATTTTGGTTTAATTTACTGTACTGGTGTTAGAGGTCAAAAACTGTTTTCTGAAGTTACTGTTATTTATTTTTATATATGCACAATTTGAATGTTATGCATATATAAGTATATGTGTACAACAATCCAATTATTCTGCTTTAGTGAGCCATAGAATTTCCAAGCAGATTTTATTAATGAATGCAAATACAAATAAAGCATTTCCCTTGGTGAAAGAAGGTGCATCTCTCTTCTGCTACTGCTTTACTTTTCCCCCCCCCCTAGTGCTTCCCTTTTCCCCCCCTCCCCATTTCTTAACAATAATGAACATCTGCACATGCATCCATGAAGTTGAATGCAATCTGAATGCTGACTATGCATGTGCAAATTAGAGTTTCACATCTGAGTGAGGAAAGAAATTCTGGGAGAAACAATATTCACCTCACTTTGAAACACAAGGATACATTATCAACTACCGTTCATGTCATGGATAAAACTCTCAACTTCAGTTTTTTAAAGTTCCAAATTTTCCTATCATGTTTATTACATTATATTGCACTACCAGCTCTTCGGTTGTTGTTGTTTTTTTAAAAAATCTGCATAGAAATGCATACCTATTTATCTATTAAGGTCTTCTAACATAATGCATTCTTGCATATTATTTTCATTTATAAGTACAGTTTGGTTCCCATTCTTTCCTAGTCCTGTAATAAGAGTCTCTCTAAATTTAAGAACCTCGTTAGAAAAATCAGGGAGGTGTGAATACTGAAAGGTAACTGCATTGTGGTTCATGTACTGGTTTCAGAACCACTAATTATGTTTACAGCAAAATCTGAACTGAACAATGTTCTTTGCCCCCATGATAAATATTCCTAAGTAGTGTATGTAATTATGAGTGTTGGTGCAACTATTAATTCACTGTGGTGGCTCAAGTGGTTAAGATGCTGAAATGATGACTGGAAGGTTGAAGTTCCATTCCCGAATACAGCAGGACAGAGTGAACATTGACCATTCACTGCACCTTAACAAGTTGGAAGGGTTTTAATATGTCAGAAAAGCATAGAACCATACTGTCTGAAGCCTTGTCTCCATTAGACTCCAGGCTCCTAGCAGGGACACCAAGGGACACACAGAGTGGAATGGTCAAACATGAGGTATCAGGTTAAGATATAGCTATCCTCTTCACAAACCAATGGTCAGCAAAAGAGTTTTGACAGTTCTGAAAATGATGGGTTCAGAGTAATTTTTGAAGGGTAGCTACTGGGTAGTAGTAAAAGTGGAAGGTAGCCCAAGTGCACAATTTTTTCATAGATAATAACAGCATATTTTTATTAGCATACCATAAAAGAAGGAATTGTTGAACTTCTTCTGAGTATTTTATACTCTGAAAACCGTAGGATGAGATAATCCAAAACAAGTGAGAAATGCTGGAAAAAAAGCATTTTAGGAACAGACTCTTAAAATTCTTAAATATAATTCTTAAAAGATAACAGATAAGTTAAAAGATAAAAGAAACAAGTTCAGGCTCTTCTTGTTGTTGTTATGTGCTGTCAAATCACCTTGTCTTATGGCAACTCTATGAATGTCCTGTCCTCAACAGCCCTGCTTAGCTCTTGCAAACTCAAGCCTGGGGTTTCCTCTAGGTCAGTGATTGCGAACCTTGGCACTCCAGGTGTTCTTGGACTTCAATTCCCAGATGTCCTGATTAGCAGGAATGTTGACATGGCCTTCTCGTAACTGAAGTCCAAGAACACCTGGAGTGCCAAGGTTGGCCATCACTGCTCTGGGGAGTCAATCCATCTATGCTTGATTTGATTTGTTCTGATTTTTATCTCCCCCCTACACACACACACACACACACACACACACACACACACACACACACACCCCATTTAATAAAAGGCATTACCCCAGGTGTTTTACAGCAAAGTTAAAATCATGCAACCCACATCCCAACCAGAACAATGATAAATGCAAAAGCTGAACTACCACAAAGCCACAAAGATAACAAACAGTCAGCAACAATACACCTATGTCATGACACTTGAAATTAATAACAGCAAAAAATTACTCCAGGGCAAGGATGTCACTAAAACCTTTATAAAGCTCTGCTTTGCTTAATTTGTGAAAGGTTTGGAGGGAGGGGGGAGCTGACAAATCTTTTTTAAAAATAATCTCCATAAAAATGGAGCTACCACTGAGAAGATCCAGTTCCTGGTTGGCTCTTTTGGTGTTGCTGTCACTGACTTGACCTTGCCAGGGTTCGAGAGGCTGGTTATGATGTGTAGGCTGTTTGATTTTCCATTACTCCGCAACTCCCTCAACAGCCTATCCATCACCTCTCCTTCCAGAACCCGGGTACGACACAGGGAGTCCGGTTATTGATTTGGTAGCATGTTAAGCAGAGAGCAAAGTGCCTGGTTATGCTTGAAAAGTAAATTCCAACTCCATAGATGTTAAAGCTCAAATAGAACTTTATTTCCAAGTTTCAATTTTGTAGGAATCTGATCCATGTAAAGATCTAAATCAGCCTCAGAAGGAGCAGTTTATAGCCCCAGATCTTTTAAGAGAGAGTTAAAGCGTCTAACGGAGTCCAGCTCATTAGACAGAGTAAGAAGGAAAAAGAGATAGAGAGAAGAACACACAACTGCAGTTTTGGCTGAACAAAGGCATAATAATGGCGTCTCTTTATTCAAACAGAGTATATCAGAAACAAAACTTAAGGCACATCAACCAATCAGAATGTCAGAACCAAATAAGGAGAAATAAGGAGAATTCTTCTCACTATTCTACGCATGCCCAAAATCCAGCGTTGTCTCTCATGCAAGCAAAGAGGCCTTTGTTTACAAAATGTGTAGGAAGACAGGAGACAGAAACCAGATGCCTTCCCACACAATTTCATAGAAGCAAAGCATAATACAGTACATGTGAAAAGAAAACAGTCCATAGAGACAGAAGTCTCAGAAATCCATCAGTTCGTTGGGTAGGGAATACATCTCCAAGATATAATCCAAGCCAGTCCAATCCAATCCAGTTTGGCTACAACCTGCCTTAGGGTCTTTGTTCCCTGCAGGGAATAGAATCCAGGTAACAAGAGCCTGGTAGCCCTCAGTTAGAGAACCAGTTTGGGGCCTCAAAAGCCCATTTTAAAGAGAAATGAGTAACTTCTGCAACCCTTAGGAATTCAATGATTTCATCCTAATTACATCATGGGACATTCCAGACTCTGCAGGTGTTCCCTCCCCCATTTGGAATGCATGAGATCGTGGGAACACACCTGGCCTCCCAAGGTATGATGAGATTGACCTCTTCCCTCTGTCCTCTGTCATCTCACTCCAGATATAAGGGACCAAGGGACAGATGATAAAGGTTGAGAAAGCATATGCTTCTTCTGATGTCACTTCTGATGTTACTCTGTGGAATCTGAGTTATGTATAAACAAAAGTAAGAATACAGCTGTTTAGCTGAGCTGTCAACCTAAGATCTTGACAGTGGCTACCTGAGAGAAATAGATATCACAGGTAACAATTCTTTCAGAGAGATATGCTGACAGATATCAAAGTTCCAAAACTTTTTGGGCTTTGTATTTCAACACTAGTTCCTTGAATGTGCAGGAATGTAATAATGGGCTCAAATTACAGGAAAACACATATAGGCTGAATATCAGGAAAAATATCTTAATGGTTGGTGCAGTATGACAGTGGAACCAACTGCCTCAACAGGTGACAAGTGTTTCAACACTGGAAGCACTCAAGAGAGAATTTGACTACCATCTGTTATATTTGCTTTGATTCAGATTCCTGCATTGATCAGTGGGTGGACTCAGTGGCCACATAGGAGGCTTCCAATTCAGTTAACTCTATGAATTTGGCATGGAAGCCTACAGGGAGCCAATGCAGGCAGACCAAAATTGGGGAAATATGATTGAATTTACATGCCCCAGAAACTAACTGGACTGCCACATTTTACAAGTTCTAAAGCTTCTGTGCCATCTTCAATGGCAGCTCCACATAAAGAGCATTTTATGATCAATTTTTGAGATTACCAATGCATGAAGCAGAGAGGTCAGAGATTACCTATCCATATTAGGGACATAGTTAGAAGAAGTGAATTGTGCATTGTAAGAAAGAGAACTATTATTTTAATCAGTGCAAAGAAATAGAAGGAAGCAAAAAAAGAAAAAAATCTCAATAAGAATCAAGAAATCAAAGAAAAATTTGATTCAAGGTTGTATATTTTAAGATAATATTGGGTTATAGTGATTCTATTAATGTCTCTGGGTATGTGAGATATTTAAGGAGTGGTTTTATGCTGGATGGATAGATCAGTGGTTCAAGTATCCGGCTGTGGAGCCAGACGTTGGGAATTCAATTCCACACTGTTCTTCCAGGGAGAAGAGCTAGTCACGAAATCTTGGACAAACTGTATAGTCCCAGGGTGTCCACAGAAGAAAGGAACGGTAAACCACTTCTCTGTATTCTTTACTTAAAAACTTAAAGAATTACCCTGAACTTTTAAAACTGTATTGATATTTCATCTACTCCTGATACTCTATTTCTTCTAACTGCTTTGAGAAGAACTTCCACTTTTCTTTCTAAAACTACACATTCTTCATCATGGTGTCTTGAAGTAGAGCTGCTTTAGAGGCCTCCACTAATTTAAATTGATAATTTAAACTGCTGAGAGCCACCACTGTTCAAACAGAGGAAGCAGTTAGAAACTTCCAGAAGCAGGGGGGCAGAGCCACACCAGGCCCTTCCCTGAACTGTGACTCATAGGGGCGGAGCCACACTAGCCTTTAAAAGCTCTGAGCTCTTTCAGGGTCAGCCCTTTTGACTCTGCATGTGCTCTTAAGCAGAGCTGCTGCTGAAGAGAGCCAAACAAAGGAAGTGAGCACTGGTAAGTTTTGGAGTTGGGGTAGAGCTGCTTTAGAGGCCTCCACTAATTTAAATTGATAATTTAACACCTCTGTTCAAACAGAGGAAGCAGTTAGAAACTTCCAGAAGCAGGGGGCAGAGCCACACCAGGCCCTTCCCTGAACTGTGATTCATAGGGGCGGAGCCACACTAGCCTTTAAAAGCTCTGAGCACTTTCAGGGTCAGCCCTTTTGACTCTGCATGTGCTCTTAAGCAGAGCTGCTGCTGAGGAGAGCCAAACAAAGGAAGTGAGCACTGGTAAGTTTTGCAGTTGGAGTAGAGCTGCTTTAGAGGCCCGCGTGCCTACATTTCAAACTAGGAACAAAGGAAGAATATAGTTTTACTAGGTAGAAAGGTAGTAAACGTGTACATTTTTGAGGCCCAGAATACTGCACTTGTTAAAATGGATTCTGAGGGAACAGCTGTAGTTACCTGCAATACTTGTGCCATGTTTGTGTTCTTGCCAAAGCATATGGAGAACTACACTTGCAGCAAGTGCAAGCTGGTTGCACTACTAGAAGAGAAGGTCCAGCAGCTAGAGGCCCGCATATCTAACCACCAACAAATTAAGGAACTTGAGCTGTTCTTGGACAGAGCGGAACAGACTATGCTGGACAAAGAAGAGACAGGGCACAGTTCTGAGGGAGAAGGCCCTTCACTAACTCAGGAGGGAGATGGTTGGAGGAATGTGACTCAAAGGAGGAGAAGAGTAGGGGATCACTCTGAGAGTCTGAAATTACAGAATAAATTCGAGGCTCTTTCCCTCATCACACCTGATGAGGAACACACAGAGGAACAACTGGTTCCACCTGATGATCTCTCCTTCATCACACTTGATGAGATCCAGGAAGATAAACAAGAACAAACTGAGTTTCTCTCCCTTAATATGGTTGATGAGGTGCATGTAGATGAACAGATTGCAGGAGAGAGGCTCCTTGTACTAGGTGATTCAATAATTAGAAATACAGAGAAATGGATTTGTGATGCACACGATAACCGTATGGTGACTTGCCTGCCAGGTGCAAAAGTTGAAGACATCACGAGAAATCTAGATAGTTAGAGAGAACTGGGAACGAGCCAGTTGTCATGGTACACATTGGTACCAATGATGTTGGGAAGGCCAAGCGGTCTGTCCTGGAAGCCAAATTCAGGTTGTTAGGAAGAAGATTGAAGTCCCGGACTTCCAAGGTAGCATTTTCAGAAGTGCTGCCTGTCCCTCACGCAGGACCTACCAGGCAGGCAGAGCTCAGAAGCCTCAATGTGTGGATGAGGCGGTGGTGTCAAGAGGAGGGTTTCAGATTTTTCAGGAACTGGAGAACATTTTGGGACAAGCCAAATCTGTTCAGGAGGGATGGGTTGCATTTGAACCATGATGGGACCAGATTGCTGGCACTCAACATCAAAAAGGCTGCAGAGCAGCTTTTAAACTGATAACTGGGGGAAAGCCGACAGGAGCTGGGCAGCATCCGGTTCGGGAAAGTGTGTACTTGAGTAGTGAGGAGGATGCAAAAATTACTGAGCAGAGCAAGGAGCTAGTCACCAGCACTCTAGCAGAAGGATGCAAGAGGCAGTCTAACAATGCAACTGGACTCAAAAGACTGTATCAGTAAAGCATATATAAATGCTTGTATACAAATGCCAGAAGCCTCCGGAACAAAATAGGGGAGCTGGAATACTTAGCAATAGATAAGAATATTGATATTATTGGTATCACTGAAACCTGGTGGACGGATGATAACCAATTGGATACAGTTATCCCAGGCTACAAACTGTACAGGAAGGATAGGAAGGGGCAAACGGGAGGTGGTGTAGCCTTGTATGTCAAAGAAGTGATAAAATCGTATGAATTGGAATATCTAGGTGATTTGGAGTCACCATTAGAAGCTCTGTGGGTAAGAGTACCAGGCCACAAGGATGGTCTAACAGTAGGCATATACTATCGGCCTCCGACCCAAACTCTTGAGGGAGACTGGCAGTTGGAGAATGTTGTAAAGGATGCATTCAAGAAGGGAAGCCTGGTTATAATGGGGGACTTCAATTACCTCACATAGACTGGGTGAACTGTTGTTCAGCACATGATAAAGAGATAAAGTTCCTAGATATGCTAAATGATTGTTCCCTGGGACAGATGGTTGAAGACCCAACTAGAGGTACAAGAATCCTTGACTTGATCCTGAGTAATACTCAGGATCTGGTGCAAGATGTTAATGTGACTGATCCAATAGGGAACAGTGACCACAACTCAATTATGTTTAACTTGATCATAGACCGCAAGTCACTGATAAAATATAACACAGAGACCTTAAATTTTCAAAAAGGAAATTTCCCAAAGTTGAGGAAACTAGTAAAAAAGAAGCTGAAAGGGAAAATTGAGAGAGTCCAAACACTGCAAGAGGCATGGAGGCTGTTTACAAAAACAATAACAGAGCCCCAATTGGAATGCATACCCAAAATGAAAAAGGGCACTGCCAGGTCCAAGAGGACTCCAATGTGGCTTACAGGAGCTGTTCGGGAAGTGATCAAGAGCAAGAAAAGCTCATTTAGAAGATGGAAGGCTTGTCCGAATGAGGACAGCAGGCAGAAACATAAATTCTGGCAGAATAAATGCAAGGCAACAATCAGGAAAGCAAAGCAAGACTTTGAGGAGCGTATAGCTAAAAATACTCAGAGAAATAACAAAGACTTCTTTAAGTACATTAGAGGTAAGAACCCAACAAGGAAGGCCATTGGACCATTAGATGACAATGGAAGGCAAGGGGTTATTAAAGAGGAAACAGAGATTGCAGAGAGACTCAATGAATTCTTTGCTTCAGTATTCACTGAAGAAGACAGAGACCACGTGCCCAAAACAGAGCCTATCTTCGCAGGGAGGGAAATTGAAGAACTAAGCCAGATAGAAATAACCAGGGAGGAGGACCTTGCATGTCTTGTTAAACTAAACACTAACAAATCACCAGGACCAGATGGCATCCATCCACGAGTTCTCAGGGAACTTAAAAATGAAATTGCTGATCTCCTAGCCAAAATATATAATCTTTCACTCAAATCAGGCTTTGTGCCTGATGACTGGAAGGTAGCAAATGTAACACCAATTTTCAAAAAAGGATCAAGGGGTGATCCAGGAAATTACCGACCTGTCAGTTTGACATGTGTCCCAGGTAAAGTGATGGAAACCATCCTAAAAGATAGAATTAATAGGCACATAGAAGAGAAGGCGCTGCTAAAGGAGAGCCAACATGGCTTTTGCAAGGGCAAATCATGCCTCACTAATCTGTTGGAATTTTTTGAGAGTGTCAACAAGCATGTGGATAAGGGGGATCCAGTTGACATTGTTTATCTGGACTTTCAGAAGGCTTTTGACTAGGTCCCACACCAAAGGCTCCTGAATAAACTTACCAGTCATGGAATAAAGGGACAGGTCTTGTCCTGGATCAGCAACTGGCTAAGGGACAGGAAACAGAGGGTAGCACTAAATGGACACTTCTCCAAGTGGAGGGAAGTAAAGAGTGGGGTCCCCCAAGGTTCAGTACTGGGACCCCTGCTTTTCAACCTCTTCATAAATGATCTAGAGGTAGGAGTAAAAAGCAAGGTAGCCAAATTTGCTGACGACACTAAATTATACAGGGTAGTGAAAACTGTGAGAGATTGCGAGGAGCTCCAGAGGGATCTCTTGACACTGGGGGAGTGGGCAAAACAGTGGCAAATGAGCTTCAACATTAGTAAGTGCAGAGTGATGCATGTTGGGGCAAAGAACCTCAATTACATTTATAAACTGATGAGGTCTGAACTCTCTGCAACAAACCAGGAAAGGGACCTTGGTGTCCTGGTGGACAACACAATGAAGGTGTCAACCCAGTGTGCCTCAGCAGTGAAAAAAGCAAACTCAATGCTAGGGATCATTAGGAAGGGTATAGAAAATAAGTCAGCAAGTGCCATTTTGCCTCTTTATAAATCTATGGTGAGGCCCCATCTGGAATACTGTGTACAGTTCTGGTCGCCATACCTCCAGAAGGATATTATGGAGCTGGAAAAAGTGCAGAGGAGGGCAACCAGAATGATTAGGGGACTGGAACACCTTCCTTACCATCTGAGGCTGCAACGGTTGGGATTCATCACTCTTGAACGACGACATCTAAGAGGTTACCTGATTGAAGTTTATAAAATCATGCACGGTGTGGACACAGTAGATAAGGAAAAACTGTTTTCCCTATCGCATAACACTAGAACTAGGGGACACTCCATGAAACTTTTGGGTACTAGTTCTCAAACAAATAAGAGAAAGTACTTTTTCACCCAGAGGATTACTGGTCTATGGAACTCCCTGCCAGAAGAAGTGGTGACAGCTGTCAGTCTTGACAGCTTTAAGAAAGGATTAGATAAGTTCATGGAGGACAAGAGTATCAATGGCTATAATTATGGATACTTAAGGACAACCTCGGGGTTGGAGAGATAGGCAGGATATCTCTCAATGCCATTTCCAGGGAATCTAAGCAGGTGATGGCATCTGCTTGGGAATACCCTGAAGGAAATGGTGAGCCACTGTGTGAGACAGAATGCTGGACTGGATGGGCTGTGGCCTGTTCCAGCAAGGCTGTTCTTATGTTCTTTTTGGAAGGAATTTGTCATTTTTGCATCTTTTTGTATAGTTCTTCAGTATGTTGCTTCCATCTTCTCTCTATTTTATCCTGATCAGATGCTATATCCCACTATTGATCTTTCAACATCCCTACATTATGTTGAGAGGCATTGTCCCACCTAGTACAGTACTATTATTATCCCATCAGAGGGACAGTTTCTGTGAAATATGGAGATAGGAAAATCTATCAATCATATTTTCATTGAATTAACTTCTAGTCAGATATTACTTAGCCATCTAGATTTATTAAACATGCAGAGAGGAAAGTGCCTAACCTTATGGATTTTAAGTTTAGACTGTGATGTTTGATTTTAACTTTGCGAGCCGACCAGAGTCGTTTCAAGTTGGGCAGCTATATAAACTGGACAAATAAATAAATAAAACCTATCCTCTCTGAAGTTGCCTTTCTTACATGAACAGCAACAAGTTTAAAGAGAAGAGAAGAGATTCCCATTCAGATGGAGGCTCTCCAGATACCGTAAGCAAGATCCCTGATTATACAGCATTGTTTCCTACATAAAAAACTTAATCCAAGTGGAATTTCTTCCTCTTGAGATTCATTACGTTCATCATGAGAAAAGCAATGATTGAAGCAGGGAAGTGTAGCACCCCTTCCTTCACACATTTAATCCAAACAGGTAATTAATATGTTTCCCATCAGAATTCTCATTCCTAATTCTATT
This sequence comes from Bradypodion ventrale, assembly GCA_035047345.1. NCBI lineage: Eukaryota > Metazoa > Chordata > Lepidosauria > Squamata > Chamaeleonidae > Bradypodion > Bradypodion ventrale. The sequence goes on from JAWDJE010000001.1 coordinate 462,338,636, forward strand.
TCCATATAATTCTACTTATCTTTAAAAAAAAACCACACACGCACACACACACACACAAGTTTGCATATTTTTGTGCACAATTTTGTTCCCACCCTTCCAACACACACTACTTTTTTTTGCATTTTTTAAATTGATTAAACATGATTTTCCAATGAACACATTTTCAGCAGTGCAGATTTCTGTAGAATGCATAGGATTCTGTATACATGGTTCTCTCAAAGAAACATTGCATGTGCTATAACCATACATATTTCCAGGGCAAGGTGTGTTTCCTTCCACCGGTACTCCCAGGAGGTCTGAAACGGAAAATTTCCTCACCAACCCTAACTACCAACAAGCAACTAATATGACCAATAGCAGTAAAACCTGTGAATTTAACCTTTCTGCCCCCCCCCCCCCGATTTCTGTCCCTACCCTCCAAAGAATAGAAAGTGCTTGCTTGCAAATGAGAAAGAGAAATTGTGAGATATTTTGGAGAATATGTGCCATTATAGAGCTGGCAAATCAATCTCTATGCCCCAGCTTCCAGCATGGTCCAATTATGGCATAGGTGGTTTTTCAAAATATCACTGCTGGAAAACATAATCCTTTTTTTTAAAAAAAAAACCTCTTCTCCAGCCATGGTTAACAGCACTTGTTGCTGGCTTTTTAATTGTGTTCCATAAATTATTCAGGGATGCATTTTGAATGAAAGATGCTATAGTATGTAATGTTCTGCGCTGAAGCATAATACCCTTCCTGAATGGCTAAAATATATTTGCCACAAATGGTCGAACAATAAGGAAGTCATAAGAACCAAAGATCTGTGGGCAAGGAAACATTTCAGGAATGGTATAATGGTTCACTTTCTCTGTTTATTCTGATGGATGACCGTACGTCTTGTACATTTCTAGCCTGAATGATGGAGAATATATGGAAAGTATTTTTTTAAAAATATCATTTACTCCAAATATTTCACTTAGCACACAAAATGTGCGTCCAACTGGGACATAATGTTTCTTTTATTTATGACAGAAAAGCTCTGAACACACATTTGTTAAAAAGAACATCTGTTACAAGCAGTCCCATTCAGAAATTTCTTACAAATAATAGATCATGAGTTCACTCTTTCCTCTCTTCCCTTTATTTTCTCACCCTCATTCTGTTGACAGAAGCACATTATTTCATATCTGGAGCTTGTCCTTTCTAGTGATAGCACGGAACACTCTCTCTCTCTCTCTCTCTCTCTCTCTCTCTCTCACACACACACACACACACACACACACAAATATTAGAGACTCTTAGTGTCAAGAAGGCACCTCTAAGTTACAATTCCAGCAGGAAAGATACTTTTCACTTTGGGATTGGATGCTGGGTCATAAAAATTAAATTAAATTAAATTAAATATTCTTAGAACAGTTCTGGTGGTGAAAGAATTCTTTGTTGTTTAGCTGATGATGCTTCTTTGGGGTGAGTGAACTCATTCTCTCCCACTAGGTGAGAGCCTTGTCAGGACACAGGGACTTGAGCAGTCTAACTAGGCAGTGTTGCCCATCACATCAATAATGTTAGGCCAGGACTAAAATTCACCAAAACATCCTCCATCAGATCCCTTGGGCAAAGTGAAAGCAGAGGACACACATCATGGTCTGCCTAGCCAACAGGTGGCATGATATCCAAATGGCTAAAAAAACCACATGCAAATGGACTTGATTTCTCAGGTCCATTTGCATGTGTGGAATGTTGTCATGGAGACGTCTACTAATGAGTGGACTGCTCACTGAATAATGGCTCCAAGGTATCCAAGGAACTCATTCTTGTACTGAGCCCAGCAGCATCTCAGCCAGAGATCTTTACCGGGCTCAGTTCTGTTTCCTAATCAAACTCAGAAGGTTGTTTTTAAAAGGAGTGTTACTATTGCTCACTATAACTTTTAAAACCCATTTCTATTATTCTTCCCACTTTTTTTAAAAAAAGAGCAAGGGTATGATCAGATGGCATGAAAGGATTGTATCTGATTACCCTGGAAAGGGTTGCTTCATTGGGGGCAATTTGCTTTGCATCTTCCAAAATATAGGTTGGATATCAGAAAAAACGTCTTAACTGTTAGAGCAATGAAACAGCAGAACAAATTGCCTTGGGAGATTGTGAGCGCTCCAACGTTGGAGACATTCAAGAGAAAATTAGACAACCATCTGACAGATCGACGTTGATTTAGAGTCCTGCATTAAGAAGGCGGTTAGACTCAATGGCCTCATAGAGACTTTCCAAGTCAGTTATTCTATGATTATAACTTTGTATGATCACAACCAGAGTGACAACTCACTCAGATGGACGTTATAAAAATTAAAATAAATTAACACATTAGCACAATAATTAGTTTAATGATTTTTGGTAAGTTCAATATTTTTAAAATCACTTCATGTTTTCTGTTGGTAATAAGTGATGTTGAACACTAGTAGTGCTGATAGGAAAATGGTGGTGTACTGGGTGCTGAGTTCAAATCTAGCAGAGTGTAGTAGTTAGCTATGAGCGACAGCGGAGGTGCCTGTTTAATTTTCTCCTTCACACCCAGTCAATAACAGCAGAGACTCAGTTGAATGGTGCAAAACATAAAGAGCTTTTACTCAGCAGAGGTGGTGATGAAAAGAACATAAACAGTAGTATCTTATCTGTGACCAACTATGCAAACAAACTTAGTCTTTCAGTTTCACAGTAAGTACTTGCACACAGCAAAATCTCCTGCTACAGCCTAGCTCTTCCCTGGCTCAGCTTGCAGAGTATGGCAAACAAATGCAGTCCCGGTTTGCCCAAGTATTTACAGTCTTAAGCTGGCAACCTCTCTCCCCGGAGAGTAAACTCACAGCCAGCAGTTCATCCCTTCAGGCATGCAGTTCATTACCCTAGAAAGAACAACAGTCCATGCTCACAAGCATAAGAGAACAAACCTCTGTGTTCCTCTGTGTTGGGTAAACATCCAGCAGAAGGCATCAAAGCTTCTTGTAGAACACCATTATAGCTTCAAGGTATAAAGTCCAAGAGCATTAGTCCATGTGTAGCAACATGGCATCTAGGTTAATTCCAGAGCATTCAGGCAGCGTGGCTACAAGATTAAATCAAGAGCATTCAGGCAGCGTGGCTACAAGATTAAATCAAGAGCATTCCGGCAGTGTGGCTACAAGATTAAATCAAGAGCAAAGAAGCAAACTATTCGGCTCTATTTTATGCAGTGACAACTGCTGATTCATTCCATCATTACCATCACCTGTCCACAGTTCAGTAAGTTACTCTTAAAGCTGCAGCACCACATATCATGTATTATTTACAAAACCAGGGTGTTCCCTATGACATCCCTAACAAGCTCCTCCTATTGTAAAAAATACATGATTGAAGCATATACTTTACACATCAACAATCATAGAGAATTCATATTTTCAGACCAACATTAGTACATAGTGTTTTATCAGTGAACATTATTCAGATAAGTTACATGGCTCTTTCTACTTGGCATATATGTTAACGAAGCCTGGTATCTATCCAGTGGTCTTCGTTCTCTCTCTGACCTCCTAAGGATGACTTGTTCAGGGGTCTGATTTCTGGTGTCTTTAGACTCCTCCCTAGCTTCAGACTGTGGTTCTATACCTGGTTCAGGGGTACCAGCTCTCTCAACTTTGAGCTCTTCCTGTTCCTCGGTTTTTGGCTCTACTTCCTGCTTCTCTTTTTTTATGCTTATTCTGGGCCTCATGTAATATATGGGGGTTTCCTGTGTGGTTTGCTCCTCCTCTTCATCCTCATATACTGCTGTTCTAGGAGAACTATCCTCCACATGACTCCATCTTTCGTGTTCCAGAAATTTTGCATCAGAACTGCAATAAATATTCTTAGTACCAGGTTCCCAAAATCGATAGCTTTTAGGATTTGCACTTTACCCGACAAAAGTTAACTTTTGCACATTGCAATTGCACATTGTGTTAGGAACATAAAGCATTTCCATATTTACACCCAATACAGGGCATTTTGCCAATCCTTCCCCAATTACTCTTAGTTTCCAGCCATTTGCAAGAGTCAAGCTCCTATTGCTTTTCTTGTAAGAGATAAAGAGAGTCTTGTTGTTAGTTAAACTAAAGGACGCTCCAGAGTCGAGCAGCCAACTGTTCATATCAGGCTTTCTATCTTTAACAAACTCCTCCGAAACTGCCAAACTGGCAGATTCTGTAAAAATTATGACCTGTGCTATGAAAACCAACCAACCAGTCAGTCATTCAGTCAGTCAGAACATGAAGGTATCATCCCCTCCTTCCAGTGTGTATATAGAAGCTGGCTGGATTCATAGTTCTCCTATTTTTTTTGTGATGGGAGAAAATCCTGTGATATATACTGTATAAGAGAGCCATGTTACTGAGTTCCATCCAACTTTGTCCTCCAACAGTAGCATCTGGTTCCTCAGAAAGCCACGTTACTATCAGGACCGTAGCCAGGATTCTTGATTATTGGGGGGGGGGGGGGGCAGGAGGGGCAGAAATTTTTCAAGAGGGGCAACAATGTCACACTCACATATATAACATTGGCACCATGGGGTGGGGTGGGTGGTACTGTTAGTTCAGGAGGGTTTTCGCCCACCTAGTCCCCAATGGCTACAGCCCTGGTTACTATGCTTAATGGTAGGCTGCCAAAATGACAGGCCATAGCTAGAGCTTGGGAAAGTTACTTCTTTTAAATTACAGAAGATTCTGAGATTTGTATCTAATTGTGGGATTATGTTTGAGCAATTCCCATCTGTGCAAATAGTTTTGCATTCTCTCACCTCCTGCGGTACATGTGACCCTCAGCTTCTGAGGTTGTGAAACGTGATCTCTAATTATCCAGTGTTCCTCTGCCAGTATTTTTTTTATTTAGTTCCATCAGTAATCAAATGGATTTAAGCCTGGGAGGATAAACAGACTGACTGAATGACTGGTTAAATGACTGACTGACTGATTGATTGATTGATTTTCATAGCATAGGACATAATTTTTACAGAATCTCCTCCCCCCCCCCCCATGTTATGTTCTTCTTTGCCCGTGCTAAACAAAACAACAAAATGTTTTGTTTACTCTTCGATATGCTTGCACAGACTAACATGGCTACCACTTCAAAAAATTGTCCATGCTGTGTCTCTGTTACTGGCAGTGTAGTCTTCATCTTCATGAGTCACAGTGGTGACTTCAAATGGTTTGAAGCAGACTTTCTAAACAAGCAGTCTCTGGCTGAAGCTCTCTCATTCATAGTCCCAGCTGCATTGATGTCACAGAAGGCTTTGTATCTGATGAAGGGTCATCTTGCTACACACTTTTCCTTCCACAGTATAATGGACAATTCTAGCCAAAATTGAAATTAGCAAAAAACAAAATATAATAAAAAACATTACTCTCCATAGGTTGCTCCCACAGCTTGAGAAAGTTTTTATATTCATTTTTATATTGGACCACAATTCCCATAATCCATCAGCTGTACCATTTTGGATTACAACTGCTTGAATCCCCTGCCATGTGGGTTGGCAGATTCTAGAAGAAGTCATCTGAAGAAGTAACTCTCCCAAGCTCGAAGTAGCTGTTTCTGCAAGGATCAGGCTGCTTGTCCATCTTGGTGATATAATCTCAAGAGGCAGAACCTTTGGTCAAAGAAGATGGAATATCAAGTTGTTTTCTAATCCTTTGTTTATGGCATCACAATGGTACCCATAGCAACAATGTGTGATGTGATACAGTAAGGAATGTGACTCCATTGCCAGCAGCTGATGAAGCCCTAGGAAGCAAAATAATAATAATAATAATAAAGCCCTCTCTGTTACACAAACACCCACAAGAATGACGTGCACATTAAAAAGAAATATAGAATGCAATGACACAAACAGACACATACAAAGAAGATGGAAAATTTCTTAAAGTACAGATTATCCATGGCTTTGCTAATTTTTAATTTAATTTAATTTAATAGTCATATTTATATATGCCGCCCACTCAGGCAGAACCCGACTCAGGGCGGCATTACAACAAGTTCTAAAAACACATAAAAACACTTTAAAAGCCCCATATCCCACCCACTTTTAAAAAACCCATATCCCACCCACCCATCCCACCCACTATAAAAAGAAGAAGCACCTTACACATAATAGCCACCCATCTACATGAGTTACTATTACCAGTTACACAACTAGATCTGCTCAGTGTCTACCACAGCCATAGAATAGAATAAATCTTTATTGTCATTGTCCCCTTGCGGGAAACAACAAAATTTCTCAGTTGCTATATCAACTAAAAATAAGGCACACACCATAATTTAAAAAGAAACAACTACAAAGACACTAATTAAGACAGTACAGTACAATATAACAATTTAAAATAGGATAAGATGACTTCAGAGTCCAGAGTTTTCATTTAGGGCCAAAACTGCTTTAGAGAAGAAACTGTTCTTGAGATGGCTCATTTTTGCCTTCATTGTTCTATATCTCCATCCCGATAGCAAAAGCTAAAAGAAGCGGTGACCAGGATGCAATTGGTCTCCTAATATAGCTAATGCTTTTCTGTGGCACCTGATGGTATAAATTTGTTCTAAAATGGGGAGTGAACAACTGATACTCTACACTGTTTTAATGATTCTGTGCAACATTATCCTATCCCAATGAATACTACTCCCATACCATACACATAAGCCATAAGTGAGCACGCTCTCAATAGTGCAGCGATAGAAGACCAGCAGCAGCTTTTGCGGAAGATGATTTTTTCCTTAAAGTTCACAAAAAATACAGCCTCTGCTGCGCCTTCTTTGCAAGCCCCCTTGTGTTGGCACTCCAGGACAAATCCTCCTGTATCTCAATGCCCAGAAATCTAAACATCGCTACCCTCTCCACACAGATTCCGTCAATCAAAAGTGGCTGGACATCAGTTTTCTGCTTCCTCAAGCTCCTTTGTTTTCTTTATGTTGAGGAGCAGATTATTGATTCTACACCATTAAGTCATTTTAAGCCTTGAGACCATTTTGAAAGCCAACATTTCCCAGAGGTGTCAGCATGTATTCCAGCTGGGAATGTGAAACACACCAAGGGAATGAATACACCAAAGCCACAATGGCTATATTGAGTCTCATGGGTGTGTCAGTGAAAGCCATATACAACTTGGTCTTTGTTTGACTAAGCTAGTTTCCAGGGATAGATGGATATGACATTTTTGTTTATTTTTGCCACGCATGTATTTTTGGCAATGGAAGAGATGTAAAGCTTTTTACGCAATACTCTGAACTTAAATCTACAGAAGAATAAGCAGGTGCTGGTTACATGACCGAGTGTAAGAGCGAGTCTCAGACGTTTGCTCATGTGTTCACAGTCAGCTTTCTGAGAGATTTCGAAACTAAATCATCCTTAACTAGTACAAAAAATGATTGAAAAATAATTAATTTTCATTCAGTTTTGTGATGCTTGCCATTTAGAATGCACAGCAGGGCATAAGATGCACACCAATCTTATTCTCAGAATCAGATATGCTGTTTCAGGACAGTATATTAGCAGATGGACACAGCTTTGGCTAATCCTCTGCCTTCTCCATCTACCCTGATGTACACAACTTTATGTCTCCTTCACAAGCCTATACCTGGTAGGGAAGGAAACTACTTCTTTCTGGTAGGAGCCGATATCTCTGGAATATGTGAACATTACAGCCTTGTCTACAGTGTGCAATTCTACTGCACAGTTAGAATGTTAGACTGAGTCATATAAAAACAGGTTTATGTCCCTCCGCTAACATGATCAAGAGGCCAGAAGAAAAAGGTAAGAAAAATCCATGAACATGATGTTTCCACAACTGTATTCTATCTGTTCTGATATTCTCAATCTAATCTTAACCTATAAATCCAAGGGTTAACCGTTGGAACTGGCTATAGGTTGCTATACCTCGCCCTACTTGCCTGCACTCACCCTTCGTGCACACGGCCGATCTGGGTACGCAGGTCAACGAAGGATTGAGAAAACCGGCAGTGGGGCAACAGCCCCACAAACGCGAAGAAAGGGAAACAACTTCACTTCCCAACATTCCTTGCGCCACGCCACGCCAGAGCCAATCAGGCTGAGAGGCTCTCGCACGGCGCAGTGTTCGGAAACGCGCCGCAGCCAATCAAAAGAAAAGCATTTTAAAAAAACGCAGCACAAACACAAAGCACCAACCCATAACTACAAGCCCCAGCATCCTGCGTGCCATGAGCGCGCAGAACGCTGAGGAAACCGGCGCCCGAAAAATTAAAAAGAAAAACAACTCACCGCCTAACAGCCAAGCACACACCAGCCGGCTTTCTTTCCCTCACCCACAGCGCCTGAAGGTCCCGACTGGAGTTTCCCCTTTAATATCAGTGGGTGGGGGTTGCGATCCCCCTCTCCGCTGGCTACCCTAGGGTTGGGAGGTTTGTGGGGAGAAAAGGGGTATATTGCCCCAACACTTCTGGACCCAGGAGACCAGGGAGAGGGGATCGAATCCCCCACCTCCTTAAAACAACTCCGTCTTTTCTTCTCTTTAAAAACGGAGTTGTTTTAAGGAGGGGGGGGGAGGGAATCGATCCACTCTGCCTGGTCTCCTGGGTCCAGAAGTGTTGGGGCAATATACCCCTTTTCTCCCCACAAACCTCCCAACCCTAGGGTAGCCAGCGGAGAGGGGGGTCACAACCCCCACCCACTGATATTAAAGGGGAAACCCGATCTACTTTCACGACTTCACACAATCAAAGCACCATAACACACTAAAGCCCCCCTCCCCACCACCTAGCCCACCCTTCCTAACCCCCAATGACCATGCCCCCTCCCCACCACCTAGCCCACCCTTCCTAACCCCCAACGGCCATGCCCCCCTCCCCACCACCTAACCCACCCTTCCTAACCCCCAACGACCATGTCCCTCTCCCCACCACCTAGCCCACCCTTCCTAACCCCCAATGACCATGTCCCTTCCCCACCACCAAATAAATAAATAATTTTTAAAAATTACTAAAAAAACACTCAAACACATCCAAAAATACACAAAAACAAAAACACCAAAAACAATACGAAGTAAACAAAGACACAATCAAAAACAAAACAAACAGACAAAAAATACAAATTCCAAACCCCCCCTCCCCCCCCGCCTACACACACACACACACACACACACACACACACACACACACACACACACACACACACACACAAAAGAAAGAAAACAAGCAAACTTACCAAAAGATGTGCTACCTCCACCAGGACTGGAAAAGAAATGAATAAAGAGACTACTTACCAGAAGAAGCTCCACCCAGAGGCCAGGAGAGGAAAAAGTCAAAATACAATAACCCCTACCAGCACCACCTGCTGGCCACAATAGTAAAAACAATTCAAAAATACACAACAGCCCCAAACAAAAGGCCACAAGAGTAAAAACAAATTGAAAACATAACACAAATTCACAATTTTACACAAAAGGTCACACCAATAAAAACAAGTAAAAAAAATTACACTAAAAACACTTTAACACAAATCACAAACATATGTCAATAAAATACAATAGAAACTTTTAAAAATCCTGTGCTGAGTTATAACTCAAATTTAAACTCAAAACATCTAAACACATTTTAAAAACATTGAATGTAAAAAAACATTTACTTTTACATTATTAAAATTATTACCTACGGTACAACTAATTAAAAAAATTCAAAAAACTAAAACATTATTCGCTTACATAAAACAATTTGAAAAAATGATATCAAACTTTCTTCTTTTATTAATCCTCAAAAAAAACCAAAAAAGCAGATCACAGTTAATAACAGCCAAGCCAAAAAAATTTTTACATAAATAAACATTTAAAAAATTAAAATTACAGACTAAGCAATTTTTAAAAAAGATTAACACAATTTAACCTTCCAACACAATGTAAAACTATTGCAAAAATAAAATTGGTTCATTTTTTATTAAAACACACGGGGGGAAAAGCCCGGCAACGCCGGGCAACCCTTGCTAGTTGATTACATAAGAACAGCCTTGCAACAGGCCACAGCCCATCTAGTCCAGCATTCTGTCTCACACAGTGGCTCACCATTTGCTTCAGGGGGTACCCAAGCAGATGCCTTCACCTGCTTAGGATTCCCTGGAAATGGCATTGAGAGATATGCTGCCTATCTCTTCAACCCGGAGGTTGTCCTTAGGTATCCATAATTATAGCCATTGATACCCTTGTCCTCCATGAACTTGTCTAATCCTTTCTTAAAGCTGTCAAGACTGACAGCTGTCAGCACTTCTTCTGGCAGGGAGAATGCATGGATAGGGATAATGACTTTGTGCAAGAACAATCAAGATTCATATCAACAAAGTTGTTGAGAGTACAGTATCTCAAAATATGACTCCAGTATGTAATTAATCCAAGTCAACTCAGCCTAACGATTTCATTCATAAAGTTTTGCAAACTCGCAGATTCGCTTTATGAAGTAGCTTCTGGAGTGGGTTGCTGGAAACACAAGACTGCAATTGTTTCACTAACTTTCATGTATGAAGGAGAAAGTCACATCATGCTGAACATGACTCCAGCCTCAGTTCCATACAGTGAACTGCACCATGTTTCTCAGCACAGGATGGTTTCTGCTTTATTCCATTGTCTACTACAGGATACTCATTAAGCTTTACATTCCAGGTTTTATGCTGGTAAAACAGGTCATTTATCCCTCTTCCACTAGAAAACCTGCCTGCACATTCCATATGTTATGTTCCTCATTGTGTGGAAATAATTTTCATTACACACACGCTTCATTTTATTACATTTGGGTTCCTGGAATTGACAGTGAAATATTTTAAGGGTTAATGAATGAGACACTTTCATTTCCTCTTTTAATTCAGGAGCTTTTTTAGTTACATCACAGTAGCCTATTAACTTCCATAAGTGCTTCAAACCCATGGACATAATGGTAACAGCCTAGAGACGAAAAACTGAGGACAAATTTCATGCATGGCACTAAAAACAGTTTTCATGAAGACTGATGAATACCCATATGTACAATGTCATCTTATTTGTCTTTAAATGTACAAACAAAGGTACAAAGGCTTTGAAACAGCTGTTCTGTCCTTCCTCACTAAGGCCAACAACATGGCACTCCTTCTTCCATGTCACAGACAGCTGGCCAGTTGAACTGAATTTTAATATTGGCAATAGGGTACACTGCTGCAAATCCCACCTCACACACCAACATGATGCAGTGGTGACCCTGGCTGTCTGACAGGTATGGTGATGGAGGTGTATTCCCCCAGGAGGTTCAACCATGCCACAAAGTTGTCAGCTAATGGTCCAGAATGGGTAGTTCTTTGTTCAAGAAGAGCAAGATCAGCAAAGTGGGGTTGGGTTTTCAGGCAATGCACCTGGCCAGTGCATTGCTCTAATATGGTCAACTTTAACATGATCCCAGCCAACAGTGTCGTCATATTTAAAATGGCTAAAGGAGTATTGAAAACATGGGCCATCAGACCCTGCTACAGTAGCAGTAGGACCTCCCAGTGGAAGACGATGCTTCGATCCACCACGTCAAACTGACATGTGAAACACAGATCAACTACTGTAAGTAACCAAATAAGTAAAAGGGTACCATCCCCCATCATATCAGAAATAGCTTAGGGGTCACACACAATTCTGTCTTCCAACAAAGGAGAATAGCTGTGAGACTATCATTGTAGTAATCTGTAGGAGTAGGCTGTTCTTCACCCCACATTTGCCACCTAAAATGCTTGTCTCACTCTTCCTAATGGTATTCCCAGCCCTGACATACATGTTTTGTAGAGCAAAAAGCAATTGGAGGAGATATTCAGAGCAGAACAGAAAAGGTGCTGAAAAGTTAAAGCAGTACCTCTGAGTGGGCAATATCTGACGTCTCAGACAGACATCTTTCCAAACTTAACTGCTCAGGCTCCTTTTTAATTTGATTTTGAGTTTTAATTTTTGTGCTCTTAGGGACTGGATCAGGGCTTTCTTCACACAAACGCATGTCCCCTGGGTAAAATCTGGCTAAAGGGTTACTATGTGCTATTTCATATAAAGTGTATCACTGTAACTGCTTGAGCACAACCCTGGTGGTGCAGTGGTTAAACTGCTGTCCTTCAACCAAGAGATTGTGAGTTCGATCCTGACAAGGGATCAAGATTGACTCAGCCTTCAATCCTTCAGAGGTCAGTAGAATGAGTACCCAGCATGTTGATGATAAAATGCTAATTAACTTGTAAACCGCCCAGAGAGTGCACTAAGTGCTATGGGGCGGTATATAAGTGTGATTGCTTTGTTTTGAACACTTTTAACTCCACCTCCTCTGATATTATGGTAAATCTACTTTTCCTCTGTATCTGAACACTATTTTTAAGGTGATTCTCATGCACAGTTGACTTATGAAAGGGAAAAAGAGAAGGAGGCATCCCTAACAATGCACGGCTGTTTCCATTCATTTCTCTATTGCTCTGCAGACCAATGTGTTTGGTGATATCATCTAGGAATAGACAGTATATGTGATATCATCATGTGAAGAACTGTCCTCTGTAGCTACTGTCACCCTACATCTGAGCTATCAACAGGCATCTGAGTAGATGCTGTAAATAAATAGATGACCTCACTGAAACGCCAAGGAGCATGTTCCCTTCCGCTTAACTGTTTATACTTCCAAGAACACCATTAATGAAATGCAATGAGATGTGGCAAGTTACGTGTGTGTGTGACAGCAATGAAACCAAGCACAGGACTGGACATGCAACACCAGTCTTTTATTGCCAGCCGCTCAACCTCATTGTACTGTACAGGAAGCTCTACTGAGAGGGGAATAAAGGAAGCATTTTGCATTCACAGCGCTTTGCTAGGAAGAGCACAACTTGGGAAGCAGGTTTAGTGTCTGTGCAGGGGGATGTTAGAACCCAGATGGATTCAAACTAAAACAACTTCTGCCAGCCAAAAAAGGAGATTTCCTCCCCACCTCCTGTTTACTCACACAACTCCTGTTTTCACCAGGGAAAGTGGCTTTTCAGAGAAACCTGGGGCACCTTGAAATCTTTGCTCCCTTGTGAAAACAGATGTTCAGGAGTGGGCTGGGTGCAGGGGAAAATGTAATGTTCAAAGAAGGCAGAGCTAGAAATGCACAGGCCTGATCAATGTTAACCTGCATGATGTGAATTGATTTGTGTGCCTCAATATAGATCAGATCTCTCTGCAAATTACAAGGTTTGCGCGCTCTCTCTCCCTCTCTCTCTCTCTCTCTCTCTCTCAAACAGGGTATAGCTTTACTTTCCAAATTACTCCAATATGAATCGGAAAATCACCCATCACTAGTACACAGACTTCCCCGAAGGCAGAGTTAACTTTGAAAGCCACCACTGAGGCCTTGGGGGATCATATCTGGCCCCTATTCAGCTGTTGTTGGAGAGCTGAGGCAACCATCACCACCAGTAGTTAAGAACTACTTTCTAACACACATCCCTTAAGATGATTCCTCAAGCCTCCCTGAATTTCAGCTGCTCCTACAAATTTCTGCTAAAACAAATGGCAACAGAACAGTAAAGAGCAGCTATTGCTGCTGCCATCTGCCAGGGAATCTGTGAAGTAGGCAAATAGTAATTAGAAGTACCAGTTCAATGGCAGGCTCTTCATTAGGCAGAATGAAGAAGTCAACTTTGGCAGGAAATGCTGGAGCAAGGCAGTGGTAGCAACCCCACTACCATCATTCCTGAGATCTACATACACCATTCCACTCTCTTGATATACAGGCTAAAATGGCCTTTTGACATCAAGTGGATGGAGGACTCAAGATTCAGCTACCTGTTCCAGTTAGCTTCTCTACAGAGGAGGGCACCCTTGCTGCCTTTGCCTTCAGCAACAATGGATCCTGGGTTGTCTCTGACTAGTATACTGTATGTGCAGAATGGCCACAATACATCTCTGATCCAATCTAAATATAATACATTATGCGGAACTCCTCAGCCTGAAATCTATCATAATAGATGAAAGGCTGGGCAGACAGGCTGGTTGGTTGGTTGGTTGCACTAGAACAGGGGTGCCCAAACTATGGCCCGTGGACCGAATCCGGCCCCTGATGCCAATTCATCCAGCCTGCACCACCCTCGTTGCTCCTGGAAGCAGACATAAAACACACCCATGGTTTACTTCCGCTTCCGAGAGTGACGAGGGTGGCATGGGCTGGATGAACTGGCATCAGGGGCCAAATCCAGCCCACAGGCCATAGTTTGGGTACCCCCAATTTAAGCAGCCTCAATAAGGAGGACATTTTGAAAATCAGTAATATGGGTGATATCTCAGCATTCTAGGAAGAATGTTTTCTATGTCATCTTAAATGGCTTTTAAATCAACATATTTTGATATAATTCATTGAAAACTTTCTAAAATGATATGCTGTATAGTATTAAGCAAAGGTTTTATGCCGTCACCAGCTGGTTTTGGGAAAATTCAATGAGTGATGGGGGGGCATAATAACTCATACACCTGGTGTCCAAACTTTACCAAACCTGGAGAAGATTGAGAGAATAGTCAGCAGAAGACTCTCTCCAATGTTGCTGTGTCTGGGTTGCTCAGGGGCTGAGTTATGCCCCACCATCACCCATTGAATTTTCCTAAATCAGTTGGTGGTGGTCTAAGACTATTGCACAGTAGTGTAGCTTCTTGTGTTTTACCTGTACTTTTCATGTTTGCCTTGTTGTGAGTGAACATGGGCAGCATTTTGAGGAGAAAGCCCCATAAAGAAAGGACGCCACTTGAGATTGGGTTTAATGGCATGGGGTGGAGTTTAACAATCTGAATAGAGCAGCAGCATAGGTGAGTGAAAAGACTGATGTTTCCTCATTTCAAACCTAGGTAAATGGGCCCAGAATCTGGGTAAAATCTAGCTAACAAGATAGTATGTGGCAACCCAGAATTGAGAGGGGGGGGACCTGCAGCAGGGAAGATGGCAAGCTGGATTCAGCAGCTATTATCATCCAGTTTATCTGTTTTATTAAAGCATACCTGATGTGTGGAGGGTTTGCCCAAGCGTTACACTACTGCTGAGGGTTGTAGAAGGCTCTTTACCAGTTCCTATCTCTGGACGTTGTACTTCTACTGCCATGCCTTTTGCACCAAGAAGACTCATGCAGCATTCAATTTCCTGCCTTGCTCTAAACCAGGGGTTCCCAACCTTTCCAAGCCGGGGCCATGTTACACTCTCTCAGTCAGCTTCAAGGGCCGGACAGCCATTTTGCCCTTCCTGCATGATGGGGGTGGCCATTATGTCCCAACAGCTTCAAAAGGGACAGCCATTTTTGTTTCTTGAATGCCCTTGGAGGGGTGGGGGTCACATAAAATGTTGCCATGGGCCGGATCTGGCCCATGGGCCTTAGGTTGGGAACCCCTGCTCTAAACTATACCTTGCCAACTACCAGTTTCCTCCCAGACATCAGGCAAGATCTGGCCACCCTATTCTCTAATTAAAGTTATGTTCTCCAGGCTACTGTTTGACCTATTAGGGTGGATGGGTGTTGGAATACCATCATCTCTATTTGTGTGTTTATTTTTTATTTCTTGACAGTGAGGTCTACTGGTCAATAAGTGATTCTGGTAGGGGAAATTATAATGAAGATGGGTTAAACTTCATAGAAGAAATCCATGAGGCCTTAAACTTTTATACAGAATCACAAGTGAACTAATATGCCTTTGCCTGTGGAAATCCACACTTTTCAGAAGTTTTCAATCAGTGTGTTAACTTTAAAAAATGCATAAAATGTGTACACTAAGAAAAGATGTGCACAAAAATGTTTATGCTAAAGGAAAGCTGGCATGTTATATTGTGGGAAATGCCCGCAAAAAGTGGGCATGCCAGGCAAATGTAACAAATCGTGGAAATGCACACAAAAAATAAGAAATTCTTGTGCTGACTTCTCTTTTAATGAGTTTTGCTCTGTTTGCAAGCTGAGGGGAATCTAAGCCAAAACAAACTTGGAACTGGGGAAATAAGAAGTCTGACAAAACCCAAATTCATGTATTTGCCCATCCCTAGTTAAACTAGCTGCAACTTGGTGCCCTCCAGTTATATGAGATTAAAACTCCATTATCCTTAGCAACCAGCCCTCACTTCACATGATTGCTGTAATTCAACTGACTGCCTCGGTGTCTCCATTTAATTTTTTTAAAAATTCTGGCAATCGAAACACCCTTCTCCCAAATAATATAGCAGTGTGTAGTTTTGGCCTACAAAAGACAAACTATTACTCAGTTTTCAAACTGCTTTCCAATAAAACCAGCAATTCTCATGGATTTCTAAACAGAAAAATTCTCCCCCACTCCCATTTCCCACCATCACTGGTGGCTTCTCTTCCCTTCTCCAGTTCAGGGGAACAGTAAGGCAAGGGAGAGATTTCTTTTAAGTGGCCAATTGTTTCTTCAGGAAATGAGTCAGGAAGAAGAAAATAAGCATGCAAACTCCGTTTGTAAGTGTGGTGATTGTTTCTGTGAATCATGCTTTGCCATATCACAAAGGCAGATTTAACAACACTGGGTCACAAACCTTGATCTTGTCCAATATTGCTTTAGTAACATCTGTAAGAAAATATGATATCTGCTAAATAGTGTAGTTCCGTGATGGCAAACCTTGGCACTCCAGATGTTCTTGGACTTCAATTCCCAGAAGTCCAAGCCCCCATGAATCCACATGAATGGGTTTACTGCAATTCATCTGGCCTGTGTCGCCCTCGTTGCTCCCGGAAGCGGAAGTAAAATGCTATGGGCACGTTTTACTTCCACTTCCAGGAGTGACGAGGGTGGCACAAGCCAGATGAATCGCAGTAAACCCATTTGTGTGGATTCATGGGGGCTTGGGCTTCTAGGAATTGAAGTCCAAGAACATCTGGAGTGCCAAGGTTCACCAACATGGGTGTAGTTCTTTCAAAAGATGGATAAATCTCTCCATTTCACTTTCTCTCACATTTGTTTCCTCTACACATAAACACACACACAAAATATATGTTCTTTAAATGGCATTTATTGAGAAATTTGCAGATTCTGAAAAGTTGCATTTACAAACCAACTGAGAAATGATCTCAACCCTCTGTACAAATGTAATTTAACAGATACAATTAGTTTGTGTTGTATCTGTCTGCTAGTTGAAACTGTTAAAGGAAAACCTACTCAGAAAACAAAAAAGTAGCAACCTTAATTCAGCACCATAAACATGGTTGAACACACTAGGTTTCAAAACCAGACTTCAGATTTTGTGTGTGTGTGTGTGTGTGTGTGTGTGTGTGTGTGTGTGTGTGTGTGTGTGTGTTTGCTTAGCCAAATGGCACAATTATGCATTACAGAGAGTATATAATTTTAAATCTGAAATGACTGTGGGTTTTCCAGACACATAATTCAGGCAGATCTTCATTGCTGAGTAATCAGTCTTGCAAACAAAGCTGTGCTTAGTTCCCAATGCTCAGACACACACACACACACACACACACACACACACACACACACACACACACACACACACACACACACTCTCTCTCTCTCTCTCTCTCTCTCTCTCTACTTGTGTAATACACAGTTCAGTCAAGAACTACGGATCTAAGTCAGGATGGATAGATGAACCTGTTGGTTTTACGTTCCCTACTGTTGATTTTTAAAAGATCAAGCTTTGGCTGTAAATGGAGATGAACACCATATTCTAGAGTCAGATACAACTGGCTTTCAAGCAAGGGCAAACTTTACCTTTATGTTCAGCTATGAGGATACAAGAATTGTTACTGAACCTCAAAACACCACTAAAGGATTACAGACCTGTTGAGTCCAGACAAAGAAGTATTCTAATCAGCAGGATTGGATTAAACTCAGTGACCTTTATTCAACTCATGTTCCGGACTGGGGAGAATTTACAGGGGTGGCCAATATATATACAGTGTGCGGACCATTACAAACAAGATACATTCAGGCGGGCTTCCAGAGGACACACAAAGTTCAGTCTTTCCCACTTTGAGACATCTTTGAATTTGGCGCCTTTAGAAATGGCGCACTTCTGGGTTCCCGGTTTTGTCGTGGTTTTACATTTGAGCAGAATAAATCCTTATACACAACATTCCTCCCCCTAGCGAGGAACATAATCCCCCAAACATTTGGGCAGACCACAAGTCCGTTTTGGGCGCCTGAGGACCTCAGAGCTCGGTGCCCATTCTGTGTGAACTCTTACCGGTTCGGGAGTAGGTTGTTTGCTGGAGGTAGCCTCAGGAGCTACGTTGGCTTTGGGCAACTCCAGCAGGGACCCAGGAGAAGGGGGAAGAGGTGTTGAGGGCAGTGGCTCACTAAAGAGCTCTAACTCAAAATCCTGCTCATTGATAGCAGTGGCTTCCACCTGTGGCTCTCGCTCTGGTTCAGCATTCTGGCCAGACACTTGTAGCTGTATTTGGTCAGTGTGTCTCCTCCACACTGTGCCATTGTCCATTTGTACCCTGTATGATACTGGACCTGTTCGCTCTAGGATCTCCCCCCCCCAGCCACGGAGATCCACGTAATTCTGGCAATGGACCGGTTGCCCTACTGCAAAACCCTTTGCATTTGCAATGTCTACATTGAGACCCCTGTCCTCTAGACGATGGGGATCCAGGTGGTCCAAGACCATGGATAACTTCCTCTTCATTAAGAGGTCAGCTGGCGACAAACCTGATACCAGGGGTGGGGGGGTTCGGTGGGACAGTAAGAACTGGCATAGTTGCAATTCTAAGTCTCCAGCCCCCATGCGCTTTAAAGCGTATTTGACAGTTTAGACCTGTCTTTCGATCTGTCCGTTTGTCGTGGGGTGGTACCATTATGGCAAAGGAAATCTTGAAACTCTGTTGACATGAAGGTTGATGCGTTATCAGACACAATGTCAAGTAAACCAAAAGTACAAAACACTCTCCTTAGCTTGCGGATTGTGACTGCGGAAGAAGTCCTGAATACAGGGATGACTCCTAACCATTTGGAAAATAAATCTATGTTAAGTAGAAATGTGGCTCCCCTGAAGGGACCAGCGAAGTCGATATGGACTCGCAACCAGGGATCTCTGGCAGTGTCCCACTTTCTACTGGGAAGATGTGTTTCCTCCGGCCTGGAGGCTTGACATTCCCGACATTGCCTGACCCATGCCTCAATGTTGAGGTCTAATCTGGGTCACCAGAAGTAGCTATGTGCTAGCGCCTTCGACCGGACAATCCCCTGGTGGCTAACATATAGTGTATGAAGAACCTTCTTCCTTAGACTTGATGGAACGACCACTCTGTCACCCTCTTTCAATTGACAGCTTGTTACATTTGCTGTAAAACACCTTGAACTCTTCAGAGACCAGTGGTGACGGCCATCCTTTCTGAACCCACATGGAGACCTTTGACAGGAGGGAATCCTTCCTTGTCTCAGCCACTATGTCCGCAGCAGACACTGGTGGGGAATCTATAACCTCTAACATGAGGACCTGATGATCCGTTTCAATTTTCCCCACAATCACAACTGGGAATCTGGACATTGCATTTGCATTGCTGATGCTGGCACCTGAGCAATGCTGTAGATTGAACTGGTATGCCTGTAGGAACATTGCCCAGTGCAGCATACATTGTGACAGAATTTGACGTGTAGATTTGTGTGGCACAAAAATGCCTAGCAATGGCTTGTGATCTGTGAAGATCATGAAAGCCCTTCCATAGATGAAATTGTGGAATTTCTTAGTACCAGTGATTATTGCCAGTGCCTCTCTGTCAATCTGAGCATAATTTTTCTCAGCTACAGACAAGGACCTGGAAAAATAAGCGATGGGAGCTTCTTTTCCCCCTCCCAGGTCATGGCAAAGCACAGCTCCCACCCCCAATGGTGAGGCATCACATACCAGGATAAGGGGCTTTTGGGGATCGTAATGTGTGAGGACAACATCAGAAGTTAGGAGTTTCTTGACCTCATGAAATGCTTTGTCCTGAGAAGGACCCCACTGCCACACAGTTTGTTTCTTTAGTAACTGGTGCAGCGGCTCAGCTATGGTGGCCTTTCGAGGAAGAAACGAATGGTAGAAATTCAGGAGCCCTAGAAAGGTTTGAAGTTCAGTTTTAGAAGTCAGACAAGGAGCATCCCACACAGCTTTGACCTTGGCGTCAGAGGGCTTGATGCCCTTAGGGGTGATTTTGAAACCAAATAATTCTACCTCCTATGCAAAAAACAACATTTGTCCTTTTTCATATGTAACCCTGCATTTTGAAAACATTCCAACACTTTACTGAGTTTGGACGCTAGGTCCATCTTGTCCTCCCCTGCAATCAATAGATCATCAAAATCAGGCAGCACCCCCGGTAGACACTTAAGCAACCTTTCAACGAGAGCCTGAAAAATGCCAGGCACAGCATTGACAATGAATTGTATATGCACCCCTATGGGTGTTGATAGTTTGACACAGTGCACACTCTGGGGTGACTGGCAACTGTTGGTATGCCTGAGCCAAGTCCAATTTGGCAAAACACTTTCCCCCATGGAGGGTGGCCTGACCACTGGAACAGGATATGAGTTAGTATGTATAGCTTTATTGATTGTGCATTTATAGTCCACACAGATGCAGATGTCCCCATTGGCTTTGAGTGTGGTGACAATGGGGGTCTCCCATGGAGCGGAGTCCAGAGGCTCCAGAATTCTCTGGGCAACCAGTTTGTCAAGTTCCACGTCACAAGCGGTGTGAATAGGGTCAGCCTGAACCCCATGAATCCCCGAAATTGCAATACCCAGGGGCCCAAACCATTGTGTACCCAAAAGGCTGTTTTTACCTGCCTTGACCACGACAAGCAGGAGTTTAGCCACAACAGCTTTGAAGTGCACGTCAAATGTTCTGATTCCAAGTACAGGGATGTGACGACCCTGTACATCACTCAAGTTGACCTGGAGAGCCCGTAGCTTCAGGAGGGCTGCAGGCGGCAGTCGAAGAAGCTCTTTTGGGAGATGATTGAGTACAACATACGCGAGTCGACCTCCATCCGAAATGTGCAATCCTGCAGGCAAACATGGACAAAGAACCTTTCGGACACCGCGTGGACACAGGATGAAGCACTTTGCCTTATGTAGACCTTTGAAATTGAGTACTTTGTCTGGCGATGACCTCTGTCCCCTGGATGACCCTTGGAGCGCTGGCAGCACACTTTCGCAATGTGCCCCTTTGGCACTTGTGGCACTCTGCAGACTTGAACAGACCATGGGCACGGAGGTATCTGCTCTCACAGCCCTGACATGGAACGATGGAGCTCTTGGAAGTTTCGGAATGTCTACGATGGACCTTATGAATGTCGTCCCCCTCTTCTGTATTGTCTGAGGATAATGAGGGGCTGGAGCAATGCTGCTTGTGGATGGTTGCTTCCTTTTGGACCGATGCAGCAGGCTGTGCTTGGAAGAACTTTACCCCGGCATTGGCAACTTCGGCTGCCTGGGCCTCTTTGAAGACCTGGTTGAATGTCAGTGCGTCCCTTTTCATCAGGTAACGCTGGGTTGCCTCATCTCTGAGGCCAACAAGAAGTCAGTCGCGGAGGCCCTCATCTAGATTTTGCCACTGGCATGGCACTGCAGCTTGGCGAAGAGCAGCAATGTAGTCAGCGACCGATTCCCCAATCCTTTGATCTTGCCGGTAGAAGGCCACTCTTGCAGGAAATATTGAAATCTTTGGTTTGCAGTGTTTTCGCAGGATGGCCAAAATGTTTTTTGGGGGGTGTCTTTCAGAGCTTGTGGCAGTAGAAGGTGCATGACAAGCTGAATCGTAGGCAACCCGCAATTGGCAAGGAATGTTGCCTTCTGCTTCTATTCTTCAATCTCCTTAGCGATGATGAAGTTCTCAAACTGGATCTCATACATGGGCCACGACTCTGGCTTGGAGAGGTCGAAAGCCCCAAACAAAGAAGTGGCAGTGGCCATGATCCCATCCTCATCACCAATGTTGAATCCAGACAAAGACGTATTCTAACCATCAGGATCGGGTTAAACTCAGTGATCTTTATTCAGCTCAGGTTCTGGACTGGGGAGTATGTACAGGGGTGGCCAGTATATATACAATGTGTGGACTGTTACAAAACAAGATACATTCAGGCAGGCTTCCAGAGGATTCACAAAGTTCAGTCTTTCCTGCTTTGACACATCTTTGAATTTGTCGCCTTTAGAAATGGCATGCTTCCGGGTTCCCGGTTTTGGTGCGGTTTTACATTTGAACAGAATAAATCCTTATACACAACAAGACCTGCATTTCTTACTAGTATTTTGGCTAGTATAATTGTGGCTGATATTATGGGCAGGGAGAAGATATACCTTACAGCAGTGCATATTTTCCAAAAGCATTTGATCTGCCTTATTACTTTCTTTCCAGGTTGCATAGTCTCTGCCTTCCCCTCTCATTCGCCTTTATTTCCCATTCAGTTTTCCTGGCTCTCACACTTGCCCCTTTGAAAGGTGATCACTCCATTTTTACATTTTATACAAAGGTCAGACCATAACAGGGAACTTCCAATAGCAACAGATATTTTGATGATGCGCCACATTAGAAAATGGCTTTAAAAGAGATACATCATGCCAAATGACTTATACTTCTTGGTAGCCAGTGGATCTGTTCACTTGTCGGTCATGCATTCTTCTAAAATACTGTTTTTGTAGCTGTTGTCTGGGTAAAAGCTTTCAGCTGTTGAAACTGCAGGCATCTAATCTTTGTGCAAGTAATTCCATGAACTCTCAGCCAGAAAGCAAGAGAGGGGGATGGAAAATCATGGTAAGTAGCAAGGGAGTGGAAAGAGAGGAAGGCTGGAGGTAAGGAATGGTAAATTAAGTCTTCATGACTTTCTGAGTAGCAAGAACACTTGCTACCCAGCATGCAAAACTTTAGTTGGTAGAAATATCCCATGAAATATCAGAATCAACCTGTCTTAGCAAGTGCCTTTGCTGACTCACTCTGCAACTACAGCCTCTGGCAGGTTTATTAACTCACCCCTTAGAAGAATCTAATTGTTTGGATATGCATCAAACCAATGTACAGAAAAGAGTTTCCTTCTTCCTGGGACAATCTGTTCCTCTCTCTCAGTTTCCTTCTGGACATTTTTGTCATTTATAGAGTTCCAGAACTATGTAATAGGGCTGCCTTGCAATATATTGAGGCAGGCAAAGAATGAAATTCTTCTTCCAAAAAGGTTTAGCGCTCACGGCAAAAAGGGATACAATGCAGAGCAACATGAGATTGGAAAAGGCACAATGCCATGCCATTAGAGTGGAATGTTATACAAAGCAAATTGCTTTACAAGAAGAAAGCATCAAGCCAAAATAAGCCTTACTACACTTACAGAATACCTGGCCATATCAAGACCAAGTGAGCAGATCTTCCTTTTGGGCTGCAGCTCTCAGAAACCATTGGTTGGAGCAATAAATGAGTTATAAGTATTATAGTGCACAAAACTACTTTTTTGAGACTTGCAAATTAGACAGCCATTAAATATATATTTGTTTGATACACATTCATTATGAGAAGGCAATTAGCAGCTATTGGGAAAATGTTCTGACCCAGTCTGGCCAGGTTATCCTGCTATGGTAATAGATTAGACTATACTGCCCATGATTCACTGCTGACCATCAGGTGACAGTTAACTAACCTGACAACCCTGAGGACTAAAGGCCATGAGTGGCGATGTCCACAGGGAAGGGTGATGGTCCCCAAGTAGATTAAATCCCACTTGAATCCATCTTGATGGAGGGCAGTAGCTTCATCAATACTGGCCTACATCTGATGAAGACTTCGTGTGACAAAAGAGCTCAGGACCAGAAAGTGACTCACGGAACTGGAGCAGTGGTACAGATATCATGTTGCAAAGTGGAAGGAAAATGGAAGGTCACTGCTTTATATTCTCAGGACAATGTTCATGGCTGATCATCATGATGATCACCAACATTCAGAATTGGATATGGAAGAAGAAGAATGCTGATTATAATATTTTACAAGAGATGAGAAGGAATTTACTTTGCATTTTAACTCAACCATGTTTTACTACTCCAACTTTTAAAACTGGATTTTAGTATTGTGGCCGGTTTTCTGTTTCCATCTATGTTTTTATCTGTTTTTTTATATCCCTGTTTTCTAAAGTTAATTGCTAGTTGCCTTCAGTCCCAGTCCCAAGAGAAACATAGACTATGTATGTTTGTCAATAAGGCCATATTCCCAGAGAATGTAAGATTCAATGACAATTAAAAGCATAATGGTATTTTAATGATCTTCACCTTTTCTCATGCAACTGGAACCCTTCAGAATGCAACTATGTAAGCCATCAACCATGAGGGGAATGCTGAAGGATGCTAATTGGTAAATGCCATGCAAATCGAATTCCAGATGGCAGGTTTGGAGCTCCCTCCGTCTTAATTCATGATTTGTTGCAGAGCATGGAAAGTTGGGTTTTAAAAGAAAATTTGCTTGTTACTTTTTAGCAGCCAGGATGCTTTCATTGCTACTGGCCAGAATACTATTGTTGATTTATGCTAGCATAAATGCAATCAAATAAATTGTAGCAGCAAATTGCCAATCATTAGCAAATCACTACTTGTATTTTTTGTGGCAAATCAGTTGTGTAACTTGATTCATGCAAAGGAGTAAAAAGTGGTGACTTAGTAACAAACAGCAATTTGTTGCTGCAATTTGCAGCATTGCACGTGCATCATTGTAAATATCCAATACACTTCTGGCTATTGCAATTCTGATTGTTGAGTTGTACATTGCTAATGAATTCCATTATGCTTGTCACAAGGCGGGGTGGGTGGGTAAATCTTCTTTGGTTTTCCCTAGTGCTTGATTCTAATATTTAATCTTTAAAATATCTATTTAGAAATAATTTTTAAAAAATTCCTCGCCACTCAAGTTTAATAAAGGAGTGGTATAAACGGGTGAAGAGGGCCTGACTTCTGAGGGGAAGATGCTCTGACAAGTAAGGAGGTCCCAAACCTTTTGGGGTTTTGAAAGTTAAGACACCCACCTTGAACCTGACACAGAACAAAACAGGTGGCCAATGCAGTTCTGTCAAGACTGGGGAGACATATGTGAATTTTCTCACCTCAGTAACCAGCCTGGCAGCCGCATTCTGCACCTGTTGAAGTTTCTGTATCAGAAACCTGGGAAGCCCCCCCCCCCCCAATTGAGAGCATTACAGCAATCAATACATGAGATTACCAGTGAGATAACTAGTGTTATGAGAAACCACCCATCTAAGTAGGATGATACTTGGAGAGATAGATAAAGTGATAAAGATGGGTGAGAAACAGCTTTACACACTGCTGCAATTTGTGCTTCCAGGGTCAGATGGTGATCTAATATGACCCCCAAGTTGCGTATTTGGTCCTTAGGGGACAAGACTGTCCCATCTAACATCAGGGTCAAGGATCCTAGTCGGGCAGATGGACCCTCCAACACCAGCACCTCCATATTACTCAGGTTCAGTCTCAGCTTGTTAGCTTTGGTCCATTCCAATGCCACGGCCAAGCAGTCATCCAGCACCGGATCACTTTCACTGCAGATGATGTAAAGGAGAGGTAGAGCTGCGTGTTATCCACACATTGGTGACAGCGTACTCCAAATCTCTGGATGATCCCTCCCAGCGGCTTCACATAGATGTTAAATAACATTGGGGAAATAATCAACCCCTGAGGAACACCCCATTGGAGAGTCCACGGGGCCAACAAACATTCCTGAACCTAGACTCTCTGGGGGCAATTGCCAATGAAGGAACGAAACCACTGTACAACAGGGGCTCGTACCCCCAACTCTGATAATTGCCCCAGCTAGATACTGTGGTCAATGGTATCAAAAGCCACTGAGAGGTCCAGGAGTACCAGGATAGACAAAGCTTCCTGGTCAACCTCCCAGAGCAAGTCATCTTGCAGTGTGATCAGCATGATTTTGGTGCCATGACACAGCCTAAAGCTGACAGGAACAGGATAAGCTGGCCAGACTTGTATAGTTCTCTACAAATCTTATTTTACTTTCATAAAGAAAAGTATCCTATTTTAGCTCCTGCTTGCATTGGATTGTTTTCTTCTCAGTGGAGAGTGATGATGCCATTTCTACTTTTTTCCCCAGTGTATTAAAGGAGACACCAACAGAAAACAATACTGGAGCTTGTTAAACATGACATTTTACTAACCTTCTAATATTTTTGGATTATAGTTGCTTAATCATAGATCTTTGTATCCATGTGTTTTTAATAAATTATGAAAAGACTTTTGCTTACATTTATGAAATTGGCCATGTGACATCTGAATCCAAAGAGGATTTAGACATCTGCTTCCTTCAAGAGCATAAAACATATGTTTGCCCTTTGCTCTATTCTTAAGTCCTTCAAATTAGTTTTACATGGTGCTAGGCAACCTTTATACTAGCTCAAAAAAGCAAGACAGTGGAATTCGGCTTCATTTTTGAAGTGAAAATGCTGAGACATGGGAAAGCTGATGGATGCTCAATCACTGTTGTAGCAGTGGAGTAAACAAACAGTAGAGATGGGCATTGCAGCCAACTTGCTCAGATATCTAAAGTATAGACTCAGTAAACAGATATTTGTATTCTTTCTGTTCCATTGTCTGAACAGATGTATAAATGTTTGTCTGATGAGGTTATACTTCAATAATCTAATGAGGCAGGGTTCAGTCCATGAAAACTTAGGCCAAATTAAACTTGGTTTATCTTTCAGTTGCCAACAACCTAATCAACATGAATGTAAGGTAGATGTCCAAATGTGTGATTTCACTGGATCACATCACTGAGAAAGTGATTCTGCACTGAGAATGTCAAGCTAGAGATCCTCATTGCAGTATCTTAAAGAATTTGGTTGCACACACTCACAGAGAGCACAGCCATTTGCACAATCTTGGACAAGCAGAAGCACCACATGGCCCCACATGTTTAGTATAATGCACTCTCTGTTGGGCAAGAAAATACACCTGCTTTCACAACAAATGTTGAATTAATGTAAGAGCACAGTACAGTAAAACCTTGAGTTATGAATTGCTTGACTTAAGAAAACTCGTGATACGAAAGAAAATCTCAGAAAAAAATTGCTTCAAGATACAAAAATTGTTTGAGATACATTTTTTTTAATCTTCCAACACTGCCCACAATAGTGGGAGGTGTTTGGAGCATTTCTGCTCCATTTTTGGAATTTTTCATTGCAATTTGTCACCACCAGAAGCTTTCCCCGCAACCAGGAAGTGCTGAAAATTCCCCCCTCTCTGCAACAGCTGATAGTCGGGTACTGAGCTGGCAATTACCAGAGCTGGCCATTAGAGGGCACTGTCAGAAATGTGCCGAATATGCATTGAAAACAAAAATACAATTCTGGAGCTCAGAAAAAAGAAAAAAAGTATTTTATCTGTTCAAATCTTTTTATAAAGTGGCCAAAACAAAGCAAAAAAATCCAAAGTGCACTTTATGAAGAGTTCTGAACAGAAAAAATATGTCTTTTTTTAAAAAAAAAAGTTCTGAGCTCCGGAATTGATTTTTTTGCTTTTCAATGCATTTCTATGGGAAACCACATTTCAAGATACAAATTTTTCAGGATATGATGAACCTCGAGGAATGAATTAATTTCATATCTCAAGGTTTTAATGTACAATAATGAATTGTGGATCACTGCTGTTTGTCTCAGAACTAGCATAGACACAACACACTCTGAACTAATTCTGATGTTCAGATATTTTGATTATAATTTGCAGCCATTTCATTTAAGATGTTAAAATTAATATCAAATAAATAATGGAACCCTCCAAACTGAAGGTTGGAACATCACTGCGATTTGTGACTATGACTGATTGAAAGGCCTTATCAAACTGAAAATGGGATAAAAGAGTCTAAAGAAATGTGTCTAAATTGGCCTACCTGTTGAACTGAAAGACAAAAAAAATGTGACATTTTCTAGATTAAGGAAATCAAAGGCACAAAGCCTTTTCTCCTGGGGCTTTGAAACATCTTGAATAATATAGCTAGGATGATTCATCTTATGGGCAAATGAATAACTGGTACATCTTATGCACAATGCAAAGAAACATGTGTCATGTGTGTCAGAATGATTAGAACTACTTAGATCAGGCCATTTGTTAAAGTTGTTACAAGTAGAAGGTACTACATACATCCATGTATCTGTACTGGAAATTGAGAAAATGATTTTTTAAACTCATTGTCGGCTGCTACTTGTGTCCAAGTATACATTTCCCCCCTGAAAATACTTTTCACAGTTGATGGATGTGACAAACAGGAAAAATGCCATTGGTGTTAATTTGCCATGAAGTGACTCACACACTATGATCATGAAGCCATCTCCTTCAGCACGTATGAAATGAGACATGCAGGATTTGACACCGGGCTACAATGGACTGCCACAGCTTTGAGGATATTGACAAGGTGTGCCTTCACAGCCAGTACATCTGGTATGGCCTCTTCCGCCTCCATGACCATTGGGCATCAGAGTAGTGAAGTGGTTCCTCTTCTGCTCATTTTGCCATTGGGCCCAATATGATGGTTTCCAGTGGTATTTCCTCCACTGAGGGGGACCATCACCTGCACCTAATGGGCTCATCCAGCCATAACTGTTTGCCCCTTTAGGGAGTCAGGTTATTTATGGCCACCCAACTGGGAAGCGGAAGGTCAGCAGTTCGATTCCCGAGTACTGCAGGACGGAAATGAGCTCCCGTCTTCATCCCAGCTCCTGCCAACCTAGCAGTTCGAAAGCAAGAAATTGCAAGTAGATAAATAGGGACCACTTCGGTGGGAAGGTAACAGCGTTCCGTGCGCTCCGGTGTCTAGTCATGCCTGCCACATGACCACGGAAACGTCTGCAGAAGCAGACAGCGCTGGCTCTTCGGCTTAGAAACAGAGATGAGCACTGCACCCTAGAGTCGGATACGACTGGCTTTCGAGCAAGGGAAACCTTTACCTTTACCTTTAACAGTCGACATTGAGTCATTGGCTGTACGGTCTACTCCATTACTGTAGCAAGATGTCCAGCCAGACTTATTTTTGTACTACAGTTCCCAAAATACCTTCAGTCCTGAATGGTTAATGACCACACTTGCTGGCCTTTTCTTGGAGAGAAGTCCAAAGCTTATTTATGAGGTGAATTCATGAGGGGTGAAGTCTGATTCCTCACCCATGAAATTTAGGATAGAGCTTTAATTTCTCTCATGTGATTCAATGGTGACAAAAGGTCAAAATGTTAAAACTGCTGCCCTGGTAAATATGCCTTAACCCATCCAGATGGCTAAGACAGATACATGGCATGTAGATAGGAAATACTAGTACAATGGAACCTCATACTACAATCGCCCCATATAGCAATGAAATTGCATAACAATTAGGTTGGGGGGGATGGCATCCCACATAACAATTTTCCATTTTGTCTATGTATAAAGAGAAAAGCCTGAATCATAAATTGCAATGCTGCTTCTAGTTCATATGGGAAAGCAATGATCATATAGCATGTTGACTTTGGAAGTGTATTGTTTGTATATTACAGCTCCCAAAATACACTAACCAGCATGGTGGTCATGATAGTTGGGGGATTTTGGAAGCAATAATTTTAAAAAAGCAACCAGTAAAATAGTACATGAGTTTTCTATGTGGAACTGACTTGTCTTCGCCTCAGGACCAAAAGAAATATACTGTATAGCTAGCTCATAACTGCTGGAAACACTTGCAGAGCTGTGGTGCAGCTGGACCCATATTTTTGATAAATCAGTCTTCAGAAGAATCCCATATTTAAGTCTCAATGACCAAATAAAGCAAGCTAATCTCTTTACTTCAGGAAGTGAGAAACACTCCTGCTGTGAAACACAAAATTAGGCTTCAAGGATTATCTTCTTCTAATCACAGGCATCTATGTCCATTTTCCCCATCATTTTCTTGCATGTATAGACCATGCTGTTGTCTAACCTCTTTTTTCATCTGACTTTACAGATAAGACCTGCTGTGTTCATGTTCTTTCAGATCATTCATGATGGAGATGTTCTTTTTTTAAAAAAGAGATTTCTTCTGATTCAGATTTGTAAACAAGGTCTTGATGCCATGAAAGAACATTTTTAAAAACCTACAGATATTTACAATCCTAGACAGAGATATATATTTTAGGGTTTATTTATGAAATGTGTCTTGAGGATTTTTTCACCTTTACTTGTCATTGAGAATGTGTATTATTTATGTTATTTGGAATGCTGTATGACAAGTCCCTACATGTGGTTCAATACTTTCTGTGTGCTTTACACAATGCCGTACTCCTTAGAAATGTATATTTTTCACTATAGTTCTGTTTCTTGCTGTAGTCATCTTTTGGGGGGGGGGGGGGTTAGGCAGCTAGCATCTAATTAAAAAGTACTATTCAGAAAAGCTCTCCATTAAGACAACAATCCTTTGTTCCTCAGACTGAGTGGCTGGGGCTGGGGCTGGGGCTGGAACTGGATGTGACGACTCTCTAAGTGAAGGGATGGCAACCACTGCTATACCTGTGGAAAGCCTCTCAGCCATAGATCTATTGTTGCTGGTGCTCTCAGTGGCAGTAAGGTGCCAAAATTGATCGTTCTGGGAGCAAAGAAGAGGCAGATCCAATGCCGTGGTTCCCAACATGGGCAATTTGGTTTTTAGGGGGGGGCAATTTGAGAATGAAGAATACTTCATTTACTTCTCAAACAGTGAATGGCCTTTTAGGCTTCCTTCATGTGAATGGGAGTTCACTTTTTGAATAATAAAAATTACATGTCTCAGGGGATCATCAGGATTTTAGAGATGCTTAGGTGGGGCATGGCACCCCCCCCCCCCCCCAAAAAAAAAAAGGTTGGAAACCACTGATCAAATGGATTGAAGCATCCTCACTTTCACCAGAAGTTTCAGTATCAGGCCAGCTAATAACGCCAGTCTGAAGCTAGCGTAATTATTTACTTTCCAATTGTAGTTGCAGAATAGGGTATGGAAAACTCATCTTTCGGGCATGTTTGTCACTTGTTCTCCCCTAAGCAAAGCTTAGAAAGAGGCACCTCACCTATCACTTCATTCTTCATTCTCACTGTTCTACCCATTTGAAAAAAAATATGACTAAATATGAGACATGAGGATATCATACCTTGCTCAGAATTCAGTTGCCTTTAAAAGGTAAGGGTTTCCCTTGCTCGAAAGCCAATCGTATCTCACTCTAGGGTTCAGTACTCATCTCCATTTATAGCCAAAGAGCCAGTGCTCTTTGCAGGCGCACCCCCCAAAGAAAGACTCAGACACCGGTATATGGATAAAGGCATCGGGCCACTTTTATTGAATAATGCCCTAGTCCGAATTATAACTTTCAATTGGTGTAATCATCCAATTGTAATTCTTTAAGGCAAGCAGGCCGCAGTAACACTGGTAAGGTTCCTCCCAAAATGCCAATGGCAATTGGCTACATGTAACTATTTGTATCAATTTGTTTGTTAACACAAACAAATTGTTGACTGGAGTCAATAAAATATCTACTGACCCCGCCCTATGACGTGTATCCATTAAATATCAAGGTGATGCAGGCTGTGAAGCTCCTGCCATCACCCCTTGCCTGGTTCGCCCTTAACCGGCCAAACCTATTTCCCCTGTACCTGTCTACATGTTGGCCAGTCAATTGCGAACCTGCCGGATACCTATGGGTCATAAATTTTTACCTTACCAGTGCTACCCGCCACACAGGGAGGCGTCCATGATGACTCACCGCCCCCCCCCCCCCTCGACCGTCAGCTCGGTCACCAGGCCTGCTTGCACCTCATCCAAAAGAGGTACATACCTCTAGCTGACAGGTGGACCCCATATCTTGCCTACAGGTCAAATTTTATGTAAGCCTATCCTCAGATATCTAATGGCTATCCCCCAAGCCATTCTCAGCAAGGAGCCGGGCAACAGCCCTGTCCACTGACCGCCAGGACGGTCCGAACTGCGGAGATCTACGTCTCCTCTAAATTGGTGTCTCGGCATGATGTTAGACCATAGCGACCATGTGTAAGCCATAAATGGTATAAAACGCCAGGTCACTGCACCTTGACAGTGTAAGTAAAGGTCAGTGATCCGTGTGAGATCATTGCCATCGAGGTGCAGAATAAGAACATCAGGCGGTCCAGCATCCCTGATGGACATCAGGAATGGCAACAGTTCCTGCCCGTTCATGCCGCGCATACATACCACCGCATACGTGCGGATGCACGCAGCCCGAGCTGGGGTCCACACTATCGCCGCAGCATATACTGCCACCCAGTGTACATAGCTGCGGCCCACCAGCCCCACTGCCACTGGTGTGCGGAGACACACAGGATCTGTAAAAGAGGAGAAGGGGTTAAGGACATAACTAGGTACTCATACAGTAAGGGGACGTACATATAGAAAAATTACGCGCAGACCCCCACGTGCCCACCTATATCCGCCTCCGAGCATCCCAAATGCAGCCGCAGTCAATGCGACACCTATTCTAAGTAAATGCGTGCCATAACAGGCCCCACACTGGGAAGCGCGGTACCGGTCACCCTTTGGAACTAAATTTGGTAAGTATAGACCCATCTTGGTGGCAGAAAAACAGGCTAGGGCACGCAGCAGGCACTGCCAATCGCCTGTAGGGCACCAACCGGAACGATGTCAGCAAATGTACGTCATGCCCACTCCATGCTGATCGGCCTTCGAGGGACGAATCCCCGACTGAGCCCACTCTTGTTTGATATAGACATCTTCGAGTTCCAGTGCCCTACAAAACACGTCCCCTTTGACCGTGGGACCAGCTCGCTGAGTTGTCGAGCTCCAGAAAAAGGCTACATCGGTAGCTGCATGAAAAGAGACTCCTCCTACCTACTGTGAGATAGTCTATGCCAACCTCGTGCAAGGTGGGTCAGAATATCTGTGAGAATAGTGCGACCTGTGTCAGGCGGCAGCCACAAACACGTGTCCACCCCCCTAATACATGGCTTATTCAGAAGACCCTAGCATAGTCAGGGAAGCCCCGTGCTTTGGCCATGAGTATCAATGCTCAAAGCCTGGTGGCTATGGTGCGTGGAGCCAACCCCAGATCATAGGGCAGACTATACAATCTAAAACCCAGTCGACCAATGTCGGCCGCATATTGGGCAATTGCCTTTACCAACAAAAAGGCCCTAAAGTGAAGGATTGGATGCCGGTGCGCAGTGCGCGTGCGAGTTACCAATACATGCAATTCGCCCGCTTCATGTCTCCTAGCCAAATTACCATACCACAGCCAGGAGTGGAGAGGGTAGCCACAAGCGTCCGTAGCCCAGCCGCGGAACCGGGCGATCTGCAGGCGGGGGAAAGCATAAGCAATATCGTTATAAATGACTGGCACATGTTTAGCCCAAAGAAGCGCCTTAAAGTGCATGAACCCCAGAACAATATGTAAGCTGAGGCCATGACTCAGGTGATTTAGACGTTCGGGCATTGACAATGTGCACCACCGCAGCATTACCACGCCAAAAGTGAAGCACAGAATCAGGCCGCCTGTCCCCCAGAGCATAAAGGGTACCCAGAATTGAGAAGATATGTTAGAAACATAAGATCGCGTAAACGATCCATGCCCTGACATCCCTGGGGCCAATGACCATAGACCCTTGTCCTGAATTAAATCCCCCCACCCAGGGAGTCGGAGGCATCCGACTGTACTTGTAACTGGGGCTGACCAGAAGCTCAGGCCTCCTGATGCGGCAGCATGGAAGTCCTGCGGTAATGTGAGCCAAACCAACAGGTCCGCTCCCAAACCCCTAATCAGCTGTACCACGCAGCTTCGTTTAACTAGACCCGCCCTAGCGTGACCCAGGCACTAGGCGAAAGCACTGCCTGTTATTACCACTCTCCAGGCGAAGTTGATGCGGCCCTGCATCACATGTGACTCTCGTAGAGGCACCTTTCACTTGGCAACATTGCCACCTAGCAACAGGGGCCACTCACACTGACCGACAATTCGGTCACCTGGCCCTCTTGCACGTCATTCAAAAGAGAGGTGCCTCGACTTGTTGACCGGTGAACCCCATCTCCAGAATACAGGCCAAATTCCTGTAACCCTATCCCCAGACTACAAATGGCTGTCCCCAGGCCATTCTAGATAAAGAACCAGGCAGCACCCCTGTTCACCGACCGTCGGGCACGGTCCAAACACTGGGACAAAGTGTCAGCCATGATATTGCATCGGCATGATATATGACCATAGCAATTGTGTAGATGGCCATAAATGGCAAAGAAACGCCAGGTCCCTGCACTCGGAAGTCTTTAAGTCCGGGCCAGCAATCTGGTAAGATCACCGCCTCCGAAGTGCAGCATTAAAACATGTGGCGGCCCAGCATCCCTAATGGACATCAGGAATGTCAACAGTTTCCGCCACCTCTATGCCATGCACCCATACCACTGCATACGCGCAGTTACGCGTCGTCCAAGATGGGGTCCCCATTCTAACAAAGCGGCATACTGCGCCGCCCCAGTGCACAGAGTTGTGTCCCACCAGCCACACTACCACCAGCGTGCGGGAACACACTGTATCTGTAAAATAAGGAGGGAGAATAGATGGCAGACAAGGCACTCATTCAGTGCAGGGACGAATGGACAGAGGAAATTGGGCAAATCCACACCTGCCCCTGCAACATATGTCGGGCTCTGGGCACCCAAACGGAGCCACAGCTGATGCGGCGCCCAACCAGAAGGAATGGGTACCAATTTCAGTTCAGTCAGGGTAGACCCGGCTTGGTGGCAGACGACAGGCCGGGAAGCGAACCAAGGGCTGGCACAAACACCTGTGGGGGAGCGACCAGACATATGGCAGCGCCAGGCTAGTAGCCTCTCCCGGGTAATCGTCTCCTGAGGAGCGAAGCCTCACCAAAGCCCACTCCTGATCACACAACCCATGATCTAGCGCCAGTGCCCTGCAAAACATGTCCTCTGTTCAAGGTAGTAGCAGCTAACTCAATCTGGGAGCTCCAGATCAAGGTACAAGTGGTTGCCCGAAAATGGACTCTCCGCACGCAGCATAAGCGTTGCCGCGTAAGAGTCACATACAGTAACCACACTCGCTAACAGGGGTCGTCGCTGGCCTCATAGGGGAAGGGGCCGCCCTAAGCCTAAGGTCTTGATGTATGCTAACCATGACGGGCCAGGGAAAACAACCACGGCTCTGCCATCATTGTCCCAGCACTGCACCATTGGAATGGCCAAATGAGGACGGGCCCTCATACATCCTGCCATGGATGCCGAATAGGCCGGCAACCAATCGGCCCCATAGGGGGGGTAGGGGGAAGGTTGCGGCAACGGGGCAACACCTTGACCCTGTCGTCCTACCCCTGATCCCCTGATCAGTGTGTTCCCATTGCAGGAGGGGGAAAACATGAATATATTCCCCAGACCACGGTGCCCAGCTAATAGCCCAGTACAAGAGGGCACCCAGGGGCATAGAGCAAGCGGCCAACAGCAGAACCACCATTGGCACTGATTGTAGTGATAAACACATAACCGGCCCTGCGGGCCTAGGGGAAGTAAATAAAGGCATAGGGGCGGTAACCCCAATAAGTACCAGAGTGTAATTGCCTTGCTGCAACTATGGCCACTACACACACACCCCAGCGTGACAAGCTAGTGTCAGAGGTGTGCTAACTTGACCAGGATACTCACTCGGTGCACACCCACGAGCCGCCCCCACTGGGGGTTCCGGCCCGTGGCGGGCGTCAGAGTCCGCGATGTCCCTCTAGCTCCGTGTTCCCGTGCATCCCGGGCCGGACGGGGACCTGTGAGGCGCCAGCCTACGCTGACCCGAGGCCTCCGGCAGCTCAACCCTGTTGGCGGCCCACTGCGTAGCCATGGCCGGCACGTGGACCAGGGATGCCTCCATTGCCGAAGTGGAGGCGAGGGAGCATCCGCAACACCTAACCCACCAAGACGAGGTGGGCTGGATGGGCCAGATGGCCCACCGGGTAATTGATACAGGGGGCCAATAAACAGCAGGGGTAAGAACCCCAGTGGGGCAGGCCTGTGCCACCCCCTGCCCGAGCCCACAGCCTGGGCTCGTGGGACCTGCGGGGTTGCCATCCGAGCCCTCTGGCCCGGTGGAACCCCCGCAAAATAAAGGGGTGGTCAGAGCCCACCCCATTGAAGCATCCCGTTCTGCAGTGCTCGGAATCGAACCGCTGACTTTCAGCCTCTCAGTCAGCCTCTTAGCCGCCCGAGCCACTGCAGTCCAGAACGAAATCAAGCCTCTTGCAAAGAGGCAAGCAAAGTTCTATGAAGGGCAGGGAAAGCCCTTCCGCTCGGCACAACTTGACCGCCGGAGACCTCCTGAAGGATCCTTGGCCAGGGATCAAATCCTGAGCCCTGAGTATCGCAGTAGCGAAGAGAAGGTACGAAGGGCAAAACTCTAAGCAAAAACGCGACGGAGAAAACTTCTCCACTCCGTCGCGTTTCTAAAATGGCAGCTCGGCTGCCTCGTGGCCACCCCTTTTATAGAGGCGTGGCCACGCCCCCTAACTCACCCGGATGTCTGAGTCCGGGGGGGCTGCAAAGAGCGCGGTGGCCATTTTGGCACCGCACTTTCATTGTAACTGCATCACTTGCTTTTAACTATACATAAAATGGAAATTGTGGGATCTCTTGCAGCTAATGAATATCTCTCTCTTCTTCGTCTTTTGGCAGAGTCAAAAGCTTGGGAAATAGATGGATGCAGATCTATGGATATAGTATATTTTGATTTCAGCAAGGCTTTTTGGTAAGATCTCTTATGATCTCCTTAAAGCCAAGCTGGTAAAGAATGGGCTCGATCAGTGATAGTGAACCTTGGCAATCCAGCTGTTCTTGAACATCAGTTCCCAAAAGCCCTGATCAGCAGGAGTGCTGACTTGGCTTTCTGGTAATTGAAGTCCAAGATCACCTGGAGTGCCGAGGTTCACCATCGCAGAGCTAGGTAATGTTACTGCTATAATTATGGATACCTAAGGACAACCTCCAGGTTGAAGAGATAGGCAGGATATCTCTCAATGCCATTTCCAGGGAATCCTAAGCAGGTGAAGGCATCTGCTTGGGAATACCCTGAAGCAAACGGTGAACCTCTGTGTGAGACAGAATGCTGGACTCAATGGGCTGTGGCTGTTCCAGCAAGGCTGTACTTATGTATTTTTACACAGGTTTGTAGCTAGCTGGCTGGCAGGCTGTATAGGTGAGGTGCCACAGAGTTCTATACTAGGGCCAGTATTGTTCAAAAATTCTTTATGTGATTTGAATGAGGATGCGGAGGGAGTGCTTATAAAATCTGCAGAAGACAACAAATTAAAAGGGATAGTTAATATTCCAGAAGATCAAATATATGGTTCAAGATGACCTAAAAAGATTGGAAAGTCATGTCACAACAGGCAAAATGAATTTAAATAGGGAAAATGTACTGTTCTTCATTTAGAGGGGGAAGCCCCAGATGCAAAAGTACAAGATGGGTGGCAGCTGGCTAGGCTGTAGTACATTTGGAAAGGATCTAGGGCTTTTAGTAAACCACAAGTTTAATGTGAGTCAGCAGTGTGATGTGGCAACAAAGAACACACAACCAAAAGCAATACTGGATAACGTTAACAGAAGTATAGTTTCCAGATGAAGAGAATTTATAGTACCACTCTATTCTGATTTGGTCAGATAACCCGAGATACATACTATGTCCAGTTCTCAGCAACACAATTTAACAGAAGTGCCTGGCGGGCAATGGTCCATAGGGTCGCAAAGGGTTGGAATCGACTGTGTGACTGAACAACAACAACATATGTTTGTAGTAGTAATCGGCAGACCAGAAAATGTGCCGATTTCTGTATTTCTCCACATCCACAGTCTGTTGTTGTCCACAAGCAGCCCCCACTTGGGCATCTTCGTCTTGCATTTAGGGACTCCCCATTTACAGTTTGTGAGTTTCCTGATGATGTTGTTCATCATACTAACTTTAGCTTTGGCATTCAGACAATGCTGCTTAAAAGAGAGCATCCTGTCAAGTGTCACACTGAGGTATTTCGGTGCTGGACAATGCTGTAATCAATTCATTTGCCATGTAACATCCAGCTCAACCCCTGCCTTTCAGTTTCGAATATGGAAAATGCACACTTGAGTCTTGCTCAGGTTAGACTCCAAATGGTTGATGTTGTAATTGTGTTGTTGTTCAGTCGCATAGTCGATTCCGACCCTTTGCGGGTCCCATGGACCATTGCCTGCCAGGCATCTCTGTCCTCCACCATCCTCCTCAATCTGCCCAGCTCTGTACCCATTGCATCTACAATACCATCTTTGCCTGCCCCCTTCTTCTTTTCCCCTCCATCTTTCCCACTATCAAGACTTTCTGAGGTAAATCCTCTCTTCTCATTTGATGTCCAAAGTACTTTAGCTTCCTCTTTACTATTTGACCTTCTAAGGAGCAGTCAGGGTTAATTTCTTCTAAGATTGACCTATTTGTTCTCCTTGCTATCCAGGGTACTCTCAAAACTCTCCTCTAACACCACATCTCAAAGGTAACTATTCTTCTGCACTCAGCTTTCTTTATGGTTCAGATTAACAACCATACATTACCACCAGGAATACCATTGCTTTGACTATGCGAATTTTTATTTGCAAGGTGATGTCTCTACTTTTAACTATGTTCCCCAGGTTTCTCATAGCTTGTCTCCCAAACATCAGTCACCTTTTTATTTCATGGCTGCAGTCACCATCTGCAGTGATCTTTGAACCTAAGAAAGTAAAATCTGTGACTGCTTCTACTTTTTCCCCATCTTATTTCTGGGGACTGGCTGGGCTTGTTGCCATTATCTTTGTTTTCTTGATGTTGAGTCTCAAGTCAGCTTTTGCACTCTCTTCTTTCAACCTAATCAGGAGCTTCTTTAGGTCTTCCTCACTTTCTGCCATTAGGGTAGTATCAACTGCGTATCTTAAATTGTTGATGTTTCTCCCCGCAATTTTGATCTCATATTGTGATTCCTCCATCCCTGCATTGCACATAATGTGCTCTGTGTATAAGTTGAATAAGCAGGGTGATAAAATGCAGCCTTGTCTTACTCCTTTTCCTATTCCAAACCACTCTGTCATTCTGTATTCTGTCCTAACTGTTGCTTCTTGACTCATGTACAGATTTCTCATGAGGCATATAAGGTGTTCTGGTATTCCCATCTCTTTAATTACTTGCTACATTTTGTTGTGGTCCACATAGTCAAAGGCCTTGCTGTAGTCAATGAAACAGAAGTAGACTTGTTTCTGATATTCCTTTGTTTTCTCCATGATCCAATGTATGTTGGCAATGTGGTCTCTAGTCCCCCTGCCTCTTCTGAAACCCACCTGGACTTCTGGTAATTCTCTCTTCACATGCTGCTGAAGTCTATCCTGTATTATCTTGAGCATAACCTTGCTGGCGTGTGGGATGAGTGCAATTGTTCGATAATGTGAACATTCTTTGGCATTTCCTTTTTTTTTTGGGATTAGAACATATACCTGTGGCCATTGTTTTGTTTTCCAAATCTGCTGGCATATAGAATGCAATAATTTGATTCCATCATCTATTAGGGCTTTGAAAAATTCACCTGGGATACCATCATCTCCACTGGCTTTGTTGTTTGCAGTGCTTTGTAGGGCACTTCTGACTTCACTCTCTAAGATGTCTGGCTCAAGTTCAATTTCCTCATCATTGTGATTTCCTCATCATTGTGTTGTATTACTGTCCTAATTTTTCAAGTGCTCCAGTAAGTTTTCCAAATATCTTATCATAGCTTGATCCTTGATCATGCTTCAGCCATCAAAATCGGTTGGACCAGGCCTGAGAAGAAGCACACACCTCGTCCAATGGTGGCATCCTGGAAAAGTTGTGCAAGTTGGCTCTTGTTGTGTTCTAATAGTGTAACCTTCTTCATGTGATAACAATGTATCTTAACAATGTAACCTTTCCTACAAGTAACAATATAGCCTTCAGCTGTATCACTATAAACCCTGTATGAGGACGCGAGCTGATGACCACCAGTGGGCAGCAGCGAGCGTCCAAGCTCTCTTGGTCCATACTCATCAAAGGCCACAGCGCGGAGTTTCCCGCCACTACCTACACCTGGACAAGAAGGGCGTGGCCAGCAATGACGTCACGCGGACAATAGCCAATAGGCTCTCGTGGAGCCACATTCGAATGTTTACTACTGTATATATAGAGCTATGCATCCGCCATTACCTCATGTTCCCTCTGACCACCATGCAATAAACCTGAGTTAAACTAGCCCGTGGCTGTTTCCTGTGTCTTGGTTCTCATACACTAAACTGGCGACGAGGATGGGATAAAGTACTGACTGTGTTCGAGAAAGCGGGGCTGCGACTGAGAAAAGACAAATGCGTTTTTTTCGAAACAGAGGTTGAGTTTTTAGGGTTCCGGGTCACACCCGAAGGAATTATGCCGTCCAAATCCAAAGTAGCCGCCATCAAGAAGGCTCCTCGCCCCACATCCAAAACCGAACTACAGTCATTCCTGGGGCTCCTCAATTTTTACCATACTTTCCTTCCACGGAAGGCGTCTGTGGCCGAACCGCTCCATCGGTTGCTAAAAAAGGAGGAAACATGGCTGTGGGGTGACGAGCAAGAGAGGGCGTTTAAAGAGTTAAAGCAACTCCTAACATCCAAGGCAATCCTGACTCATTTCGATCCCAAACGGCCAGTGGTCTTAGTCTGTGACGCATCCCCGGTGGGGGTGGGGGCGGTGCTTTGCCACGTGTTGGACGACGGAAGGGAGGCCCCGATAGCGTTTTATTCAAGGTCCCTGTCCCAAGCAGAGCGGAATTACGCACAGACCGACAGGGAGGCATTAGCGATAGTAGCGGGAACCAAAAAATTTCACGATTTTCTGTATGGTCGCCCGTTCACGATCGTGACCGATCACAAGCCCCTGTTGGGAATTTTCACTGCAAATAAGCCCACGCCACAGATCCTGTCCCCGAGGATGCTGCGGTGGGCTATCTTTCTCAACGCATACCAACATGAGTTGGAATACCGGCCCGGGAAGGAGATCAGCCATGCAGACGCACTCTCAAGTCTCCTCTGCCCTTGTCGGGCGACCAAAAGGCAGGGGTAGAGAGAGACCACCAGGTATTGTTAATAGAGGTCTTAGATTCACCCCCAATAGTACCAGCCGACATTGCCAGGGCGACAGGCAAGGATAGAACGCTGGAGAAAGTAAGCTCATGGGTACAGAAGGGGTGGCCGGCGTCCTCCCCATGTACGGAATTCGACCCATTTTTTCGGAAAAAAATAGAGTTGTCCCTAGAGAGGGGGTGCCTTTTGTGGGGCCAACGGGTGGTGGTCCCTACATCCCTGCGACCGAGGGTGCTCAAACTGTTGCACGTCAGCCACCCGGGGATCGTCCGTTCCAAGGCGCTGGCCCGGAGTTACTTCTGGTGGCCCCAGCTGGACGCAGACATAGAGCACATGATCGGCACTTGTGAGGCATGCCAGGGCTCCCGACCGGAGGCGGCTCGTCTCCCGCATAGGGAATGGGACGCAGCAAGGGGGCCGTGGTCCAGAGTGCACATAGATTTCGCTGGCCCGTTCCGAGGAACCATTTTTCTCCTGGTAGTGGATGCGTACTCCAAGTGGCTGGAGGTGATTCCGGTAAAGAGCACGTCCTCCGCCACGACAATTAGCCATCTAAGGAGAGTCTTTTCCACGTTCGGCTTACCCGACACTCTGGTCAGCGATAACGCTAGTTGTTTCACGTCCGCTGAGTTCAGGGCATTCACGGAGGCAAACGCCATTCGGCACGTCACGTCCGCGCCGTTTCACCCGGCCACGAATGGCCAGGTGGAGCAGCTGGTGCGTACAACAAAGGATGCGCTGCGGCGCATGGGCTCGGGAGACCTGAATCACCAAGTATGTCAGTTTTTATTAGCGTATAGGGTGACCCCTTTAGCATCCGGATACTCGCCGGCAGAGCTGCTGATGCGGAGAAAGCTGACCACGATTCTCACCAGATTAGACCCGACGAGGGTCGAGGACAAAGGGAAGAACGTAGGGGTAGCGGTGTTGAAAGGTTTCGCCGCCGGCGATCCTGTGCATTGCAGGAACTACGCCAG